>OX375875.1:90002889-90661014 GCA_947359465.1 Metellina segmentata | reverse complement strand
TGCTATAATTTTGATTCGAATTATGGTTCATTTTCAAACTTGTTTGGACTTTTCAATATCAAAGCTAGATACTTCTTGCGACCCAGGGAAATAATACACACACCTTCGTCCCAAACAAAATTTTATGAATTTAAAAATGTAACAAGTAAAAATTAAAATAATACAGCAGGTAGTTTACGTAGCACTGGAACAGCATAGGTCTATCTTAAAATAATAAGAATCAATTGTTCTTATTAGTACTGTGTTACTTTTCACTGGTTAATCCTTATTCACAACATTTGATTCCGATTACAGTAAGCTATATCTTTTAAACAGGTATTTTTTTTTAGTAAATTTGTTATTTAAATATTAAAAGAAAAATTTTCTAATCATCCACAAATTATGTTTGATTCCCACTACTTTTCAAAAACCTGTACTAAATCAATTTTAACTAAGTACCTATATAATATTGATTAACCTGAGATGGCTTTTAAATTATAATTACGAATGGTTTGGGTTTAGTTTTAAATGTGGTGGTAGTTACTATTCTTTTTATATTGAATTCCCCTATCCCGTGGGATCGTATCTAGATAGCCGTGATCCTCTAAGGATTCGTTATCTATCATTGTATCTCTCTACTCTAACTTGCAGGGCATAATGAATTCCAACAAAAGTAACTGTCTAATGGAACCATTCCATGAAATCCGAAGAGAAAAATGCATAAAACACTTAACAAAACGCTTTTTCTAAAAACCATCCACAAGATTTACTAATATGTCTGAAATGCCGCCTATGGACATAGGCGCCTGTTGTCACTAACCCAGGGATCGACACTAACCAGGGATCACAGGAAAATAAAATTGTGCACATAATTTTTCCCGCTAGGTGCACTCAGTGCAACTAACGTTAGTAAAAGGGGGAGGGAAAACGTGTTTTATTTTATTTTGATGTTTGAACAAAATATTAGTATCAACCTCTCTCGCTCTAAAGGATCGTAATTAAAATTCCTAAATACACACTAAGCGAAAACAAAACCGCTGTGCCGTAACGGGTTTACTTGTGCCACTGCCAACAGAACTTTCGGATGATCAGAACATTTTCCAGATGGCTCTGTTGAAGCTACTATCTTGACAGCCGTGCGCCGGATACCTTGAAAAAACGAAATTTTTGAAAGAAACACGACACATAATCCAACTATGCAGTTCGTCGATTGAAGACATTTAAATCCATTGTTAAAGAACTGCTTTTGCTGTCTTCGAGCCATGTTATTGGCCAAACAATGAAGAACTTGAGAGCTATAGGAACGAAGAAATTGAGAATTTATGGTTGCATTTTCAAATTCCATTAGAAGTAGTAATTTTGCAGATAAAAAAAATTGATTAAATATTTTATATTTCTATCTATTACTAACCTATCTAAACATACCCAACTAATAAAGTAGTACATTAATGCTCTTACATTGCGTTTTTTCAAATGAGCATCTGATATATAATCTGTGAACTTAATTTAAAAACTTAGGTGAACAATGTGCACCTGCATTAAAAAAATCTATTTCGAGGCCTGCACTAACCCCTATAGCTATTCCTCTGGGCACATACCTCCATGTACCTAAACATAAACCGTCGCGGCTTTTATTTTAAAAAATGGTATTAGTATATCTTACGCTAAATTCAATTACATTTATATTAATTCCATTTTAGTTTCCGAATTTAAAATACGATTCACAGCAGAGTTAATTTATCGACGCAATAGGCTTTTCCAAGACCTGGACTGATATCTGGTGAAAAGATCACAAATGGCCATTTAAACTTTAGACCGTTGTGTTTCTCCAGTGAGAAGTAAAATTAAACTACCAGAGGCGACGTAAACTGATCAGAACCTAGGGAAAATGGGGCTGATTCCGCTCTGACCAAAACGAAATCTATTTCACCCCTATTTAAAATGAAGATAAATGTACTTACTATTCCCCACGTGATAATGTAGGTGACAATGTTATTTATAAACTATCACCTGTATTATATTTTGATTGTAATTAACTATCGACATCACAAAAACAGCGAAAAACCAGGATTCGTTGATGGCCTCTGTTCGAGTCTCCGGAAAGAAATAAAAGCAGACCTGTCTTGTATTTTGCCCTCCGGACGCTTGTGAGAAAAAAACTTTGCCTTGTCTTTTTATGAATAGTAATGCGAGATTGCAGGGCTACATGAAATTAAGAATTGACGTTTAGTTGTATTTTAAAGGGTGAAGAATGCATCAAAGCGTTCATTCAACCACACATAAATTCGCACACTTGTTAATAGGGCAAAATTGTGCTAAAACTATAAAGCATTTTCCCAAATACAAATTTTGTAGTAAATATTTCTGACATACCGCCCCTGTAGAAATCGGGGGCTTGGAGTTGCCGCCCCTGTCTCCCCACCACTGCTACTGTCCGACTCTAGTCACACACAGCCTCGTTCTTAACTCTTAGTGGTTTCGACGAGATATCTCGTCCATCAAGATCTGATGCAAGATCTACCAAATACAAAATACCTCGTCATCAAGGTATTTGTGATTTTTTTAAAAGAAACTAGATCAAGACCCAATCAGTTTTTTTCTATTGACGTTGTGTCTCGTTCCGATGTGGTCAGTTTTGGTAACGACAGACACCTTCGTCGAGCCAACCACCAGGAGAGTTAACAATTCATACCTCACACACGGAGAGAACACGCAACAGTTGGTCGCCACATTGCAATTTCACTGCTGCGGCTGGCACTAGGTCCTGGTAGAGCCACCCCCTGTTTCCATCTTACCAATTCATCGCTCACCAGCGACCCTCGAATAAACATGGCTTGGAAAGCACAGAGAAAAACCAAGCACCGCATGTGCCGCTTGGATCACTTTCAAATCCCAGACTGCCAGACAAACGATACTAAAGGAACAGGGATTCGGAAACCGAGCCCCCTTCCTCCTTGTTACGATCTCATCAATCTTCGCTCCTCCCTCTCTCCCTTGGTTTGGCCGAATCTTCTCCACCCCACGTTCTCTAAAAAAATGGAAACAAAAAAAAAAGAAACGCTGCTGTAGCATTAACTAACCGTTGTGGAATACTTTTTTTGCTCTTAGCCTTTTTATTTGACTTTTACAATACGGAGATAATCTCCCCCCTCTCTCTTGCAGGCGATAATTTTGCACTTCCCTGACAGAAGGATGTTTGAGAGTCATTTATTTTACTTATCCCGTATGATGGAGAAAAGGAACTATATCCTGGATCCCTGATGTGTTTATCTCCAGTAAAAGGAAGGGAGGGTCCCCATTTATAAATATTGTAATTTCTGTTTCAAGATAGCCTGTTATTTTTGAAGGTTTAAAATAAAAAGGGATGTTTTTGTTTTTATCTGTTTGCTTCCCTCTCAGGGTGTTCAGAGCTGCGGGGAATTTTTTCGATTGTGCAATTTGCTGACAAGCTATTAAACTTCTGGATGCGTGACATGCTATAAATCAGGCAGTTTGCTATCAAAGCAACGATGGGTCTTGACGGGACCCCGCACAGAAGATGCATTTGGAAACGTGGAAAGAAATTTCGATTGAAATTGGGTGTAAGAGCAGGTGACCTGCATTTTTAGAAGGCCGTTTCACAATATTATGTCGGCTGTGTTAATTTATGGATGGTTCTGCCTTTCTAGCTTTTGTTGAATCGAATATAAGACGTGTAACTTTATTTGTATTGCATTTCATGCGCCCTTTCAGCCGTGGTTAGTTTTGAATGGTGTATTTATAATTGTGTGTGTGTGTGTTCACCCAGTACACTAAATACTGTTGGCTTACAATGAAAACACAATAGAACTAAATAAACATAATCCTGAGGAAACAAAGGAGAAATAATCCTGTGCTTTAAGCTAAACTTTAAATGTATTTCTCAAAAAGAAATGTATTCATAATGTAAACCAACACTGATCTCAAGAGACTGCACTCTTTGCAAGTCCAAAGGTCACCACATTATATGGCCCAGAAAAGCTAAAAAAACGCTTATCTTAAAATTTTTGACCTGGTGCGATCCACTTGTGAGCCAACAATGCATTACTTTTGTGTGAGAGTAGTTAAGTACTATCCAATTTGTGCATTCTACACAACCCAGCAACTCTTCCCATATTTTAGAATATATTGATGTCTGTGGGACAACTCCTGGATAAACGGGACCTGGTCAATGTAGCATGGTCTTTCGGACCTGGTCAATGTAGCATGGTCTTTCGGACCTGGTCAATGTAGCATGGTCTTTCGGACATAGTCAATGTAGCATGGTCTTTCGGACCTGGTCAATGTAGCATGGTCTTTCGGACCTGGTCAATGTAGCATGGTCTTTCGGACCTGGTCAATGTAGCATGGTCTTTCGGACCTGGTCAATGTAGCATGGTCTTTCGGACCTGGTCAATGTAGCATGGTCTTTCGGACCTGGTCAATGTAGCATGGTCTTTCGGACCTGGTCAATGTAGCATGGTCTTTTGGACCTGGTCAATGTAGCATGGTCTTTTGGACCTGGTCAATGTAGCATGGTCTTTCGGACCTGGTCAATGTAGCATGGTCTTTTGGAATTGGTCCGAGTTGTAGGGACCAAAAGGATTAGTAGTTGTTTAATTATCAGTAACTGTTTGCGCCGACCAACCGGTATAGTGGTTAAGGTGTTAGCCTCCAGATCGGAAGGTTCCTGGTTCGAATCCGGGTACGGGCATGGATGTTTGTAAGCGTATGGTGTAGAGGCGGCTGGTGCACCTTAAATCTGTCGTGGCCGAAAGTCCTCACGTTGGGTTGGTGTGGAAGTTTGGAGAGTGGGGTGCCAGCTCAGGTGTTGCTTCGTCATCTGACCGTGGTTCAAAATTACGAGGTGTTGTCCCCGGATCTTTCCCTCAAGGGACTGATCCCGGACCGTCGTCAATAGCCCGTTGTGTTGCTCTAGTACGACGTTAACTAAAATTACCATTACCATTACCAGTAACTGTTTGCTTTATTCTTTTCAACAACCATTTTTATTGTGAAGGAAAGGAGTCGAAATTCACACGCACACCCATAATTTTTCTTTTGGAGCTACGAAGAAAGTGGGTTTGATCTTTTTGGCTTTTTATGGTACAAGGGCCATATATGCTCAAGTTGCTCCAAACACTAGACATTAAGTAGAAAATATCGTGAAAGGTGAAAAGAGGGAATATGAAACAGAATAGTGGGGTAAATGCAGAAAAAGATCGATTTGGGTATCCTGGGAACACTATTCCCGTGTTTATAAACGACAGTAAACCACATGTAAACAGTTTACCAAAGTACCTCAGTTTAATGAAGCCCGTACGCTCCTGAAGGAGATATGCCCTTGAGAGGATATGATCTAGGTACGAGTGCATAGTTAATGGGGAAGATAAAACTTAATTTCCCCACAGATTGCAATCAATCCCATGGTTCAATAATTCGCTTGTTTTGTTAGATGAATAGGTTGTGAATACTGTAAGTAATCAAGATGTAGGTTTGCTCGTGTAATTTATAACCGAATTATGTAAACCAAATCATTATTTTTGTTTAATTTTAATCTCATTAATTTTGTTATTTATTTTCCAAGGACTAGCTTATCAGCTAAACTAAGTCGATGAGTCCGAACACCCTCAAAGCCCAACACTAGATCATGACTTCCATAGAGATCCTCTCTTACACGTCCAACATACCAAAGATGATTTGGCCTGTTCATTGTTACATTTTAGGCAAATTGGAAATACCTTCAGGAGCGGCTTTTGGAATTGAGGGACCTGTTTCAATTGACAAAACTGTTAAATTGTAAAATAATTCCATAACTACATTTACCTGTTAATTCATGGGTGAATGTATTTTGATGTGTGTTAAATGAAACACTTAAAATTATCTCTTAGGGCTTTAATCAGGCCCTATGACTTCTTTCGATAAAAGAGTGGGAACCCTGCAAGAAAAGAAACCGCTAGATAACAACCTACTGTAGATAGCTTTAATCCATAAACCCAAACTTTCATTAGAGGTTGGCATATAAATGAAAGTGGGTTATAAATGATTGAGGGACCTGTTTCAATTGACAAAACTGTTAAATTGTAAAATAATTCCATAACTACATTTACCTGTTAATTCATGGGTGAATGTATTTTGATGTGTGTTAAATGAAACACTTAAAATTATCTCTTAGGGCTTTAATCAGGCCCTATGACTTCTTTCGATAAAAGAGTGGGAACCCTGCAAGAAAAGAAACCGCTAGATAACAACCTACTGTAGATAGCTTTAATCCATAAACCCAAACTTTCATTAGAGGTTGGCATATAATTTTTTAGCAAATCCTACTAGCACTAATTCACGAAAAGGTTTAAAACGGAGGAAAATTTAATATTTATTTTGCTTTGGGGGTGACTGAAACCCATCAGTCGTCCCCCTGTATCGAATTATCTTCATTTTGTTTAACAGGTCACTTTTTCTTTCACAGGAGATGCAAGTGTCTGTTCTGGGGATGGCTCTGGCGACGATGATGACGACGAACGAGGCAAAAAGCGACAAAAGAAGCGAGGCATTTTTCCTAAAGTAGCCACCAATATCATGAGAGCTTGGCTTTTCCAGCATCTCACGGTAAGATTTTATTAGATAAATTATTTCCATTAATTACCGTCTCTTTGCAGTAAAGCAAGATATGTAGCAATCAGGCAAACTTATATTTCTATTCTAAGTAACTTATGGTCTAATATGCCCTTATGAAGCTAGAAAATGACTAAAAAGTATAATGTAAACAGAAGGAACCTAAGGTGTAACTGAATCCTTTCAGATAAAACTTGTTGGAAGCAGTCATACTTTAATTGGATAGAAAAGATCGCGAAGAAATTTGTACAATTTAAGTAAATTTATATAATTAAAATGAAATTGTGTGTCACTTAAAATTCCTACACGTCTATAAGGACTGATGAACTTTCAATCTCAAAGAGATGTCTACCAGATAGAACTGGAATGTTTCATTGTGGAATAAAACAACTCACCCAGAGTTCTATTTTATCGTCATGTTTCGGTAGGAGTCGCTTGCTTTCTATTACTTCTTACCGGACATGACTTCCTACAAAAATCTGTTATCTTCAAACAGATGTTATCTCTAAAATTTATCTGTTCCCTTTGCGAACTAAGCAAAATAGCTGCATACCATCTCAAGCAGTGCCCTGAAATTCCCGACAGTACACTAATTTCAAATACTGTAGATAATAGAACCATAATTAATCGTTTCAGACCTTTTGCACTGCTCGTCAACTGATGGCCGTGAGGCGATGGTCGGATAAGAAAAGTGTTATTCCCTCGATATTCACAGCATCCGTTGATTCACATGCGAGACTCATTTCTTCTCGGTTTCAAATCTCGAGAAAGAGGCCATTTTTGGTGCAGCAGTTTTCCAAAAAGAAATCATCCTTTTATCCCTCCTCAGCCAACAGCGGCGAACAAACCTTCCGTAACAAGGCCGGAGTAACCAGACTCTTGACATTTATTATCGGAGATAATTCACTTTCAGGGTGAGAGTGTAGTCCATATATTTTCCAAGATTCCCTACAACGCGCTCCCGACACCAGAAACCGGGTATTAGGATGACATATTTATGACTCCCAGGAAAGTGCTAACGAGGGCTGACCGCTTTGAGTGTCCGATGGCCTCTTTGTGCAGAGGGAGATAACGGTTTTTGGTGGAGGCTTCTGGGGCCAAGAGGTCAGCGCAAAAAATGTGTGCAGCGTGTGGGAAATGCGAACACCCCTAATCAGTAACCGACTGCTTGGAATGGGGCTTGGAAGTGTCTGTTCTTTCAGAGCGTGGCGGATGGCGTTTTTCAATGATTTGTTGTCACTTAAACAAATCAAAATATGTTTTTTTTTTAACATGGTGTTTTGGCCGAACTAGGAAAGGAGAGGGTTTATGACCAAACTCACTTTCGATACATTGAATAGAGTGGCCATCTGGTATCGGGATTCTCACAGGCTTTATTCCTCTGGATGGTTCACACGCACATATCCGTTCAGCAGCATGTTGGTCTTCTCGACTTAACTTTTAACCGGTTTTGACCTACTTGAGCAATAGAATCTTTTCAACGATTCTTTCAAACAATAAATGTGATTATTCAGTTCTTATGTGGGATGAATGGAATACAAGGAAAAACATCGTGATTCAGAGGTTGGTAATTGAATTAACGTCGCACTGGAGCAGCACAGCGCAATTGGCGACGATCCGGGATCAATCCCCAAAGATCCGAGGACAACATCGCGAAATTTTAAACCACGGTCAGATGACGAGGACAACGCCTGAGCTGGCATCCCACTCCAAACTTTCACAATAGGCCAAAATGAGGACATGTAAGGCCACGGCAGGTTTAACGTGTACCAACCCTTTGTACACGACGGTCTTTGGCAGTACCGAGTTTCGAACTCACACAACCCTTCGGTTGCTAATACGATGATCTTTCAACTTTGCTACCACGGTCCCGTCACTGATAGATAGGTAGTTGAAATAACATCGGCTATGAAACAACGCAACGGGCTATTTCGTCATAATGTGGATTGTGAGATAAAGGCAGTACAGTTGAACCTTATTACAACGAACGTCGCTCATAAAAGGACAGCGAGCGAAGTGAAAGGTAATTTAACCTTTTGACTACGGCTATAGAGAAACTGGCGCGATTCTTTCTTGGCGTGATTTTTATAACTTTCAAGGTACAACTGCTGTACCGAACGTAGTCTACATGTTAAATTTCGTTACTCAATATGTTGAACAATCGGCAAATAAAAATGTGTTTGCATATTATGAAAACATACGTCCCCTTCCTCAGTTACTAACTAAAGAAATAAGTAGAAAACAAACCCAACAGAAAATTAAATTATTTTTTGAAACCAATGAATGTAAGCAATCAACGACCTTCTTGTTCTAAAGATTAATGCAGCGTATACGTACACATCTTTTTCAATTCAACCTATGTTGAAGGCTGTTTTTTTATTTGATTCATGATAAAAACTTTTTAGAGCTAACTACTCTACTTTCATTGATGTACACCTATAAGAATTTGTTATAAAACGGACTTTCTTAAAAACGGAAAACTTTCAGCCCTATTAGTCCGTTATAAAGAGGTTCTACTGTCCTATAATAATCAGAAATCTTGTCATTGGCTCAAAAGATTAAGCCTATGAAGGCCTGATCAGTGACGAAACAAGTCATTTTGAGGTTATAAGAGCAGATATCTGATTATTGTCAGATTTGTTGACCAAAATGTAAAAAGATAATTTCATTAAAAAAAAATGTAAACTAAATTTTTGTAATTATATCAGCAATGCATTCTAAATAAATAGTGTCAAATTAAACTTTGGATTTATATGAAAGTTTTCTGAAAAAAAGGTTTTTTGACGTTGATTTTTCGTTTTGATGCCTTTCCATACCCAAACCATTCTAGACGCGCGCCTTGTGGATGATCCGTCTCTGGAGAAGTAGAAATAATTCATTTTAGTTTTTAAGAACCTTTTAAAAGAACTGACGTTTTACAAAATTTTACTTTTTTAAAGCCTTTGTCTTTACAAGAACAATGCATGATTTGTTTCAACCTCCCTTTAAAAGCAACGATCAATGACACTTACCGAAAGTCAAGCGTCATGAAATATCGAGGGTACGACATTTATAGGTTTGTTAAAAATTGATGTTATTCATCTGGGTCCGTGAAATCTAAACCTAGCAATAGTCAAAGTTTCAACACCCATGCACTTAGGTGTTAATTTTGAAATACACTCTAGAACAAAAAAAATCGACGCACCAAGAAGGAATCCTCCGATTGCTTTGAAATTTTGTATGCAAAAATGTTTTGACCAAATATGCAAATGATTAAAATTTGGTGTCCAATGAATGAATAGTGCTATCTCCAGCGCATCGGAACTGCGCATCCAGCAGATGTATATAAGGAGTTGTTCTTGAACTGTTGTTAAAAATTTCTGCTGCACTGCGATTTAGGATACCTTTTAACGACTGAAAAAATGCCTCGCCGCGGGATTCGAGCTCATTACGAGCAACTTTCAGAGTTTGAAAGAGGTCGTATCATTGGATTGAAAGAGTCAGGTTGGGCAAATCGGAGAATCGCTCGTCATGTGAGTCGAAGCGATGCGGTGATTAGAAGATGCTGGCAAGAGTGGGTGGTCAATTGCAGATTTCAGCGTCATGATGGTAGCGGTCGACGTAGGGCCACAAGAGATCGCGAGGACGGAGTGATTGTCAGATCAGCTTGTCACAGCGCCTGATTCATCGCTATCAACCATCAGTCGTGCGACCCACATACGAGTGTCCACCATGACCATTCACAGACGGCTGAGAGAGCGAAATCTACGCTCGTACCGACCGTTACGCCACCTGCCACTCACGCCTGCACACTGTCGAGCCAGATTACAGTGGTGCTTGGCTCGATCAGGCTGGAATGATGCTGACTGGGGACGTATTTTCTTTAGCGATAAATCCCGCTTCCAACTGTGTCCTGACGATCATCGAAGACGTTTCTGGAGACGCCCAGGGCAGCGTGCCGATGCTGCTTTCACTATTACACGCCACACGGGCCCTCAACAAGGAGTTATGGTCTGGGGTGCCATTTCCCTTGATAGTCGGACCCCTTTGGTCGTCAATAGAGGTACACTTACTGCACAGCGGTACGTTGACGACATTCTGAGACCTGTTTTGCTACCGTTCCTTTCGCAGTGCCCTGGGCTTATTTTTCAGCAAGACAATGCTTGACCACATACGGCACGTGTTGCTATGAACTGTCTTCAAGCTTGTCAAACACTTCCTTGGCCAGTCAGATCACCAGATCTCTCTCCCATCGAGCATGTCTGAGATATGATGGGAAGGCGACTGCATCCGGTAGGGAATGTTGATAACGTAGTCCGACAGTTGGAGCAAATTTGGCAAGAAATAACGCAGTAGACCATCCGGGAGCTTTATCGGTCTATGCCACGCCGTGTGGCAGCTTGCATCCAGGCTAGGGGCGGGTGAACACCTTATTGAGCTCGTTACTGTAACTCTGAAATAAATCATTCAATTTTTCTGAAATTTATTAATTTTCTATTCTGTACATAAATTATCTATCCACCAATTTTCGTCTCCATTGGACAACTTCTTCTTGGTGCGTCGATTTTTTTGTTATAGAGTGTATATTTGACATGTAGCCTTAAAAATTGAAAAATAGTATTGGGAAAATCTTAAAAAGTGTTGTAGTAAATTTGTCTTTTGCTTCAGGAGAGTGTACCCTGGAATTTGATTACTTCTAAATTTTACCTAAGTAGTTCAAAATGAATACTTTCAGAATAATGTTTTAAAAATGTTCACTGAAATTTTATGTTGTGAATTCTATTCTGGTACTTTGATTTGTCGTCTTTTTAATACTTACTTTATCAATGTTATCGAATAACTTAAGCATATTAAACGTGTTTGCTTTTAATATCATTTTAGAGTTACTAAAACTGACATTCGATTCTCCTCCTAAACTTCCCACATCATGAGTTTTATAGTATACTTTAGTCTCATAATTTTTGTTTCATTTTCAATAAAAATCATGAATGAACATAATTGATTAATTCAAAAAATGTCTTTTCCAGCTTTAAAATAAACGTGAAACATTTAAATCTTGCCCGAAAAATTCCAACTGAAGTACATAACCTTACATTAATGTAATATATTTCTCAGTTAGAATTTTTCAAAATACGATATTTTAAGAAAACAAAGTTTTCAATAGAAATTATAAACGGACCTAAATGAAGAATTTTTAGCAGATATATCAAGAGTTCCAAACAAACATTTAAATCTTACCAGAAAAGTTCTACTGAAGCAGATTACATGTTTTCTAGTGAACTAATTAAAATTTAAAAAATATTTTTCTAATCAACTTAAAGAGGAAATAAAACCACACTAAGCTGAAAATATCAAGACCTTTTAATCCCATCGTTTCCCACTGCGATATCAAACTGCGAGTTGTAGGCTGCTCAGGTTCGATTCTTCCCCGTGTATTTCTTCTGAGGGAGAAACACTTTCCTTGTGTGTGTTTATATATGGGGCCGCGGGTATATATAGGCCGGTTGGATGAGTAGCAACTGTAGTGTTGTAAATTCGAAACACGATCCAAACAAAGATCTCTGTGTATTTGTTACACGTTAAATCTGTCTAAAGACTCAACTGTCCTCCCGTTGACGTGGTGAGAAAATTTGGAGAGTGGTGCAAGTTCAGGTGATGTCGTCATCTGACCGTAATTCAAAATTGCCAGTTGTCCTCTGACCAATGACCCTTAGGATTGATCTTGGACTGTGACAAATAGCCCGTCGTGTTACTCCAGTACGATGTTAATTCAACTACCTGCCTTTTCCATCGCCAATGAGCTTTTTACTCATCGTTTAAATTTGGAAGATTTCCATCCACACGACACTTTTTTTCGCAATACAACGAGCAAGGAACAAAATCTGCCCTGTACCCGCTCCCGAAACAAAAAGCGCCACCTGAAAAAGCAAAAACCCCATTCCAAAATGCCTCCTCGAATTCTGCGCGAAAGTTTCCCACCCTCCCCGAAAGTCTATCCCACAAGTTATGGTAACTCGGTGTCATGTGGCCAGGCGACGCGCATTCGATGGAGTCCCTTCCCCGACCCGGCACTCGAGAGAACGTCAATTACCACCAATCATCTTTCTGACGGCCATCCATAATTTAATTCATCCCAGACTGTCTCTGCGCGCTTCTACATCCCGCGGAGACACGCCCACTCGGCTTGGCTCTGGAGGGACCGAAGGGGGTAGATCCGGAAGATGCCAGGCCGTTTTTAGGCCCTGCCTTGCTCGATACATGTAAATCGATCGGTGCGGATCTTGTGGGTGAGGGTCGTCCCGTTCCGAATGTTGGAGAGTAGGTGGTAATTTAAACTCCGCGGTGGGCGATTGTGTTACTGGATTGATGGGGATTCGAGTTTTGATGGAAATACTTATCGATTGTTACCGTATCGATGAAAAAAATGGAGATACTAGATTGGAACCTTATTTTATCCAGATAAAAACCTTGCTGCAACAGAGGCTGGTAGGTAATTGAATTTACCTCGCAGTGGAGCATCACAAAGGGTTATTGGTTCCAAAGGTTAGTGGGGTTTTATGACGCAAGTGCCAAAGATGGCCATGCTATGCCAGGCACCAGACATGCAATGAAAGTTTTACTGACACAGATGAGAGAAGTGCACCCAGGGAGGAATGACACCTGATCGGAATCGAACCTGCGCCGTCTTACAACTCGAAGGTTGATAGTTCAGTGGGCATACCAACTGAGTCAGGATGGGCCCCTTGATTCCAAAGGAAAAGATTCGAGGATCCCCTCTCTCCGAACTTTCACGCCATGTTGAGAACATTTAAGGTCGCAACTGGTTTAACGTGCACCAGCTCCCTCGAACACGACGGTCTTGGGTTGGATCGAGTTTCAAACTCGCAACCCTCCGTTTCCTAATACACAACTCTTCCATAATCCTCTAACGCGGTCCCTAAGAAAAATGTGAGTCCGGAGAAAAAGGACTGTTTCAGTCCTCAGGGACACATTCAGGGAGACCATATTCCAATAGATAATGATAACTGAGTTAGTCTAACCTCTGGGATTAATATATAGGGGGCACGGTTTGATTGGTTGGTTGATTTTTATAGCGCAAGAGGCGTATTTTTGGACAAGCTGCGCCAGTAAGGGCGCGGTGACTTATCTTTTTCACCAACATAACAATATTGGTTAGCTTATTGTTGTAGTAGCAGTTTCCCGTTCTTCAAGCAAAGGAAAAATTAGGGCCTTTTCATTTCTAAGGCTGCGTTTCACATCGATCACAATAGAATAAACCTGAGAGGGCACTTGTGAAGAAGCTTTCACGAGTTATGGACTAACGTCAATTTTTAGCTAACCTTTAAGTATGACATCGATTTTTGATGACATATTCCTAGGCGAGTATCACGGACCTAATTTTTTTTAATACAGGTGAAATAAGTATCTAGTGTGTTGTATAAACTAAAGCTTTAAAATAAAATTTTAAGACTTTCAGCAAATCGTCATTTTACTGTCAAAACCTCAAAGTCCAAATTTTTTGGTTTGTGGTAGTTTATCATTGTTTGGTTACTAAACCTATACAAAACCTAAGTTGTCTCATTTTATATCAAGTTTTTTTTGTTCCACCTGCAAAATTTGATTCAAGACTTAGGCTTTAATAGTGAATTAACTGTATATTTATACTTTTTGAGAGGCCTTCGAAACTAAAACGAAAAATAGGCCTGGGTGTTCTTTAAAGACTGAAAAAAAATTGACAAAACCTGTAGCAAAAACGACAGTTTTTATCGTAAATCTGAGTGAGATTTGTAGGTTTCTAATTTAACGTCCTTGATATTCAGAGCAAAAAGCCAAACAAAGACTGCTGATACCCATTTCATTCAGCCTCAAATGGTTTCTTGATATGTTTGGTTAATTGAGTTTGTCATTATCAATGTGTATTGTTATTGCAACGTGGGTTAGCTATTTGTCGCAGTAGTGCCGTGGTGGTCTAGTTGGTAGATTGGCAACTGGAGGGTAGCGATCCTAAATGGATCCAACGAAAGACCGACGACGGCTAGTACACGTAAAATACATCGTAGCGTAAAATGTTCTCACCTTAGTGTGGAAGTTTGGTGACTGGGGTGCCAGCTCAGGTGGTGACCTCGTCATATGACCGTAGATCAAAATGATGAGGTGTGTTCTCTGATTTCTTCCTACGGTACTGATCCGTTGCCAATAGCGTGTTATGTTGCTTCCAGTGGCGTATTTATACTCCTACCGCCTAGGGGCTACCCGGCTCCTTGCCGTCCCTTCAACATGTTATCTTTATTTTTTATTGTTTCAACCTGGCCTTTGGTATTTCCACAAAAAACATTTTCCACCCTGGACTATAGCCTAAATCTGCCACTGGTTGCTTCACTACGAAGCTTACCTTTAGACTACGTCCGGTGCAGCAGTTGTTCCTTTATCGCGCCAAGAAAAAATTTAGACTACGGAGTTGTACCTTGCAGTTTCCTTGAAAGTACGGCAGTTGTACCTTGAAAGTTATGAATCGCTCCAAAAAAGCATTTAGACTACGGCCGGTTCAGCAGTTGTACCTTGATCACGCCAAAAATTTAGACTACGGGCAGTACAGCAAGTTGTACCTTGAAAGTTATGAGGATCACGCCAGTTATATCTATAGCCGTAGTCTAAAGGTTAATTCAACTAACTACCTGCTTCACAAATAGCAGATATTTGGCCCCTTGTAGTGCCGAAGAGATCAGTGTCTGAGTATTAGTAAAATAAATCGGTATCCGCCTATAACTTACACTCGTGTGTGGAAAAAAGGACTTCCCAGACCGCTTACAAAAGCTTTCTTGTCATGAACAGTCGCGCATTCCGTATCTCCCTTCGCAAATTAAGCACTGGGACGTCCTCTGCATTAACGATGATGCACGGAGCACATGAGGCATGGGATGGGATTCATGCGATCTCCTTGTTGCCGATGCGTGACGCTTCTCCACGTGCTAACTGCGCCTCCGCGGGCGTTCAATTGAGGCGGTTGGCGAACCATCTCTGGACGCGAAATTTAAATAAAGCTTGAGTTGGCGTGAAATTTATGCACTAGTTCCAGCTCGTTATCGGTGGGGGCTGCGTGGCACTTACCGGCGGAGCAAGGTCCCGCTGCATGCATTTCCACAAGAACAATGCCGCCTCTTGTCTCAAATGAAATTACAAGTGAAAGGGGGCGGTGTGAGGTGTTTAACGAGAAATGATGTCTGGACAAATTAGATTTGGGTCCCGACTTTTTTTGGACCCGTTTCGTGAAGGGCGGTGTTGGATTTTTTTGAGCGTTTCGCTGCCGCTAATCTTGCTTTATGGTTACTTGGACTACGCGTTTGTGCCGTGCGTTTGAGGCGAATTAAGACGTCGGAGAGTGAAATTGCGATTCGATTTGCCATTTTCATTCGATTTGCATAATTTGGTGGGCAGTTCTGCGATGAGCACTATTGCAATCGCTTGTTGCAAATTGGCCTTTTTTCACGAAAATTACTTCTGTACCCATGTTTTTTTTATCAGTTTCAAAAACAGTAATGCACTTTTAGGAAGCCAAAGATGGCCATCTGTGCTATAAAACCTGAAACGACCAAATATTCTCTCGTTCAAAAGTAGTTAAAGGTTTTGCACCGAAATCGTACGAGGCATTCGACACCATCAAAGAAAAGTCGGGTACACGTGGTGCCCCTTGTTCTCGCTGAACGACTGTTGACCTAGCCTTTTCTTGGCTGCCTTTGCGAAGTCTTTGGGCTTTCTCTGCCTACCTCCCCGATCCGTCCGCTTTGTTGCGATGGTCTTATGAACAAACAACACCTTGCGGAGTGCTCTAATGTACAGGACATTGACATCAAGGATACTTCTCCCCAAGGACTTTCTTCGCTATATTGGACGGCAAGACAGAGTATGGCCGAAAGGCCTTGAGCTGGGAGAATAAAAAATAGCAATCAAAGAAACAATATATTTTAATCAGTTTTTCTGGCACATGAAATTTGCTTCCACCTGTAAGATGTCAATTTCACATTTTTGAGACATGGGAAGCAGAAACATTGATTCGCGTTGATTGTTGGAATTACACGGGAACAAATGTCATTTTTATCCCCAGTACATAGCAGACACATACTTATTCTTTTCGTTTATACGCACTGCATCTAGCGTTCAAACGACCTGATCGATGACAAATGTGTTTTGCTCTACATCTTCTGTATGTGGTTTCCTCTTTCGTCTCTCCCCCCACGGCCCCGGATGCCTCGGAGGGGGTCGCGGAACCCCCGCGGGGGAGTGCAGACTGATTTATGGACAGTCCTGAATAACTGGCCCTCTGCGGGACGGCGACTGTTATTAATTGCCTCTGCCTGCCACGACCATTGGCGCTGGGGTGACTGGGGAAAGTGGAAAAACCAGTGGCTCTTTTCACAAACGTCTTTTGCACCTGTTTTTATTTTTAAAAGGCGGGGGTTCGGGGAAAGTGGGGTTGTGTAGTGCGTGACCGATAAGCATTCCATGTGTACCCCACCAGGAAATATCCCTGCTACTTTCCCTCTTCGATTCCGTGTTTTCCCTTTTCCCATGTAACTAGAAAGGTCTTCACTGAAATAATCTTTGTCGGGTGGCAGACTTGTCCATTTCTGTTCAGTCAAACTTCACAAGAGTTTGAGAGCATTGACCTAGGTTCTCCACGCACTCCACAACCTTATTACCATGCTCATTGAATCGCCGAGGTAGCTCGATTGGGAGAGTAGCGAATCAGCAATCGGAGAGTTAGAAACTCAATTTATCCAAAGATCGTCATGTGAGTGGTGCACGTTAAATCTGAAGTGGCTTCAAACATTCTAAAACTTGACGTGGTGTGGAAGTTTGGAGAGTGGTGTGCCAGCTCAGGTGTTGATCTCGTCATTGAACCGTTGTTCAAAATTACGAGGCGTTGTCTTCGGGATCGATCCCGGACCGCTGTCAATAGTCTGTTGAGATGCTCCAGTGCATCGTAATTTCAACTACCTACCATGGACTATAGTGTGTTTCCGGTCGGGTAAATGTAGACTGCAGAATATCCGCCTTACTCATATTCAGACACTTATACCATGCATGTAGTACGACTTCGACGAGAAATTAACTTGGTTGAGTCGATTTTTAAAAAGGTGTGTATACGCAAAACATGAATGACCATCGTCGCTGATGTTTTCCCCCTTCAAATTCGTTATCAATACTAGCTAAAGATGCCTATTGTGGATTGCTTTGTTTACGTTATCACCAGTTCCCTAATGTAACTATACTAGTACAAAACCATGTGACTCGACTGTCACAACTCGCCAAATCAAAACAACCTGTCAATAATATTTAAATTTTCGTTGTGGTACTGGAGATGTTCGAATTCTACTGACGTAGACAAATAAGTTTCGTAGATAAAATGGTAGCACGCCGCCAGGTACTCATCCTTCTCATAAGTGATTGCTTTCAATTTTACTGTTTTTATATTAATTCTATAATATTTACTGTTTTTATTTTAAATTCTAAAAGTGCACATCAATTAAATAAATATTTTGATCAAATTCAAATATTACACAGCTATAATTGTAATTTATTTGCTGATAATTTTCCAGAGAGGCACCGCGAAAACATTTATTTGAAAAGGGGACGTTCAGCCAAAAAAGTTTGCAAAACTATGCCTATAAAATACAGAAGTGGAAAGACAAAAAAAAATATTTTGATTTGCTTTTAATTTTACAGTTTAACAGACGATGTACGCTTGTAGTTTCACAGATGCGAAATTTACGACCACGATTAGCAGCTAATGTAATATATATTGAATACTGCACGCCTGACAATATCGATGTATTAGTTGCCATACAAATTGGCCAACTGCCGTGATGCTGAACTGCACCTTCTAGAATATACGGGGTAATTGTAAACAAAATTTGTATGTTCACTTTCAATCCCTATTTTCATACTCTTGATAAAGTAATTGAACATTGTTCAGCCTAAACTAACTTGTAACTATATTATACTTTGATATTTTTTTAATTATTACGAAGATTCCAGAAAAGAAATTTAACACCGTGCTTGGCTGTTTACAATTTCTCCACGTGTTTGCAATTACCCCTAAGAGTAGGGGTAATTGTAAACAACGATTTCCTCCTATTGATTATTGAACAAGTGACAGCACGGTCAGTTGTCATGGCGGTAGAAGGAACTCCAATTGTATTTTGACCCTTCTAATACTATGTTTACAATTACCCCGTTTTGATGTTTACACTTACCCCATACTCCCACTTCTTACCCCAGGAAAATATCGTGCCACTTGAAAATTGAATTGATCATGAGATGAACTTTCAGGAATACATAAGAATAAATAATTCAAACATTTACTAAACAAAGAAATTATTTAGTGTAAAAATTATAAATTTAAAATAAAAAATTCAAATTGAAAAATACAAAGTTATGTGGGTACACAACTCACAGAAATATAAACAAATATTACATTTCTTAGACGTTAACAGTGCCCTCAAATTTGAAAAATTCTTTACGGCCTTCTTTGCAACAGCTTGGAGTAGGTAAAATTGCTTTGACATTGTCTTTGGTAACACAGATTTAGTCTATTTCAACCACAACGAATTTAGTCTATGCATTATCAATGCTTTTGAGTCAGGTGATTTCAAACTCTTCTGAAACGACATACACTCTTAATACATACAACAAATGGGCTTTCTTTCTCCCCCCTCCTCAACATCTACAATTAGAAACGTAGTCGTTTCAATGTCTTCCATGGATGGCTCTAAAATATTTAACTTCCCCTTGAAACTAGTCTTCTATATTTTTCTTAAATGTTTGGAGAACTTCAAACTCTTCATCGTCAATGTTAGTCAATTATTTCAATAGTTCCTCATCCTCGTTGTCCTCGAGTTCTACGTACTTTCATTTCTATTTGCATCGTTCTTGGCTACTGGCTTACTCCAGGCTCTTTCACTTTCTTCTTACTCGGCTACTTTTCGTTCTTTTTCTTCTGCCTCCTTCAATCGTGACAGAACTTGGTCAGCTGTAAGAGCTTCACCATATGTGTGATGTTTTAGTAAATCAGACTTCTCCTGCTCCCTAAGAACACGAAAAATGCAATAAAACGCAATTCAGACTTACTAAATACGATTAAATACAAAATGACACAGAGGAACACATTGGTTTTCCATCCAAATTGAACGAAACTATTGGCAAAACAATATTTACAACTACCCCGTCCCTTGAAAAATATGGGATTATCATAAACATTCAAAACTGTAAGTGTATTAAAGTTCCCAGAAGCAAAAGTCGATGATTTTCTGTTCGATAGAATCATAACTGACTGTAGTGAAGAATTGAAACAACATACCTTTCAATATATTGTGGAGTGCAGTAGAAAATACAGCACATAACTTTAAAATCCAAACGTTTGAACCACAAATTTTTCAACTAAACAGATTGTTATCAGCTGTAGTTCAAATAAATACGGGATCAAAATATTACTTCCTCAGGCATGCCACCTTTCAGATTCCACAACTTTTTAGTTTCTCGTAATCCCCCGTGGGCCTTGTATAGTTTGTTTACAATTACCCCTTGTTTACCCCCGCCTGACCCTACATGGTTTGATGTTTAGATTCTTACAAAATGTTTTGTAATATGAGTGGTTTTTGAATTCAGAACATAAATGCACTTTTGTGGTAAATTATGTTCTCAATCCAAACACCTTCAATTCGCTTCAATTCAAATTCACCTTCAATTTAAATAAAATATATTGCAATGAATTCTTTTCATTGGCCCAAACTGCTGCCATTCTGATTCGTTGACCAATCTTTACTGTAAACAATTTATGAAACAGACAAATAAGAGTCATGTCCGTAATGCTACATAAGGAGACTTAGCTGAAATAAAGTCTGTAAAACCTCTCCCTATACCTGATTAGAACCTTATGGAGCTTGAAAACCCTTCTTCATTATTCAGCAAGAGAACAATGAATAAGTATATCTATTCTCTCTGGTTCCAACAGACGAAACAAAAGATGATTTGAAAAATGAGATCGCCCGCTTTTCAATGAAAATTCCAGGAATATATTTGCATGTGTCAGAAATTATAAATTTAATGGGTATCTTGTACACTTAATTTTCGAATTCCTTCCGCCTACAGATGCTTAAATGATGACCCAACGTCACGCTTTTAATTAAAATAAGAAATTCGGTTCAACCGTGCTCGGATCATTTGAGATTAATGTTTTCTATCTGTTTCTTTTGATGGTATTTTAATAACATTTGAATGCTCATCTAACTGTACGGGTGACATCCTCGTTCTTAAAAATAGCAGCAATGTTAAATCAACAAATCAAACAATGAGTGAGTTCTGTATGAAATTTCCCAAAAGATAGTTCTGTTTGTTTCGTTTGAATTTTTACTAATTTTTGATGGATTTTGATTAACTCGACATCATTACAGACAAAACACCGGCATTTTTTTGTTTCATCCTGCAAATTAAGTTCATAATTTTGTAGAGCCTTTGAATTAGATAGTCATTTGTGGGAATTTTTTCTAATTGAATTCCAGTAAGTGAATTTTGTTTAGCCGGGATTAAGAAATTTTTCTGTGCATGAAATGGAAGCTACTGATCTTCTAATATTTTTATTAACTTTGTGTTTTGCTTAGTTGTTTTCCTCCAAAATTAGTCTGATTGCTCAGTTTGGAAAGATACAAGAATAATTCGCAAGAAACTGAATACCTTTTAAAAAGTATTAAACCCTTTTGGTGAAGTTATCTCCTCAGTTTACAGTTCATTTAGGAAATATAAATGAAATTTTAAGTACACAACATTGGAAGTTATATAGTATTATTCTCGTATACTTCACTGCAAGCCTAAGTACACTTTCTGAAATCCTGTTTAGAATATCACCACCAGGGGCACTTTAGATATAGCTTATGGACTTCAAGAAGTACTTCAGTGATCTTTCTTTCACATAGGGTTTCATGGAAAACACACAGGTAAACGTGGAGGTCACGCTCTCAGGTTACCCATGTGAACTTTTTCTGCTTTCATCCCACTTTTTTCCCCTTTCACGACAATTTTTACTTGACGTTGTCTTGTGTTTAACGCAGTTTAACCAAATATGGTCCTTGCGCCAAACTATTTGGAATCATAAAGGATTAATAAGCCTGTATTTAAGAGAATAGAAGAAACAACATTCTCAGCAGGCGGGTGTTTCCAGTGTTGCTTTTTAAGGCGCGTTTACATTTGCGAGTCGAACCGTTCGCGAGAAACTAGTTCTCATGATTGGGGCGGGAGTTTCCGGTCGCCAAACGAACGCTCGTGGCGATCCTTTTCCTGTCGGTTTTTCGACGAACACAAAGGCTTTCTCGGTTCAGACTGGGACGCTTTGATTTCATTTTGCATTAAAATTTAATTTAATTAATATGGTTACATATTCTTTTCAAGTGTGAAGTGCCATGTTAAGTACACATTTAATAAATATAATTAAGATAAAGAAAATACGAAATAATTATTTCAAAATTTTAATAGTGAAAATGAAATTTAATAAAAATGTATTAACAAAATATAGAACATTTAACGTGGTCAAATCTTTAAAATTTGGCGATAGATTCGGTAAAGCCGTCCACGGCAGTTCTGTGATATGATGGTTGGTCAACTGTGAACGGTATTTCGAGCTCACGAACTTTATTGTAGAGTACAAAGATTCACAGCAATATGTTATACCAAAAATGGAAATTGGACGGCAAGCAGCTTTAAGGGTTAATATTTTGATTTATCAAGATTCGTAAAAAAAGTTCTGGAAAAAAAACCGGATTGAAATTTTTAATAGGAGCTGCATTTAACTCAACAAAGAGCCGTATTTGCCCACCCCTAATGCTTTTTGTCCTTGTATGCTTAAAACAAATCATGTAAGCACTCCTCCATTTGTGATTTCTATTGAACATTATATGTATCCACACAGAAATTATAAAATCAAAAGTTCTTAAGAAATCTTAAAAAAAAAATTCAAATTAGTATTGTTCTGTTAAAGATTCACAAATCCAATTTTGAGAAAAAATAACCTGGAATTTTACTGCACGGAACTGAAAAGTTGTGGAGAAAAGGGTTTTTTATTTTGACTCGTGAACAAAAGCCATAAAAAGACTAAAATAATAACTATTGTCCAATGCAAAACACTAAAGGAAAATTGCCATAAATGTATTAATATGTTGAAGATTAGTGATCAGCATCGTTTTTTCAGGTTTGCGGTCAAAACTTAATGTCAGCAATCTCTTAATGATTTTTTTCACACACAAACTTGTCACATACAACGCGAATTATAATTGTGTAATGTAATGGATTGTCTTTTCCGAATTACTATCGTCTTTATTTAATATATTGTTAGGCATACATAAAGCTCGCATAGTCGCTTTTATCCTTCAAGTGTATACTGTTTATACCATATGAACCTTTTTATTACAGAGGATTACTCGCTATTTTTACACAATATAGTTTTAAATTAAAATTTATCCTTGTGTAATGTTATAATGTGTCATGTATGTTTGTAATGAATTTTGTATGTTTTCAATTTTTTTTGCTGTTTTTATTGTAATCGTTGTAGATGACAATAGAGATGTAACATGTGTTGAATTCTTTAACAGAGCTCAACGTACAATCATCAACTGACATTTTTTTGGAGACACTAGTTTATTTTTATGATGACGATAAAGTCGCATTGTTAACCTGCTTAAGAAACATTACACTATCCAATTGCAGAGTTCTCAGGGGACTTTAAAGGGTCTTAATCTTTATTGAAAATCCTTAAAGTTTTTAGTCATGAGTTGGAAACTTATATCCAACGATATCTATATATATAATTCTCTTACGTGGCACGCAAAAAAGACGTTATTTGTTATCGCGTTTTGGCAACATTGTACGATTGTTTGTTTACCACGAATTGAATTTATGGCGTTATCGGATGAAATTTTATTAGAAAAAAAAAAAGACTTTTAGTCGAGCTGTTGCAGTTTAGAATTAGAAATCAAAGAAAGCGGAGGATCATTTCAGTGCCATTTAAAAAACTGTCCTTTTCAGTGCCAACAATTATAGTTCAACAAGACGCTTGCACTACAACTTTCGGCAACAAACTCAATGAAAAAGAGTGTGAGTTACTCGACAGTGCTGGAAATGTACACAAACAACATACTGGGTATTCAATTTCCAAAGCAGCGCTCACATTTCGACTCAAAATTTGCTCAAAGTTTTCATTTGAATTCTGATTCCAGGGTACTGTTTATATTTTCTGTAATACAGCAAATTTAGATTTGAAAAATATTTTTTTGGAGTATCATATTTTGAAAACAATCTTTTCTGCTAGGACACATGTCTTCATTGATGCGAGCGAAGCGAGCATAGGTTCCCTCAGCGAACCAATGAGGATTGCAAAGCAATCGTCCGGGGGTTGGCGAGCTTTAGCGAGCAGGGGGCGGGCCCCCTAGTTAGTTCTATATTCGTTTATATAATGTTGTGATATTTTCGAAAATTAATGTGATTTCGTTTTTAAGTGTCAAAAAATGAACATTAACCAAAAGAACTTTTGTTTACATTGAATGTTGTGGAAGATATTACATGATCGATTTTTTATGCTATGCAGCATCCTTATCCGTCTGAAGATCAAAAGAAGCAATTGGCCCAAGACACAGGTCTAACAATTCTACAAGTCAATAATTGGTAAGCATCTCATTAAGTTATTTTCTCTCTTCTAAAGCATTGAAAAATTTATTATTATTTTTATTAAAAAAGCATTAGTTCTGCGAGTGAAATATTTGTAGTTGATCTACTTAACTGTTTCCGGCATGCATAATTTTTAACAAGTAACTGTCTTGAGGTAAAAATTCTGTATTAATTTTACGAACTTAGTAATATTTCGGTGCTTAAAATATGTTATAAAAAACCATTTGTAGTGATTTGCTAGCAATTCAATTTATCCTATCGTTAGTTCATTCTGTATAATATGTGTAATTAGTGTAGGTTACTACATATTGGAAAAATGAAGGCATTTTGACATCTATTGAAGTTGAGGACATTTATAAAACTTTTTGAGGTTTTTATCAGCGAAGCAGGAGAATTGCTTCTAAAATCATGTATTGATTTCTAACCAAACACTCATGACTGTAAAAGCAGAACATGGATGTCAGCTGCTGTAGAATAATTCGAAATTAACCCGACAAAGTTAACCTCTTTTGGTGGTTTAAAGCCAACTAGCAGACCCGCACGTACTATCTGCGCTAACCTTTCTCAATTGCTTATATCTGTTGATGAGAAAAGTATCGTTACCTACATTTCACGTTACTTCAATCATTTATAGTCGATATAGAATTCATATTCATAAAGGGATTTCACCATCTTCAAATGAAACAAAATTATCCAAATATATGTAACAGCATGTCTTATTTTTAGTTTTGTTAATTCCCATTTCCAATGATTCCCATTTCCAGTGGCAAAATTAGCAGATGAATCCCTCAATGGTTGGTTTATTTATTCAATCAATGAAATTACTTGAAAAATGTTATGAACTGACATTTTTTGGAAATGCCTTTGTTGACACTAAGATGGTGAACAGCATGTATAAATGGCACATTACAAGCTGTCTGAACAAAGATTTTGTATTATCAAAATGCTGGAAAAAAATTTAAACCTAAAAACTAATAGTTTGTCTTATACTATAAATTTTTTTTTGGTCAGTTAGAATCTCGAAGATATAAGTTCACGAAGACAGATTCTGCTTGATATCGACGTAAGTCCTTTGACTGACTTCAGTACCCCTTGAATTAATTATTAATATCAAAATCCCCAACGATTTTTTTAAAGTTATTTGGTGGGTAAACGAAAGGTTATTTATTGGCGTTGTCAACATCATTTATTGGAATTTCCGTTGTGGTGGTAATTTGTACGCTGCATGTTTTTGCGTGCCTGTGCGAGACGTTCAGTTAAATCGTGTGACGTTTCATTCCTTAATTTGTGGAATGGGGCTCTCTATCGGATTACCTGTTGGGGAAGAAGAGGTGGGGATTGTTTAGTGCCAATCATTTGAAACGAGGAGTTGCTCTTGCGCCTCACTGCCGACGCAGTTGCCCCACGAAGGCGGGATAACCGGTATGAATGGGCGAAAGGGTTCAATTGGGCGCCGGGTTTCTACATTTGGCTCATTATCGTCTTCTTGCCGTATTTACTCGATGCATTGTTTTCTCAGTGGCGTTAGTTCTCTGGTAATGTTTTGCCTCGTCGTCCTCTCATCTCAAAACTTTAGCGCTTTCTCTCTAGCGCTTCTGTCTTTCTTTGAGTATGATTTTGGACAATGTTTTTTTGAAAATGCCAATGATCTTTGATTCATACGTGATAATAAATTCGTGATAATTCGACGTATCAATAAAACCTTGATAGGTCGGTCGTAACTTGAATAATTCGTAACTCCGTGTCAATTTTCTTCAGTCCTGTTCAACTCTCGGGTACGTTGTGATTCAGTGAGTATGTCCACTGCGTCAGCAACCTGCGTGGTTGTAGGCAGCGCAGGCTCGATTCCTGTCCGATACGATGCCTCATAGGTGTATTTCTCTCTTTGTTTGTAAAACTTTCCATGTGCATGTAGGTCCATTTATTGATGTCAGTTTCGCTCAGCATGGCCAAATACGACCCCTTAAGCCATAGTTCCAAAAACCCACCAGCCCGTTTAATTCTCAGATGGTAATGTAATTGAAACCTCTTTTACTCATCATAATTCAAATGCTCCCCAGCTTACTGTGGTATCTTAGCATTGTGGAATCATTTCCTTTTAACTACGGCTATAGATATAACAAGTGCGATTCTTATAACATTCAAGGTACAACTGCTGTAACGGCCGTAGTCCAAATTCTTTCTTGGCACGATCATAGTATAACTGTTGTATCAGCCGTAGTCTAAAGGTTAACAAACAGAGTTTGTGCCAACAAAATAAAGGAATCTGACCCTGATTTTTTTCATTGAATTTTGAAATCGCTAATGAAAGTGAATGTACTAATTATTTATGACATAACTGACTGAATAGATATCGACAATAACGTTGCAGTATATTCTCAAGCGAGCATAAAAGATTTAACTGCGGAATATTTATAAGAATGGGCGTGAAAGTACGAGCGTTGAAAGTGAAAATGAAATTCTTTAAACACCCTGAAAAAACAAATAAAGTTTACGAAGCGCATTAGAAACAATCAGAACTTACCTTACGTCAGTTCAAGGTACTGAATTTACAAGGTACAAGGATGCCATGATAAATTACAAAATTTGCATGAGCGTTACAGCAATGTATATTGAGCACATTCTGTGGTTACTCTGCTTTGCGCTCCTAGTGATTGTCTCGACGAGGTATTTTGCCATTAGCAAAACTGACCAGATCTTTGTGGACAAGATATCTCGGCATTAGAAGGAAACTGACCAGGTCGTGATGGACGAGATATCTCGGCATTAGAAGAAATTTGACCCTGTCTTGATCTCGCTACCATTATAAAAATTGACCAGATGAACCATGTATCTCGTCGGAACCAATTGGATAGTTAGTCGTTATTCCGCTGAAGTCGTCAAAGTTGCCTGGTCCCTTGAGTGGCTATTTGATTTCCTCAACCCGCAGTTCAGATATGGTCCTTCGAACATGTTCACCCGGTCCGCAGACCACATGTAGACTTCGAAATGTTTTTTATCAGGACCCCAGATGAGATACGACTCCCCGAAACTGTTTTCATGGTCCGCCGCCCAGATATGATCCTCCAAATAGGTTTATCGGTTGCTCTGACCGGGTACGCGGATACCATATGCGAGAATTCTTACATCATGAAGAGGGTTGAACTACCATGAAATATTTTAGCATACATGTCAGCAACACACTTTTCACATTTTGTAGAAAATGAGATTCTTGAAAAATTTGAACTGCTTTCTGCGTACCTCCCCACGAGAAGCGGATACAATTAAAAAATAAAACTATTTTTACATGTGTTTGAAAACGTCAACCCTTTGTTGGGCAGGTGGGTCTATGAATATATAATGAGTACCTATATTCATTAATTCTAAGATTGTGTACTATCATTTAGGGAGTGAGGTATACGGTGTTCCACACACCACCCCTTAAAACTTAACAATACCTTAATTTTTGTTTTGTGAAGTGCAAGGTACTCGCAAAAATACAAGCGATTCGGTTAATAAATTTTTTTTTCACGCACCCCAAAACATTACATCACAGTGTCATGCAAATTGTTAAGTCTTTTATCTTATCGACAGGAGCATACAAACTTTAAAAAAAATTTTGAGCGACCCAGCACCTAAAGTCTACAAAATTTCCAACAGTATATATATTTTTTAAAAATTTTATTAAGTTCGTAATTCGCATGAAGCCGAATATCAAGGTTAATTAGCTTTCATGTTGCATAAAAAGGACTGTAGAGCCAGTGACATGTCTGGGGAAGTAGGAGATTCGACTTTCAATATCAAAAGGGGTGACATGTCAGAACATCCTTTTGAAAGTTCGAGTCTCGATTCAATCAAAGACCGCCATGTACTCTTTACGCACGTCAAATCTGTCGTGGCTTCGAATGTCCTCACATTGGCGGGGAGTGGGAATTTAGATAGTGAAGTGTCGATTCAAATTCTGACCTCGTCATCTGCCAGTGGGTCCAAATGAGGAAGTGTTGTCCTTGGTTCTTTCCTTTGGGATTGATTTCGGACCGTTGCTCCATTGTGACATAAATTTAACTATTTGCCTAATTCTACCCCACAACAAACACATCCAATAACACACCTAAATAAATCCATTTATTGATTGATCTTTAGGTGTGTGCGGGCATCACAACCCCGAGATAACCGAGTGATCTTCCCTCCCTTCAATTTTTACCCTCGTCAAACTTTTTGCATTTTCTTCCTCCTCGTTGTGTTGTCTGTCTTGTGCTTGATGCAGTTTGGCCAAATATGGCCCTTGCACCGTGTAAACCGAAAGCAACCAACCCTATGGAAATTGATCCCGGACTGTTGCTGATATCCCGTTGCCTTGCTTCAGTGCGACCAAATTCAACTACGTACCTGCCTACCGAACGAAAAAGGAGATGATCACTCGCCAACTACGGCAACCCCCGCCGAACACGTTCCTAATCCGGCAGACTCGCGAGTCGAGGCTTTCCGTGTGACAGCGATCATCAATCGCGATTTGCGTGGGGCTTAAGTCTCGCGGGAAAGGCCCCGGCGCACAAAATCAATGGCCGGGCCCCTGCAATTACAGATTACGGGCATCGGCTGCAAATTATGAAAAATAACCCTCTGCCCCCTCTTTTTCCCGAGCGTGCCGTTAACTTAGCTTAACGTTGGCGCGGGTCGCGCATTAACCTAAGTGATTTCTGCCGTTGCCCCGGTTACAGTCGCCCCTCGCAGTGACAGGTAATACGTCCTCCTTTTTGCTTTTTGCGCCTTCTTTCTGCTGCGAGAGGCCCGGGGCTTAGCGGCAGGGCGGGCTGGTCTCCTAAATCCTAAATAACATTTTTTCTCGAGCCTGTTTTTTAAAGTTTCAAGAGGCCGGGAGAACGGACAGCTGTAAAGGCCCCCGAGAGAGAAGGCAAGACTATTGCGAGAGTTTCTTATGAAGGAGGGCGTACACGAAGTGTTCCAGGACAACAAGTTGCCGTGGAAATACTGGGTGGCACACATAAGCCAGATTTGTAGTTTTCATAGCTTATATTGCGTGTAGTAGTTCAAGCTTAAAAGGTTTTGCGACTCATGCATTGGAAGCATTGCCTTTCCAAGTGAATGTCCTTTAAATTATTTTAGATAGGAAGGTTCCTGGTTCGAATCTGGGTCCGGGCATGGATGTTTGTAAGCGTATGGTGTAGAGGCGGCTGGTGCACCTTAAAACTGTCGTGGTCGAAAGTCCTCACGTTGGGTTGGTGTGGAAGTTTGGAGAGTTGGGTGCAAGCTCAGATGTTGCTTCGTCATCTGACCGTGGTTCAAAATTGCGAGGTGTTGTCCTCGGATCTTTCCCTTAAGGGATTGATCCCGAACCGTCGTCAATAGCCCGTTGTGTTGCTCAAGTACGACGTTAATTAAAAATTACCAATTACCTTTCAATTATTTTGGGCCGACCAACCGGTATAGTGGTTAAGGTGTTAGCCTCTACATCGGAAGGTTCCGGGTTCGGGCATGGATGTTTGTAAACGTATGGTGTAGAGGCGGTTGGTGCACCTTAAATCTGTCGTGGCCAAAAGTCCTCACGTTTGGTTGGCGTGGAAGTTTGGAGAGTGGGTTGCCAGCTCAGGTGTTAATTCATCGTCTAACCGTGGTTCAAAATTACGAGTTGTTGTCCTCGGATCTTTCTCTTAAGGGACTGATCCCGGACCGTCGTCAATAGCCCGTTGTGTTGCTCAAATACGACGTTAATTAAAAATTACCAATTACCATTCAATTATTTTGGCGTGGTGTTGTAGTTTGGAGAGTGGAGTATCAACTCAGTTGAGACCTCGTCATCCGAACATGGTTAAAAATAACGAGGAGTTGTCTTTCTCTTCGGGATGGCCCCTGAACCGTCTCCAATAGCCCGTTGTGTTGCTCCAGGGCTACGTTAGGTCTACTACCTACCTTTCAATTATCATAGTTATATTTTCAAGAAAATATAATTGCTTTTGATTGACTTGGGTTGAGATAATATGTATTCAAACCTAAGAAATTCTCACCACCTGTCTACCTGGTGATAGCATTTACCCGCCACCCAGTTTGTCGCTGGTTCGATTCGTTAGGTCTACTACCTACCTTTCAATTATCATAGTTATATTTTCAAGAAAATATAATTGCTTTTGATTGACTTGGGTTGAGATAATATGTATTCAAACCTAAGAAATTCTCACCACCTGTCTACCTGGTGATAGCATTTACCCGCCACCCAGTTTGTCGCTGGTTCGATTCACGGTTTGTAAGCGTTGTCCCAATTGGATAGGTTGGTTTAGGTTTTAAGGCGCAAGGGCCATATTTGGCCAAGCTGCGTAAAACAACGTCAATGGACAAACACGCCCAACGAAAACTTTACCGACACTAAAAAGAGAAATACACCGAAATTGAAATCTATCCTGCGCCGCTTACAACTTACAATATCCCTGTTTGGCAAGCCGCACATTGGTCCAATATCGGTCCTGCAACACGCTTAGATACGCATGCGTATAAACATATTTTCTGTAGAGAAACGGAAAACTGTTGTGCTTGTCGTATGCAGGGAATTTGCCTACAGCGCTAGCAGCATGTGCGAGATGTAGACTCACCATTTCACTAGGCGTATTCCTCTCTTTTATATCTGTAAAAGCTTTTTTATGTGTTTGTCCATTTACTAGATGGATAAATCATTGCTTGGGCAAGATCTGGCCTTTGCGTAATTAAAAACTAACCAATCATATATATTAATCCCAGATGTTATATTAAGCCAGCCGTCACTGCCATAATTTTCTGGAACGGAAGGATGTGATGAAATTCTACAAATTATTATTTCTCTTCCTTGATAGAAATACGGCCAGTGTCTAAATTCGTTGATTTTGAGTTCTGTCCACAATTTACCACTTCAAGATAATGAAAAAGTTACAATAGAAATAAATGCTTAATGTACTGTCATCTTTGAAATAATCAAATCATTAAAAAGTATTTTTTGTTGAAAAAACATAAAAAATTTTTTAAGTAATGAAAATTACTAAATCAGCCCTACTGAAAACTTGTAAAATGAACGAACATAGGTTTTTTTCTCACAAAGTACAGAATTAAGAAGTAAAGATTTCGATTTTAATCACTTTTTTTTTTGTTCCTCCCTACTTATGTCGGCTCCATCGTGCTATTATTGCTAAGAACCTCTATCCATAAACCATATTTTAACTTATTGTACATGTCTTAAGACATTTTTATCGACGCTTTATCAATAATTCCCCAATTTTGACTTGGGTCACCCATCAGAATTCACCTGCTTTCACTTTTGTGCGCAGTTCACCGGAATTTTACCTCGTGTAATTCTTCACTTTTTAAATTCCAATTCCTGAAGTTTTTTAAACTAAGATAAGGGCTTAAAATGCCATTACTTAGGTATTTTGATATTCTTGTGTTGTCTTCATAAATTTTTTCAAGGATTGTCTTAAACTCTATCGCTTCATCTATTAAGCCATTTACGTCAATAAATGTTTACATTTTATATTGATGATGACTTATTTTCATAGTTTGGCGAAAAGTTTGTTTTCAAGTTATTGTTATTAACTTGTGTTTTGTCACACTTATATATATATAACGTTTACCAAGTTGATCATGTCTGATCTTTTTTTTCAAAATAAAATTTAATTGGCTTGCTTTTGGCTTAGAATATCCATTTCTGGATCCTGCACCATGAATTCCGAATCAGACAACGCTCCCTATTTAATAAAATAGGTATTTCGAACGCACTTCAGGCTTCATTAATCTGCTTTCTTTTCCAATCCCAGTCTGCGGCTGTTTCTTTCTCTTCAGGAAACGTCTCCGGTTCAATTGCGCGATGATCCCTCGGTGGTACAGAGAGCTCCAGCCGAAACTTTCCCCGTGTCTCAACCATTAGTCTTCATATAAATTTTCCGTCTTGAGGAAACGAGGCTTTCCAGCTCTTGTATTCAATTTATTATGTATTTTTTCCCCTCGACCCGCAAATGCTTGCGCGATCTGTCGGAATAAATGAAGATTAATTGCCGATGAGGCTCCGCTTGGAAACCATTGTACATCGAATTATACGGATGTACGCTCCTGCTATAATTGCTCGGCCTGCTTTTCGACTCCAGAGCTACCGAATCGATGTTGGGAACATAAAAGAACACACGAGATTAAACTTCGGGCTTTTGCGCTGCAGCATACGTCTGACAGCCTTCTTTCTTTTCTCTGGGACCCCCTTTTTTTGAATAATGGAATTATACTTCTACCCTTTGAGTGAGCGTCTTTCGGGACATGTAAATGTATTTTTAACAGAACGTTGATGTGGATTTTGTTTGGTTTTGAATCTAACTCGATTTTTGGTACATTGAATTCGAGATTATGTTTGTCGTTCGCTCGGATTTCCGTGGGAGGTGAAGAGCCGAACTGGCTCACTGCGCTAGTTGCGAGTTCGAGTTGTAGGCGGAGCAGGTTCGATTTGTCCCTGGGTGTGTTTCTCTTTCCCGAGCCAGAAAACTTTCCTTGTGTTTCTATGTCCATCACTTGGCATCGTCTATCTTGTGTTTGGCGTAGCCTGACCCAAGATGGCCCTTGTGGAATTCGATCGAGCCAACCCATGTGAAGTGCCAGAATGTGCTGTCCGTTTATTGAAATGTTAAAACAGGTAAAATCAATTCAATTGAGTTGATAAAGCTGAAAGGGCTGTCTGTGTACCACAAGAACTGCTCCAGACAGTCTGCCTCTGTTGGCGTAGAAACGGACCGTTTCCTGTTTTCCACAGAGGATGCTTGAAATGTTTTTACAGCTGTCACATGATGAACTAGATGAGAAATTAGAAATATAATGGTTGATTTTTACTAACTAAGGAGATTTACACATGTTCATTACTTCCTTCCGAAACAAACATTTGCGAAATGCTAAATAAAATTAAGTCATCTCCGAGAGTCCTCCCTACTGAAAAGGAACAAGCCTCGTTTCTGTACCGACTGCCACCACCCAAACTTACTTGGTGTAGGAAACAGTTCTCATGATACAGACAATACACAGATGAGTAAAAAAAAATTATACATTTGTATTGTATGTTTAAGCTGAAGTTTTTTGTGGCATAAATTTAAGTTTAAAATTTGAGTTTTGCTTTGGAAATTTCACTGTTTGCAAGACTCTTGCTGTTGGACTTTTCAGAGAACCTGTTTCGGAATATTTTTCCCTGGTAACATTTTACTGTTTCAATAAAAAAAGTGTACGATAATATATATAGTTTCTGATATTTTTAATAATATTTCTGCTGTATCCATATTTTAATGGTAATTAATATTGCTTAAGAACGGATATATTAGTCAAAAATTATTTAAAGGATGTATTTTGCTCATTAACCGATGCAGGGTTCCCACAGGCGACTTTTGTTACTATTTTCAACCTTGGCGATAATGGGTATAATTTAAGGCCAAGTCGTGTCAAACGCTAATATTTTCAAAATTTTGGTTCAGCGAAAATTTAGTCCCATTTTTGAAACGAACGGAAAAAGTATTTTTTGAAGTTTCTTTAAGGAGAAAATTTTCCGAGACTCAAATTTCGAAGTTTTTGCTCCTGTTATGGCAACTATGAAAGAAAAACATCGGAATTCGTTGTTGTTAGATTGTCATGAAAACATTATTGAGGAAATATTTAGTTTTCTAATTTAAATTTAGTGGAGGGGGGGGGAGTGTTGCGTTTGTTTCCTTTTTTTGACGCATTTCGTGCTTTAACTGATTCATTTTATATCCGAGCAACTAAAATTGCATAGGATAAGGTTGAAGACACTTTATTGCTACTATTTCACAAGTGCATTCGATGTAGAAGTGTTACAGATGTTGCCATTTCTACCGATTAAATGACTTTTCCTGACTGATGTGAAAAGTTCGCTATGACTGAACTTGAAGATACTGCTTTCTTGATTTGCAGGTCAGAATTAACTGAACTCCAACATATAACACCGACCTTACAAAGGATTTGCTGTAAAAAAAAATTTCCACAACGTATAAGGTGATAAGAGGAATGCTTTTTTAAATTCAAAGCAAAAATTTCACGCATTCAAATGCTTATAAAAATTTTACCGTTTGGGTTTTAGAGTCAAGAGACTGAATTTGAATGTCGTTCCGTTCGTTATATTTATGTATAAATATAATTTTGCATATAAAAGATGGCAGAATTTGAACAGGTTCGTTCATGTTTTGTATTAACACCAAATGAACCAACTTAATAAGAACTATTTAGATATTTACAAAAAAAAATACTAATCCTAATCAAATGTTATTAAAATTCACGGGTTTACAATAAGCACTGAATCGTTGATATCATTTCTCTCGAAACTTATTTTCAGATGGGAGAAGTGGATAGATCTCAAAGTAACCCTCTCAGGGGTTCTCCCACATTCCACCTAGTCTTCCCAGCATGACGTTTAACCAATTTTGACCTTTTTGGACAATAGTCTTTGTTTTTTTCCTATATAGAATCATAAGGATTTTGTTAAATGGAAATGAGCAATACATTTCCATTCGGTAGAAAAAAGCAATAGAATACTCCCAAGAAATTATATTGTAAGGAAATGAGCAATAGAATCATTTTCCATTCGGTAGAAAAAAGCAATAGAATACTCCCAAGAAATTATATTGTAAGGAAATGAGCAATAGAATCTTTCCAAATGATTTTCTATTCTGAGGAAAGAAGCAGTAAAATATTTAAAAACGATTCTAATCCGATGAAAGGACTAACAAAATCTCAAGAATTATACTATACGGAATGGGACAATTGAATCTTTCCAAGGGATTCTATTCCAAGGAAAGGGATCAGTAGAATCGTTCCAAATAAAAATTCTATTCAAAAGAAAGAATAAATAGAATATTTCTAGAGGCTGAAAAATTCACGGATTCTTTAGAAATATGTGGTTGTGGGGGTAGAAGCAACGCTGTACAGAACTCGGAAATCTCGAGGCGCGCAGAGGTTTAAAAGTATCCCCTTCTCGACAGTCGTAATAGGAAAAGGCAACAATGGAACCGATTAAATCTTTTGATATCGATCCCTGGGTGGGGGGGGGGTTGGAAAGGGAAGGATGGGAGGGGGTATACCCAAAGCCCACCACTTTGTTATTCTTAGGAGGGATACAAATGGCCCGTGCGCGAGTCCGTGTAAAAGCGGGCAGTCACCGCCGTGGTTACTTCTCCTTCTGTTTCATTAACTTGATTATCGCCAAAGCTCCCCGGTTTCTGCATCGATGCTCGCGAACGGAGCTCGCTCCCGCGCGGGTTGTCCCACGCGATTGGCGAGCGAAAAGTTTTCGAGGCGAGCGATTTGGCGGCGTCTTTGCCCCTTACTGCCTGACGTCCGACAGTGGTTTTTAAATTGAGCTGATAAATCAGAAATTGTTGTTATCGTTCAATCGTAAAAATGAGAATTCAGAACTGAAATTTTCTTTTAAAAGATTTTAATAATTTGTGGGAACTGATTTTATTTATTTCCTATAAACTGGAATTTTTAAATATCTAACAACAAACTTATTTTAATAACAGTTATTTTTTTCTGTCTGACAATAAACTGTTATTTTACGGTCTTGTTATATTTTCAATGCTAACTGTTATTTCACGGTAGTTGTTATATTTTCAATGATAACTGTTATTTTTAATTGTTAATAACTGACACAAAGGACTAAGGAAGAAAATAAATAAAAATACTATTAACTTAGAAATTGACGTTAGCGGTTGATTTTAAGAAAATGAAAAAACTGAAGAAAAAGTTAGAGAAATTGTTCAATGCTAAATTATTTTTAAACATTTTTATTATTCCAACTTTTTGTTTTTATTGATTTTTTAAATTTCATTTTTTGTTTAATTTATTGGTTTTAGAAAAACATTTTGTTTTAAAAATTACTAGTTATCATTTTTGGCAATAATATTTGTTGTTACTGTTAACGATTCCGATATCAGTTGCTAATTAGTGTTAATTTGCAATAATATTCATATTTTAACTCTGTAGTCAAGGGATAAGTCTAAAAACTACTTTTCAGGAACGCAATTTTAAGATTTGCCCTTTTGTAAATCGAGTTTTTGTAATATTTTATTTTGATTGTATTCTTTATTACTCTTCTTTCATGCACATTACTTATCCACTTGTCCACAACGCGTAAGGCCCCAAGACGAATCCTCCAACAGACGTACTTATCTAATTTTTTGCCAAAGTCTGCATCTAGTTATTCCCCTTGACCACAGAATTACTATTAGAATAGCAGCCCGTCACTTAGTTTAGTTGTCTCGCTCTGATTGGTTGATGATGGTCATGTGTATGAATCTATCAACCTATCACATCACTAGATGAAAGAAGCGTGTTGAGCTTCAAAGTACTGAATTATGGTCTGTATGAACTGGGTGTGGGAAACGATATTTTTTAAAAATGATACACAATTAAAATTTTTTTTTGTGCAGTTTTGTTTTCAAGTAAGGGTTTTTAGTAGATTCCTTCTCCGTTTAAAATTTTTGAATTTAGAATATGTATGACTAGAATAAAAAAAATTAAAATATTGCAATTCCATCTTGAATAATTTAAATGTTGCGGTACTCACTGAAACACAAAATCTAAATTATTTTATACTTATTCTTAAACTGAGTTTTTTATTCATCGAAGGAATTATTTTAATACACGAATAAATTCATCGAATTTTATGTCATCGAATTCATGTTGATTTCAATTTGGCATTGCTTTTGAAAACATTCCAGATGACTATCAGCATTCTTTTATTTTCCATCATTCAGAGAACTTTTAAATCTAGTTCACAGACATTAACATTCCAAACGATATTTTCAAAATGAAGAATTTCCAAATCTTCAATTTGATCTGCACATATTTCTCTTACCCACGCTTTTTTTAAAATATCTGCTATTTTTAAAAAATCATTAGTCACGAAAATGCACACTGCCGCCCACATTAATTTAGTCTAGCTCCGGACACCTTTGTGTTAATATGACGTTTGAGGTGTAATTTGTTTCGTCTCTCTTTGCGCTTTATAAATAATAATAGAAGTAAAATCTAAATATTTAATGCTTGTTTACGTATCGGACTTCAAAGTGTGGAAATTCGCAAATATTTCAAAATGTCCAAATATATGTATAATAAATAGAAGAAAAATTATAGACGCGTCAGCATGAAGAAAGATCAACAGTTGAGAATCCACAAAAATCCCGATATCCAATGCTGAGCGTCAGCGTTTGCGGAGGAAATTCTTGAAAGTATAGGCGTCACACCTTCAAGGTGAACAAATGACGCTTACTTAGATATTCTACACCTTAAACTTAGCGGCTGTGTCCAAACACAGCACCTTCCGATTCTTTTAAAAATAAAATTTTCCTTTTCAAATTAAAATACCTTTAACCACATATTTGCACATGCTTTGATTTTGTTTTACGACGCGAGATTGTTTTTATTACCATCTTCATTGACGAGATCTTAACACTGTATAATCAGCTTTCGGTTCTATTAACAAAGTGTGCAGTGAAAGTGGTTAGCGAGCGTCAGATCTTGAGCAAATAGTTTATTCAAATTCTCATCGCAGATTTATTATCCGGAAAACACTGAAACTAATAATGCACTTCCTAACACACTTGATTTGCTTGGTGAATATTTTTAATCGCACATTTTTCCAAATCGAAATTTTTTACTTACATCCTTAGTTACACTTTCCCAAATTCGTAAAAATAGGAATACGTATTTCTCTTTGTGATATTTAAAAATAACAACGTTATTTAAAAATAATTATGGAATAAAAAACAAATGTCTTAAATAGAAAATAAACAAATTCTATTGTGTAGCCTTTTTTTTCTTCTGAGTGATCGTTTCATATTTCATTAAAATATTTTTTAAGAACACTTTGTTGTATGCAACTTTTTAACATATTTTGTTTACAACTATCGTAATTGAATTATAATAATATTATTTCTATTATTCTGTATTTCAATACATTTTTATGGATCTCAAACAATATTAAAGTTTTTCAAAATTCGTGCTATAGTAAGGGAAAGCTTTTTAATATTTTCTACGAACTTGTACCAGCGCACATGCCTTAAAGTTCTGTATAATAATCGTGAACGCTGTTATAAGTAAAAAATAACATACGTACTGTCTGTCCAGGTTTTACCAATCTGTAGAGATAGGCTGTTAATCCGCGCGCGATAGCATTTTAAATAATATTGTTACTTCAAATTAACTGACAGCAACTGTTATCGAAAAAATATTAACAGTAACCGATAAATGCTGTTGGGATAACAGTGAAGCAATTGTATTAAATTTTGATTTAAAAATTTAAATGGGGATAAGAATGTTTGATAAAATAAAAAGCTGAAATTACTAAATATTTTTAAATTATTTAATGACTAGTAAAATTAATCGTTAATGTTAATTTATAGCAGTCCATTTGAACAGAAAATTTAGTTGCTAACTGATGGCAAACTGTTGATATTAACAACTAAAGATGACTGTCTCTCTGAAATAAATAAAAACAGTTTACACTTTTATATCATGAAATAACAGTTTTCCCGATCTCTACCACTCTTGTTTCAACTAGGGATGCGACATCGATGTCGATGTTTTCAAAACATCGATGTTTTTTTGAAAACGTCGATTTATTTAACATCGATGTATTGGGGTCGATGTTTTTGTAACATCGATGTTTATACTTGTCGATGTTTTTACGTTGTCGATGTTTTATTTTTAAATGAAAAAAGTACCGTTATAAAAATTAAAAAAATAACCAAGTAGCATAATTTTCACAATCAGCAAATTGAACATACTTTTAGACCATAGTGACCAAGGGTGAAGGGTCTGAAAAGTAGGAATGCGATGTCGATGTTTTATAAAAAACATCGATGTATTGGAGCCGATGTCGCATCACTAGTTGCTAAACCAGTTTTAAGAAATGTAGGGAAAAGTTTAAATGCGCTCAATTTAAAAACATCGATGGTTTAGGGGCGTTGTATTATCAACATTGATGTTTTAATTTTGAACATCAAAGTTTCAAAACATCGGCGCTTTGCTGTCGATGTAGCATCACTAGTTGCTAAACCAGTTTTACGAAATAGGAGAAAAAGTTTAAATACACTGAATTTTAAAACATCGATGCTTTTGGGACGATGTATTATCAACATCGATGTTTTAATTTTGAACATCGATGTTTCAAAACATCGATGTTTTGCTGTCGATGTCGCATCCCTAGTTTCAACTAAAATTTTCCGACCTCTGTGAAGAGGGCGGATTTGTCGCCAATCTTGGCTTCCGCTCGCCCATGTATTGTGCGAAAAAAGAAAGAGTGCCTTCCCCCATGATTTATGGCACCGATTTCCAGGGATTTTCTCTTCGCTCCATAAATTATTGGCACCCCTCATACGACACCCTCCGGACCCTCCCCGCCGCGATAAATGGTGCTCGGTGTCACTATCAGAGTGCACGGAAGATGACACGCTCGCCAAATTCGGTGCCGCGGGCTTAATCGGCTGGAATTATTGGGACCGGGAATGAAAAATCGGTCCCGCTTTGATGACCTTTTTCTCGGCTGCTCTTCCAGCCCTTGCATTATCCCTCTGTTTTGTAGCCCCCGTTTTTGCATATTCTGAAAAATTCCCTACTGATGCAGAAACAAGATTTTAATTTGAAAGTTGTTGATCGTTCTGCGCCTAGGGGTGGCATTGATAGTTCCGTGGGAGTGTTGGGAAAGTTCCTGGATTCGATCCCATGGTGTTGAGCTCCCCACTCTGAAATAGCAAATTCTAAGATCAACGAATCAAAATCACGATGGTTTACTTGGCCTACTTGCTATGAGAGGATTTTTTGTCAAGCGTACATGTTGCTCGTTCCTCCTGGTCAAAAAGAGTTTAATCCTATTTGTGCTTCTTTTGCTGAGAGGCATTTTTAGTCAAGCTAAATGTTACTTGTTCCTCCTGATGCAAAAGAGTTTACTCCTATTATTGCCAGAGGCATTTTTTTTCCGAGCTAAATGTTGCTTGTTTCTCCTGATCCAAAAGAGTTTAGTCCTATCTGTGCTTGCTTTGCTATGAAATGCATTTTTTGTCATGTTCTCGTCATCTGACCATGGTTCAAAATGGCGAGGCGTTGTCCTTGATCTTTCCCTTCGGGACTGATATCGGACTATCGCCAATTGCCTATTGTGTTGCACTAACTGCAACGTAAATTCAACTACCCATCTTAATTATTTGGAATTAGTTTATTACTTTAATGTTATGATAACAAAACAATGCTTATTGACTACGGTTAAATATAATATTGCTATTCTTTTGCAGGTTCATTAATGCTCGTCGTAGGATAGTTCAGCCTATGATTGATCAATCCAACAGAGCAGGTGAGTTTACGTTTTAAGAATGGTAACATTCGTAATTTTCCAATGCCTACAAATTGTAAACCACTTCGATAACAGATATTTTGTACAATTATTCCAAAGGGCAATATACAAAGCATTTTCTTTCAAGCTAAATACGTGATGATAGTCTTTCTGCGGTGATATGTGTTTTCTGTACATGACGTCATTTGGTTTGTTTTTCGAACACGATTTCAGCACTTCGTCAATAAAAAGTCCAAATAGTGAATACGTAATTAAAAAATGAAAGTTCATTGGTCAACACCAATATAAAGCATAAACATTGCCAAAACGGTGGTAAGCTACATTTTAAGTTTATCCAGATATGTAACATGCTGGAGCATTTGGACAGCAGAAGTTAAACCATTGCAGACTGACTGGTATTTGTTCACACTGAAAATCCCTCCCATGAGAGACATCGGAGTAATCCGAAGTTAGCCGTAGTTATAGCTGGAATGGCGTTTTATCTAACTGTTGTTGACGAATCAACTATCATTTTTCAATTCGAAATTCATTCATTGGAATTTTTACTGGCCCAAGTGCCGAATTTGTATTCGAAAAGCAACCCATCCGACGTCACATTCAGAATACGCACAGGAAGCACGTATCGACGCAGAAACAACACCGATTCATATATTTAACTTGACAGAAAACGCCTCTTCTAATAGGTCTTAAAAAAGTTCTAATTTCTTTAGCTTAAAGTGTGAGAATTCTGAATAATGTTGACAAAATCGGACACATTTCGTGACTTAAGTGCATTTTATATTCTCTATTTGATTATCTGGAAAGCTAAATATTGTATACTAACTAATGCAAAATGGCCTTCTATGGTAAGTCTATGTTCCAGGAGGAACCATAGGAACACCAGGTGCTGCCTACAGTCCAGAATCTTCAGCAATGGGCTACATGATGGACGGAGCGTCTCCAATGCATATACGATCATCAAGTGAGTATTACCTCAACATACCATTTTGTCGGAACCCTTATATCTATTTTTCGAATGTGAATACTTTCGGAACAATATCGAATCGATCGTCTCCAAGCCACTTTGCTTAGCGCGATTACAAGTTCTAGCTGTAAGACCCGTTGAAATAAAATACAACGGGCTCTAGAAATCACCAAAGGTGCTTATCGTTGCCTTTTCTTGCGTAATCTTAAAAAATGAATAGCGGAATTGGAAGCATATTCCTTATATTTATTGTTCAGGGATATTGTTGTGGCATATACAGGGGTTGTACAAAATAATGTGAACACCTGTGAAAAGAGAATTTTTTTTATTAATAGGCCGTTGGTCCTCCTTTTGCTTGAATTACAGCTTGTATCCGACGTGGAATTGACAAATACAAGTCACGTACAACATCCAGAGGGATACGTTCCCACTCAAATTGCAAAAAAGTCCTTAATTCAGAGTGTCCTTAGAGGGGAAAATCAACTGCGCAGCTTGTTTTCCAAAATACCCCACAAAGGTTCAATTATATTGAGATCAGGGGACTGAGGGGGCCAGATGAGGTGCTCAATTTCATCGTTGTGTACATAAAACCAGTCTCGGGCAGTTCCACTGGTGTGAAAGGGGGCATTATCATCTTGGAAGACTGGTCGTTTATCAGGAAACACAGTTTGTACCATTGGGTGAAGATAGTCGGCCAGAAGACTGACATAATCCTCTCCTGTCACACGACCATTCAGAACAACAAGTGAACCAAGATCACGATGTGATATCGTACCCCAGATCATCACTGAACCGTCGCCTTGCTTAACCGTAGGCCGAAGACAGTCAACTTGATAGGCTTCTGGTGGCGTTCTCCAAACTTAAACACGTCCATTTATCGGGAATAATGTGAACAACGATTCGTTTGACCATATTACATTCTCCCATTGTTTTGTCCATTTTTTATGCTCGCGACACCATATTCGTCGCTTCAAGGTATTGCATGGTGTTATTAAAGGTTTTGAAATAGCCGCTCTACCATGAATATTTGTCATACGCAGTTCACGCCGGATAGTTTTTGATGAAACTGCTTCCTGCAGATGTGTGTTCATCTCAGATGCTATCTGGAATGCTGTTGTCTTTTTTTTTCTCTTCTTTTTGCCACAGTCCGCTTTAAAACTTTCCCGTCTCTGTCATTCAACTTCGATTTTCGACCACTGTTGTGCTTTTTAGATGTTTTTCCCTGTTTCAAATATTCTTACATTACAGTTGACACTGTGCTTCTCCCAAGGGTGGTCGTTATCGTTACTGAGGCTCCAGCAAGACGGGCCCCAACAATCATGCCTCTTTCGAAATCAGAGAGGTCAGCCATAACGCAATTTTAACACAGAAATATATTTCGCATCCAACTTCTATCACTGCTAGTAGCAGACTGATGTGTGTACTTTCTCATCCGCATGGTGGCACCCTTCACCGCTAGAGGGCAGGAGTATACGAGAGGTTTCTTTCAAGTGCTATTTTTTCCACAAGTGTTCATATTATTTTGTCCAACCCCTGTAGAAATATGAAAGTATTGCCCGGATGATAATCTTCCCGGTGTAAGGAACGTGGGACCTTTTCCTCTAGCTACCCCCTGTTTTTAGGGGTGCATTATTTTTTCTTAGCATTTATCAATTAAATCAACGACGTTGAGAAATTTTTGTAAATATTTGTCCTAATACTGGAAGAGAAACTTTCCTTGATGATATGATAGTTTGTACTCGACGGTCTTTGGCTGGATTCGAATTCGCAACCCTCCGGTCGCTCCGATGCTCTTCCAATTAGCTAACATAACCTCGTGGGTGGAAGGGATAAATTAGTAATTACACATGTGAAAGGATAAAACAGACATTTAGGCTGATTAAATGAACTGTGCGATAGTCGTATGTGCAACAAAGAAAGCTTCGACAGGTCTAATATTTCTAACAGATAATAAAAAGAAATCGTTTTCATACTTAAATAATCGCGCTCAGCGAACGAGCTTGAAGACATCGGAAGATGAGTCGCTTTATTTCCGAACAGGTTAATACTTGCGGAATAAGAAAGCTCAAATTCCGACACATCTTATCTCTTGTGTGTCAGTAAAACTTTCATTGTGTGTCTACTACTTGATATTGTGTCTGTCGTAGCATGGCAAACTATGGCCATTGCACCATAGAAATCCAACCAACTGACATTCTAACTTGAACAGAAAATTTAACTCTCAAAATTGATTGACGTTTTTCTGGAAATGTTTCAGGTTTGCAGAATTTGTCCTGTACAGAAAATATGGCACTAGGTCACATGGCCAGTTACTCACAGCTGAGGTCTCCTCATTCCCAAGCGATGCTCCTACCTGGTCACCCCATGATGATGCCTCATGGTCCCCTACCACCACCCCACGGTTCACCGTACGATAGTTCGCCACCAAGTATTATGGATTTACATTCCACTTAAGTGTAAACCTTATTGCCTGTGATTTGATTGTGTACCATATCTGAACCAATGCAACTCCAAACAATACAAATAGAATATACTAAAAGGAAGGCTTTTTGCCTCGACTTTTTCCATTTAAGACATTTCCAGTGATAATGTAACTACACGTAAAGATAATCCCAAATAAAGCTTGTTTTACACTAGAGCAACCAGAAGAGAAGCTGGAACCTGGACAAAGGAACTTCAACTTCTGACGTGCTCCAACAAAATTCGTGCATTTAAAAATAGAATAAAATAATTATTTAGATCATTAGGATAAAATACACTGATTTGTACTGTATCAATTGGTACATCGGTTATTGTTCACAGTATTTAATTTGTGATTGCATTTCATTATTGAAAGCATGTAAACATGCAGAAGTCTGGGCTGTTAATATATCTTAATGTCTCCAGAGTGGAAGTACGGAAAGGTTTCCCTTGTGTTATGTATGTTCCGGAATTTCGAATAGATGGAGTACATGAAGTACGTACTTTTCGCGCAAAGTTGGTGACAAAATCATTCTCTTAAAAGTAAGAAATGCGATTAATGTTTCACTTTCCCCCCAAGAAAAACGCATACAATTTTTTACTAACTCAGATATACCGCCAATTTATACATTGGAGCTTAGGGTTCCTTGACCACGCCTCCGGTGTGAACCAAGCCGTCAATCAGTGGGAAAAGCAGTCATTTCCCTGTCAATCACTTTTGTAGTCGCTGATTGACCGGCGCCGTCCGCTCCGTATACACGTAGCTCTAGTGTAAAACAAGCTTAAGCATAATGTGTGCTTAGCTGTTTGCTGATATGGGATATGATTAAATATGTGCAATTCTATTAACTAGTTCATAATACTTTAAGGTTCTGTTTTGTCCACTTCTTCAGTGAAAGTTCTGTAGTTTCTACTTAAAGATAAAGTATCCTTAAAAATTAGTAGGCCCCTGTAAAATTAGCTGTCGTGTGGCAAAAGATGACCACGGAACGACAAACCAAAGCAAGACAAGTTGTTTTAAATGCTTTGCTATACGAATGCTTAGATATTCAGTAAGACTGGAAGGTTGTAGCGGCTTATAAAAGTGGATGTTAAGAATGTAAATATTGATTAACAGACATCTGAATTTACTGTGGCTAGGCTATTTGAAATGTTTAATGAATTTGAATACAATATTTTCTGAACTATTAAAAGAGAAATATCATTCTTTTAATTAATTGAAGGGCCCCAGTCATTGTAGTGCCATGCCATAGCAAGAAAATCCATAATAAACGAAATTAAATATTGAAGAGAATCAAGAGATTTTATTGAATGAATAGATACTTCAAAGTTCAAGATTACACGACCTCTTGAATAGTGAATAACCTATCATAATTTTCCAATTCAGACTGACAAATATGAAAAGTGATAAATCATTGTTACCTGAAGCCCTTCAATTGAACTAATATTTCATAAAATTTAACTTTTCTAGTGACGAATCTCTTGATGTCTATCTAAAATTCCACAAAACAAATTTTCCAATTGAAAAACTAGATTTTGTTATTAAATAACTGATTAATTTTATTTACACATAAATGTACTGAAAATCAGAAAGAAAAACGAATGATATATTAGTAAAACTAAGTGTTCTCGATTTGTTGCACTTAAAGGGTACAAATGAACCCGTAGATTGTATATTATATTGCATCAAAAGGCATTGGCTGTTTAATTTCTGGATGTAGCAATAGTGATTAAGAAGTTCCTATGTTTCCTTGCTTATATGAATCAAGAAAAATGTATGAGATAAATCCTCAAACAATTTAGTCATCAAATTGTATAGTTTGCTTTCTTTATATTCACGGCTCTACTCACTTTTTAATTGTTAAAATATGTCATCCGTCATGAAAGAAGTGTCTATTTTTTGACATTCGTAGACAGATTGCATGGCTGTAAAAATGCTTTTGATTGTAAATATATTTCTGCTTTTAGTTTTTATCCCTATTTAACTGTGATGATTAAATATCTGTTTCACCTAGATTTTTGTCATTCTTTTCTTTTACAGCTGCTTATTTCGACTATAAGAATCACTACGTCAAAGAAGAACATTCTGATTGCAGCTAAAATGCAGAGTTTTACTTTTTGTGTCATGATTTAGAAATGTTTTTTACAATACAGTTGTCCACTTAAAATTTCTTGACTGATTTGTTCTACAAAAATACTTGGTAGCACATAGTTGAAAGGAATTGAATTGCCAGTTCTTTGAACTTGTCAAGCACGTGAAAAGTTACGCGAATTAAAGAGTGGTTCCAACTAGAGTGCCTATATAATAAGAGTGGCGACAATGGACCAAATTTGGCCCAATGCGCATGCGCGGCAGCCATTTTTCTACCAGAATCGTCTCAAAGAAGGTTGGTGGGCAAATTAATAAATCATTTCAAGGAGAACAAAAAGCATATGATTGTTATAATATGGATACATTCGGCATAAATGAATCATATAAACGCTCAATTACATGCGTAATGGATGAGATGGATTGCACAACGCGCTAACTTAGATTGCGGGAAACACCATGTTGTTAAAAAAAAGCTATTTACTTAAAAAGTCTTCAAATTTCTACTGACAAAACACTAAAATAATAATAAATAAACATTCTAGAACACGAAATGAAACATGAATAAGCTATGTTTTCTTTTTAAATTAATATACACACGTTTTTCTCAAACACACAAAAAATTCCCATGTTAAGTCTACGGGAGCTAGGAAAAGACCACCTCGGGCGGTAGAAAAGGTCTCTAAGCCAATCAGAAAGTGTTTCCCGTCTGTCGCCACTCTTATTATATAGGCACTCTAGTTCCAACAACTGTCAGAGGCATCCATGGTGGGAAAGGACAGCTTAAAGTAGTTAGTACAATCTAGTGCACAAACAGTTTAAGTTCTACTAAATATCTCACACACTCATAACTTGAATTAAAATCCACAGAAAAGATGGGTATAAATATTTTTGTAAAACTTTTCAATTAAAAATAAAAAAATCCCTAAAGTTTCCACAGGAAATATTTCAGCAATACATTTAATTGAGAGCAAAGACCAATACTAGCAAAACACTGAAAGAGTACACAAAAACTTGAGGGCAAAATTTAAGTCATGATCATTAAAATTAAAAATAAAACCCAAATTAATTTAAGTCGGGATATATATACTACACATGCCCACAGTTGTATAAATTTACACCAGTAACAATAGTTAAAAAGACAATTTATTCAAACCGAAAGTTTAAATTAAACTTAATTTATTGAATACTTTAGACCATTATCAAAGTCAAAAACAGGAATACAAAACTCATTTACAGTATAATTTTCTACGTTTATATAAATAGATGTATACTGATTTCAGCTTTTAATTTTTGACTTGTTTAAGATTGGCATACTTAGTGCTGAGCAACATAACCTAAACTGCTTAAAATTAGTTATTCGGATACATTTAATTGCTTTGAGAAAAGTTCCGAGAAAAATATTACAAAATAATTCTCTGAATTCGTGCCACCATATAATCCCCATTTCCAACCATCTTAATCTAAGTATTTTTCTGAAGCACCCAAAAATCCATGCCTAAGCAAAAGTGAATGATGGATGTCATAAGTATCCTTAAGATTATAATACACTACCCACTTCGTGGCTAGAACGGCATTGCCCGTGCCAGTTGCTTTTGTGGGGTTCGTAGCCTATTGGATAAAAGCCATAAAGGAGTTGCCCGTGGTGTTGGTTTGCTTCGCAAACGAAATGGGAATTCGGGGTGACGTCACAATCTCTTGCAAAAATATAAATATTTAATTGAAAATTTATTTATTAAAAGAAAATTAAATGTACATATAAGGTATCTATCTGGTGTCAAATTTTTCGCAGATTTAAAATCCGTTGAAATTTTCAATCTATCTTTAACGATCCCGATTTTACAAAAAAGAACTAAATAATAACAGCCATGCTTTCCTTCTTTGAAATCGTGAGAGCAGGAAATTTAATCTGTTTATTTTTGGAACGCTAATGTTGGCATGAAGTCACATTCTCTTGCTAAAATATAAGATATTCAATTTAAATTTTTTATTTATTTAAAGAATCATTTTTAGGTATCGATTTAGGCGATAGAAAAAAGAACTACATAACTCCAGTTAAAAGTTTATTTGTTTATCGTCTGCTGGAAAATCAGTCCTCCTGCGCAAAATGAAAACGGAAACGAAAATATAAATTTATAATCTGATCTCCTATGCTGTTGCATTCAATAATAATTAAATTCATTTAAAAATGTTCCAGATTGAATTTTAAAATTCGCCGCGACCCAAAAATTGCAAAATAATCGGACTACCTGTGTGCCAAATCCCATTATTGTAAGTTGCATAGATTCATTAGGACTGGGATAACGAAAAACAGACAAACACTTTCTTTTATAAAAGTAGAGATTTGAAGAGTTGTACTGAGCAAAACCAGACATCTGTATAGCTGGAATAGGAAATCGAATTCTTATCTCTGTAAACTATCTAATATATTAAACTACCGGAACGTGTACTTCATTAATGCAAAAGGAACAATACCAAAATATCAAAAACACTAAATCACATGTTTAAGTCATAATTTTCCAAGCTTTTCGTCTCAATGCCTCCATTTAAGAAGCAATTTTTTTCAGTGTCCTCTGGAAAACTATCTAAACTACTAATAGAATGCAAATGTAGTTGTGCATCAGCTGTGTAATTTTAGAATTTCAAAAAGCTGTTTTAAAAATAAGAACTTTGAACCTAACTTATAAAGCTGTTTCTTGAAATGCAAAATAAATTGCAAACATAAACACAAGATTCCCATAATTATTCTTATCGTAATTAATGTCAGTAAAATTAAAAATCACTAATGAGAAGGATAAGCCTAGTGTTCAGCCAATTTAGAGTAAACTAGGAACCACATGCACATGTTCCTACAGCTGGACTTGTAAGAAACTGCACAAGTCATCATATAAATACACATGCAAACGCTGACTTATTATTACATGTTTTGTTTTTTGACCGATTAGTTGCAACGGGAGTATAATTCTTGCGACAATACATAACTGCAGTGAGACTGGTCAAGTTGAGAAGTGTACTCGAACAGTTTGAGGCAACACATTGCATAACATCTTATTGCCCACTACTTCCTCAAGCACACCCTCATTTCATTCAGAGTCAGCATTGCTCCAAGATTCCTTCAGTTTCCAGAGAGGTGGTAGTGTTTACCTTCGGAAACTGGGTTAATTTATGGTACATCATCAATGCTTATAAGGTTGTAAATTCTTGTATGGTAAATCAGCAATGCTTATAAGGTTGTAAAACTTTTTCGGGTGGTCTTAAACCCTTCCTGGTCAGCAGAAGTAACAAAACGAACCACTCCTCTTCATTCAAGCAATTTCAAGAGTAGAGAAAATTCAAAGATAGCGTTAGACAAGACTGACGTCTTCTAAAAATTCAAATACATAAAATGTTTATAAGGACCCGTCTTTATAACAGATTAAACTTCATAATTTCCAATTAGGAACCCCCTTTTTTCGACCCACATTATCGAATATATATCAAACTTCCCGTTTCACAGTTATGAGTACAGAAAGATTGGAGCTCCTAATGTTAAATGAGTTTTTTAACATTTTTATAGATATCTTCCTAAAGACGAGTTCTCATAAATCAAGTTTAATTGACCGATTATAGCTGATCAACAAAAGTTGAATGAAAACTAAAGTGAGAACCTTTGTTTCAATAGAATTTATCAACTTTTTAGTGGATCAAGAAAAGTTTGACCCATTCAAACTTTATCGTTCAAATGATGAGTCATCTGCTTTCCGAGTTATGAGAACGCGCATTAAATAATGTTTTTAGTGCTGATATTTTGCACCATGTTAATGTTAAACAACCCGAACAAAATCCACCTGATATTTTGTTTTAAAAGTAGTTTTTAGTGGTGCAATAATGCTTCATGTTTGAAAAAATTCTGAATTGGAACATTATTATATTTTAATGGAAATTGATTCAAAAGGACTTCTAATATGGCCATGCAAAATTTCAATTCATTCCACTAATTTGTTATAGCGTTAAATTAAATTTTCCTAATTGCGATTTTAGGGGCAGCCAAAAGTTTAAAAAACGTCTGATAAACTTAGGATACTAATTCTTTGATCGATTGCACTTTCACAGTAAATATAATAATGAAATTCTGAAATCGTTTGCACTTGCATAATAAATATATTTATCAGATAGCTGAAAATAGTATTCAATATTTGAGTTTCGGGAAATTATAACTATAATTAATCTCAATTTACGAATAGTGACTTTCTATGTGGAAATGACCCTTGAAATTGACTCGAACTTAGTATATCGAGAATTGTATACCTCAGGATATAAAGATAGTAGTCATAAAATTTCATATTTAGACTAATTTAATGATGAAGAATCTGATTAAAGCATCAAAACAAAAATATAGGATAATAATAGATAAGTATTATAACTAATACACTAACGGCAGCACATTTCTTTGTGCCCGAACCCCATTTTCACCTTGATACGCTCCAAATACATCGACATGATTTCATGTAAATGTTGATAGGTTTCGCCAAAATAAACTTTAATTACAACTAATCATTTAACATTTTAAATAAATGTCATCCTATTGCCAGCTTATTTTTGTTGCAAAGTAAGAAAATTAAATTTTTACAGCAACAAATCTTCACACATCAAGTATAATAAACCGTAAAAAAAGCATATAGTAAATTACTTCACCACAATTTACAAACTCTGAAGTAAATTACTTTACCATAATTTACAAACTGAAATCTATACATAACATAAAATAGAATAAAAATTTTGATTTTTCTTATTCCTAAATATTATCTATCAGTTAAAAAAAAAAATTCTCCACATTGTTGCAAATTTAATACATTTTATATTTATAACCTAACTCAATCTTCTATAAATGAAGTCATTTAAAAAAAATCTCTGCTAAAAACTAGTTTAGTTAGTTAAAAACGAGTTTCAACCAAATTCTGCTTATTTTTAAAGCAGTTGTTGCTTTAAAAACTGAAATTTATTACATAATTTCTGTTCACATTTAAGAAATTTAAAAGGGGTTTCTTTAAATCACAAGACACAACTATATTTGTAAAAATGTCTGCTTTGTCTTTCGATTATAATAGATGATCATTGCACTGTTAAGAATTGAAAATGGACATTTAAATAAAGTACTTAAAAATATAAATTTTGATTTTATTTAAAATTAAAAGGTTTTAAAATTCTGAATGTTTCTTTTTATATCTTTCTATAGCAATTAGCAAAATTCAGTAATTTCAATACGATTACTCCGAAAACGGAATATAATTAAGATACAATGCTCAATTCTCTGTAGGGTCATTCCACGTCAGTTCAACCAGGGTACGACACCCATGGTCTCAGATTTTGATGAAACTTGGCATGTTTGTTCCTTTTATGGATTTAAGAACACGTATACATTTTTTTTTGCTCTATCTCAAATGGCTTATGTTTTATAGCCTGTTAAAGTTTTTGGAATTTTGCGTTTTTTTTATCGATCATATATAGAGGAAACCGAATTTGTTTTTTATAGAAAATAAATTATATCTCCCTTGTTTATCAACCAATGTTGATGAAATTTTTTAAGAGTTTACATCAATATGTAAGGAGTCCAGAAAAAAATAAATTATATCTGCAAGTATCTTGTACATAGTCAGAAAAAAATTCCAAAGTTCTATTTAAAGATTTAAAAAATAAAATGGCGAGTTCTACGCTAAGTGGAATATCTTCAAAAGGGTTAAGGAAAATTAAAATTTTTTTTTTGTATTCTTGTTCTAAAAGATATGCTGTACCACATGGAAAAATAAAATGAATGGTTTTTTCACTCCTTTATTATTTTTTCTCACTTTAAGATAGAAATCACTCGACTCACTAATTTTCTTAAAAACGTTAAATTAAAGTTATAATTTTAGTAAAATTTTAACTACAACTGTCACATATATCAACCAATTTCAATTAAATTAGACAAAGCTAACACAAATTTAAAACTATTAAAGTAATATAGTATAATTAATATTGTTAATCAGGCCTGTGTGTGTGTACAAAAAATGTTTTAAAATAGGTTATCCACAATTATAGCTTGAGATTATATAGAAATAAGATAATTAATTTCTTTATTTTCAACAATTAGGTCAAATTAAAGTAAATAAAATTACATTACAATTTAAATTTAGTTTAAAAAACTAGTTCTAAACTAGTCAACTCACTAACACAGTAACTTATTTCTAGAAATATTATAAGCAATAAATACACTCAAGCTGTGACAAAAAAGATGTGCCTTCAATTTTGATTAGTACCTGATATGGTGTGTTTTGGCTGGTGCCACTAGCACACAGTGTATGTTTGCACAATACATCAAAATGTGATTTTATTGATTCACTGAGCATGTATTGAAGAGGATTACAAAGACCTTTTTCGTATATCGTTAGTGAAGGAACAGTAAGAGAATGTATGCTAAGGCATTGCGACAAGTGTCCATCAAAATATAGCCTTGTCCAGTTTTTACAGTCAAAATTTGAGAACTATGATGATGTAGACCCTGTCGAGTACAATCAGTGGGTTTTGACTGATCGAACTGAAATGATAGGGTGCTCGAGCTCAGTTGATGAGGTTAGTAATAACTTAGTAGAAAAACTGAACAGGTCAATACCTCATTCATACATTGCTAAATCACAAGATTCATTTATTAAAAGTTTAAAGAGGAAACCGTTTCCTTAAAAATAGCAGTTATCTCTGGATTTCAGTGAAAATTATGTTTTCACAATACAAAAAGAGGCGCAAGGTTACCACTGGACCTCAGATTCATGCACTATTGATCCTGTCATTATTCATTCACTGCAATGATGCAAGCAATAAAAAACTGAATTTACCTCTTTGTATCAAATCTGATGGCCTTAAACATGACGCGAGTATGGTGTATGAGATCCAAAAAACTGTAACTACTTTTCTGAAAGAACTACCCACATAGCAAACATTCGCTACTTCAGTGACTGATGTTCTGGGCAATATAAAAATAAATACAACTTCATTAATCTGTGTCTGCATGAAAAGGACTTTCAACTAAAAGTCCAGTGGTCATTTTTTGCAACCAGTCACGGTAAAACAGAACGTGAAGGAATACGGGTTTAACGTAAAACACTTAGCCCCCCCCCTCCTTACCTCCCCCCAGGAAGGAAAGTCTTCAATGACACCTGGAAAGACAAATTAAAAAAAAACAAATGAACTTCGAGTTTTGCAAATCCAACATTGCAAATATTAACTTCCAACTTATTTCTAAGACATATCCTGGATGTTTTATTGCTTGTGTTTATGACAGCTTATGGTATTTTGGTATGGTGACTGAGGTGAATGCAGAAGAAGATTCCACTGTAAAGTTTTTACATCCTCATGGTCTACCAACATCATTTTTCTGATCCAAAAGGAAAGATGAATGTGTTGTACCGATCTCTCACGTCATTGCAATTGTGGAACCCCTAAAACAATGACTGGAAGAACTTACAAATTCTCTCAAGTATGCATGATGCATGCATGGCCCGATTTAGAAAATTTGGTATAGTAGGCACAACACGCAGGAAGCCCCCCCCCCATGTTATTTGTTCACCACAAAAACTAATTGTATAACAATAATTGGTACTTACGTATTTGACTGTTGACCGTTTCACAGATGTCACCAAAAAGTTTGAGAAAATCATGACATTACTTATAACTCTTGGCAAAATAAAATAAAGCAGATGAAAATTAAAAACATAATAGTTAGATAATTAATGTAATTACAAGAATGTGATAGTGGGGGAAACGGTCGACGGACATTTACGTAAATACCCAATAATTTATGTAACTACTTAAAAACTTTTTAAATTTTTTAGATACTTTTGAAATTTAGGGGCCCTCTAAAGTATGGAGGCCTTAGGCCCGTGCCTCACGGGCCTAATGGTAAATCAGGGCCTGGATGCATGTTCAATCAACCTTATGAAAGCACTGTAGAAAATTAAAGAATTATTACCTAGAATTTGAAATATTTCAATGGTAAGTTTTGTAATACATTATAAATATTCAAATTTTATTATAATTTCACTAAAATTGTTATTCTAATTTAACGATTTCAAGAAAATGAGTGTCAAGTGATTTCTATCTTTAAAGTGAGAAAAAATAATAAAGGAGTGAAAAAACCATTCATTTTATTTTTTTATGTGGTAGAGCATATCTTTTAGAACAAGAATACAAAAAAAATTTTTGATTGTCCTTAACCCTTTTAAAGATATTCCACTTAGCGTAAAAGTCGCCATTTTATTTTTAAAATATATAAATAGAACTTTGGAATTTTTTCTAACCATGTATAAGATACTTGCAGGTATAATTTATTTTTTTTCTGGGCTCTTTACATATTGATGTATTCTCTTGAAAATTTTCATCAACATTGGTCAATAAACAAGGGAGATATAATTTATTTTCTAAAATAAAGAAATTCTGTTTCCTCCATATGATCGATAAAAAACGCAAAATTCCAAAAACTTTAACAGGCTATAAAACATAAGCCATTTGAGATAGAGCAAACAAAAATGTATACGTGTTCTTAAATCCATAAAAGGAACAAACATGCCAAGTTTCATCAAAATCTGTAATCATGGGTGTCAAATCCTTTTTTTTCTGGATGATTTGACATGGATTGACCCTGTAATATGAATCACGAGAACGAGCAGCATGCGGTTTTCAAGTTAGGACCAGCCTTGTTGGGCTTGAGCCTGTAGCTGGTCGTCAATATTTGTATTGTTTCCATTGTTGTGTTACAAATGCGTTGTCTCCATTCTGACAAACGAAAATAAGACCAAGTAAGTTCAGACTGTCGGTCCAATGAAGGACTACATTGAGCACACAATAAGACGTAGTTTTGCTGTTAGGCGTATCCAACCCTTTAGATGCCTCTTTTCACTGCGACGCGATGGCAGTCTGAACAAGAGATAGGTTATTGGAGTTTGCCTATATGCAGTCATGAGAGAGTGGGATAAGGACAAAAAGTCTGAAAATACCCGTGAACTCAAATTTTGCAAAAAAGAAAATGGGCGCGTAAAAACGTTTTTTTCACAAAAAGAAAAAAAATATCTGGGCAACTCTAAACTTTATAAAATAAGTTACATGAATTTGAAAATGCTATTTTTATGGCATATTTTTGAACATCTCACCAATGGTGCAATTTTTGTTAACAGTTGGAATTTTTCCCAAACCTTGATATCAAAATCAAATTAACAGGAAATAAAAACGCTGTTACAAAAAAAATCAAATAAATACTATTTTTTATTAAATAACATAAAAGTTATTTGAAAAAAGTCGACACTAAAAACAAAAATGTGCATAGTAATAGCCTTTCATTGATTTTACCTTAATAAATCGCGAAAAATATACTTAATTTGAAACAAATCAAAACCTGTTTTGGTACAGCTTCAGTCTACGTTTATAGCAGTTACAGAGGTCTTGGCGCACTTCTAGTAGCGAGTAATGACAGGTTAAGGTGACCCATCTGTATTACGCTTATTGCGGATTTTAAGACAACCTCGGCAAGCAGAAAGTTCAAAATTTTCATTTTGAATATTCTAGAAAGTTCATCCAAAATCCGTTAAACTCGTTTTTTTTCTTTGTTTTATTTGAAATAATTCTTTCCTTGGCAACTTAAGAAGTGCGCCAAAAAAAAAAAACACGCCAAGGCAGTTGCCACCACTATAAACGTAGACTGAAGCTGTACTTCTGTTTTAAATAAAACATAATTTAATTCAGTTCAAATTTGTAGCATTTTTCGAATATAAAATACCAGTTTTAAAATCGCTAATCAATTTCCGTCGGCTTATATTTTTCCGTAAATATTCTTGTTCTCTTTTTAAATCAAATAAAACTTAAAATTAATAAATTATAATCCAAGAAATAAAAAATTTAACTTATTAAAACAATCATAAATATTGCCCTTAAAAGAAGCATCAATTTCCGTTGCAAAAAATAGCTGCAGTATGTTTAAAGCGATGGCCACCGCCTTGGCACACTTCTAAAGTCGCCAAAGAAAGAAGTTCTAAACTATTCAAAATAAAAATTTAAACTTTCCGCTTGCCATAAAAGACGAAATAACCTTCCCTGGACATGTACGGCGATCAGCAGAATGATTGAAATAAAATACGGGAGAAAATAACTGCATTCATGAAGAAATATAGGGCAATTACTGAAATATAGGACGTTTTTAAAGATTTTGAAAAATTTATAGGAAATATAGGACGACTTCGATCCGTTTTATCCTAATCCTGACTTTTCGGCTCTAAGTTGACAAGCAGCCCAAAGGAGTGAAGTCATCAAATATAAAAGTTTAAAAATTATCTTCAGTATAATTTGCAATTTCACCGTCAAGACGTTTTGGGCAGTCCTTGATGTGGTCTTAATTTCACCCAGGTTGCAAAGAGGGCAGATAGCTGTTCTTGTCACTCCAATGTCTTCGTAGGTAATGTCTGCTGAGGAACCGAAAGCCAGCGACTCCAACAGCTCTGGCAAGCAACCTGAGATGAGCTTTATTCCGCAATAAAACATTCCAGTTCTGTCCCTGCAGTCATCTATTTGTAGATTGAAAGCCTATTAGTCCTTATACATGAGCTTAAAGGCCCCTAGATGTCACATAGAAGCAAAGGAGATTTAAATCAGGCTGACTTTGCCAGCCTTAGCCAATTAGTCAGCTTGATTTTGGTACTAATAGTGTAATGTCATATGTGTAGTGTAGTCATACTTCAGAAATAAATCGTACGTTCAGATAAGAATAAATACCGATTTCAAATTTTAATTAACATGTTTAACAGATTGACACTTTGTGACAATCAACAGAACTTAAAATTGCTTATTTTGATACATTTTGACAGATGTATTCAAGAAAAGTGCATTGAAAATCGTCACTTTTAAAAGCAACCTGTCTTCCTTTCTTTACAAAATTTACTGAATAAAAAGGTTGAAATATAGTAAATGATTTTTGGAATACCCAAACAGAAATTTGCTATCCATAGTTTGACAGGAATTGGGAACATTTTTGCATAAATTAGTGAGCATGACATGGAATAATTCCATTTTATTATGAATCAGGTAATATCATTAAATCCTAATTTAAATTAAATGTAACTCAGTATTGTATTCAAGATTTATATAAAAATTATGGTCAACCAATCAAGTCAAATCAGTACAAAAGCAAAATTTAGTGTATAATTTGAACTACTTGTGTTTGTATGAGCCCAATAGAATATCGAACAATTTTTCTGTTTTTGAAATCGCATATAATTTCAATGACAGAAAACAACTGGATCTTCACTTAATAAATGGATCAATTTCAAATCTACAACCAAATACTAAATCAAACAAACATTGGTGAATTGTGGGGTAAAGCTTTAAATTTTGTTAGTACTATGATAAATAAATCACCAAGAATCAAATAAGTTTAATGTAACTTTATTTCTATTTTATAGACATGTAAAGTATTCAAATATGTGGAAAATATAAAAAGCATAGCTGTGTTTTTGCAATACATTTTTGCAACCCAATAGTTTATGGTATTTATTTTCTAAAAAAGCATTTCTAAGTATTTGGATGAATATATAAACTCTACAATATATTGCTGCTCATTAAAATAATTCTTTAAAATATTGACTAATTATACATCACAAGAATATATCAGAATATACATATAGTAATTCATTATCAGGTCAAATTGCAGCAGCTAAAGCTATGTACAAATTGCTGAAAAGCCTTATGCTATACGTATGTACACAAATTTATATACAAACACTCGGGACACATTCAAAAATTTACATATCACAATATGAAGACCACAAGCATTCCACATATAATTTCTCAAAGATACACAAATCCAAAAACCCTAAAAATCTATAGGAAAGTCTTAGCGAGCTAATTGTGCAATTAATGCAGCACACATTTCAAAAAATTCCATGATGTTGTATGATTGTTGGCAGTTGGACGAAATAGATTCAGAGGAACCTGGAAAATAAAGATTTTTTAACCTTATATAAAAAATAAATGTTTTTAAAAGGGACATCAGTACTAAAAGTTCTTAAACACAATTATTTAACAAGATTCATGGACCAAGAGCTATATTTGACCAAGTTTTACGGACACAGAAGAGAAAATTACACCCAAGATAAGTTACGTTAAAAATTCTGGACAGAATATGCCTGAAAGCAAAATAATTTAAACAGGTATAGTTAACAGTTGAGTAATGTTAAAAAAATTTATACAATTTCTGAAAAAATGATTACAAAGAGGACAATTTTTTTGACACAACAAAATACACAACTTAAAATAATGCAGCTATTTTACAAAACAGATTAAGTCAATTTTTCCTCTTTTCATAGCAACATTAATCTCTATTATAAAAGTAAGTGTCCCTATGTCTGTGTGTCTCTATGTACTGCCCTGATGAATCTATGGCACTTACAGTAATGGGATTCGATACATTGGTAGTCCGAATAATTTGCAATTTTAGTACAAAGCCCGAATTTTAAAATTCAATCTTGAAAATTTAAAAATTTAATGACGTATTTAATTACTATTGTTTTCCTTAGAATGGCAACAGCATAAAAGATCAAAGATTCTAAATTTATTTTTTCTGTTCCATTTTGTGGGGAAATTATTTTTTAGTGGACAGTAAAAAACAAATAAAGTTTTAATTGGAGTTATATAGTTCTGTTTTTAATCTCCTAGACTGTTAAAAATAGAGTAAACATTTCAACGGATTTGAAATCTGCAGAAAATTTTACATTAGATCACTACCTAAAAATATGATTTTTTAAAATAAATAATTTTTTGTTGAAACTTTTATATTTTTTCCAATATGAAAGCCGCTGCAAAGAATGACCTTCGTAGAAAGATTCGAGAAATCACAGATTCCCGTTCCTGCTTTCAAACAATTCCACAGCAAAACAAATGAAAAAACATTTTGACTGGCATTATTTATTTATTTTTTGTAAAATCGGGATCATTAAAAATCGATTAAAAATTTCAACAGATTTGAAATCTGTGGAAAATTTTACACCATATAGATACAGACCTAAAAAATTTAATTTTCTTTTAATAAACAATTTTCAATAAAATATTTATATTTTCGCAATAGATTTTGATGTTATACAGATTGGAGCTTGTTGCAATTCGAATTTGGCAACGCCGTGATGGCTGTTATCCACTAGACTATGAATTTCCATTTGGTTTGCGAAGCAAACCAACACTACGGGCAAAGCCATGATGGCTGTTATCCAATAGCAATCACTGGTGGTTATCAAGCAGTGGTCACACCTGACCCCACAATTTTTTTTTTACGGGCAATGCCGTGCTGGCCATGCAGTGGCTAGTATGATCTAAATCAGACATCGAGTTCACTAATGTCAAATGTAACTGTGGAACTCAAATGATCCAACTAGTACATTAACCAATATGGTTGTTGAATACTGGTTCAACTAAAACTTGGTTCAGAAAATTAATGAAATAATTAATACTACTTGTGGCTATGAAAACAACTGCAAGATCATATTGCCTGTTTACAAGTGAAACACATAAAAATTTTCCATTTTTTTAGCTATTCTAAACTGGTGAAATATACTAAGTCCTTTTTCTATGCATTGAGATTAGATTTGTTGAGAAACAGAATTTCCCCTCTTACTTTTCCTAGAACTATATTTTTTGAGTGTTTCACTTGTAAGCTGACGACGATACACATCAATTGATTTGTAACTTTTAAACCCATGATTATGGTACAGAAAACAATAAATACTTACTTTGACTATCATTAGATTCCTCACTGTTAGCAAGGGATTTAAAATCCAGCAAGTAACTTTTGTAGTCTACTTGATACAGTTGAAGTGTCATGTTAGTCTGTTTTAAAAGAAAAGGCATCTAAGAGTGAATTGTAACAAAATGATTAAATCATCAACAATAGTAGAAACTCTTATTAATTAGTAAAGTTGTTTTATAAGAATAAGAAATTTAAAGATTCCTTACATATTTTTTAGTAACAGGGTGACGTCTTCTAACTATGATATGAAAAGGATTTGCTGTTTTCCATTCCTAAAAATATCAACCTTTTAAAAACAGTTTATAAACACCATTAACTTGATTGCATTTGTAAATTAATCACAAAAACAAATGAAAAAAAAAAGCATTCAGTTATACACATGTTTGAATAACGATTTATATGCAACGCAGAACTAAAAATATATTAAGCAATACATGATGTTTATATAAATAAGCAATTGAAAACATGTTCCTATCCAAACACATTCCCTGCAGTTGTCATTCAAAACAAAATTGCATAAAATTCGTTAAAAATAAATAAAATGGAGTTTCAAGGTAGCATTAGTCACTATATAAGTACTAAAACTTAACACGATTTTACACTTTTATCATTATAGAAACAACTGTTGTTATCAGTAACTGAACCTAACCTGCTATTGACATAGCCATCTATGTTATATTTAAAAAAAAAACACCACGTCCTTAGATAATGTCTGTAGCCAATTTAATTTTATGTATGAATTGCAACATTTCACAAAGAAAAACTTCCAAGATTTTCTTGTAGGTCCTAAATTTTTCAAATATTTACATTAATTGATCCAATTTACTAATAACTGATACAATAACACTTGTAACTAGTAACAAAAAAAATTTTCCCTGAAAAGTAGTTATGACCTACATTTTTTTTTTTTTTTTTCAAATTGAAGAAATATTTCACAAAATAAGTAACATTTTTTGACCATAAAAATATGTAGGTATAAACCAAAATAAACACTTACAAAATCTAAAGCTTTCATAGCTCTGTAAACTTCTGTCATAATGTCAAAAGGCTTACTCTGAGATCTAATACCTATTGAGAGATTATAAATGTTTTTCTATTATTTAAAAAGTTTTGCATAGCAGAATATAACATTACAGAGTAGCAAAACACACAAAATAGAGTAACAAGTTTTTCATTTTAAATTCAATGGTCCTTAAAAGCTTAAATATTTGCTTCAAATCCTTAATCCTTGGAACTGAGATTCAAATATAGCACTTGAAAAAGTTTCTTCACCTCTGCACTCACGGTTTAATTTATTTAAATAATTTGATGATTGATGTGGGTTATGTGATTTATGTTAAATTGAATGGCCTTTGAAAGGCTAATTTTACTTTAGTTTGCAGAGTGAAGCCCTTTTTAGATAGCAAAAAACTTTTAATGTCAGTAATAAATTAGGGAAATTAAAAAAATAATAATAAAGTTTCTGAACAATTATTTTGTTTTTTGAAAAAGGTATTAGGTTTGTTGGTTTTGGATTTTATTGTACAGTGGCTGTATTTGGCCAAGTTGAAGAGAGAAACATGGAGGGAAAAATCACACCTGACAAAAAAAACAAGGTATAACAATTTATAAAATGCTGAAATATAAGAACTTTGTTGTCAGGAAAGATCTTAATTTAATTTTCAAAAATGGACTATACATATCTTGAAAAATGTAGTTGCATGCAAAAAAAGAAAAATTATTCTCTTCCATTTTTTGCAATATTTGTCTTTACTATTGTAATTTTATCTTACTAAACAAATTGAGACATTCCTAGAATTATGGTGTACTAGAAACTTTTTACACAATATTAGGTCTAAGCTATTTAATTATACCAAATACAACTATTCTAAGAATCTGCGAGAGAAAAATTTGGGATCATTTTATTAGCTTTCACAAATTTAAAAATGGGGAATGCTTTTTGCAAAACTATAAGGTTGCTTTATAAATGCTTACATTGCTGTCTAGATTATTGACAAAAACATTTTACTTTAAATGTTTTTATGACAAGCCTTTGTTTTACTTTCCCTGGTTCTTTGAAGGGCATGTATATTAGAATGAGATGTGTATTTTTAATGAAATTTTTTTTCTTCCAAGATTGGCCCTAGAAAACACTGATAGGTTAATTTAATTCACTGGAGAATTGAAATAACGTATCCACAATCAAAATAATTAGGCTTTGAAACTTATAAGAAACTCTTCACCAAACAACCAGTTTTCTTGGTATTCATTTAATCAGGAAAGACAGTCAATAGTTGTACCAAGAAAATGTAAATATAACACAGTTAAAAGTAAATGAAACAAATAGATTAAATTTAAGAGAACATAGTGTAGAAGTAATTAAACTACTGAATGGATTGTCAATACTTTGTAGATACATTTACAAAGAATATACTGCAAATGTAATTTGTGTATTGCTTTCTTTTACAGCAGAAAAGCAGATCCTTATAATATTTTAACTTTATGTGCAAGTTGAAATTACTAATGTAAGTTACCCAAGTGCCATTTTGCCCTTTTCATTGGAGTTCCTTTGCTCTTGTCAGTACTGTTCCCTCCACTCATCATTCTTTGACGGCCAGTGACAGAAACTAGAAAAAGTTGGAATAATTTTTTTTTTAGTTAAGTATGAATAAGAAAATGCCAATAGGGGATATAGCAAATAAAAAAAAATGCTAATATTTAAGCATTCAAATTTAGCAAAACTAAAATTATTTTTAGATAGTTACCTGCAATGCGTTCTGGGTGTGATCTACTTGGGCTCTGTAAAAAGTAAATATTTAATAAACACATTTACACAACATAAAATATCTTTAAAAACAATTCTTAAAATTGAACTTCAGCACAATTGATACATAATTTTATAATTTAAGTTTAACATACATATAGCAAAAACAGCTAATCAGTTACAAATGCTTTAAACAGGCATATTTCTGTTTTAATATATCTGATATTTTACTAAACAGATCGATTTTCAAATAATAAAATTGCAAAATATTTACAGGATGATGCATGGTATATATTGTTGGATGATTTTTTTTTAATTTAGAGAGATATTTTAGAATCTGCGAATTTCATTTTAAATTTATACATTTCTATTCCAAAAATAGAAAATGTATACATATTCCTAATTAGAACAGATTTTTCTGCACATGCAATTTGGGTAAATGGTAAAGGAATCACAAATATAAAGAATCACTTTGTACAGATCATATGATAATCAGGGTTCCCACTCTTTTAGAAATAAAATTTCCTGAATTTTCCAGATTATACTTAGCAATTCATGCCATTTTTAAGGTGAAAAACCAAGAAATAATTTAGCATACAATAGCCAATATTAAAAAATTATTTAAGAATTATACACAAAGCACGAGTAATTTTGCATTCAAATAACTTATTCAAATAATCCAACATATTTGATTTAAATCAATTTGCTACTTAATGTATCATAAGCAGGAAATTCTTCAATTTAAGCCAGTGGACAAAACAAAATTATTTACCTGTTAAATATTAGCTGTTTTTAAAAAATTCAGTTGAAAAATTCTATTTACAAAATAACGTGATACAAAACTCTGTACGAATCTTATTGGCTACTTTTCTCCAACGCGTCCGAGAAGCCATGATCAATCATTTTCCAGATGATTGAGGCAATTTTACAGGTTTAGACAAAAAGGCATAATTTTCCCTGACTTTTATGGACAAAATTAAATTTCTTGACACTTCCAGGTTTTCTATGACCTGTGGGAACCTTGAGTATTACACTTTTTAATACAGGTAGCATGGTACTTCTATAACACGGATTCTCTATAACATTGTACCAAAACTTGCAGCATCCCTCAAATAACACGCCTAGGATCCATATTACATCGTTTACAATAACAATGATAATCTATATAAATAAGAATGGAGTGTTTGTTTGTATATATACATTGAATATTTTGGACCCATTTCAAGTTTCCTATACGTTTTGGACCCTTCCGATGCCAAATCTGCCTCCTGTGCATCTGTCTTGTCTGTTCATCTGTCTCTCTGTGTGTGCAACCTATACATGTCCACACAGTTTAACATATTTTCATAATTGTAGTTTCCATGTAACACATATATGTCCTTTGGTTTACATAAAACACGGTACACATTATCAAATATATATGAACTCTGAGTTATGGTTAACACGGTTTCTATATATCACGAGTTTCCTATAACACAGTATTCTGTATAATACAGTACGCAATATCAAAATTTGTGGGACTTGTAAGTTTTGTGTAACACAGATTCTCTATAGCACGGTACCATATAATCATGCTATACGAGGGATACATGTACTGAATAAACAAAAGTCGACATATAGAGTGCACACATATATAGCAGAGTATACACAAGTACTTTCAATAGTATTGAATCAAGTAGAAAAAAAAAAGTATAAACTAAAATAATTTATAACATAGGATCAAGCATCTGTGGATATCTCACTACATTTTAAAAGAAGCTTCTACTTACGCTGATGTCACTTCCAGCTGTGGGTGGTGGACTAGATGCCCAATAGAAACTGTTCTTCTCCAATTTCGAAGTTTCATCCTCAATACGCTTGTTGTCCAAAATCAAGTGATATGCAATTGCCAACTGATCGTGGGGATCTCCACTTAGTAGAGCACTGTGAACTTCCCTCTCGCTGACTGATAATTTCTGACAGATTAAACATTACATGAATCAGCATACATTAGTAGTGATTTGGAGCTTTAAAAAGAATGCATGTATTGTTAAAAATTGCATTATCACCTCGCACACTTCCATAAGAGCACTCGTATTGATTAGAGATGTATCTTGGTCGTTTGAGGCAGGAAACAAATACGCAGGCAGATCTTTCTTGAACCAATCATGTTCTCTGCAGAAAATATAATTAAAATTATGTGTTGTAACAATGCAGATAATGCTATTTCTGGTAAGCGAGATTTTTAGCAAATATGAAGGATAATGATAGATTAAGATGTTCTATATTCCAAGGAAAGTGGCCCATTAGGGTCTTTTAATTCAGCACAATTTAAAGTCTTGAATTCAACAAAAAGCCCATTTCTTAAATTGTGATCATTAGTTAAAAATAGCTTTATCATTCTATGTAAAATAATAGCCTTGTACATTTTTATAAGATATCCTTTATTGCATTATGTGAAAGTCACTATAGTTTGGTTGGGTTTTATGGTGCCAAAGGCCATAATCTGGCCAGTTGTGCCAAACACAAGACAAAAAAATCTGGACAAAATAAAGACCAATATAAAATTTAACTATTCACAGATTTGAATAGAACCTAACCAATGTATAAAGTCTGAATAGAAAACACAAAACCGATCTCGGAGTTAAATAAAAACGAATTTGTTGATAGGATCTCCAAAAGATCTTTAAAGGTTGGATTTCAAACTCCAAATCGAATTTCTCCATGGTAATTGACATTCTAAACGTGTCAACTACATTCAATCAAAATGTGTCAAACAGTAAAAATACAATGGCAAGTTGAACACAATGGAGCAGATTCCCTCATCTCATTTTTTGCTACTTTAATTCATAACAATGTAATTTATAATTATGTAATAAATGTAATTTATAATTATGTAATACATGTAATTTATAATTATGTAATAAATGTAATGTATAAATAACTGGAACCAGATTCCTCTATTACTAGCAGTCCTTATCAGATATTGATCTAACTTTTGACCAAATTTGGTATGTTGCATATGATGGCACAAGGTCTATATTTGACCAAACTGTACCAAACATCAAATGGACACATAAAATAGTTTATTGACGCAGAAAGGAAACATACTCCCAGGGAGTATTTTTACTATCAACAAACCTATGCTGCCTACAACTCACAGGTTGCTAATGTTATAGGGAAATACAGTCCAACAGGCAATTTTGATTAACAGCTTTTTCTATCTAATCTGATTTTGGTTATGCACTTCAAATTACTAAACAGCTGCAAGCAATCATCTCTACGCAATCAAAGAAACGAGTGAGGATCATCACATTACAAGGAGTCTGCAAAATCAAAATCTGGTTTGAAGAGAAATCATATAATTTTGTTTTACTGAAATGACAAATATATGAATTACAGAAACATGGAAATGCTTTGTTTTGAAACTGAAGGTCACCCTAATAAAACGTAGATGTTTTACCACATGCATCTAAATTCCAAAGTTAAATTTTCTCTAATGGAATAAGATTTAAGAATGCCTCTTAGAAAATTGATAAAAAAAAACATGAGCATACTTTATATCATTCATTGAAGCCCTCTTCATAGGATCCACTTGCAACATGTACACAAGGAGATTCACAACTGATTTATTTAAATAATCAGGAATAGGAAAGATTCCAGCTAAAAATTTAAAAACAGAATCAATTAAATTTTTTTTAGAGAATTTGTTATGTTAGTACATAAAAGGCAATGAAAACACATTTTCTTCAATCTTACAAAACGAAAATATATTCAACTAATTCTAACTTTTAGATATGGCTGAGATTCTATAAGTAATCGTAAGCATAAAAACAAAATTAATTTATCGTGAGTTTACTACTTACATTTTATTTTTCTGAAAAGTGTAGGTACATGTTCATCATCAAAAGGCAACTGAAAACAAGAACAGATTTATGACTACTGAATTCATAACTACAAGAAAAAAATATATATAATTTTAGAAGATTAAATTCTATTCTTTAATTAGGGTAAACATTTTCAAGCAGTACTAATATTAAAACAACTTTATAAAGTGGGAGTAATTAGTAAAATTTAATTCATTAGAAAATATACAAAAATACCAATAAGCATGCAAAAATAGTATTGTCTGTAGATGGTTTTAGTGACCTGGGTTTGCCACTTTGAAGAAATTTTGGTGGTTAAATGAAACCATGATTCCGTAAAAAACATAAATTTCAGGTTTCACTAAAAAATTATAAAAACAAAGCTATGAATTTAAAATCAAATATTTTCATTCAGGACCAAAAAAATAAATAAAAATACATACTTATAATCAGGATTCTACTGTTTATTTTTACGTATTGTTTGTTAAAATAATGCTAATACCTGGAATGCTAATACCCATAATGTGTATGTCAGATATTTTCCAGAAATCCAATTTTTGTATACTTAGGGACCGATTTTCTTAGAAATAAGTCTGCTTAATGCTTTTGACAGAGCAAGCTTAATTTCTTTTTTCTTTCCCCACCACCAGCAATTTTGTAAAACTTTTATCCGTGTTATGAGAAGTACATGTCTTACAAATTCTGCATTTTCATACATGCTCTGACTTGTATCCAATACACAAAACAGTTTTTACTAGCTGATTTTAACTCTCTAGCACTCACCTAGCGTACTCTTGCAATGAACCTTTACTGTCTCCCTAGTAAAAGACACATAACTAGTAATACAAAGAATATCCTACTTGTATTTAACTTAAAAATAGTTTTTTTTTAATCCAATGGCGGGAATTGTTGATTTGTAATCATTTTGACACTACAAGGCCAGAAGTGATGGCCACTTGTGAAGGAGCACCCAATGGGCGACCATCATTACCCCTAACAAAGAACAGTACAATTTACATCCATGCCCCGACCCCGGATTTGAACCAGGAACCTTCTGAACCAGAGGCCAACACCTTAACCACTAGACCAGTTGGCCTGCTGTTAAAAATAGTAGGAAGTACACTTGGGTTCCATTAAGTCGAGGCAACCTGTTTGCAGGTATTAAATATCTACGGAAGATCAAATTAATTCCTTACCGTTCCACAAAGTAAGGCATATAAAATGACACCACAGCTCCAAATATCAACTTCAGGTCCAGCATACAATCTACATAAATAAATGAATGAGGAACAGCAATATCAAAGGACACTGCAAGTACACAAGATAAATTTTCTACTTACCATGATTTAGAAAAATTTAAGTAACTTTATTCCAATACCACTACTTTAAAATAATTGTTAGAATTTCCAACTACTCTAAATTGTTTTTAATCAACTTTGAGAACAGTAACAGATTTGAAATAGGACATATATTGTTACTAAATTGCTAGATTGGGTTAGGTTTTATGGTTTGGGCCATATTTGAACAAGCTGTGCAAAATGTCATGTATATAGATATGCACAAAGCTTTCCACAACTCTTGTCAACTAGTACTTGTTCTGAATTCACACTATTATGTAATTTAATAAGACAGTTCTTTAAAATATTTTTAAAAGATCAGTTTTGTGATTTTTATAAAATTTATAGTATGATGGGGGTTTATGCATGTATTTTTATCGCTTACAATATATTTTAATTAGTTAGGTTATATTATAAGCTGTACCAAGCAAGACAGATAACAATCAAGTAATGGGCAAACACAACGGAGAGTTTTAACTGACACAGAAGAGAGAAATACACACAGAGGGTACAGGTAAAATAAGTTATCCGTATCTTCTACAACTACAGTAGGATGTTGAGATTAATTGTTCATTAGAAGAAATGTTGGTAATTAGGATTCTACAATGCAAGGTCCAAAAGATGATAAGCTGTCTTAAAGAAAGACTAAATCTAAACAAGATGCTGCTTCCTGCTATGCATTGGGTCTTTAAGAGCACAGAATCTGGTGAAGGATATTAAAATAGCATATTGTCCATGGTTTTTACAAATGTGTCAGAAAACCACGGAAGTACAAATGTTAATGTTAAGACATTATGGAAAATTTCTGCAGTGAGTTTAATAGAGGAAAATAACATATGTTGATGCTTAAAGAATTATCTGCTCATAGGCTTCAAAATGTTTTTTAACCCTTTCAAACGAAGTGGTTTCACCACACTTCTAGGCTAATTGTGTAACGGTTTCTTAAGATAACCACGATGTGCTCTATAGTAAAGTCAAATGTTGATCAATAGCGTAAAATTTGTTCAAACATATTTAATAGAAGTTTTTAGCTTGTTTCCAAATTGATCAAAATATTCTCTGTGTGAGGGTATATCATGTTGCAACATAAAGAAATGGATACAATTTCTAATGAGTATTCAAACTAGAATGAGTACAATTTCTGAGGGTATTCAAACTAGGCCTGCTTTCAATGATACTGCAAACATGATATGTATCAGGAAACCTATCTCTCTATATTAAGAAAAGTTACTGCAGCTGTCGCCACTGCCACAGGATTGAAAATTCGCTTCTTTAGCTGGATTCTTAGACTGTTTCCAGAGAAAGTACGGATCAGAAAATTACAAAATTGACATGGTTTGTTCAAAATTATACAGGGAACAAGACGAATAAGATTTTTTTTCTGATGCCGCTATTAGTTTAGGGTTTATTAAGTGTCAAAGTTGAAAGAGTGAAATTTCGAACACAATTGAGCAAAAAACGTAGTTTTCAGTCTTCAGATGTGATTTTTTTTAGAGTACCTCTGATGTGAAGTTTTGCACGACGCCAAGTTTTTTTAGAAATTTTAATTTGGTTCCTAAACTTTTTATAAATAATCTGAAAAATATCTTATTACTTTTTGATTCGGGAAAAATCGGGACATTTTCGTTGCTTTTTATAAAAAACAACAAAAATGTCCCGATTTTTCCCGAATCAAAAAGTATATTATCAGGAGATATCTTATTACTATTAGTTTTTAAATTTGAAAACATCAGAATGTACTCTTTCTTATTGTACAATTATTTTTAAAACTGGTTCATATGTAAATTCAATGCAATCAAAAGTTGGTCACACAAATTTATTATTTTTTAGATAGCGGAGCAATTGCGTTTATGGAAAAAAAGGTTACATTTTCTAACTAATGGGTTTGCCCGATGCCCTTGAAACTCACTATGATGATGTCATGCTTGTTTTTTTGTTTGATTCTCAGACGGTTTGCTGATTAAGTACAGAAAATCAGAAAGTCACAAGATTAATATGGTTTATTCAATATTGCACAGAGCACAAGATGGAGATGGTTTTTACTGATGTGGCTATCAGTTTAGGATGCATTAAGTGTTAAAGTAAAAAAAGCGAAATCACTTGCGAAAGGAGAGTTGGTTTGGAAAGCAAACCAAATGGGATAGTGTAGGCAAACAGGGGGCGGAGCCCTTTAGTGCTAATAATTTTTGATACTGAGAGAGAGAATTTTATGATTCAATCAAAAAACTTTTTGAAGCAAAGAAAAACATCTGGATATTTTTTACGGACAAAGATAAGTTTTATAATTACATTTTATTTAACAAATAATCCTACTTTCTTCTTGTGTGCATATTTTTTTAACAAACAACACCTGACATACACTACCATATAGCTATTCAGTATGACAATTCTTTAGAATATATTTCAAAACATCAGTTTTGATTTTCATAACACATTAGAAGACCAAGTATGTATTTTGATTAATGATTTGTATTTTGATCTGCATTATTTGCAAAAATCATACATTATCAAAATATGAGTTAAATTCTAATTTCCAATATTCTTATACAATAATATAAAAGTACACTTAATTATATTTTACACATTACTGCCTTTAATTCTGGGTTGCAAAGCAAACCAAATGGACATCAAGCATTTAATTCTGGGTTGATTCTCACAAAACTTGTCTGCTGTGTGTCTATCAAAACTATTTTTCAAAAAGGGATAAAATATGCAGGCTATTTTATTACCATAAAACTGTTGTATTATAGTTGGATACCTTTAAATTTCATTTCTAGAATTGTCATTCATGACTTAGTGGTGGCTTTTTTGCATTATTTTGCTTATAATATATTTTAATAGTTGTGTTAATGCTCAAACCAATGAAGTATTAATAAAATAGGTAATTATTTAAAGTAGTTTACAGAAAATATCAATCAAAGTGTTAGTGTTGTATTAATGTATGTAACAAGCAATAAAGAATAAATAAAACAGGCTATTATTTTAATTAGTTTACAGAAAATATTAATCACATAGTTAGTATATGATCAAATACCTTTATAGTAAAAGTTTGAAACAGTAGAAAATAGCTATTGTACAGTTTTTAAGATACTTATGGTATTGAGGTATCAGATACATACTAACTTACCAATTCTGATTCAACATAGTATTTCATACTTGCATGGTTTCTTGAATTATTAACATTTTTAAAAACTAGTAATAAAATAGTATGCTTTGAGCCAATTTTAGCCCAATTTGTTTACTTTTTTAACAAACCATTTTAAAGCAGACTGCTAAAATAAAATATGAGGGCAAAAATGTAGAATTGATTGATAAAATAAATCTGGGTTATCAACTACAATCAACAGCTGTTATAAGTAAATTATTAGTTACAAATTGAAACTATAATTTAGAAGAAACAAAAACCTACTTTGAAAAATATTAAGTGACTTTATTTAAAGAACATAATCCTGAAATAAAATAAAAAAATACTTACTTCCCCGATATCACTTCAGGTGCTGCATAATTTGGTGATCCACAACTAGTTCTAAGGAATTCACCATCCATCATCATATTTGACAAGCCTTAAACATAAACATACTTTTCACCACTGAATTAAGTTCCAAACACAACAGTAAAAACATAATGTCTATAAATTATAACTATGTAACATAGCTTAAAAATTTCAATTCTGAAACCACTTGTACTTAAAATAAATGAGATGCAATGTGAATTTTTCAGAGAAAAGAATGCAAAAATCATACATGATCAAAATACGAGTTAAATTCTAATTTCCAATATTCTTCTCTACTATTATAAAAGAAAGTGTTTGTCTGTTTCTTGCTGCAAAATCCTGACGATTCTATGGCACTTACCAGGGTGGCAACAAAATCCTTGAAAAAAAGTTCCCTGATAATATCACAAAAATTTCCCTGATTTAACAATTCCCTTAAGAAATGTTGTGATCCGTGATTGGTATCAGTATACAGTATCCACACAACACTATTTTTAAATATTTAGGGTGGGTCAGAGGGTGTAAAAAGATCCTTCTCCACAAATATTTTGTATTTTTTCTTTAGAGATTTTAATTGTTATTGTAAGGATTGGAACCCTTAATGGAACTCTTATAATTGCAATTAAAAAAAAATGGTGAAAAAATGCAAAATATTTTGATTACCAACTTTTTACACCTGACCCTACATTATCATACTATTCATCAAAACCAAATGTAAATATGCATAAAAAATTCTACAAAAATGTAATTGCAAACAAAAAAAAATTATTTAATACACAAAAAACATCATTAGTTAAACAAATTTCAAATTGTATACCACAAGTTGTAGCGCTAGCCTCACGGCGACCAAGACGTTGCAGTCGCGAAAAAAACGGCAGCGGCGGTTTTCGCTGTGTTTAAATATGACGACGGCATGGTTCTTTATTCAAATTACAATTTCGGCGAATACAATTTATTCGATTCTGAAAAGCACTGGTAATAGTGCATCTCTAAATAGGACGAACGATAATAGCAGCCGTTTAAGTTTTTTAAATTCTCAGATTTTTTGTAAAATTTGGAAATTTTCCCAGAATTAAAAAGTTTCCTGAGAATTCCCTGTTCCGTTACCACCCTGCTTACAGTAATGAGATTTGGCACACAGGTAGTCCAAATTTTTTGCAATTTTTGAGTCGCTGCATATTTTAAAATTCAATCTAGTACATTTTAAAATGAATGAAATAGTTTTATTCTCTAGCAGTTTCTTCAATGCGTTTCTTCTAGGAAGAAGAAACACCCAAATGTAGAGTTTTTTACCCACATGGTGGCTTTTTTGCATTATTTTGATTTTAAACACTTTCTCACATTTTCTTAAGTCTCACATTTAGACTACAGTATTTTGATCTTGATTAGAATGCAGCTTTCACTAAAAGCAGACTTGAGTCAACAGTTTTTGGAAATTTTGATAATTTTAGTAGTAAAGTAAGTAACTTACTAGATGAAGAAATTAATAAAGTTTTAAACAATTGATGACAACAATGAGTTACGGTTTAATTTAGATTACTTTCTGAATTAATTTCTAATGAAAGTTCAGGAGGCATCAATATAAAAATACTAAACATATTGATAAAATAAATGCTAGAGTGCATATAAAGATAAATTTTATACCGAAATCAGCAATTTTCACATTTAGATGTTGATCCAACAGTAGGTTTTCTGGCTTCAGATCTCGATGTACAACCATGTGACGGTGGCAGTAATCAACACCAGAAATTATCTGCTGAATAAAACGTCTAGCATCTGCCTCTTTTAACTGAAAAGAATAAGATGCATCAAATTGGATTGAACAAATAAATAAAACGCAAGAAATTGATTGATTGATTTTAATACTGATTTTTAGGTAGCAGAGAATCATTATGTTCTGTGAGATACATTTTTTAAAAATCAGAATACGCTTACGTATAAGAAAATGCTATGACAAAAGATACTGACAGAGTTTTAACTGACTTGATTAACTTAAATCCAATTTGATAATTCATATGGAGATTAAAATGCCCAAAAGAATGTGCCAAAATATTTTAACCCTCTAACTGGTTTACACATAAAACTCTACCATATAACTTAGGCTTACTTGTATGAATTCCAACTAGTTTCCACCTATTTGAAAAATGAAATCTTTCCAAGCATTCTTTTAACCAATAGATGTGGTTACTTAGTTATGCATGTTGTGGGGAAAAAACAATATTACATTATTTGGCAATCCTACAATGCTCAGAGGGGAGAAAAGTTTCCTATTATTTTCACTTAACTATAACAAATTTCTTATTATTTTAGAATAAATTTATTAATTATTGCATATTATTTTCTTCAAGCAAATATTATAACACTACCACCTCACCGAATTTATTTGTCAGAAAAGTGATTCACTGGAAGCCAACAATTCAATCCATTTCAGAGACACGAGTCCATGTAATTATCCTATGCAAGTTACAATTTTTTAAATTTAAGTTTTTACTTTTATGTCTGATAAAAGTAATGCTACTATATTAATACAAAAAAAAAATTTACATTCCAATTTAAATAAAGACAAAAATTTGTATTATTGAATCACATACCATAAATTGGCAATGCATGACCAATTAAAATGGAGACAATTGATAACAATCTACTATCAACACTTTCATAACAATCTAATGAAAACTCTGTTTAAGGATTTCTAATGTATGTCACAAAGACTTTTAATTTGTGAATACAACTTCCTCTATTTAGAATGCAAAATCATTTAAATTATATTTACCTTTCCATGCTTTACAATATAGTCAAACAGTTCCCCACCAGACACATATTCCATAATCATAAATATATCTGTAGGAGTGCTGATGACCTGATACCTAAGAAATAAACAGCATTTCATTGAATAATTTTAAATAAAATACAAAACATCCCTTATTTTACTTAAAATAAATGTTTGGTTTATATACCCAGCATTGATTTCACATTACATTTGATTTTCAAATCTAGAAAAAACATGGAATTAACATTTGGTACTATTTTAAAGTAAACATCAAATAAGTAGATATTACTTATTGGTTGTGATGCTTTAATTTTTCAGTTAAACAGTTTTCGAATTTAATTTTTATTTTTTTATAGGTTGTTGGCTTTCAATAATTAAACAAGAATTTTGAATAATCATCTATCAACTGTTTCTCAGCCTCTAAAAAGACCTTATAAAGTTTTCACATCATACAAAGCTTACTTATCTCAATAGGAGTCATCAAGGTCTCCATTTTAAGCTGCTCATATGATGGGAAAGGGTTAACAAACAAACTAATGATATCAACAAAAGAAAATAAGATTTCTTAGGTTTAATGAGTAAGAGTTCAATGCAAATATGTTAAAGTTCTCAGGCATGTTCCTTTAATCTATGCATGGTGTAGATGGTATAATTGAATTAAGATAAAATAAAATTGTAAGCAAGTATTTTGAAGAATAGTAAATGTACTAATAGTACTGGTAACAAACAAGTTGAGCAAAGAAAAACTACGATTTACAGCAGCCAATGGATACTTGAGGAATGACAACTGTTACATTAAATTCAGCATTTTTTTTTTATCAAACAGGAAAAAACATTGCTATACATTACCTCATCATTTGAAATAATTTGCATTTAATTGAATTAAATATAATTTCTGTTTCCGTAATACTTTGGGAAGAGGAAGTATGAACACCAATGTATGAACTTACAGCTTGATTATGTGAGGGTGACGAAACAGCTTCAAATTTTGAATTTCTCTTCTGATTTTACCAACAACATCCAGATTTTTTATCTTCTGTCTGTTTAATATCTTTACAGCCACTTTGTGCCCAGTGAGTTCATGCTTGGCAGCTAAAATAGGAAAACGGACACATAAGACAAATGTTTTTCCTTGAATTGAAAAGAAATCACAAACAGAAAATAACCAGAAAGAGCACAAAAGAATTCCGCAGGGAATATCATGCACAATCTTTACTACAACTACATTTGAAACACATTATCAAGTTTACATGAACTAGTTTGTGAGCAATAATAGTCAATGTTTACATTTTAAAACGCACATGGCCACATACCGCAATTCCAACATACGTTCACATGATACATTAATGAAACAAAATTAACATGAAAAATGTGTCATTTACTTTTTACTTTTCCGAATGTTCCCACTCCAAGTGTTTCGCCAAGAATATAGTATCCAATTTTCATCAAAGGTTGACCTACAGAGGTCTGACATTGCCCTTTATCCGCCATTTGTATGAAACACTAAGTGAGTAACTAAATCACTTGCAGGACGGAGATATAAATCATAACAAACCGTACATTGCGCTTTGATTACATAAAAAATGCTCACTAGTTCTTTACAAAACCTTCTTATATCACAAAGAAACAAAGAAAATGTCAAGACTCGATGATTTTTGGAATGATTACAAATATATTGTTTAGGTTTCGTTTTGAAATAAAGGAGATTGACAAAAGAGAACTAAATGTTTTTTGGTCAAAATTTTCAAACGTATACGTTTGGAAATAATTTTTCAAACACTTCTTGAATTATAAGATTGAAAATACAGTCTGATTAACAAAAGTAAACTGAAATGTTTAAATTTTTAATTATTTTTTCCACTAGGTTTTTGAATCACGTGCATTTTAATCTAATTAACTGTAACTTTAGTTAAAGTTTTGTTTACTTTTAGCGCTTCCGTTCTTGAAACATCGAAGATTGGAGGTGTGAGGTCGGTTGCTTGTCTGCTCCGACTTAATTTGCTTTCCAAGATTTTGGATTCGACTTCAAGGCTTTAGGCTGCTTAGTTCTTTTGTCTTTTGATATTATTATTTCCCTAGTGAAATTTCCCTAGGGCTTTGATTTTTCTTTTTCTACTACTTGGGTAAGTAGTATTTTCTCTTATCTAACCTCTGAAACGAAAAGAATTCCACAAATGGGTGACGACCATACGTCATACCCAACGGGTACATTTGAACTTATATTGGATACAGACCTTATTAACTATTGTAGTGATGAAGGTAAAAATACTTTCACCTTCATTATTCGCCCTACTCAACCAATCCTACAAAAAAACCCATATACAATTAAAAAAGACATCTATAAGCATTTCTCATCTCACCAAAACATCCTAGAATGCAGACGAACGCGTAATAACCTTTTTATAATAACAGTAGATGGTAAACTAGCTGCCCACGAAACTTCTAAAATAAAAAACATCTTAGATGTACCAGTACACACAACACTAACGAAAGACAACCTAATTACCCAATATATAATTAACGGAATAGATACAGAAATAGCTTTAGAAGACATCATTGAAGACCTGGAAGAGCAAGACATAAAGATAGCAAGTATTACCCGATTTGAAAAAACTGTTAACCAAACTAAAATCCCGCTAAAAACTATAAAATTTGGCACCCCTACACCTCGAATAAAAATCCGAAACAAATTGCATATAGGCATGATGATCCATCAATTAAATCTCTACTTAGAAAAACCTAGACAGTGCAAAAACTGCTGGGTATTCGGTCATGGAATCAAAGGTTGTAGATCCAACCAAAAATGTAGAATCTGCTCTGAAGACCACCCAGAAACTATATGTACTAATCAAAATAAAAAATCCTGTAAAAACTGCAAACAACCACATACTGCGGATGACGAAAACTGCAGAACCAGAAAAGAAGAAACCGAAATATTGAAATATAAAAATGAAAACTTGGTATCCTACATGGAAGCAAAAAACAAACTAAAGACCTCATATGCAAAGACAGTGACCCAACCAATAAACAATCAATTAATGGAACAAAAAGAAACATTAAAAAATAGCGACATAAAAGAAATAATACTCGAAACTTTGAAACCAATCCTAACCATTATCGAACAAATTCAAATCAACCAAGTGTACATTCTGTCACAAATGGTTGAAAACAATATTATTCCAAAAGAAAACATCATTTATGAAACCAAAGAAAATACTACCATTAATAATGCAACAACTATACCAGAAAATAACAAAATACAACAAACTACTCAAGATCAAACTAGAGTGGGAAAGAAAAAATCTATTACCAAACACTACAAATACAAATCCTAACAAAATTACCTCTACTATAAAACGTTTCAGAGAAGATATAAAAACTTTGCAGTCCCAAAATAAACAAACAAAAACTTCTCATTCACAATCACAACTCGACCTATCAATCACAGACGGCAAAATGGAATACCAATAGTTCCAGCCACAACCTTCTTTCTTGAATTTCATTTCTTTATTTTTCTTACAACCATGCTTGATCTCAACTGTATTCAATGGAACTGCCAGGGTGCCAGAGCACGCCGATTTGACCTCAATCATAATAAATATTTCAACCAAGCTAACATTTTAATCCTACAAGAAACCTTTTTAAAACCGGACATCCGATTCACCCTCTTCAAAAAAAACATTTTTCGTTTTGACAGACCTGGTCCTTTTAGAGGAGGAGGACTACTAATAGCCATCGATCAAAATATAAGTGCACAACTCGTAAAGGAAGAACAAAATCAGGATTTTGAATCCCAGGAAGTGAAAGTCCACCTCAACAATATTACTTTCCACATCATTAACATATACTGTCCTAAAGGAATAAAAAACGTAGGGATGCTTGACAACCTTAGATTGGATCCCAACAACCTTTATATTATTGCAGGTGACTTTAATTCAACACACCATAATTGGGGTTTCAAGGAAAATAGCAGTGGCAGGAATCTGATAAAATGGATTAATAACCAAAATCTCATGATCCTCAACCACCAAACTGCAACTCATATCAGCAACAGTGGCACCATATCTGCTATCGACCTTACTTTAACTTCCAATAACTGTCCCCCAATAACATCTTGGAAAGCTCACCAAGATAATTTTGGGAGCGACCATTTCCCTATAAATTTTTCCTATCATAAACCAAACAACTATAGACCAAATTTTTCGATTCATTTTAATTGGAACTACTTCATCAAAACTCTAAACAATAACCAAAGAAATATAAATGACCCATATTTTCTCAATGATCTTTTCCAGAAAGCCATTGAGAATTCTCAATCTCTAAAAAAACTTCCCCCACCTAGAGCCCCTTGGTGGAACTCTAGATGCAGCCATCTAAGAGCCAAAGCCAGACGACACCTTACCAAAACTAAAACGAATTTAAGCACATCTGACTGGGACCAATATAAAAAATATAAAAACAAATTAAAAGATTTAATTCAGAAACTTAAAAAAAAATTTTGGTTTTCTACATGCAAAACAGTTGCCCAAGACAAAAATATTTACAAAATCTTACAAAGATTAAAAGATCCTTCCAACCAACAAAAAAATTCTTTTAATATTATTCAAATAAACAATACGAAAATACATTGCCCACAAGAACAAGCTAACCTTTTTAATAAACTTTACACTGCTGTTGAATACTTAGATCCCCTTCCCCTTAGTTTTGTTGACTACCACAATAATTCAATCAACAACATATTTACTTGGAACGAATTCGCTAAAGCCATCACCCAAATAAGAAAATCAACCCCTGGAATGGACAAAGTCACCATTACAATGATCAAAATATCTCCTGATAATATCCAGAAATATATTTTAAAAATTCTTAACACCAGTTTTAACACTGGCTCGATCCCCATATCTTGGACCCACTCCCTCATCATTCCTATCCTTAAACCACACAAAAATCCACAAAACTTAACCTCTTACAGGCCTATATCTCTAACTTCCACCTTTGCAAAAATCCTAGAAAGAATGATCCTCAATAGACTCGTAGAAGACATTTACTACAATAAAAAATACATAAATAAAAACAATCACGGTTTTCTTCAACATAGAAGTTGTATTACTCTATTGACCCAAATCCACACTGACATCTTAACTGCTAAAAAACAAAAAAATCATATAGTTTTCGCCTCCATCGACTTAAAGGGAGCATATGATTCAGTGTGGATAGATGGGCTCATGTCCAAACTACAAAAAAAGGTATCACAGGAAAAATAGCCCTTTGGATTTTCAATTTCCTTAATCATAGAACTTGCCAGGTAAGATGGCGTAACACCTTTTCAAATACTAGACAAACCTCTCGAGGCCTACCTCAAGGTTGCATTCTCAGCCCTTTTCTCTTTCTTATTTTCCTTGATGATTTATTTGCACACATCCCTACACATGTCAAATGCCTAATATATGCTGACGATATTTTTATATACACCAAAAATAAATCTCTAACTGAATCTACAGAAGCAATCCAAACAACTATAAAAATCATTAACAATTGGTGTAACCAATGGAAACTAACCATCAGCTTAAACAAATGCAACATTATCAATTTTTCCCAGAATAAAAATTCCCAAAAATGCAACATAAAAATAAATAACACTATCATTCCAGAAGTAAACAAACTAAAAATCTTGGGCCTAATCTTTGACAAGAACCTGACCTGGAACAACCACTTTCAATACCTACAATCCAAATCTTCTCGTACCCTAAATGCTTTCAAATTCATTGCGTCTAAGAGATGGAGTGCTTGCACCAAACATCTTTTGCAAATAGGCAATACTACTATCCGCAGCCAATTAGATTTTGGAGCTCCCATTCTCAGTACTGCTTCAACCTCACATTACAAAAAAATCAACCCCATTTTCAACTCCATGCTCAGAATCGCAACTGGCTTACCAAAATACACTCCTATAGAAATTCTACACTCCGAGACTCAAGCTTCATCTCTCCAACAACGACACAACTTACTAAAAACTACCTTCTACATTAAACATATCAGCCTGAGAGAATGGTCTCCAATTTACGATCTCTTTTACAACCCACCCTCTATTATTTATGCTTCTTGGACCAATAAAAAAAAACCAATATCTGCAAGTATGATTAATTGCTTCGAAGATCTCTGCATCACAAAAAGTGACATTATTCCTTGGTGCCCACCCGCTTCTAATTTTAATTACAAAATTTATCTTCAAAACTTCCTTTTCCAAAATAAAAATCTTCCTGATAAAATACTGCAAACCTCTTTTGAAAACTTTTTAAAAACTTTACCAAACCACATTATAATAGGGACAGATGGGTCAAAAACCAACTCTAATAGCTCACTTGGAATTGTCATTCCTAAATTATTCGTAGAACGAAGCTACACCGTAAATAACCTAAACTCAATTTTCACAATAGAAGCTATGGCAATTTTCAAAGCAATACAAGACTGGGTTGAAAAAAACCAAAATATCATTATAATAAGCGACAGTTACAGCGTTCTATCCAGCCTAGAAAACATTAACAAAAACTCAAACTGCATTATACTGCAACTTCATAAAATTTTAAGTAAAAAAAGCCAATACAACAACATCATACTAGTGTGGACCCCTGGACATAAGGGTATTCTAATTAACGAAAAAGCTGATCAGGCAGCAAAGAAGGCTGAACTTTTCAACATTGCAGAAGGTGTTTCACCTGAAGACATCATAAAACATTATAAAAAAGACAACCATAATAAAATATGTAACCTATGGAAAAGCTACCATAGAAACAATAACTTTCCACATATCAATCCTACAAATCTATGGTACGAAAAAATCTCTCTAAACAGAAACGATGAAACCCTCATTCAGAACTTTCGAGCTAATACCCTAATGACAAATTCCATTAAAAACAAAATTAATCTTTCAGACGCTCCTAATTGCCTCAGATGTCACACCTATGAAGATTTGGAACATATTCTTTTCCACTGTCCAACTTTCCAAAAAGGTCGAAATAACCTAATTCAAACTCTCTCCGCTTTGAAAATTCCACACTCTTTATATGATATTTTTTCAAATTTCTCACTTAGTATTTGTAATGCCATATGCTTATTTTTAAACTCTAATCCTCGTTTCTAAATCTTTTTCATTCTTGAAGTATCATTTTTTCTTCTAGAGGCACAAGGCAAAGCAGCCAAGCCTCAAAAACCTGCTTTTTCTCCAAAGAAAGAGCATCATCATCATCATCATCAGCTTCCGTTCTTTTTTGTTATTACAAGTTTTCAATTCGAAAACATCTGATTTCCAAAGATCGGGGACATTTCATCCAAAATTATATTAATCACCGAAATTTTTGATGGCTGGACGACAAAAAAAACCAAAGGAGCGATTTTCTTACTTGCGAGAATTAGTAACTGAATTTCAAGACTCATCATCCGTTGGTAAATTTATTTTGTGGTTGGACTCTTCGATATTTCCTATTACAAAATTAAACGTATTTCAATATATAATACCGTCAGATTCTGTTGTATGTATGGTTTATTCAATTCCCCCTATTTGACTGCATGTATTTTTGTGTATTCTTTTATTATTAAAGTTAAAAGCATTTATGTATGGATGCTGAATGTGGAGAATTTCTTAATTATTTGCAGTACCAGTAGTTTAAATATGCTTGACAAAGCAATCTAAAAATGGCATTTAGATGCTTTTGCTGGAGAAAAGTGTAGAATTTAGATAATGACAATTTTGTGTAAATTATTAGTTCCTATATACTTCAGAATATTTTCAACTATACATTTATACAGGGGCATGAATGTAATCGTGGCGCATGTTCGATTCCTTTTTTAAGCCTGGGTGTATTTTACTCTTTTGTGCCATTAACGTTAATTTTGTGTGTATACCATTTATTTGTCAGAAAAACATTGTGTGGCCAAATCTGAACCTTGCACCAAACAACCGAAAGGATACAAATTTTGTGTGACCACTCTGGATATGTTGCATAAAGGAATATTAAATTCTGGTAATAACTTAATACTTGAAGACTACTGTTTCCTTGAAAATCAATTAAAACTTATCTAATAGACCAACACATCCTTGAACTTTTCAATTGCTGTGATAAAACGAAGAAAGGGGTTTTCTGCAATCAATTGTTTATTTGATTCATTGAGTCAATTTTTTTTGCTGCTTCTGATGTCTTTCTCAACAAGGAATATGCACAAGCTATTTTTCTATTATTTTGCCTTACTTAGAAAGTGTAGACTTGTGAAGAGTTTTATGATAATAACCTTCAATGTGATTTCAATGGGTCCCAGTAATCTGCAAGTGACCATGTACCAAGACATATAAAGCTTGCAACTTTTCAAGCATTCTATGCTATAACATGACAGAACGTTGCTTGTGAATTTTTTTTTATTGATTCCTGATATAGGTATTAGTTCTTTTGGGGTACATCTTCTTTATGTGTGTTTGGGCTTCATGATCCCAAGGTGGTCATAGGGTCATGATCCAAGATTCACAATTACAGGACACTGTCTTGTTTCTGGCACAACTTGGCCATATATGCCCCTTGTACCTCAAACCTTTCCAAATAACTTCCTGATGTATTAGTCTCAATATAAAGTACAAGTTGTGCATCTGTCTGAAATTTATTGAAATCCAGTTTTGATACAGAACATGGTTTTACTAAACAAATGTTTTGTGCTTTGAAATAGCAGGCTAATTTCAAAAGAAATGTAATTGTAAATACTCGAGTTGGTGAAAAGGTGATACATGACTTCTAGTTGGTGTAACTTCCACTTCCAAAGAAACAGTCACCAATGAGTAAACTTCAAATTTTTTTGTATTGCTCTGATTTTCTCATAAGGTGTGATTCTTGTACAAGAGCCATATGTAAAAATAAAATAATAGAAATACCGTTCATGGATACACTGGATCCTGAAAAATAAAAAAGTGGGAATTGTAATAACAAATAAAAAACTGCATCTAGCCATTATTGTGATTACCGATAACATAGTGGTGGTTAAAGTTGAAAATATTAACAGGCCTCTAATTGTCTTCTTAGCCTACTCATCACCTCAAAAGAACCTTAATGTAACCCTTCAAAAACTCAGCAAAAATGTTAGGAAAGGTGGAAGTGAATACTTTTTGATTGGTGGTGATTTAAATGCTCATAACATCAAATGGGGCTACGACCATCAAAACTCCAAAGGGTATGAACTACTGGAGTTCATCCATGAACATAAACTATAGGTCTTCAATGATTCCAAATCACCTCCAACCTTTAACAAGAACATGAGTGTGGGCTGGCCGAATATTACTTTGGTGTCACACCCAGAGCTAGTGAATCGGTGTGGCTGGGAAGTATTGGATGAGGAAAAACTGAGTGACCACATGTATGTCAGAACAGTTCTCATCAGTAAAAAAACAACAACATACAATGGGTACAAAACAGCCTTTGGAAGACATAAAAAATTCACAATCAGCTTTGAAAAGGATGCAGCTTGAAGAGATAATGCAAAGTGTTCAGAGGAAGAAACATTGAACAACATAACTGAGGACTTGTTAAGCTATTACCAAAAGAAATTATCCTACTATAATACCAAATCTGTTTGGTGGAACCAGGATTTGCAAATCTGAAAGAGGGACGTAAATGCCCTTAGAGGAAGATCTCAAAAGACACAGGGTGAAGGAAAAACATGAGCTAGAGAAATTTATGCTCAGAAAACAGCTCAACTCATAATAAAAGATGTAAATAAAGCCAAAAAGGAAGCTTGGAGAAAATTCTGTACAGGTGCTGGTACTCCTTAGGATAAACAGTACAAGGAAGTTTTTCAGAAAGGAATAATACCAGACGATATTTTCAAAATAACAGATGAAGGAACCTCTGGTTCTGTCAAAGAACTTGCTGGTAAAATTCTGGAATCACTTTACCAGTGCAACAGTGTAATGGTTGGAAGAATTTACTAATATGCTAAGGGACCCAGACTTCTCCAGAGAAGAGGTAAGCAGAACTATAAATTATCTTCCGATAGTCAAAGCACCTGGATATGATAGTATAGATAATCTCTGGTATTACAAATTATCAATAAACAACAAACTATCATAAATACAAATTATCATAAGTTACTTCACTGATGGCTCCAAAATGGAGAAAAGAATGGGTGAACTATGCATTCTGCTCTATTCAAGAAAGGTGCATAACTCAGCAGTGATCCATGAGAATGCTAGACAATAACTCCATTTTCCAGGTAGAGCTGTAGGGAATTCTTTCAGCCATAAAAGCAGCAGAAACATGAGCAGACAAAAATATCAAGATCTGGTCAGACAGTTGCACTTAAAAATCCCAAGACGCTGAGTCCAATTGCATGGGAAATACAACACTCATTATATAACAACAAGGAAATTTGTTTAGGCTGGGTTAGAGGTCATGCGGGCCACGATGTAAACGAAGAAGCAGGTAGATTAGCATAAGAGGCAACAACAACGGAATACATAGATGAATGAGTGAAATGGCCCAAGAGGAAGGAAGGAGGAATATTGTAGGAAGGAAACCACTGGCTGGCTACTTGGTGCATGGAAGATTGAATGGGAAAGGGGAAACAGGTAGGACAGTGCATGATGTGTTACCAAGAGTGTCACTAAAATCTACCAGTTGGGCCAGGGAAGAGACACTCTTCACAGGGCATGGTGCATTCCCATCCTACCTAACGACCAGGGTTTAAGAAAATCAAGTCTGAAAACTGCTCCTGTGGGGAAACTGCCCCCTTACACCCTCTTGGCATATGAGAATGCCAGCTGACCACCTTAAAATAGCACTGCTCAAAACATTGCATGTAACAAGGCCTCGAGGGTTAAAATTATTAACATGGGGAGATTCATTAGGAATCATCAGGACTTGATTATCCTAAGAGACTAAGAAAAAACGAACGTTTTTTCTCCTTGTATGTTGTATACATATATTTGTAAAGAAACCTAGTATAATGATTTAATGTTATTACTGCATGGATGTAATGATGTATGTATGTATATATATGTGTGTGTGTAATGTGTGCTCTAACATTCTGCGTAAACATGTCACCTCTGTGCCATGCTCAAGTCATCCAACCATACTTATTTAAACTGGTACAGTGTCTCTTGACACTAAGCATGGGAGTGTGTGTTGGTGTTAGTGTGTTTTTCTAAATATTTTTTGTTTTTTAAATATTACTATATTTTTGTTAATCATTACGAGTTTGACAATTTTTATCCATGTCTGATTCATCTAAGTAGACTTTCCATGCAACTAAGGACACTTTATCAAGCTTAAAAAGTAATTTATTAAAATATTTTTGATGAGAAAAAGCACTCGCTTTTGCGACCTAGTGGTGAAGCTGCTAAAGTGTGCGAAAAAGAGCTACAAAATTCACTTTTCAAGCTTAGAAAAAAACTATGCAAATTAATACCAGGGCCCAGCAGTTGAGAAATACTAATTTATACTAAGGATCTGTGTAGATAGACACACACATATAAACTTATCGCTTGATATAAAACTTTAAAATATTTTCAATTAAAAAATGTGTTTTCACATCTATGTTTTCAGCTAAGATGTCTATTCCAGCTATTAACAGTGTCATATGTCTATTGTCCCAAATTACTCCTCATATTTTGTGTCCTTCTTTATTGTAACTGTATACTTAGTACAGAACCTATGGAACATTTTCTTAGATAGATTGGCATTTTTAATCATATGATCATTCTCTTACAGATGCTAAAGAACAAGTTTTAGCCAATTTGGCAAATTTCGCCTATGATCCAGATAATTATGTACATTTTAAGGAATTAAATATTGTAGATTTATTTTTAGGTAAGTGCTTTTTTATATGTATATTGCTTCTCTTCTAAGTAATAGACTAAAGCAAGTTTGCAAGTGTGTTATTTGTATCAATGCAAATATTGTTTTTTGCTGTCCAATAAGTTAATTTTGTTTTAAACTTTTTTCGTGAAGTAGAACAAAAAGTGTCCGACAACCTTATGCCATACCTATTCCTGAAGTCATAGTCAAACCGAAAGTATCATAAAATAATGTTTACTATATAGATAAATATGTATCTCATTTTGAAAAAGGGCTCGTCTTCATATTAGAAAATATGTATCTCATTTTGAAAAAGGGCTCGTCTTCATATTAGAACTAGTTTTGACTTTATAAAGGAGTACCACGTTTGAATAACATATTCTGGTTTCCTGGGTCAAAATAGCCAGAATTAATTTTTAATGTTAATTGAAATGTTTAATAATGTAAAAAAACATTCTACCTAAAGCAGTATTTCTATTGTGGTCTGATATCAGTAACCGTATAATCTACCAATCCTCTGAAAGCACTCGAAAATATCTCATGCAAATATGTCTAATCCCTAAATTACTTGCAGTGGTTATTACTCTGGGGACCTGACATATTTACCTCATGATGAAAATTCACCTGTTAGGATAACCACTTCTGGTCAGTAAGATTTCTTAATTTAGACTTACAACACTGCTCTGAAACATAAACTTCCAAGTATCCAGTTGTGTGTATGGCTTATCAAAACGAGTATCCAAACGTATTTGAGAAATACTGGTTTCTAATGTCTTCATAAGAAATGCAATTTTTTAATGCATGAAACACATTTTATTTACTTATCATTTGTCTGAAAAAGAATATTTAGCTTATGAAAGACAAGAATATTTTTGGGGTCAACAAAAACCAGGCCCTGCTAGTGACACTTTTGGTTTGACTCACAATCCCAGGGACATGAATAAAAATGTGTTTAGATATTTTTTGACTAGCTGTACCACACAAATGTCAGAACAATTTATCCAGTTTAATAATAGAGACAGAAAGTCTGTTACTTTATCACTAGAGACAAAATCACATGCTGCTAATACACCAAGCCTGATTTGTATTTGTTACAAATCTAGAGTTCTGAAAACACTATGGTATAAGTCAGGGCTCGAAATTTCCGGGTGCACTGTGCACATGAAAATATAATTGTGCACCAAATTTTTTCCCACTAGGTGCACGCAGTGCACCTTGTGCACCTAATTTAAAAACTTAGGTGCACAAGGTGCACCTGTATTAAAAAATCTATTTCGAGGGCTGGTATAAGTAGATTGGAGTGATATGCTAGAGGGCTTTCTTTCTGCCTCATAAAACTGCAATTTCTTGTGGTTGTAATATTTTTACCCACTTAAATCAATCAGTAAAACCACTCTACTTCCAATCACTTTTCTTTTCAGCTGGTTTAATTAATTTTGGCATCCACACAAGTTTTATTTCAGTGACCTTTCATAAATTACAAAATAGGTTTTTGATATTCTTATAGTTAAAATTTCAAAAACAAACAGTGCTGTAAAAAATGTACTCAAAATTAAAATTTGTTGTCATGTGTTTTATTTTTATTTCTTAAACTTCCTTTGAATTCATACATTATAGTAAAAACATTGTTGTGAAGTAAAATTGTTTTATTTTTCATTTTCTTGTTTAAGTATTTAAGAAATCAAAACAAATTGTAATATTTTATTACAGATCAACTAGCTGACGAAAACAAAACTTTGGTTGAGTTTGCCATTGGTGGTATTTGCAATCTTGCATTAGGTGATTTTTTTTTTTTCTGTTCTTGAAATACTTTTCAGTCTAAATATGCTGATGCATGTATATTCAAATTGAATTAGTAGGTTCGTGATGACTTCTTTCTACTCATATGCTGTTTCAGGCAAACCGCTACTAGTGTTGTATTTCAATTTAATAAGTATTTGTGCATGTGCAAGTAATTGTAATAATCTGTTAAATGTATTTAAGTTTATTCGGAATTCAAAACATATCGCTTTCCAGTTAGTTGTTTGTATATATTTCCGTGATCCATTTAGAATATTCCATGTAAAATTAACTATGTATAATTGTTAAATATACTTACTTCTATAACACTAGTGACACTGATAAAAAATTTATAAATCAAGCTTTAAAAGCCAGAAATCAAATTCTAATTTTATTTATCTTAAATGTTCCTCCCTGCTTTTTCTTTGAGTGAGGAATACATTCTAACCAAGAAACATCATTATCAAAAAGTAGTCTGGTTGATGTTATTTTATCATGCAATATGAGAACTGCACTGAACACAACTGCAGGATAAAATAATTGGTCTATCATACAACCACATATTACTTCTCTTGAATTTCATGTGTATGTTGCAAGCAATAAATTTAAGAAAGTTGAAAATAATTATGTTATATTTCCTTTTTATTGATTGTTTATACCTTTACTTGTATGAAATTACATTACTAATTTAAATATTCATTTTGTCTTTGCATAGAAAGAAACTTTAAACAACTTATCCACAAAAGAGGAGGAATAAATAGTGTTATAAACTGCCTTTCTAGTGAAAGGGAAGAGACTGTCCTCTCAGCAGTAACTGCCCTTATGTTCTTGGTTTCTCCTGAAAGCAAAGCAGGTAAGCTTATGCAAAATGCCTTTTGTTTTAATGCCATGCAATATTACTTGACATGTTTTTGTTATCCTGATAAGTTCCAAAGACAGCTGGCTATTTTACTTTGTCATAAAATCAAATGTTCTTGTTTCATGTGGTATGTGTATTTTTACTGTGATTGATTGCTAGTGAGTCTTAGTATTAGTTTATAATTCTATGACTTTTTTGCTACACCAAAGCTGGTTAGATTGGGACTTTCAGCTTTAAGTGGATTCGAAACCGCTATAAAAATCCAAGCCCGGATCAGTATTTAAACCATGAGCCAGTTAGTTGACAGGGTCAGACTGCTAATCACCAACACTAGAAAGATGGGCAGTTGCCTTAAACCTAGAAAGATACAGATGGCCAGCTGTAACATTTTTTAATATAGAGAGATAGACAAACTAATGCCACCTTGAAAAATACATGAATAGGCAAAGAAGAGCTTTCGATTTAGTTGTCATACGTCAAATTGCTAAAGCCACACTTTGACTGGTTATTCTCAGATCTTTGACCAACTCTGGTGCACCAATGCCCATGGCTTTATTGAGACTTCGTAAAAGTAAGAGGCTGAGAGCTTCAGCATTATAACTGTTAATATTTCCATCTTCAGTAAATGAAAGATATTCTTTATTTCCAGGTAATTGTTTCTTCACCTATTTTCCCTCATCTATTTCATTGAATCTTTCAAATCCTCTTCATGAGTGAGATTGCGTCTATAAGCCATATTCTCTATCAAAAACATTTTCATATTACATATGGCATGTGAGTGATGTGCCAGACATTCCAAACATTTATAAAAAGAATTACTGCAATCGGTCGATATTCTGTCTCTAAAACACATTGCTCACAGCTGGGTAGCATGTATTAACTAATCAAAGCAAAGTCATTTATTAACCAATCAGCACAGAATCGAATTAAGAAAAAGTTAATATTTATCTCCTAATTTTTATATTCTGATGTTTCATATAATAGTTTTATTTGTTTTCAAAATATATAATATTGTATTGTGAGTAATGTTGCAACTGTTGAGTTTTTGCTGGACGCAAATATGTTTTCTCTCTATATTAAAAAAAGTTACCGCCGCCGCCGCAGGATTGAAAAATGTGTTGTTAAGCTCGATTCTTAGACGATTTCCCGAGAAAGTACTGATCGGAAAAAAATGAAATTAACATGCTTTGTTCTTCATCGTATTCCCTGGATAATTATTAACATTTTTTTCCGATGCGGCTATTAGTTTAGGTTTTATTAAGTGTTAAAGTTGAAGAAGTGAAATTTCTTCCGCGAGTGAGCAAAACACATTCAAATTTTCAGTCTTCAGTCGTGAGTTTTTTTTTAAGAGTACCTCTCAACGTAAATTTTTGCAGCTCGTCGAGTCTTTTTTTAAATTTCAATTTGGTTCTTGATAATATTTTTTTGAAATTCGGGAAAAATCGGGACATTTTTGTTACTTTTTTTTTAAACTGCCGTATCTATATCTTATTACTATTAGTTTTTAATTTTTTAAATATTGCAGTATACCTCAGGATGTACTCTTTCTTACGGTACTATTATTTTTTAAATCGGTTAATAATTAAATTGGATGCGATCAAAAGTTGGTGATACAAAATTCGGAATCTTTGGATATTTTCGCTACTTTTTGTCACAACAGTTATATCTACAGAAAAAAAAAACATTTTTTAAATTTGAGAACATCACTGAATACATTACATTACACTCTTTCTTATGGGACAATTATTTTTTAAATTGGTTAATAAATAAAATCGATGCAATTAAAAGTGGGTCATACAATTTTCGGAACTTTCAGATCGTAATTTCCGATACAAAACTAAAACTGTCATATCTATATCGTATTACTATTAGTTTTTAATTTTTAAAATATCGCAGTATACCTCAGAATGTTGTCTTTCGTACAGTACAATTATTTTTAAAATTGGTTCATAAATAAATTGGATGCAATCAAAAGTTGGTGACACAAATTTCGTAATTTTTATTTCGCGGAGCATTGCATTCGCGGAGGGTTGTATTTTTTACTATCGGGTTTGCCAGATATCAAATTTATCGTAGCACCAATTGCCATGAAAACGATTTCTTTTTATTTGGCGAGGAAAAAGGCTCGCTTTTTTCCCTCTATTTTCAGACGGTTTACCGAGAAAGTACAAAGTACAGATCGTAAAGTTTTTAGATTAACACGGTTTACTTAAAATTGTACAGGGAACAAGATGCAGAAGATTTTTTTACTGACGCAGCTATTAGTTTAGGGCAGGGCTCGAAATACCATGGTGCACTGTGCACATGAAAATAAAATTGTGCACCTAATTTTTTCCCGCTAGGCGCATCTGTGCACCTAATTTAAAAACTTAGGTGCACAAGGTGCACCTGTAGTAAAAAATATATTTTGAGGCCTGGTTTAGGGTGCATTAAGTGTTAAAGTAAAAATAAGTGAAATCACTTGCCAAAGAGGTATTGGTTTGCGAAGCAAACCAAACGGGATTGCGTAGCAATCCCCGGGGGTCAGCGAGCAGGTTGCGAAGCCCTCGCTGTGACGTCCGGAAAGTGAAATTAGGATAATACAAATTATTCAGATAGTTTCACTGTGCGAAAGGAATGTTGGTTTGCGAAGCAAACCAAATGGCATATGTAAAAGGAGTGTTGGTTTGCGAAGCAAACCAAATGGGATTGCGTAGCAATCCCCGGGGGTTGGCGAGCGTAAGCGAGCAGGGGGCGGAGCCCCCTAGTTTATATAAAAAGATGTACTACTTAGTGATTTTAATTAATCTTTAAATAAGATTGGTGTGTAAATAAATAGAATTGAGAGCAATGAATTGCTACTCAAATAGAAATTTCTTTTCCCTCAGTGTTTACTGTCATTAGGAAACATGGGTGTCACGTTACTGAATTACCCAAGAGACCTTTTTTTGCTTTCATCTTTTCCAAAATCCTTCATTTTTTTCCCTTTTACATTTTTTACTTAGCATTATTGTCTGTCTTGTGTTTGGCCCTTGCACCATAATACCACAAAAGAACAAACCAATCAACCTTTTTCCTCCTAACCAACATATTACTATAAACATGTGATCAATTACACTTTAATAAATAGTCATAGAGACATTGGTTGTGCTATATATATTAATATAGACAATGATAAACAAATATTTTGTTATCTTATGGAATGATATTTTTAAACAAGTTTTATTTCGTGGTTAAGCAAGAAAAAGTAAAATTTGGTAAAATCATGTTTAAATAAACAATTTATTTTATAGTTGTTTATTCATTGTAAAACTGACTATTGTTTTGTATATTATAGCTTTATTTACATACATAAACTATATAACTTTTACATTAAATAGCTTTAAACATAGTAATAAAACTTGTAACATCTATGTTAAGAATTCGGATAACTTTGTTTATTAACTAATATTTACTTAAAAATATGAAAACTATTTTCGAATTAGCAGATACATATTTTTTAATATTAAAAACTAGTCATGACAATTATGCCTTTATATGAAGTTAACATAAAATCAATTAGCTGTATCCATGAATTAAGAATTTGTATATTTGTACTGCAGTAGATTTTAATTTATACTTATAAAAACACTTCTTGTGCAGATATTGCAACTGCTTCTGTGATAGACTGTATGCTTAGGTTTCAAGAAAGCAATAATAGAAGACTCGCCAATTTAGCATCAGTATTTCTACAGGATTACTGCACATTGGATCAAATAGAAAATGCAAAACAGCAATCTTCCTTGTTCAAAAATAGTAATTTATTTACTTCAAGTGTATAAATTGTTTGTAGAAATATATTTTCTATAAATTACTGATGATCTTATGTATATAGTGTAAATAAAAACATTTTATATTTTACTTGAACCTTTTTTCAAAAGTAACATACAAAAGAAAAGTAATTTTTATTGACTGTGATGATTTTGTTTCTTCAAATTTTAAAATATTTATTTACAAAATTTAAAGTATGAATTTCAGATAATACATTTTTACAAGTATGTTTTTATCTCTTAATGGATGCAGAGATGAGGTGAAGGAATAATAAGTATTTATTGTAAACACTTCTTTTTAATTCTGAAAGATGTGACTGTTCAATGAACTCCAATTTCCTGTTTCTTTTCTTGGAAGTTTTCAACCATACAGTCTTCGTTTATTACTGGTTGCTATAAATATAACCATAAAATGTTACTCCAGCTAAATGTAACATAAATATACAAACACTGAAACGTTACATGCTTATTCTATTACATATTATAAAGTTTTTATTTTTTTTTTGCCTTTAGAGAGATATTGCACCATTTACATATTTAAGAAATATCTGATGAATGATGAAATAATACAAATCAAAGAGTTCATAATAAATTTAGCAAAGAATACCACAAAATTAGTGTCATTGAATTGCTCCATCCAAATGCTGATATAATAGGAGAGTGATTGTTTAAAGTTTATGGGGAAATTGATCCATTAAATATTATCACATTCAGAAGTTTTTTTATTTTAAATAAAATGTTTTTATCGCTAAATAATTTATTTTTATGGCTACAATAATTCAATCAATTTAAGTTCTTTAGTCATCTTTTTAAGTTAAAAATTGATCCACAAATTATTATTTCATGATAAATAATAAACAAGAACAAATTTTATACATAAAGTACTGTAACCCAGTGGTATGATGACAGAAAACACAAAATTAATAAACTATTTCTCAAAAATAATTCATAGTGGGATGTAAAATATTGAGAAAATGTTTTGAGTCTGCTCTTTTCATATAAATAAACAACAAATACTAATTTTTTTGTAAGGATATTATATTCAATAATAAAATTTTGAATAAGGATTCAAAGTAATTACATTTTTTCTCGTATGATGAAAAAATTATTGAAAGACATTTATAAAATGGTGTGAATAAATGTAACTGAAAAATATTTTTCATTAAACTCCAGCTTTGCTTGAGAAATTTTTAAAGTGTTTGCTATTAAATGTAATTAAAAATTAATATATTTTTAATGGGTTAAAAATAAATGCATACCTTAAGTGTGCTGCGAAATAATTTTGTCAAAATATTTTCTAATTATCAGGCAGTTAAAATTGAAACTTACGTATTTGACATCTTGAACCAGTGAAACCATCTCTGCATTGACATTTGTATGGTCCAACACATGTACCACCATTCAAACAGGGCAAGATACAAACAGCTGTAAAATTCAAAATTTATAAAAAAATATTTAATTGCAGATGATCATGTGCAACACAATTTTTATTATACTTGTTTACTGATAAATGTTTAGTGCTTTGGCCCTTTGCATAAGTTCTACTTTGAAATACACTTTAAATGGTACTCCTCAAATGTATGCATTGTAAGTGAAATTCAAATGGGAATATTTATTTGTGTGTACAAGAACAAATTTTATATCTAAAATAAACACTGTAACCTAGTGGTATGATGATAGAAAACACAAAATTAAGTAAATAATAAACACAAAATAAAGTAAAAAATGAAGTGCAATATTGATTCTGTATTATGTGTAATAAATACATACCATGCTGACATACATCCCCCACAAATCCAGATGGACAGCTACACAGTCCAGGTGGTATGCAAACACCACCATTTAAGCAAGGTCGAGTACACATTCCTAAAAGACAAAATTATTAATACCATAGCACAAATTAAAATTAATTCAATTTAAAGAGTTAATGACCAGATGCTTTGCTATATATATAGGTAGATAGTTAATTAAAGTTAAACTGGTGGAACACAGTGGACTATTAGTGACAGTCCAGAATCAATCCCAAATGGAAAAATCCAAGCTTTGCTATAAGATTCACTAGATCCATGACTCTTTACAATTTTTTAACAAAACTAAAGAGACCAGGCTGCATCTTGAATTTTTTTGACATATCGCACCCTGGCAAGAAAAGTGACGACTCAAAATTGCAGAATTTGAGAAAAAAACACCAACTTAAAGAATACTATAAAACTTATATTGAAATAGTATAAGTTTCTCTTTTAAATTTTAGGTAAGCATTTTTGGTGGTAAATTCTATTATATTCTATAGAATAGTAGTGTAACATGTTGGGGCACCTCATACATATTTTTCAATGACATAACATCACATTTTTTATTTTTAGACTTGCGTCACTTTTCTTGCCAGGGTGTGATATGTAGAACTTCCAACATAATGTCTGCCTTGAGAACTACTCCAAACAAAGTTGTACCTGTATCTTATCGTAGAAATTAGATTTAGCCCATTTTCTTTCGGGATTGAAGCATTAAGGCACATTTAGTGACAGTTGGCTTTCCTGTTTAATAAAGCCAGTGTTGATCAAAATTCCAAGCATGTTAATGAGTCTCCTGAACAGATGTGAAAATTTAAACGAATGATGTGTTTGTTTGTGCTCTATGAGCATTTGTGTGGTTAGAAGATGTAAAATTGCAAGGGATATGGAAGGAAGAAGGCCTTTTAGGGAAGACACATATGGTAAACAAACTATCATCCATGGTCATGTTGTCAATCAACCACTGCCAAAACCTCATTCCCTCTCATAATATATGAGCCATAATTCTGCGTTGATCACTATTACCTTTATTTTGTATCTGGAGCAGTTCACTAGGCAGACAGAAAGTATGTTGGCAATTAACTTAAATTTTGTGATGTGGAGATTTCTCAGAAACTGAAAATTTTTAGTAACCTAGTTTATCTATAACAGCAGATTTTTCAAACATCAAACCTTCACAGGTTGCTTTTCCGTCCCATTCTCCACTACCCATACAGGTCAGAATTTTCTTGCCCGTAACTTTAGTTCCAGGAGGACAGACTACAACCAAATTGTCTCTGTATTGGTATGACATACCCAGCAAAATGGCACCAGTATTTGTTCTTGGTCGCCCACATGCCATTTCTATATGAAATAAAGAAACAAGTTAATATACAGTATTCACTACTTTAGCTTAAAAGATAATAAATTAATTATTTCTCACTTATTGAAAGAAATGCATGTAATTTTGCATTTGGAAAATGCTTTGACAGTTTAAAGTTTGGTTTATTAGATTTGTAGGATTTGTACTTGGAATTCCAAATTTTTCAGAGAGGCTGTGATAAAATGTAAGAGTGAATAAAATTAGTAAAATAAATTTAAAGTTATTAATTTTCTCGAAACAAATATAATTTATCATGATCTATTGAGATTTTTCAGTATTTAAAAACACTAAAAAAAGTAAAGCTATTTCGCAGAATCTTTATTTCTATGCAATTATAAAATAAATTTTCTCTAGAAATTCAAACATAAAACTTTACCTTAAAATTTAATTTACTCCTGGTTTTCCACTGGAATGTGATTCATACATTTTTGTGCAAAATAATAAGACTCCTTATTTCTAAATTAACATCGTTGTATATTAACAAATTAGTTTAAATGGGTTCGTCTTTTTTTCAGAAGCAGAAATAAATTATTCGCATTACAAATTCATAAGTATTTTCAAGAATCCTGACTTTTTTAAATGTGAATTTATTTTCTCAAATAACCTAAATTATCTTTCTATTATAAAAAAAAAAAATTTGCGGTCTTTTTCAGTTTTATTCGCTTTGTGATTGGTAGATAGCGAGTCTTGTGGTTCAACCATGGAAGTAGGAAATATATTATTCCATGGGTTCAACGGGCTTATCAATTCGGAGCACGCGCATACGATATAAACACAGTTATATTTTTTAATTAATTTATTCATAAAATTTGAGAGTACGCGGTAGAAAGTTTGCAATGTTTCCAGAAGAACCGCCAAATTTGGTCGCCGTTTCCATAGCAACAGTCGAAAATGAAAATCTCGAAAAGTACTATTGCAACACGGATCAGCTGAAACATTTAAAATTATGACGAGATTTCCTCTTAATTTTAACAATATGTTATTTATTTAAAAATTTCCTTTTTTTTTTTTTTTTTGTGGATATGAGATGATTTGTTTTCTTGACATTTTAAAAAACATTTTGTTTTTATTTACCGTATATTTCCGTGTATAAGCCCAGAATTTTTGGAACGTTTTCTAAATCTAAAGTACGTGAGTCGGCTTATATACGGGTCCGCTAATCTCGCAAAAAGAGTAGGTAATTTTCCGTTACTCGGTATGCGATAGATACCGCAATGGTAAGGGAAAGGAACCTTCAATTAAAGTTGTACTAGAGGTCCGGAATCAATCCAGTAGCGATCCAAATGTGGATGGATTGTGAAGCAATCCCCCCCCCTCACTGTTGAAAAGTATAGTTCGCGAAGTGAACTAAATATGATTGCGTAGCAATCATCGGGGGTTGACGAGCGAGCAGCGGGCGAAGCCACCTAGTTTTACAAAAAATCTTTCAAAAAAATTATATGCAAACAATTATTGTTGGCCTTACTTTTGCATCCACCTGTAGGAAATGACCATGAACTGTTTGCCAAGCATTGTGATGTGAGATCTCCATAAGCTCTAAATCCTGGTTCACAAGTGTAGAATAGTTTATCACCATTTGCAAATTTATCCTCTTTGAATTCTATAGGCACAACATGAGGTGGGAATTGTTTGAGTGGTCCACAAGTTACTCCTAAAAGTTTAAATTAATCAAGAATGAAACAAACTTTAAACGACATAAAACGATACATTTTGTGCAATTCTTTCTTCTTTTTCTATTTCAAAATTTTTTATTGTTTTCTTATAACTGATTTTGAGGGTTAACAGGGAAAATGCAAGTCCAAAAATGCAACATATAATGCCTTATGAGTTAAACTTAACTAAAGGTTTGCTATTTTCAACAGTGCTTTTAAAATCTTTAAAAGGGTAGATAATTGCTATTTTGGTAACTAAAGCAAAATTATACTTCTTTTTTCGATATATTTTTTGGTGTGCAGCAGAATTTCAGTAATTAGTTTATGTGAGGCATGAGTAAAAAAGGTTGAAAATCGCTGCTCAAATAAATTATTTATCGAAATAAGTACAGCAATCGTGTTATTGACAGTCAAGATGAAATCAGGGCTAATCTTTAAACAATAAAAACGTCATTAAATATTAAGTTCATACACATTAGACAAAATATGAAAGAAAAATTGTTCGCATTCATCTAAAAACTATTATTTTTTTTGAATATAGCCCTTTCCTCGTACGTTTACGATTTTTAGAATGACACAGGGAGAAGAGTTTCGTGACTACTTATGTGAAAATCCAATGAGTTTGTATTTATAACCCTTTGTGAGTTTTACACGCGAAACTCGACATTGCAACCCGCAGTCTTTCCCTGCCTTAAAATTTTGACATTGACCAAAAGAATTATTTCTAATTATTATATTCTTACAAGGTGGTAACAGAACCGGGAAAATGAGGGAACTTATTAATTCTGGAACTATCAGGGAATTCACAAAAAATTAGAATTTAAACATTTGATACTTTAAATCGGCAGCTATTATCGTTTGTCCTATTTAGAGATGCGATTACGAGTTCTTTTGAGAATAGAATAAATCGTATTCCCCGAAATTGTAATTAGAATAAAGAACACTTGGTTCGTAATTTTCGAACACCGCGAAAACCGCCGCCGTGGTTTTCGCATCCAGAGCGTCTTGGCGCCGTGAGGAAGGTCATGCAACTTGCGGTATACAATTTGAAATTTGTGTAACTAATGATATCTTTTCTGTACATTCAATTGATATTTTTTGCTTGCAATTTCATTTTTTGTAGAATTTTTTTGTGTTGCTTCAGTCTACGTTTATAGCGGTGGTAATGGTCTTGGCGCACTTCCAAGGCTTCCAAGGCAAGTCGCCAAGGAAATAATTATTTCAAATTAACCAATAACGATAGTTTAACGGACTTTAAAAGAACTTTCTAGAATATTCAAAATCAAAATTTAGGCCCGGTGCACACATCCGGTTTTTCAACGTGTGGCGCCGCTGCCGCAACGCAAGTGCGGTCTGAGATACATTAGATCCAATGGAGATGTGCACACACATCCAACTTGCGTGCAATTTGTACCGCAGTTCCCCACTGCGCCGCAGCTCGCCCGCACACGCTTCTTCGGTCTGTAGTACTTTGTTTTCATTCAAAATGGAGTATAAATAATAATTAATAAATGGTTGTATCCAATAACGTCTATTTTGTTTCAAAATATACTTTTTTTACACCAAGTTAGCGAAATTTTCTTCGACAGAATATTTATCGCAAATGGCGCGAAATGAGTACATGTGTCATTTTACGGTTATATGTGCATAGTTGGGCTTTGGTGCCGCACGTTGAAAAACCTCATGTATGCCGGGTCTTAAACTTACAGCTTGCTGAGGTTGCCATAAAAACGTTAGTCAGATGGGTTGCCTTAACCTTCCATAACTTGCTAATAGAAGTGCCTCAAGACGATTGCCTACGCTTTAAACGTAGACTGAAGCTGTACCAATTTTTTATGTATATTTACATTTAATTTTGATGTTAAGAAGGATAATGTAGGGTCACGTGTAAAAAGTTAATATATTTTGTATTTTTTCTTTATTTTATTGGATTGCTATTGTAAGAGTTCCAATAAGGGTTCCAACCCTTACAATAACAATTAATGTATCTGAAGAGAAAAATACAAAATATTTGCAGAGAGAAAAAATGACCTTTTTACCCCATCTGACCCTAAATATTTTGAAACTATTGTGTGGATAATGTATATCGCGCGATATCAATTACGGATCACACGACATTTCTTAAGGGGATTGTAAAATCAGAAAAACATTTTTGTGATACTATCAGGGAACTTTTTTCGAGGATTTTGTTGCCACCCTGTCTAAGTAGAGGAGCAATAGAATGTTTTTCAACGGAATCTATGTATTTAAAGGAAATGAGCAAAGATTATTTTCATAGGATTAAAATCTAAGGAAATGAGCAAAGAATATTTCCAACGGAATCTGTATTTCAAGGAAATGAGCAAAGAATATTTTCATAGGATTAAAATCTAAGGAAATGAGCAAAGAATCTATAAAAGTTTCTATTTTAAGGAAATAAGCAATAGAATTGTTCCAAAGGAAATGCGCAAATATTATTGTTCTAAATAATTCTATTCCAAATACATAAAACCAATAGAATCACTCCAAAAAATTCTATTCTATGAAAAATACACCAATGTAATTTTTCTAAAGGTTGAAAGAATCCATGGATTCAAAATTGTGTTAGTTATTATCTAGTCACTAATTGTGCTGTGGGGTAAAAGCAAACACTACATTACACGCGATGCGCGCGGAGGATCTAACTAACACCAACAGACACTCCCGTGCCGATGCTCTGAGGGTCGAAACATATAAACGTTCAGAAGTGTTGGGAGTTCAAATATATCCAAGAGCTATTTTTAATTTTGATACCTGTGCATCTGGGTGCTGGTTTGTCCCACTTTCCAGTATCCAAGCATTTGGCCACATCGGTCCCTACCATTTCATATCCAGCATGGCAGGCAAATCGAATTCTGTCACCATAATGACCGGGTACTTCTTGAATAACATATCCATTCTCAGGAGGATCAAGCTGACCACAGGATATTTCTAAAGAACAATGTAAGGATATTTCTAAGAATATAACATGGAAAATTAAAAAAACGATGTTGATATGGAACGAGTAAAAAGGTATGTATACACTCAAACCTGTTTTTGCGCGATCTTTTTTTTTTTTTGGTACGATATTTTTTGTGCGGTCTATGGAAAAAATTTATTCAGTACAATCTACTTACAGTCCTTTCAAAATTTCAATCAAATTAGAACATAATTGACGAATTATCAATTAAAATTAAATAAAAAATGTTCTAATACGTACTTAGATTGCTTTACCAGTATTGCTAAAAAGCAATTTTTTTCCCTAAAATTATTTGTTGTTTTGTAGAATTTCAGCTCTAATACTTCATTTATTTCAAGTCTTATTTTTGTTCTTTGCGCAATGTAAACGATTTCCGAATATTTGGGACAGACGATATTTTTCAACGAACGAGAATGAAATGGAAACTCGTGAAAACTGTTCATCGACTACATGGTAACTGAAAAAAAGTCAACTCTAAACGAGTGCGAGGTAGTATCTTCAAGGGATGAAAGTGATTTTGAACCAGTTCACCACAAGAAAATCCGCGTATTGTCAGACTACGAAGCATAATGGTTATACATTTTGAAAAGTTTTGTATGTGTAAAATAAGTGCATATGTAAATAAAATATTTAAAAATGTTCGCATATGCATTTTCTAAACGAGATTTCTAAATGAGATTCCAAAATGTTTGACGAGATTCTAAGTAGTTGCCAAGCCCCTTGTCTTGATTTCGTTTAAAAAAGCAATTTCCAGTTATTTCCTAAGGTTTTGAGTTATTTTCTACGTGAGACTTTTTTATGCGGTCCCTATTCACCGAATAAAAAAATATTTTTTAAATGTGCTGCGAAAAATATTTTTTATACTTACTCGGGAAGTTTTGGAAGACTAGGGGGCTCCGCCCCCTGCTCGCTTACGCTCGCCAACCCCCGGGGATTGCTGCGCAATCCCATTTGGTTTGCTTCGCAAACCAACACTCCTTTCACAGATGTCATTTGGTTTGCTTCGCAAACCAACATTCCTTTCACAGAGTGAAACTATCTGAATAATTCGTATTATGCTGATTTCACTTTCCGGTACATGACGTCACAGCGAGGGCTTCGCGCCCTGCTCGCTTACGCTCGCCGACCCCGGGGATTGCTACGCAATCCCGTTTGGTTTGCTTTCTCAAACCAATACTTCTTTCGCAATTGATTTCACTTTTTTTTGCTTTAACACTTAATGCACCCTAAACTAATAGCCGCATCAGTAAAAAATCTTCTGTATCTTGTTCCCTGTACAATTTTAAGTAAACAGTGTTAATATCAATACATTGTACTTTGTCGGTAAACTGTCTTGAGAACAGAGGGAAAAAAGCGAGCCTTTTTCCTCGCCAAATAAAAAGAAATCGTTTTTATGGCAATTGTTGCTACGATAAATTTGATATCTGGCAAACCCGATAGTAGAAAATGCAACCCACTGCTGTTTGCCGAACCAGCTATGCGAACTGAAAAATACGAAATTTGTGTCACCAACTTTTGATTGCATCGAATTTATTTATGAACCAATTTTAAAAATAATTGTACCGTAAGAAAGAGTACATTGTGAGGTATACTGCAATATTTTTAAAATTAAAAACTAACAGTAATACTATATAGATATGACCATTTTAGTTTTGTATCGGAAGTTACGATCTGAAAGTTCCGAAAATTGTATGACCTACTTTTAATTGCATCGATTTTGTTTATTAACCAATTTGAAAAATAATTGTACCATAAGAAAGAGTGTAATGTAGTGTATTCAGTGATGTTCTCAAATTTAAATAATAATGGTTTTTGCCGTAGACATAACGGTTTTAACAAAACGTAGCGAAAATATCCGAAGATTCCGAATTTTGTATCACGAACTTCTGATCGCATCCAATTTAATTATTAACCGATTTCAAAAATAATAGTACCGTAAGAAAGAGTATATTCTGAGGTATACTGCGATATTTTAAAAATTAAAAACTAATAGTAATTAGATATAGATACGGCAGTTTAAAAAAAAAGTAACAAAAATGTCCCGATTTTTCCCGAATTTCAAAAAAATATTATCAAGAACCACATTTAAATTTCAAAAAAAACTCGACGAGCTGCAAAAATTTACGTTGAGAGGTACTCTTAAAAAAAAACTCACGACTAAAGACTGAAATTTTGAATGTGTTTTGCTCACTCGCGGAAGAAATTTCACTTCTTCAACTTTAACACTTAATAAAACCTAAACTAATAGCCGCATCGGAAAAAAATCTTAATAATTATCCAGGGAATACGATGAAGAACAAAGCATGTTAATTTCATATTTTTCCGATCAGTACTTTCTCGGGAAACCGTCTAAGAATGGAGCTAAACAACAAAAATTTCAATTCTTCGGCGGCGGCGGCGGCGGCGGTAACTTTTTTTAATATAGAGAGATATATTTTTTATGCGTTTTCTTCTATGTGGTCCCTATCCACCGCACAAAAACAGGTTTGAGTGTATATGCGAGATTCTTAATTCATACTAGGTCTGGATACAAATGTAAATATGCGCAATACTTATTATTTAGTTGCAATTATTTCTTGATAATACATTTTTCATTTGAAAATTATTAAAGTGTACTCAATATAAATCCTTGGACTTAATGGCCCCTGGTTACTTAATATAAATCCCTGGTTGACATAAGATGAATAAAAATTAAAAAATTCTCTGCAAAAAAGTATATTCAGGCCATAGGTGTACAATTTTTTGGTGTGTTACGATGACGTCAGCGCAAGACTAATGAGCATTTATAACATTCTTTGTTTAAAGCTCTTTTGAACGTAATATAGTTCATTTAGTATGTATCATTGAAAAAATTTAAAGTTATTAAATTTTTTGCATTTACGCTTTTGTGTGATACTTAAAAACTAAGCGTGGTATCCCGGTTTCGAAAGGTAAGACGTATTCTATGTCAAAAAACCACACAAGAAAATTGTCAAGTAAATAAACTACCAATGACTTTTAGATTAAATTTTGATTTCAAATGAACCAATTCTAACAAGTGACATTAGTATCATAGGCGTGAACATGTGTACCCCAAGGCACGCCCAAATTTACCCATTCTTAGCCGTCTAAATTTCACTTAGCATTTAATTTTAACGAAACTAAAGCAAAAATCTGCAATGGATTTTTAGCCATGTCTCTCATATTCTTTTGGGCGGATTCACCTAAAATTTCTGAGAGAAAGGCAGGAATTCTGTTGGTTACGCCTTGTTTACTCCACCTGTAAGCCAACACATTTTCTCCAGTGCAACTCCACATGAAATGCATTCTGCGCTCCCTTGGGATTAGTGTACTCCCAACCTCAGTACCAATCACCCGAAGCAAAACAATAAATTGTACTCACTTCTACAAAGCGGCATTTCCCCAGACCACGTCCCATCTTCGAGACAAAACCTTTCGTCTCTTCCGTATATCTGGTGGCCCTTGTTACAGCTGTAGAGCACAGCACTCTGGAATGAATAGTCCTCCCCATCCACTTCTCCATGCTCCGGAGCCTCGGGAGGTGGGCAGGTGATGGGCACGCAGTGAGGTGGTTTTCCCTCCCACAACCCCTGCCAGGAACACTCCACTGTAATGCTGCCCACGATGCGGTATCCTGGGAAACACTGGTACATGCCTCTGCTGCCAACGGTCATGTTCTCTGGGGTTGAGATTTTGCCGAAAGCTATGGATGGTGGCTGGCCACACAGAATCAGCTGGCAGTAGGTACTGGAAATATATGACGGACAATCAATGGTGGAAAGTTTCGGTGGATGAATATGATTCATAATACCTGTATTATACAGTTTTTATTTTAAATACTGTTCAATAGCTTCAAAGCAATTTTCTAATAATATTGAATGGGAATAAAATGAAATGTTTCGCAATACATGCCAAAGTTATTTAGTTAGTTTAGTAAAAATTATTTATCTGCTCTATAAATGTCATCGGAATAGGTAATTTTTGATTTAACTGTGCATACTATTTATGTATTTTGCAAACTCATATTAACGAAAAAGGCAAAACCGATAGCTTATATATTGTAATGATTTCTCTGGGTAGCGTGCAGATGAAGAATCTACAGAGAACAGTCTAACTTAATTAACATAAGAATTTTTATTTACAGTTCTTTTGATTAATGGTATGTTATATACAAGATTCTGAAATTAGACATAGGTCTATAATAATTAGATTGGATGAGTTGTCTCAACTCAATTCTAATCTAACAGCAGAAAAGTCTCCAGCAGAAGAAAAGACTACACCAAAGAACGGTTCTAGAGTAGTATAACGGCACTACGCTCGCACAATTTTATCTCGGGAGGAGATCACTTCGTCGGCGACACAGATCCACACAGGATCGCACTATAGACGTCTGGTGACGGTCTACACCAGGAACTCTAGGACGTTCCTTCTAAATAAAGTCGCGGGGACTTTAGTGTTCAGCCTCTCAAGGCTTCTGAGCAGGTGTCCTCTCAGGGCGAGGTCACACCAAACTCTAAAATTAATTTCTCAAAAGAGAAGAAATTGGTCGACCTAATTGGGTCTCTGAGTACGACGCACCTCGGGATGAGATCAAGTCAAAAACTGATTTTTTTTCTTCTTCCGATTCCTCGGCTCGGATTTTGATACGCTCCGGCCGCTGGGCGGAGCTGGTCCTCGATTGGTCCTGGTTGGTTCTGATGTCACTCCGTTGCGTCTGTCATTGGCCTCGTATCTAGCGTCGGGTCGTCTAACCGCTCTCGGCTATTTCAACCCAAGCTGATGATAGTAATCCATAAAGGCGGGACAGAACGCATTTCCTTTGTAGTTTTAATGTCAATAATCCAGACAGACTGGCGACTCTCCATTGTCCGCAGTGGTTCGCACCTGTGCCTCTCGGCGAACTCCGTCGGGGGTTAAGATTTCGCATTGGGAGGATCAATGGATGGACTTCATCAATGAATCCTCACAATATGTAGTTTTAGCTTATGCTTAAAACTATCTATTTTTTACTACACTAAAATTATATGTCTCATAATTTTGTAACCAATTTAAATCATTACATTTTTCTTAAACTATTATTTTGAGAACTTTTATTAACTCATAAAGAAAAAAAATGAGTAATCATTGTTTTCACATATGTTAGGGGGCTACGTACCAAGTATTTTTAAATCAGAAAAGAAATTTATCATAACTATGTTTTGTCATTATTGCTCTTGAAATTGAGGATTCATTATATTAATTTTTTAGACTGGATATGTGTTTGGTATACACATAATGAAGCTTATAATCCTGTAATCGTAAGAAAGATATATAACAAGAGAATATAGATAATTGAATTGATTCAATGATAGTATACAAAATCTGATTGAGCTAGTTTAGAATTGACACTACGTTTTGCCCCATAACTATTTTTTTATATTTACTTTTTGCGAATGAATAATGAATACTCTTTTAGGTTCTTTATCTGGTCTGCGGACCTCGTAAACCTATTCGGACGATCGTGTCTGGTCTTCGACCAAATAATTATTTTCAGAGGACCGTATTTGATTTGCGGTCCGGGTAAATCTATACGGAGAGCCATATCTGATGTGTATCGGGTTAACATATTCGCTACAACTTCTTTATCTAACACGTGAGTTGTTTTTTCTTACACGAACGTGCTTTTACGAACGCCATCAGTCATCACCCAGGAAAATAGCTATTAAAAAGAACTACAGCTAACAAAGGAAATATAACTTACTCAGTAATATTCCATGCACCATCCCCAAAACATAAGTGCTTTGGTGGACCTAATAATTTGTAACCTTTTCTGCATGCGTATATTGCCTCACTTAATCCAGGTTCAGTGTATACGACCACATTTCCATTCTCTATCTCTGGGGGAGGCTCACAGTTCACAACCTCACACAGTGGAGGATCACTCCATTTACCATCAAGACCACACAATAAACCTTATGAAAAGAATGAATAATAAAAGCAAATATTAATTTAATATTCTCAAAATTTATTTTATTGTTACAGCATGTTTTCCTTTTGCACACACACTATAATACTTTTTTTATTGTTCTCAAACTATTGTCACTTAACCCACCAGGTAGTTTCGACGAGATTTCTCGTACATCAAGGTCTGCCAAGTTTTGCTAATGACGAGATATCTCGCCATCAAAATATTGCCGATTATTTTTTAAGATGACGAGAACTAGATCTAATTAGTTTTTTTCTAATGACGAGCTATCACGTCCATCAAGATACGGCCATTTATGCTACTGACTAGAGACCTCGTCGAGACTACCACCAGGAGGGTTAATAAAAATTCAAGGGTATGTAAAGTGAAAAGAACAAAGCGCAAAAGACTGATTATTAAGGCTTTAAAATTCATTTTAACTAGTGTTTCCTTTATAAAGCCAGGAGTCAATGAATTTATCCATTGTGCTAGCAGCAAGCTGTAGATGGAGTAGGGTCCGGAGTGTGAATTTACTTAACGCAAAAACACACTGTTTGACCAGATTTCAACCGTAAAAAGAATCAATTAACATTTACTGCATTCTTGAAAGATAGAATTTAGAGCAACTGGAACACTATGTTGTGACTTGGTATGAATCATAATTGAACAAAATGATAAAATCTTCAATATAATGTGCTTAAATAATACTTTAAATGCTACATGCGAATTTAAATGTATTATTATTTTAATGTATTTATTTCAAAACCTAGAATGACTTTATAGTAGGTAGTTGGTAGTTCAATTAACGTCGCACTGGAGCAACACAATAGGCGACGGTCGGAATTGCTTTAGGATTCTGACCTTAAAAACATATTTAGAAATTTCCAAAATGCGTGGAAATAATACGGCAACGTTTGGGTCTGTCGCAGTCTTTCAGTATAATTCAGAATAAATCATCCACTTCATATTTCTATTTTGAAATAAAAATGCCTTTCTTTTCCGTTCATAGAATTTAAAATTTCTTGTTCAAAATATTGATTACACTTTAAGGCGTAGGTTCCAGTCTAATTAATCCTCACGAAGCAAAAAAAAAAATGTAAAGAAGAGAGAAAAATCCCATAAAAATATTGATTACAATATGCCACTTCTGAGAGAAAACTTGCACGCATTAAGGAATTACTTGAATAGGTTATTTGTTTGCAGAGTTCAGAAAAATGTCATACAAAGTAGTTTTACATATAAAACATTTTAGAAGTATCAAAACGCAAACATCGCGTTACTTACTTTCTGCTCCTTTTAATTGATATCCGTTTTCACAAAGGTATGATACTTTCCCACCAAGAATCCATCCACCTTCTGTTACGATTTTTGAATTATTTACCGCCGGAGGTGTTCCACAGTCGAGAGGTTTACACTTGGGCTTTTGTCCTAACCAGTGTCCATTGCCATCGCAGGTCAGATTATTGTTTCCTTCAATTTCGTAACCTTTATCACAAATGTAATGAATAGTTTGATTAACTACATAAGGCCCAACTAGTACCTGAGAGTGAGTGATAGAATCTGGTACATCACAAAGATATCTTCTACATTTCGGTATGGGTTTGGACCACTTTTTACTTGACGTACAGATTACGTTATCTGGTCCATCGATTTTATACTTAGAATTACATTTGAATTCCAATTTAGACCCATAAGTGAAAATTGTTCCGGTGACTCGACCATGTTTCAGGTTTTTAACAACAGGACATTGAATGATCATGCATGTTGGAGGATCGTTATCCCATGTTTGGCTGGCTAAACATGTACTGTTGGATGACCCATACATTTCATAACCCTCACTGCAGCTGAAATGAACAGTGCTTTCCACAACAAGTGCTCGAAAAAGCACAGTGCCATGTGTTGGTGGTATTGGCCTAGGGCAAGGTAATGGTAAACATTTAGGAGCTGCATCGCTCCACATTTTTTCAGCAGAGCACTTTAGTTCAGAATTACCATCCAATTCGTAGCCAATATCACAGAAGTAGCGAACAGATGAACCAAATGTAAAGTTTTTACCTTCAACACGACCGTGCTCTATTTGCGATGGGGATTTACAGAATACAATCTTACATTTAGGAGTAACGAGACTCCAGCTTTCATTTATTAAGCAAGATCGAGTCATGGTACCTTCTAACTCATAGCCGTCATTGCAGTGATATGTTGCTGTACAACCCACTGTAAGACCTTCAGTTTCGACCCAGCCATTTTCTAGTGATGGTGCAGGACCACATTCTCTAACAATGCAGTGAGGTTCATCACCGCTCCAACTACCTGATAACCCACACAACCTAACAGACTCTCCAATCATTTTGTAACCGGGTGAACATTCGTATGTCGTGGACGCTCCGTATCTCGACGAGTCCCACTTAGCATATCCATGAGGAATGTTCTGTATAAGTGGGCAAACTATAGGTTGGCAACTAGGAACACCAAATGACCACGTTGCATTAGCTTGACACTTTCGAGTTGATGGACCCTGCAACTTATAACCTATTTCGCACTTATAGTTTATTTCAGACTTGAATTCGTACGACGAAATGGCCATTTCTCCCATCATGAGGTTCTCAGGAGCTCTGCAAGAAACCGGTCTGCACTTGGGAACCTCATCCGTCCACGTTCCGTTTTCTAGACACGAGCGTGTTTGTATCCCTAGAAGTTTAAAACCAGTGGAGCAGCGATACATTACTTCATCTCCAAGATGAAATATATTCGACCTAGCAGCCTCTAACATTGCCTTTCCATCAATCGTTATGTCTCCCCTCTCCCCAACGTCTGACCAGACCTGGATTTCCCTTCCAGAAGCCCCTTGAGAAAAACTGTGAACCAAAACCTCTCCATTCAATATAGGGTCTGGTAATGGGCAAGATATTTGTTCGCAAACAGGCGGGTCTGAACTCCAGCTTCGGGTTTCTTTGCAAGTTAGAATTGCGGCTCCGTGCAATTCATATCCCTTTTCACATGTATACAGAACGCTCTTTCCATATTCAAACACATTTCCTTCATATTTGCCATTGGATACATTTCTCGGAGTATCACAAACAACAGGTTTGCATATCGGTGGTTTACCACTCCACGTGTTATCATTTTGACATTTATGTTCTGCAGTGCCGACAAGAACATGCCCTTTAGCGCATGTATACTTTATCAATGCGCCATTACTAAAATCTGAAGATGAGATGAAGCCATTTTTGATATGTTTCGGATCTGGACAAAGTGTACCTTCACATGTTGGAAACGGTGCAGACCATTTACCACTAGCTTCACATTTTATGGTCTTTTCACCGATTAATTTCCAACCCACATTGCACGTAAAGTGAATGGCATTTCCAAAAGAGTGGTTTTTTCCATCGATGTAACCGAATTTCAGAGTCGATGGTTTGGAACATTGGACTATCCTGCAAATTGGCTGGAGGCCTGTCCATTTACCTTGCGCACTACAAACTGTACGAGGAGCTTGGTATTCCAAAGTGAAACCGTTGTTGCATGCATATTCTACTTCACTGCCAACCTTGAAATTCTGAAATCGTAATAAATATTATGAATAAGGCATGTGAAAATCATATTTATCTAAAATTCTTTCGGATAAAAATCTGATTTATAAAAGTCGTGAATTTATTTTCAAAAGTTTTTCAGGGAATACTAATTTATAAATAATAAGAAAGATGAGGGGGAGGGGGATGAATAAATCAGCTTGTTCTGATTCTACCCTGGTAGAACTAGTTTGTAAATACTTCTTGGACAGTGGACTTTGTTAAAATGTTTTTGGTTTTTGGAATTTCAATGAAAAACATCTTTGACCAACAGCGGTTTATCGTGGGGCGTATCTGCATGGTACGTCATACAGACTTATCACTCGTCTTTGCGAACGACTAAAAAAATTCTGTAAAACGTATCAATTTAATTAACAATTTTCTTTCGTCATCTTCAGAAGCCTTTACATCTCAAATTCATTTCGGATGTATAAAAGTTTTAAAAATATTTTTAGCGGTACTATGGGAAGAAGAGAATGATTTCCCTTCTTCCCGAATACGTGTTTGACAAAAAAGTCTTCCATAATTCACAACTTCAATTTGCATATGTAGATACAAAAAATAGAGTATAGAAATTTCTTTATTCAAGCGATGCAATCAAGCACTAATGTTAGCACAATTTTTTTCCCTACTGCTCAGTCATCAGGGCATTACAAGGTCGGAATTGTGAACCGCTTGGCGTTACCCTGTTGCACCACGGAGGGTGGGTTTACGTGATACGTCAACCGCATAACCACACATTCTAGGAACAACCCACTTACAGGGAGGGCCACACATTCTCACAAGTAGGACAAACACCCATGCTTTATCCCACAATTCAAACTAGAACCTTTCAATCCAGAAGGCAGCACCTTGACCATTAGACCGATTAGTCGGCTGTTTACACTAAATAAATAATACTAAAATATGGGACTAATGAAAGAACAAATTTACAAATAATTTTGTCAGTAACTTAGATTACGAATTAAACATTTATTACTGCTTTTAAAATGTAATTCAATATCAAGATAGTCTTTTTGCAATTATAAATACTATAGTAACGCTTTTTTTGTGTTGACTTTCACTATAGCTAGTAGTAATTTATTTACATAGAATTTATATATAAGAAAGTTTACCTCTTTAGGAGTCTTGGGAAATCCATTTGGCACAGTAGGTGGGTCTGGACATAGAATAAGCTGACATATAGGCTCTCGATCACTCCAGGTCCTATCTGCCCTGCATATTCTTTTCCTAGCTCCTTTCAACTTATAGCCTGCATCACAAGCATATTCAGTCTTGCCACCAAATGACGATGACTTCGAATTCGTACGACCGTTTTTCAGATTCGGAAGAGGCTTACACTCAACAGGCTTGCACTGGGGGTCTGCCCCACTCCAACTGCCATTAGGGAGGCATGACCGAGTTTGGTCGCCAACCAGGTCATACCCTTCCAAGCAGGTCATAGTGAGGGTATCTGCAAAACTAAAATAAATTTTTTAACTGAAGACCACACAGTGAATATAATTTTCATCTGAAGTTGTGCATGAATTCACCGGTTGAATGGGAAAATGTGAATATTAATGTTTTTAACGTAGACATTTCATTTTGTGAGAATAATGTCCCCCCCCCATGTATCAAGACAAATAGACAGTCAAATAGAGAGCGCAAGTTTCAAAGCTCTCAGACCTATCAGAGGTGACGGCACGAGTGGTGAAAACTTTCTGATTGGTCAGCGCGTGTAGCTTTGCGTTTCCTATTTGACCACGGCATTGCGGTAATAGACAACGTCTGGATTGCTAGTGTAACACACCACGTCGAAAACGCAGTTCTGAGAAAACGAAAGCGGAAAAAATTCTTACTTTCTGTGTTACTCGGGAAGAAATCTAGCCTTCATGCAAAGAAAAAAAAAAAGGACTTAGTGGACTTCATCAGTTTAAAAATCACCGTATTCGGATCTAGAAAAGCTTTAAAAAAAACCTCGCCTGGAAATTTTGACCTAGTGTGTTTTACACTTGTAAGTCGACGATGTACTTTCTGAGCTATATTTTCTCTTTATTGATAACATTTATGTTTGCTTACCTGTGACCTCTCCACGCTATTTCTCCATGTGGAGGAGCAACTGGTACAGGACACATAACTTTTTCACAATGCGGCTCCACTCCAGTCCAATGCTTGTTCTCCAAACACGTTCTCGTCGTGGTACCAATTAAATTGTATCCTACATCGCATTCGTACTGCATAGTTGAATCAACAACATTGCTGTCTCCTATGATTGGTGAAATGTTTATAAATTATTATCCGTCTAGAAGCATTGAATGTTTTAAAATGGCAATTCAATATTTTGCATAATTGTTAAAATAGATTGGTGCAGTTTGTAAATGGTGTTTAAGACTACACAAAAATGTTTTATTTAAAAATTAAATGATATTTTTAGGAAAATATACATCTCCGACTAATCGAATTACTTTAAAGGGCAAGTAAAACATTCATTTTTGCTCATGATAAATTTCAGTACAAAAAGTACTTTTTGTGATCCTTATCAGGGTATTTTCATTTAGTTAACAAAACTGCTACTCAGACACAGCTGTAGTAGTTAATATACTATACAGTGGTATATAATGCAGAGAATACTTTTTGGTTGATAGAAGTTTTCTTTCCTCGCGCTTTAATGCATGCATTTAGATGTTAGAACCCATGGACAAAACTATCTGCTGTCTCTGAAAATGATATTTTTCTCGCGCTCTGAAAGGGTACTACAAATTTCCCATGCCACTTTTTGCAGACAAACGTTATATCATAAATGTATACATATTTACCAGAAAAGCGAAATTTATGATGTCAGCGAGAAAATGTTCATCCGGGTCTTAAATTCATACTGACGGACTACGTATGGTAATAATATGTTAAATTTGTTTTAAATTTTATTTCCTATACCTGAGAGCAAGACACATACACTCAATAAGAATAAACGTACTAAGTACAATGAGGGGGAAAAAAGGAACAGTTAAGAGAAGAAAATGGCAAGGAAGAACCGATGAGTTGCCGCCCATTGAGGTTTCATGCCTACCAATATCAAGAAGTCTTATTATCACCAGTGAACAAGTGCTTCACAAAGAAGCAGGTGATATATGTCGATAGTTTAATTTTTTCCATAGAGTGGACAGGAAGACACAGTACAAATGGGCAGACAGTCATGCTTTATCGTTAGTCTTCGTATTTGTAGTAAGCATTTGCCCTTACGGAGTTTTGGACTTACTCTATGTTGTAGTTCATGGTTCATCAAAATCGTACGTTGTTTTATGAATAGTTTTTTCGTGAGGGAAGAAGTATCTCTTACACTGTAACAGTCTACTACATCTTTTGGCGATGAAATCTACTTGCTCTAAGGATTCCTAGACGCTAATTGTATAGTGGTTTTTCGGTTCATCACGCGATAGATGCTCTAAAGTACCACCATCTGTCGATCTTGCGTAAAAAACGTAAAGGTAAAATTTGTTCAAATACGCTCAACGGCTAATCGAATAAAAATTTTAGCTGATACTTCACCAAGTTGAGGAAGATTAAGATGCTTGAAAGGGTAATGCGAAAAATTAGGATCATTATGGTGTAATACAATTCTGCATATCGTCGGCTTACAGCAGAAACTCATTCACCGACATTGAAAATATTTCACTGCGCAGTGGCTTAGAGACTAATTAACAGTTTTAAGGTAAAATAATTTAAAATATTAGCATTCGGAAAGTGTTATACTACTGTGATCAAAAAGTATCCTGCTTCCTTTAAAATACATATATAGTAGATATCGTCAGAAAACTTTTATCAAATATTTTTACGAACTATCGTAAAGATGTGGCAACAATCAGGGATTTATTTAATTTTATCGTCTGAAGATAAATTTGTTTTCAATAAGAGAAGAATTTTCACACCGTTTATTTTCCAAAATGTCGAATGCATAATTGAGCAAAGAACATGCTTTAAATTTTGTTTTCGCAATGGAATTTCTGCTACAAACATATTTGAAACGTTGCAAAAAGCTTTTACAGTCGACTGCTTATCAAAAACAACTGTATTTGATTGGTATAAAGTTTAAAGAAGGTAGAAAATCCGTCGTAAATGATTCGCGATCTAGTAGATCATTCACTTCGACTAATGATCAGCATGTCAAACAGGTCAGAGAATTGATGCTTAGTGATCGTCGTTTAACAATTAGAAACATTATTAAACAAGTTTCTAAATCATTTTGTCGAAAACGACTTGAATTGTGGCGAGATAACTCATGGGTTTTGCATCACGATAATGCGCCTTCTCACAATGCCATTATTATTCGTGATTTTTTGAAGCATTCAACAAATACTGCTCCACAAGCAACGTATACACCTGATAATGGCACCGTGTGACTTTTTCTTTTTTCATCAGGTGAAACTCCCTCTTCGTGGTCACCGTTTTGAGTACACTGATGCAATAAAAGAAAATTCGATTCGAACCCCCTGAAGAGGTTTCACAAAAATGACTTTAAGGCATATTTTGAGGATTGGAAGCAACGCGTTGGCAGAAGTACATTGAAGTCTGAGGAGATTACTTTGAAGGAGATGTAATAAATGTTGACCAATTAAATTGTCACCTTTGTTTTATGACAGCATTCCGGGTACTTTTTGATCACTGTAGTGAATCTTTTAAACTGATCACAGCATGATAATGTATTCCTCATCATAAAAATAACCATTTAGTGTCTTCAAGAAAACGCCAATAAATGTGTTTCTGCTCTAAGCCGGGAACCACTGCTCTAGAGGATAGATATTAGCTCACCCAATATACGTCCATTATCTAACTGAAGTTCCTCAGTCGAGCATTTAATTGCGACACATATTGGATCGACGCCGCTCCATGTTTCATCAGACAAACACACTCTTTCCGCAGATCCTCGTAATTCATACCCTCTGTGGCAAGAGTAAACGACTAGGCTGCGATAAGTTGTATCTTGGGACACGATCTCCCCATTGAGCAGAGAGGGCGGTGAAATGCACCGGATTTGAACGCATGCTGGCTCGAGTCCTTCCCATTCTCCGGTAGCAGTACACTGCCTTTGAACTGGACCGATCAATTTATATCCTTCGTCACAATAATATTCAACTCCAGATCCATATCTGAAACAAAACATTTTCTTATTTTAGATCACGAATGAGATTTGAAATGCTTTTTCAAGAGAAATTTGGTTCAATTATATAAAAATTATAAAATAAAATTTGAATTTAAAAAAATATAATTTAAACTACATTTGAAATTAGAAGTACGATATTTTACCTATTATCCGAGTAAATGAGGTAAGCATGAGCAACTTTTAGAGGATCCGGGCAGCGTATAATTTCGCAGTTTGGATCTTGTCCTGTCCATTTTCCATTAGCCTGACATTCACGCTGTTGTGGACCTTCCAAACGAAAGCCTTCGCGACAGGAATACGTTGCTCTACCCCCGTACACTAAAGAGGTTGCTTCGATTATGACATTTTCTCCCTGTGAAATCCAAAGGTAAGGAAATATTAACAATTTTTACACGGAAAACGTGGACGGAATCTTTGAAGTGATACAGTAGAACTTTGATTATACGACCTCCGATCAACTAAGTGTGTCCGTGTTATATGAGTCGATTTTGTGATTCAGAGTTTTGTTTCAAGACTTTAATAAAGGTTTGAGCATGGGTGTGTGAACTTTGTCCTTGACTGGTTTGATGTTATTGAGCAAAATCCAAAAATGGATAAGCTGCGGCAAACACGAGACAAAAGAAAATTCGAAGCAACTATAATTAGAAGTATCATATTCATAATCAGACCAACATTAAAAGCACGATTAAAAAGAAAGTAAACAGCACAAGAAGAAAACAAACACTTCAAAAGTATGAACAAAGCAAATTTTTTTAAAAACATACTATCAGCATGAAAAAATGAAATGTAGATTAAAAATGCAGTGATGTAAAAGATGAAATAACTCAGTTTCGTGTTGCGAAACAGAAGACTAGTTAAGAACTTTTTAAGAGAGTTTAAAAGGTACGTAACTCTTATCCAGATATATTGTAAAATTGTAATAATATATAAATACCGCGAAAGAAATCTTAGTATAAATTAGTCTTAATCTCAGCTTTATGAATCTTTCAGTTGCAGTAGTTGTAGCATGTGGTACACTAACTGCTTTCTGTATAGGTCTGTTTGGTATTACAACGTCTTGTTATCCGAGGTGGCCACGGTCCACATGATTTTGCATAATCAAGGTACTACTGTATAAGTATAAAAAGCATCACAAGTGAACCTGTGAAAGAGATGAGCAGCTGACAGGTCTGCATTCTGGTGGATTAGGTTCCCACTTTTGATCCTCCATGCAAACTCTAACTGTTTGACCTACAGACTGATATCCTTCCTCACAGAAATAAGATACTCTTTGTCCAAACCTTTGTCCGTCACTTTTCCAATAGCCATGCACAACATCTTCAGGGATAGAGCATTCAACAGGTTCGCAACTTGGAACTTCGTGCAACCACTGGCCAGTTTCCAGACAAACTCGATCTGCTTCGCCAATAAGTACGTACCCAGGATTACAGCTGTAACTCACTGTGTTTCCAACTGTCCAATCGCTACCGCTATACCTAAAAGGAAGTTCCTTATCAACCTATTCGTTAATGGAATATATAACATGTGAGCAAAGTGTCCGAAACGAGCACTTCTCGCATATTTACCTTCCGTTTGAAATGGATTCTGGCTGGCTACAACTAACAGGGACACAAGTAGGAGCATCGCCACTCCATTCTCCGTTACTCCGACACTTGCGAGATCTCACACCCTTCAAAAGAGACAATTTTACTGAATATCCTACATTTCTTATATTTTTATTATGTTTCAACTAAAAATCACATTAATTTGAAACTACAAACATTTGCAAATTGTCTAAAAGGAACGCGAAAATTTGAAGTAGGATCGCTTATGTTTTGGGAACGTGAGTTGTTGTTTTTATACTTTAAGTCTCTAAGTGGTACACAGAGAATGAGAGCGATTTTTCAAATATTGTGAACGCTTTCAGAATAAATTACTCCAATTATATCTTCACTTATGCATGGAATTCTAGTACGATGTTTCGTATGCATCTCACGCACTCTTTAATTTATTGCTTAATGACATGATTTTTTTTTATAAAAGGATACGTAAAGATATCAATCAATAATAAATGTAACGAACGTCAATGGGGACTACACTTTTAAATAGTAGGGATAAACATTTGTCAGTTAATATGATTAATAGGATGTTAGTAGTCTGAAGACCCAAATAAAATACTTGAATTTTGTGTTGTAACTGACTGTTTTGGTCTACTATCTAAAGCAAGCCCCAAAAGACCATGCTTTTCAAGTCGCAGTGGCCAACCCCTGGTCATCCAGAAGCTGTCCCCCAGACACCAATATAATCTAAAATATGAGAAGCAGTTGCTCGGGTTGCAGAGCACGGACAAGATGGAAAATTCTTTCGAATTTCATTAACCAAAGAAGTGTCTTACGGATAGGTTTGTTTTTGAATACCAAAACAATCAAACAATATCTGCACTGCAATGATGGACGAGCAATGGTTGATACATAAACTGGAAATACAAATACGGTTATGCAATACATTCCATGGTAAAATTCTTTTTAATCATGTAGTTTTTTTCGTTAGAAGCAGTTTCCACCTGGAACAAAAAAAATACATAAACACTTCGCGTTAATTATTTAAACTATAACCTAGAATCTACCTGTAACTCATAACCGACATGGCAGTAGTACTTTACAACACTTCCGTAGGTCACTTCGGTTACTTCGATGCCTCCATGCTCCGGATACTGCAACCATCCACAACTGATCGGTGAGCACGAAGGCGGCTCGTCCGACCACGTCTTGTTAGCTTGACAAGCTGAAGAACTGGTTCCCTGCAACTCAAACCCTGGATCGCACTTGTAGGTGATGAGGGACCCGAATCTGTAATCTTTCCCATCGATGGATCCGTGGAGAACTTGCGATGGCGAAGAACAGGACACCCTCTCGCAGCGTGGCAAGTCGCCAACCCAGCGATTTTTCAACTCGCAGTGCATCTCTCCGGTTTCTTCCATTTCAAACCCTTCATCGCATTGGTAGTGGACGGTGCTCCCGACGTCCAGGTTCTGCATCGGGCCTGTTACGTGTCCGTGAGGAACTCTTGGGGGCGATTCGCAGGATCGGGGCTGGCACATTGGGATGGAATCGTTCCACTGTCCTCGACTGGAGCAGGTGAGGGTGCTGGGTCCATCCAGACGGTAACCGTCGTAGCAGAGGAATTGAATGCGATGTCCCAGGCGGTACTGGCTCTGAAGGGCGACGACTTCTCCGTTTTCGATTGTTTGGGGAGCTTCGCATACGATTTCTGTGGGGGGAAAAGATACATTGGATCAAACAGAAGCATGGGGATTTCAAATGCCTATGATTTAGCCAACTACCGTTACAAACTGCAGGAAAAAATTCTACTGACTAAGCTGTAATCGCTAGTGTGTTTTCGCCAGAAGAAATTTACCCATCATGCAAAGAAAAAAGGTTACTTTATGGACTTGAACAGTATTAAGATTCTGGTGTAAAAAAGCTAAAAAAGACAGACCTTGAAAATTTTAACATATTGCGTTTAACTTATTCGCCGATGATATCTGAACTTTTGATTAAAGTTCTAAAGTGCATAGGACATGTTTGAAGTATTGCAGTTAAATGCAAAATCTTTCGGATTCGATTTCCACCAAAACGCAAAATAATTTTTTAAATATTAATTACACACTAAATAATATACACTAATGTATGTATGTATTTTTGATAACGTTACACGCGGGAGCAAAACAACGGTCTATCGGCGACGGTCCGGGATCAAACCCGAAGATAAAGATACGAGGACAGCACCACGTGATTTTGAACCATGGTGAGATGACGAGGTCACACCTGAATTGGCACCCCACTCTTCAAACTTCCACACCACGCTAATGAGAGGACATTTGAGGCCACGATAGATTTAACGTGCACCAGCCCTCTTTATATTCGATGGTCTTCGGTTGAATTCGAATTCGTAACCCTCCTATTGCTAATCCGTTGCTCTTCAAACCGGGCTACTAGGGCTACAGTTCTCACTGCATTGTTGTTATAAAAAAAGATTATTTCGAAAGGTATGAATCTCACAAAGTACGGTTCGTTGCTTTTGGGTATTATGGCGCAATAGCCATATTGGCCAAGTTGTGCCAAACCCAAGGCTCTTTGAGGGGCAAAAACAAAGAGCATAAGGTTGGGATAGATAAAAAAACAGAATAGAATGCATTCGAGTTCCTAAGAGTTGTGAAGCCCATGCACACCTAAAGAAGATGAGCCCTTGATGGAGAATCAACGTATAGGAACTTATTTACATAATTAGGGCTCGTAATTCAGAAATGATCCAGACTTGAAAGTTGATATCCGTGATTAAATTTTGATGTAGAATTAAAATTTAATATTGTCTTTTGAAATAATAACGTTAAAACCCAATTTGATATGAAGACGGCCATTTACGCATGAGTTTTTAGAAGACGTTATTCCCTATCAAATGGTACCTTTGAATTCGCTCTACTACTACAAACGACTACTACTACGAACTACGACGAACGAAAAAGGTGACGATTTTTTTTCTGGATACTGTACACCCAGATAATTTTATCTTATATTTATTTGTCAGCTTCTTACCTTCGCATTTTGGAGTATTTCCACTCCATTTGTTATCCACTTGGCACGTTCTAGTGGAATCGCCGGATAACCTGTACCCAGGATTACAAACATACTGGATAATGTCCTGGAAGAAATACTGCCGTCCATTGATGTAGCCATTAGCGATGTATCCGGGAAATCCGCAACTGACACCTACAAGTGATAAATAACTAGTTAGCGACCAAAAATTTAGATGTGAAAAAAATTGCTTTGATCGGGTTCGGTGCGTTTTCACTTACGGGCACAACCGGGCTCATCGGATGACCAGTTCCCTGAAGCTAGGCATCTTCTATCCGATTCTCCTTTAATTTCGTATCCAGGATTACATGTGTACGTCAAACGTGCCTCAGTTTTCATTCCAATGATGGAGACTTCACCGTTCGGTGGAGAATCAGGCATCGCACAACCTGTGGAATAAAATTCATTTAAATAAACAGGTGCAAGTGTTTGAATGCGGTTCTGCTGGCGAGGTCAAGAGAACACTTGTAACTAAGTAATACGATTTTTGAATAAAAGTTAAAATTGAAATTTGCAATAAATGAGAATATTTCACGAAGACCCTCCACAACGTACAACCGGACTCCTACTATCCACAAGTACAACCCCTCTCAGCGTCACGTGGTCATATGTCTCTCTGACCACGTGACACATGCACTTCTGTTTTGACCAGCAAGTACAGGTTGTGTAGAGTGGATCTTACACTACAAGAACTCGGAACGTTATTAGTTATCTAATGCTTCGCCTTAATAGTTATCTAATGCTTATATGCTTTGTCTATTTCATTAGAAGGCAGGTGAATAACTGGCGTTCACGTACTAATAAGCTTTAACATTTTAGTAATTTTTACTAAATATTTTATTAGTATACACATTTTATACTGTATGTCTACTACAAGAACTGATCCACACAAGTCTGTGGACTGTCTGTTGCCCTGGAAACGTGACCAATTCCATTTTCTATATTCTTGGTAATGGTATTGGTATTTTTAATTAGCGTCGCACTGGAGCAACACAAATCTATATTCTTGAAATATTCTAGTTCGACACATTGGTGTACTTTGGGATGATTGGTAGAACTACTTCAGGCTAGTGATGGTCAAAATTCGAATAAGCAGCATCCTAACCCATTAATTGTCCATTGCGAATAATAATAATAATAGTCCAACCAATTATAGTCCATTGCGACACATCGGTGTACTTTGGGATGATTGGTAGAACTACTTCAGGCTAGTGATGTTTTTTTTATATTTCCAATGGCAAGGCTGGGTACAGATTGCAAAGACAAATACAATACATGATACAATACAGTACAGAATTGACCGAAGTCATTGTAGCCTTATACAAGGCCAGAAGTGATGGTCACTTGTGAAGGGGCACCCAATGGGTGGACCATCATTGTCCATAACAAAGGACAGCACAATTTAAATCCATGCCCTGACCCGGATTCGAACCAGGAACCTTCCGATCCAGAGGCCAACACCTTGACCACTAGACTGGTTGGTCGGCGGCTAGTGATGGTAAAAATTCGAATAAATCGTATCCTAACCAAATAATAGTCCATTGCGAATAAACTGACGCCCATGCATGTCAGCTTATTCGCAAAGAACCGCCTGTTGATGAATCTTCCGAATTGTTTTTTCCATGTTTTATTTTGTGCTCTCCAGGCGTTTGGCAGTCGATCTTGGGTTAGGCGACTTTTGAAAAGGTGTGAAAAATAGTTCAAAGAAGGCTGCCATACGCAAAAGCATGAACACCGATTGCCGTTGGATGGTCACAGATTCCTCAGTCACCTTGCTATCACTGCTATCGCTTTCGGCACCGAACCAAAATCCTCGCTAAAAGACGTCTGTTGTGGAAGCACTTTGCTTATATTTCAACCAATCACCTAATTTAACCCTCCTGGTGGTTATACCGACGAGGTATCTCATAATTAGTCAACGCTGACCATATATTGATCTAATCATCATAAAGAAATCGTCAATACCTTTATGAAGAGTATCTCATCATTAGCAAACTAGACCAGATCTGGATGGACGAGATATCTCATTTAAAACCGTGCACCTCTACTGCCAACTCATGGGGCCGTACTATAAGAGCATGCACGATTACAAGGAACTAGATGAAAAGGAAACGTGCCTTTTCGAGGAGGACGAACGGTCATTTTTTACTAACTTTTATCACCCATTGTCGAATTCGCTAAAACTTCATTCGCCTCATACCCACTCAAAATGTACAATCCCTGTTTCTATAGTGACAGCCATCCTAGATATAGTGCGTGGAACAGTTCTAGTGATAGACAGACAGTAATAACAGATAAGCACCAGAAGGGCCCCCGAGCCTGTCCTTTTAAGGGACTTATCAGTTTGATGGACACTCCTGGGTAGCAAAAAAAGTGAAAAAAATTACAGAGTGGGGATATTGGAATGGAAAAAAAATCCCCACTGTGGTAAAACAATCTCTTTTGCAGAAGGGATTGCCCACTAGAGAAAGTAAACCAAAAATAATAGAACCAAAAACAAAACAAATGAAAGAAAAAAAATGAGGAGGTAGTAATTTAAAGACTACGTTACTGTTGTCATATAGTGTCCATACTTCAGAAGAAAATTCACCAGTCCACAAATACGCTTCATTGCCTCTCTGTGGCCAAATGCAATTTTTCCCCATACACTGTCTGGTCCGTTTTCGCGGCAGCGCACGTGAAATTTAGTCATGAGGAAACATCGAGTAGCATAGTGGAGAGGGGGATCCTACCCACCCACATGCACAGAGGTCTGTTTCGCTTTGCCCGAAACGGAAAGGGTACTGCTGGAAAAGGCCATGGCCAGTAAAGAACATATTATGTCTCCTGTCTGGGATCTCAGTGTGGTAGGATACTACAAGAAGGACCTCGAAAAGGGGTTATTTAGTATTCTCTTGATCCCATACATCTTTCCATCTAGTACATATGCGCTCCCTCAAAAATTCTTTAAGGTGGTTGGTCGGTTTTTGAGAGGTGGAATGGAATGGGAACAAAGGGGTCATTTGCTGCGGCGTTAGCTAGGTAGTCAGCTTCCTCGTTTCCCTCCTGTCCGGTATGGGCTTTAATCCAAAAGATAGAAATGGAAGGAGAGTTGGAGAGGATGTCCTGGATTTCACGTATGATAGGATTTTTGTGGGTCCCGATAGCTATAGCTTTAATGGAGGCTTGACTATCAGTGTAGAGTGCAGCTAAACAGACAGACAGTAATGAAATAACACAAACATTGATTTAATAGAGCATAAACTGAATGGAAAATCAATCGTTTTCATGTGAACATTTCTCTTACCGGTGCAAAAGTGGGAATCCTTCTTTTGTAGTCGGCCTCGAATGCCGGTCAAGAAATCTGCCCAAGATCTCACATTCCCGTGATATTTATCACATCGGGTCATCAAAGACAATATCGCTTCAGGAGGCATCACAAAGTCCCAAATGTTCAAGAGAGTTAACGTTCCTACGAAAGATTCGGCCGTGCTGAAACCTGCACCTCTTTTATCTTGTTCCTGGCCTAATATCACGGTACCGCTCACTGAAAGTTAGTTTAAATTATTAGTTCACTCACAAGACAGTATTCGAGGAGATTGAAAAACTTTTTATATTCATCTTCACAAAAAAAAATAATATTTTCTATGTTACAAGTAAGAAAATATGGCAGAGGTTTCGTTCGTACTTGGGATATATGTGTTAGGAGCCAAACCTATTCCGCTATCTTCTTCTATTCCATCCTTATAGAGGGCCCACGCTCCATGCGTTGAAGACCAGGTGATACAGATATGATGCCAATGCCCGTCGTTGGCAGTGACATCGGTGACAACTTTGTCCATATTCACATACAACACGAAACTGTAAAAGAAAATGAATTTTACACCACGATTTTTGAGACACTTTTCAACGTGTTTACTGTACGTAGTAACGTAACGTCACGGCTTGTTTTCGAATACGGGGTTTCAGAGCACTTCACCAATAGAAATTCTAAAGAATTTCGAATCTATTTATGATAGTTGATTGGTCAACGCCAAAGATTGTCAAAAGTATTATCAACTGCATTTTTAGGTATCCCCGATAAATATTTTTTCATTTGTGTATTTGGGGAGCATTTGGGTAGCGGAAGTAAAATCTTCGCTTTCCGTTTGGTTTATTTGTTTCACAGTAGTAATTAGTAATTCTTCGCGTATTCTAAGAGAGCAAAAATATTCTCTATTAGCTTTCTAGGATTTATATATATTAAATAATAATAAATGCTTTTTAAACTATCGTACTATTGGAGGAAATTTTGTAAAAATAGAAATATGAAACAAATATACTCCGGTTTTATAAACTTAATTAATAGAGTGCGATCAGATTATGTACTCAAAAATATTCACAATACTCGATAATATTTAAACTGTTCTCAAAAATAGAAAATATTCATAAGAGCGGAAAAAATTAGCGGATATAATAATGCTTTCATAGATCTTTGAAGAAAATAGTTTGCTGTTTTTGGAAAAAAATATAAAATGTTTGAAAATTTTTTAAACATTTTGATTGCTAATATTAATTTTGTACTGTTTTTAAAATTATGATATTTTTCTCATTTGATGTTCATGAAATAAAATTTTTGCTGAGAAAACTTGATTATTTAATATTTTTCACAAAAAGTTATCCAATTTCATTACCCACTGTAGTCAGTTAAGGTGAGCAAGTTATCAGCTTCGTCTGTAGCATATGATATCGGAGTTCCGTAATACAATTTATCACTCGTTAACATCCAAAAGCATACGGTTACTTCAGACAGTTTTCTGGGCAAGTAGTCCAACTGTACGAAATCTAAGATACCAGATGAAGGGAAATGCAACAGAAAATCGGATGACAACTCTAGGGAAGAGATCATTTAAATGTGTTAGAATCTGTACTTGTAAAAAAATTAAAACAAATTTAATTTTTTGTTGCAATAGAAATGAAAAAAAGAAGAAATCTAATAACTTAAAGGAAGAGTTTTAATGATAAAAATATCTCGAATCCTTATTGAATTTTAACATCCTAGAAAATTTTTGTCAATAAGTTCTTTTATCAATGAAGATTGAGAAAACGTTGATTCATATTAATATCTATAAGCTAACAAACAATAGGTTGCAAACCTCCTTTATAATTAGAAAGATATTACATTTCTATAAACATTTGTAGAAGCTTACTAATTACTTGAGTACAATTACATAAAAAATTATTACATACATTGTAAACATTTGTAGACGCTTACTAATTACTTGAGTACATTTACTTAATTGTTTGTTATTTATGATCTTAGTCGTGGAATTTGGGTACAGTGGTATCAGATATAGCAACACCACGATACATCGCGATTGTTGGGTGACATATAAAGCGTTATTTATCTATGATCGAGAAAACTTGTATTTTAGAAATAATCATCAATTTATGCATTAAATTAAAAATTTTGTTATTTAAGATTATATGATACTACGAGTTAAACAAAATAAAATTCATGCTTCAATTTGTAAACGAATACTAAATCAAGCAGAACACCTATAAAAGAGTAATTCTTAATTTGAAACGACTAAATCGTTATACCGATTCGACTCAGGATGACTAAAGAGCAATATATCGAGGCAGTATTATATATAGCATGCGTTCACTATATTTGTGAAAGTAGCACACAACCTAAAATACATCACAAAATTACCTGTTTCACAGAGATCACCAATGTAAGAAGGAGGACACAGGCATTTGAAACCAGCGATTTTATCGATGCATGTAGCGCCGTTCATACAGGGTTCGGGTTGACATTCATTGATGTCGACTTCACAGAGTGGCCCTTCATATCCCGCTAAGCATTCGCACCTGATGTAAAATAGTGTAAAGCAAATAACTACATAACATTGACTTCAAATGCTAAGTACATATATATTGAGCTATTCAATTCAAAATTATATTTGAAATAAGGCTGACTATATTTCCTTGAGACATAAAAGAGGCATTGCGCAGTCAAATTACGTGGCAAAAATAAATAAAACTCGATAAAACCTGAAAAAAAAATTTACATTTTTCATAAATCTGAGTTAAACATTCGTTTTATACTAGCATATATTAACCTTGATTTTACCAACCTTGATAAACCGAATTAAGTGAATCAGGGTAGGTAATGGTAATGGTAATTTTAGTTAACGTCGTACTAGAGCAACACAACGGGCTATTGACGACGGTCCGGGATCAGTCCCTTAAGGGAAAGATCCGAGGACAACACCTCGTAATTTTGAACCACGGTCAGATGACGAAAAGTGAATCAGGGACTGCTGATGATCCATCCTTTCAATCCCAACGGTGTCTTACAATGATAGGTATAGGATGTTTCTCATGTTCAATGGTTTAACTTCAGCAGACTCTTTTTTTCTAAATCCCATATTTCTTTCTGAGGCTAGTATCGAGTTACTAATAATATGCGCAGTGGGTCTTTGAACATAGTGTATGCCCACCACATTTAACCACCTTTGTGACTGCTATTCAACTTTTAAACCGTGTTTGAATCATCCAAACAGAGCAGCCGAGAATAGGTCCGATTGAGCTCTTATTTACAAACAGAATTAAAAATTATTTATACTACAGTAAAACCCCGATTAACCGAGTTTCCGCATTAACCGAGCTATCAAATTTTTCTAGTTTTTCCCCCTTTCCCCCTATTTTTTTTTTTTTTGGGGGGGGGGGGGTCCTACATTTTTTATTTTTAAAACTACCGAAAAAAATTCTAAACTTGATCTCATAAACAATGAGGAAAACGCGAATCCGACAACGCACTAAAAGCTATCGAAAGTGCTATTGAATATGTAGAACAACAAGAAGAAGAGACACCAGCAATCCTGTTAAATTTAAAAAAATGTCGAAACAATAATATGCTGCAGAAAAACGCCAAAGTAATGTAAAACAAAAAACAATTAAGGACGTTTTTAATTAAGAACTCTTTAATAATCATAACAATATAAATTGTATATGTGTGTAACTTTTGTGTTTGTTAAAATATACATTGAAACCTACACAATTTATTTTATTTACAATTTTCGCTTTAACCGAGTTTTTCGGTTATCCGAGTTAGTCTTGGTCCACATTAACTCAGATAATCGGGACTCTACTGTGTATTGTATTTATGGATAAAAAAACAACGGCGAATGGAGTTGACTTATACGGTTGTCCAAAGCCAAACATAAGATTCCATAATCATACCTCTGCATACCCATTTTGTAGGATATCGATATTACGCTACGCTATTGATAAAGTCATTGATAAACTACTAATTACGTCAGTCTTGGTAATGAGAAATAGCTTAATGTGCTTTAGAATTTCAGCAACGTATCCCTACAAATTCACTACAGGAGTACTTTTTTGGTAGCTCTAGAGACATATTGAATAATACATAAATTTAACCAATTGATGCTGTTTAGTGGCCATAAGGCCTTATCAAATAATCATTATCCAAGAAAGATAACTTTTCTTATATTTCGTGATTCCATTTACAGGTAATGAGATTTTATACTACATAGTTATCATTTTACTTTTGATGTATTGTAAATTTGAGATTATTATAAATATTGAATCACAAAATCAAGGATTTTGAAGTGAGATACTCACTTGAAGACCATCACATCATCTACACAAGTTGCATTGTTCATACACGGCGAACCTGCACAATCATCGATGTTGATCTCACAATTTCTTCCTTCAAATCCCATCATGCAATCACACGTGTAATTCGCAATCAAATCAACACAAAAGCCGTCATTTTGACAAGGATTACTGATACACTCGTCTATGTTGTACTGGCATAGGGGACCTGAAATTTGTTGGCATCTTTACAAATATTTAACTTGAAATAACATTTTTAAATATTATCCATGGTTAAAAATAAATTGTTAAGATATTATTTATGGGAAGAAATAAAATAAACTATACCAACAAAGCCAGCAGTGCATTTGCAATAAAATCCGTTAATTCTATCGAAGCAGGTAGCACCGTTGAAGCAGGGCTCAAATAAGCAATCATCGACATCGATTTCGCAATGGTCTCCAGAATATCCAGGAGGACAGAAACACTTGTAGGCATTTATTTCATCTTGGCAAGAACCTCCATTCTGGCAAGGGCTAGATTCACATTCGTCTATTTCGAGCTCACAGTAATTGCCTTCAAAATAAAAAATATTACTAAATACTGAAATTCGTTTATGCATAAAAAGTAGATATAGTAACATGCTATCTTTACTCTCCGACTTTTGCTTATTGAAATAAATCAAGCCGCGCCTGTTCCCTCAAGAGTTTCGTTGCCACGGCGAATAACTTTTTGAGCTTTGTCCGCTATTTATGCTTATATTAATTCCTCTTCCGATTGTTCGACTTATAACAGATTTTGACGTTATGTGTTGATTTGTTTCTTCTTGGAAATGTTCTAAATAGAATTTTACTTTTATAATTCAAAGGGAACGACGTAGCGAGTCGAAAATAACTGCGTGAACCTAGAAATGCCAGACAGAATAAGCTGGCAAATTTCATGATACTAGAGCTTAGTGTTCGAGATTTTGCTGCTTGAAACAAGCAGCTTTTCTGCTTTATATAAGATGAAAAATGGAAAATTTATAAAACAAGAAACTCTTGGGGTAATGTTTACTTTTCATTTATTATAGAAATAAAAAAAAATGTTTTTTTTTTTTTTTTTGTATTTCTTTTTACTATTTTATTACACGTTAAAATATATTATTCTCTTACGTGCATCTCTATAATTGCTTCGGTAGTTGAAAATTGAACAGAAAAAACATTTTGCGATAAATAACATGGTAAACAACCTATGAGATGAAACTAGAGAAAAATAGCTAAAGTAATTTCTTATACGTTTTTTTTTTTAATCATAAACTACACAAAAGAAATTGTAAAACAAATGAATCGTATATAATAATTTTACCTGGCAGTAAGAAAAAAGATAAACAAATGAATTTAACTATCTATATATTGCAGATTTACGAAGTAAATTTATACCAATACTTTCTACACTTATGTCATTTAGGCGACACAATAACTTGTGTAATCTTACCGGCATATCCAGGTTGACAGATGCATGAAAAGCCGATTTCCAATGCCTTACACGAAGCTCCATGGAGACAAGGAACGGAGAAGCAGTCGTTAATGGTCAACTCTGCAGACATTGGCATGGACTTCGATTTGATATGATCCTGAGTTATACCTAGCAATCAAATGGAAATAACATTTGAGACAACAATTTAAGTATTATTTAGTGGAATTTTACTGCAAGAAAAAAATTGGATAATCTACATTTGAACTACAAATATCAAAAATTTTACTTTGAACCATCTGAGCATTACGAAATTTCCAAGTAGTGCAGTTTTTCGCCGCACTCACCGTAACTAAATGACCACTTATTGGTTAAAGGAATGCTTTGAATAATTCTATTGGTCAAGAAGCTCAAAACAGGTTCAGAGTCACGTAAAGACTGCTAGTTGCAAAACGGATATATGCATGCCCTTAGAGAGTAAGCACTAATGGAATTATTTTTATGAAATAAATAAATTGAATGCGTGAAGAAGGAATTTGTTATTAATATGTAACAAACACAATTAACAATTAAAAAAAGCATCAATTTAAAATTTGGTATCTTAAAGAGCAAATACTTAATATAAGGTGTAAAACCGTCAACACATACTTTAGTTGAGACAAGGTGGAAATTTTCTGCTTTAAATGTACGAAATGTTACAAACTTTAAGTAATTTAATATAAATTTCGAGGTATAGTAATGTAATTCAGTCACCTTCACACAAGTTCATCTCCTTAGCTCCTTGCATTCCTGTCTTAGAGTTCCCAGGACACTTGAAACAAGATTTCTCACCCTTATGAGACTGGAAGAATCCATCTGGACACGGAAAACATGGCTGTAAACCTATACGAGAAACTTCTCCGGGCGGACAAGGCACTAAAAATAATGCAACGTGAGATTTAAGTTTCTGAAAAGGTGAAATTCAATTTTGTAAGTAGAATTTATTTCAACTGTTGAGCACGAGCTTTTGAAATGAGAAAAGATGCAATCTAGGAAGTCGTACATTGACCTGATTTATTTCACAAAAGGCAACTTCATCACCCCAGTTTTAATAATATAAAATTGAGGAATAAACTGACTAGGTAATTAATTTTGAGTTTTGAAACACCTAGCATATAGTACGTTGCCATAAATGTATTTACAACACACTTACATTTGACAGATTATGAAGATATATATCATACACACACAACATCGTACCTTCCAACAACCAAGAAAAAAATTCTGGAAGATTTTAAAGCGCAACTGGTCACAAATAAAAATGTGTTAAAATAATTAAAAGAGATTAAATTAGAGGCCATATTGAGCTTCAAGAAGCAATTAATTGAAAACAGAAAAATTAACCCTGTGCGCTCTTAACTACTGTGACATGCTTGGAGGCAGCAGAATATGTCGAACTCTGCCAAACCCTTTTGGGGATATTTAACGCAGAATGGCGCCAATTATAGGCAAAAATAAGCAATTAAACTTTTTCTGGAGTGTTTCACAAGTAACTGATGGTTTTCTTGAAACTTGATACCAAAAAGTTTGTAAGACAATCTGACAGCTGATTCGGGTGTTTTCTATGATGGTTAACACGGTTTGGTGCCAAAACTTCGAAATTGGTGTCATTGGAACATTTTCTCCCCCCCTTAAGGAAAAATACGAATACAGTAAAACTCCGATTATCCGAGTTTCCACTTTAACCGAGCTATCAAATATTTCTAGAATTTCTTTTTGTCCTACATTTTCCATTTTTAAAACTACCGAAAAAAATTCTGAACTTGATCTTATAAACACTCAGGAAAACGAAATCCAACAACACTACTCCCTTTACTTTTCATTGTATCACTCACTAAAATCTATCAAAAGTGCTATTGTATACATAGAACAAAAAGAAGCGACACCAGCAGTCGTATTAGCCTTAAAAAAATGTCGATTTTTTTTTTGCTACAGAAAAACGCCAAAGTAACGTAAAACAAAAAACAATTAAGGACTTTTTCAACTCGTTAATTATCGTAACAATATAAATTGCATGTGGTGTATCTGTATAACTTTTGTATTTGTTAAAATTTACATTTAAACCTACACGATTTATTTTATTTACATTTTTTGCTTTAACCGAGTTAGTCTTGGTCCACATTAACTCGAACAATTGGGACTCTACTGTACTAACTTCCGGACTTCCTTACGGTAAAGTTGACTGGTATGCAACATCGTTCCATCATGGATTGCCACGACTTAGTGACAAATTACGAATTTGGCGTCATTTCAAAATTTCCGCATTGAAATGATAATTTTTCCTTCCAAAAGACCGGGAAACCATTTCCGGAAAATTCAATAGAGTTGTGAGATTTGCAGCATGTTATTCAAAGATTTTACATTTCACCTTCAAATAGAAGTTTAAAGATTTCTCTTACATTTACATTCTGTAGCACTCCTAACTCCTCTTCTGTGAGTTGTAGTACCTGGTGGACAAGACATGCAGTCTTGTTGAGCATAGGTCGGTTGAAAGTAACCAACCTCACATGTCTCACAGGGTTCCAGACCTGTTGCAGAGAAACTTCCAGGCAAACACTGTGCTGAAAGAAATTACAGATTTCATGATGAACAATAAATCGACAAAACCGGATACTTACTTCTAAAGTATCCTATGAAAGTATTATGAAAGAGTTGAATCATCAATTGCATAATCCAACAGTGTACGACCTAGTAGGATTGGTACATGAAATTCCCCACATTGTAGAAATTGTCTAGAGACCCTGGCGTCTTGGGGATTGAGATTCTGCATGGGATCCCCTCCCACTGTCATATTTATGGAAATGGGATGGTAAATAAATTGGTCAAAATGGGACATTTATACTTCAGACACGTCAACATGATATACAGCCGGGATCTGCAGTTAGAATAATCTATATTTATAAAAAAAGGATGTGTGTGTATATATTTTTTAGACAAATCTATACCATTTGACCAATCAACTTCAAATTTGGTACACTTATACTTTAGACCACCGCGGAAAACTTAGGCTATTACTTTCCTGTTTTCGGACCAATCTGTAGCACTTACGATCATGAAAATTGCCACCCAGATAGTCCTAAAAGTATCCCTCGAAGCCCCAATTTTAAAATCTAAAGTTTGTTTTCTTGTATTAAATGAATATCGACAAGGAAACCGTTCAACAGGATACTTAACACAGGGAATTGTCGCGGTCATATTTGAGCATTACTAAATTTCATAATTCACTATCGTCTTTTATCAATATTTTTGTAATATCTTTTTAGAATTGCTCTATTTCAGCTCAGGAAATCGAAATTCGTCACTTAGCACACCTTTCGTTATTCAGAATTCTGCATTTTTTCATCGGAATTTCGTTTTTGTTTGCATATGTCTTAGTCTTTTGCATATTACAAAATATTATTCAGGAATTAAATGTACATATTTGCATCCGAAGTAAATTGTAGAAGCTATAGAAAAGTTAAAACCAAATTAAAAAGTATTTTCCATACAACTTAAAGGATTGCATTTTTCTATGTAAGAAAAGTGATTGTTCTAATTCACTTTTCAATCAACTTTTAAGCATTTCAACCCGAGCAATGTCAGGTTATTCAACTAGTCAAGAATAAATTAAAAGACAGGTATAAATCCATACTGGCGGAGAACACCAACCACAAAAAGGGAGTCCTTTTGTGACATCACAACCTATCCTCGGATAAGGCGGCAGCTTTCAGATAGACAGGGCATAATTGATTGGTCAAGAATTTGTATCGTTTTGGCATCTATATTAGCTCGAAATGTGTCCTATGCAGTGGGATGGTAGATATAGACTGTGACTTTTGGAATGTTTGGCATCAACAGGTGAGGTCGTCTATGCATACTATTGGGTGACTAGAGAACTTTTGAAGGAGCTGTTATCTTTCTATTTAAATCTTTTTTCTATCCGTCTTATTGTTTTATGCTCTAACTTCATGTGTCACCGGGAATAGTATATGTATTTGTCAAAGCGTCTTTGTGCAATACAAACATATTTATAGTTCAGATCACTGTCTTAAGATGTAAAAAGAAGGGCCTGTATCACATTGGGTTCAGAAACTAAATGGGAATAATTCCATGAAGTCTAAAAAAATTAAAATTCGAAAGGGTGTTTGTGCAAGTGCAATAGATTTTATCGAATTCATTTGTGCAGTAAATACGACTTATACACTCACTGCCAAAAGTTAAGCACGGAGAGGAAAATTGTAATTTCTAGAAGCCAATCTGAATTTTCGAGGCTGCAATTTGCTACAGGGGTAGATGGAAGTATGCAAATGTGTTATGTAACAGCCAATCAAGGTTTCGTGTCTAGAAATATACAAAAAAGGCAGTCGTATAAGAAGCTAGCATTGTGAAGGGTTAGAGGAGTTGCATGTAAGTGCTGAATAAAGTGTTTAGAACTTTCGTACTAATAGTTTTTAAGACAGACGTGTTACTATGGCTTCCAGAAGACAAATGGCAGATAGTGAGCGCTGGCGTTCTGTGGGACACCTTGAAGCAGGGCAGTCACCGATGTTGCTCTTTTCTTCGGCTTTCATCATTCGGTAATTTCACGATTATGGAACCAAACAAGGCAAACAGTTGTCCGAAGACCTGTGTCTGGCCGTCCAAAGGTTACGGAAGATCGATGTATTGCTGTTGTCAAAGAGCGACCTCCACACGCGTGGCATCTATGATTGCAGCGTCCATTGGTAAGACGATATCTGCCCCTACTGTGCGTGGAAGGCTACACATAAATGAAATGTACCCCCGTGTAACACGAGTTTGTGTTACACTATCCGTCCAATCCAGAGGGGTACGTCTAAAGTGATGTCCGCAACATGTGAATTGGACTATGTCTGATTGGGCTAACGTTATGTTCATGGATGAGTCGAGATTTTTTCCCTGGAGCTAGATGACAAACGTATAAGGGTCTGGAGAGAACAAGGCACACGCAATCGGCCCCAGAACATCATTGAGCATCACGCATTCCGAGGTGGAAGCATCATGGTGTGGGCCGGTCTATAGACGGGGTTCTGTGACGCCTGTCCGTTATCGGGATAAAGTCTGAGAACCCACTGTGAGATTGTACGCTGCATCAGTTGGTCCTTCTTTCGTTTTAATGGATGATAATGCGCGTCCCCATAGAGCTGGTAACGTTGACGACTACCTGGAGAGTAATGGAATTGCGCGTATGGTTTGGCCGGCGAACTCGTCCGACCTAAATCCCATTGAAAATCTTTGGGATGCCCTCGGCCGTGCTGTGTCTGCTCGCTTCCCACCCCAGCTACTCTCACAGAGTTGTAAATTGCTCTACAGGAGGAATGACGATTACTTGACTAATGGGTGGTTGATCACCTCATGGAAAGCTTGGTCACACGCTGTAAACTTTGTATGAGAGTGAGGGGTGGTCACATTCCCTATTAATGTCGGTTTTGTTTATTTGTTTTGGATTTAAACATCATTTTGTTGATGACTCCAATATGACTTCATCTTATAATTTATGAAAATTCAATATTGTTTTCATCTTTGTATTTAATTTTTTTTTGTTTCAAGCATAAACCTATTTGGTACTTTCCTTACGCATTTCGTGTCAATCAAAGCTGTACTTGTCGTTTTTTTCGCATTTTATCTTTCGTACTTAACTTTGGGCAGTGAGTGTAAATCAAATTTATTTTATTTAATATTAGTTGAATTCACCATTGTGCCTTATTAGAATATATGCACTGCTTCGGGTAACATAATGATAAACCACTTCTCAAAATTTTCAGATTAGCCATTTTCACGATTTAAGAATTTCAAAATTATAGTTCTCAATCGACCACTCAAGAGGTCATGTTATCGTACATTTTCAAGTATTTTGCACACTTTCAAACAGTTAGTCCTCTTTTAATCCTCTTGAATATTTAATTTTTTAATTTTTTTCAGTGTGGAATTTTTGACAGTTTCTTTATCACTACGTTACTCGGAGCTCTTCATTTGATCTGTTTATGCAAACTACATTTCTACTTGGATTTCTCTCATATACTATTCAACCATTATAAATGTATCGATTTCTGAAAAATAACAAACTGAGTGTACGTATTAAAATTTTTGCTTCGATAGAATCAGTTCCAAAAAATATTTATATTTAAAGTTTTTTCCAAGGTCGAGAGTTTTTAAGATGTATAAATAAGAGTGTAGTTACATTTTTTCCCCGGAAATTTCGGCACACTTAAAAAATATTTTTGAACATTCGGAAAATCTATACAGAGGTTGGTACTTTCATACAAATAAATGCAAATACATTGATAAAAAATGGCCGTAGACTAAAATATTACTGAATTAATAAAAGTAAAAAAAGATTACGATGCTAATAATTTTCCAAGAATTATGAATTCATATGCAACTTAACACGTGTGTTTCGTTGTCTGAAAATCCAGTACATTATTACTATTTGATAAATTAAGTTTCGTCACAACAATTTTCAGTCGCTGTTCTATTGTTTTATATATGTAATCGGAATTATGAACTTTTAATTAAAAACTAACCTTTGCACTCTCCAACACTCTTTGATTGTCCGGTGGTGGTCGATGTCCGATCAGGGCAAACCAAGCACGAAAACTGTCCTTCGAGAAACTGGTACGTTCCTAAAGGACAAGCTTCACAAGTCTCATAAATAACATTGAAGTGCGTGCCTACAGGACATTTCACTGAAATAGAATTCAATTCAGAGATTACGATTTAGCAAAGAATCTATGCAGAAAAACGGTTGATTCGAACTGAGAGGGTTAAGTAAACTATAGTAGACTCGCTTTATAGCGATTTTCTATTTAACGACTCGCAGGGGGTTTACGACCGGTTCAGAATACCGGCATTTCTCCTAAAGCTGTAGTGGTATTTTATGATCGATATAACGACAGCGGTAATTGTAAAAGTACCGTTACAGCAACCTTCAGCGTTAGCGACCAATTGAGAAGACCTCGGCTGTTCTCCTATAGCTATAATGCTATTTTATAATCATTATAACGACCAGGGAGAGGTAAAAATCTCGTTACAACGACTTTCAGTTGGCAGTGTCTCCTGAATCGTTGAGGCTATTTAGGTTTCGTTGATTCATGGAAGATATTTAGGCACTATTTGGCTGTTTTTGAGTTTTGCCGTATCATCAAATGCCTAGTGTCTCTTGGGTTAACGTATCATTCCAGTAGAGATCAGACAAATGTTTGTCACCTAGCTTAAGGTGCCTCCTCTACCGAATATTTAACGCCTACCTTTGTCAGTTGAAACGAAAAAATAAAGAAAAACTTAGAAGGCGTCGATAAAACATCTTCCTAAAAAGATATTGCCAAACTGATTAACATTCATACGGTCCTTACTGCAGTAAAGAACATGGACAATGAACCTAATTGCAAGCAAAAATGGGTCACTAAACCGGATGCTTTATAGGGAAGAAAAATTCTCGCTTCTAGAAAATGCACTCTAAAGCTGAATTCAAATAAGAAGCGCAAAGCGACATGAGCAGACCAATCAAACCGTTTGCACCGCTTGCGCCGGCACCTCTGATTAGTCTGTACGTATCGTATCACGCATTGCGCTTCCTATTTGAAGTCAGCTTTAGAGTGGCAGGAGAAAATGCGCTGGAAATACATCACCATTGATGAAAACGTTTTGAAGAAAGTTTATACTGAGAAACAGCCGAGCCCTTTTTGTTCTGGAATTACAAAACTTTTTAAGACTCAAAAATCGGTGTACGATATTTTAAGATGTCCTTTTAAGGCCAATATTTAAAGTGTGAAAAGCACTCTTTTCCACACCCACCCAAGAAAACAGAGGAATGCTCGATCCAACCTTTTGATATAACATCACTGGAGCACAGCTGTCCGTCAGAGTCATTATAATGCAAGCCTACTATATTTCACAATTGTCAGAAATACCTACGACAAATATTGCCCTGGGCGACCGTTCCAGGTTCGCAGACAAACAACGGCTCATCTGTATCGAACTTAACGTACTCCACATGAAGTCTGTTGTTGCCTAGCGATATGTCCAGTTCTCCCGAGTGGGCAGCGTCCTGCAGGAACCGCATTGCTTCTTGGACACTGTTCATCAAAGAGTTTTGTTCCCTTCTTTCTTCGGAGGTTTCAGCTATCTTTCCTTTTAAAATAACACATAAAATGATGTATTCACAAGGGATTTTTAGATACAGCAAATAAGTAAAAATTGCAGTTAGTCAAGCTACTTTCAAAGGTTTAAAGCGATATTTTCCTGCAATACATTGTTAATACACGTGTCAATGAAGTATATGATTGTTTGTTTATAATTAGCAGTAACGAGTTTTCCATTGCCGGTATATAGTAATGCTTGGTCTTTTATGTTTCTTGGGACAAGTTGCTCCAAACAACGCAATGTAAGTATCCCTTACACACACACACATAAGGTAAGTTTTGTTGACACAGAAAAAGAAATACATCTGGGAGGACACCATCACCGCTTACAATTCGTAGGTTGCTAGCGCAGTCTGTAAACCATTGAGCCTATTCCTGACATCCGATACACTTCTGTTTGTTTAGCAAATTCTCTACACAAAATAAGGAATTTCGGATATTCCTTATTTTGGGAAGATCTGTAAATCCTGAACATGAGATGAAAATATCAGCTTTAGCCCTGCATCCGGAACGCAAACAGAATTGTTGTACCTCGAAACACTTTGATTCGAATTTCTCTATTAAACTTTAAAAGTCGTGGATCCTGAATGATGAATAATTAGTTTTATTGTAGTTTTATTGTGGAAATGCTCAAAACTTGATCTCATCAACGATTCTACTATTAAAGAAGGATAAGAATTAAAAAGTAGACGTAGCTTTGTCAAAGGTAGAATAAAGCAGGTTGAACAGATTGCTAAATAATATTTCAATCATTAATTTGAGAGAGAGAGAGAGAGAGCAGTCAGTATGCATTATTTTTCATAAGACTACTGGGTCAATGACCCTTTTCTCCATGCAACAAAAGATAGCAATAGAAAAGCGTTTACGAACAGAGTAAGTAATTACAAGAGTTAAGGGAAACCTACAGGAGACTCATGTGCGATTCGAACAAAGAGAAAAAACGGAGGGAGAGCATTCAAGTGGCAAAGTAAAAAAAGATGGGATAGATAATGGAAATCTTGTTAGTCTATTTTTTTCTCTACCTATCGATTTATATTTAACAAATTAATGAAAACAATTCTTAGAATTCACCATTTAATCTGATGAAATACCTTTACTTTAAATAAAGCACCCATTAAGAATGAATCTAGCAATTTATCCATCTATTCTAAGTATTCAAAGCTTACGTTTTTAAATTCGGAATTTTTAATTTTTTCAAATAATAAGTTTTTAAACCAAAGGAACATTTGGGCTATAACACATGTCCAAAAATTAAGGATAATGGATTAAATTAAGGCCAAGATTAATCTCTTGGGGATATCTGTACCAAAGTAACTCAAATGGCAAAATGAATATTCCACAACTTACGTGCAATAAAATAAATACCCACTTGACTCGTGGTGCTACTGGGAACTAAAAAAATTAACAAAAGAATGCATATGTGAACACATTGTAGGCTTCACGTATTGCGGAAAATAAAACATTTTTTAGCTCTTTTAAAAGCAACCTAATGAATAATGTACAGATTGTTGAACCCAAGGAAGGTCTAACAACTTATAGACATCACAGAGGCTAACCAAGAGTTTTTGAGGTAATAAATTCCATTCCCTCAAAAGAGCATGCCTTTGATTCTTGTGTAGTCCATGGTGGTGTTCCATAGGCTGCAATACGACCTTAGAGAGCTTCCAAACATGCTCTGATGGATTAAGATCAGGTGACCTTGCATGACACGAATTAAGTATTATCCTTAACTTTTGGGCGCGTGTGTACAATGAATTTTTTTTCTTCTTACCTAATAGATATTTGGATTGAAACGTCAGGACCATTTAAGTTCGTCATTTTTACATAAAACTGTTTAAGCATACACAGTCCAGTCACATTAATGTGACCACCTGTCAAAAGCCAGAATAACCACCTTTGGCAGAGCGGACCGCTGAGAGACGTGCAGGAAGAGAGTCAATTAGGTTTCTGATGATAAGTGCACCCAGTGAATGCCAGGAAAACATTCCCCAAACCATAATGCTCCCTCCTCCAGCCTGGATTCACCGGCAATTGTTACAAGGTGTTTGCTTTCAGACGTTTCACGCCGTATACGCCAACGTCCATCTGTCCGATGGAGCATAAAACGTGATTCATCGGGAAAAGCTACCTGTCGCCACTTTGTGGACGTCCAGTTGCGTCCAGCCTTCGTCGCCGATGAACAGCAGTCAGCATAGGTGCATTAACCAGGCGTCTGCTGCGGAGGCCCATGCGCAGCAACGTTCGCTGAGCCGTTGTTGATGATACACTCTTGGTAGCCCCTTGATTCATCTGGGCGGTCAGTTGCTCAACAGTTGCACGTCTATTCGCCTGAACGCATCTCCGTAGACTTCGTTCGCCTCTGTCATCTATAGCCCGTGGTGCACCACATGTGCCACGCCGCTGATTTTGGATAGTGCCATTTTGCCATGCACGGTATACTTTTACCACGGCGGCACGCGAACAGTTCACAAAATTAGCCGTTTCCGAAATGCTTCCACCCTTGGCCCGAAAGCCTATAATCATGCCCTTTTGGAAGTCGGATAAATCACTACGTTTCTGCATTACGCCAACGATTGAAATGCTTTCCGATGCCCTAGGACATCCTTTATATACACTCCACTGCAATGTGCTGCCACCTGCCTTTTGTGATTGGTTATTTCACGTTGGCGTCGAAATTAGGTGGTGGTCACAATAATGTGACTGGACTGTGTACATTGTACTAAACCAGTCAAGATTTCCAGTCATCCAAAAACCTCCTTAAATCGAAATAGATTTTAATCAAACTATGTAAAAATAACAAAGGGTATTCAAATTTTAAACATCATAATTGATTTAGACTTCTATATACACCAAATAGATGAATCAATAATTCATTGCTTCGATAAGATGGTATGGGGTTTGGAAGAATATCCAGGGTTCAGAATTAAGACGTAGTTTAATGCAACAACTCTCTTTTGTTGCCTCAATCACAGACCGTAAAAATTTGCAATTTAAGACTCATTGCCATAAAAATTTGCGCACCATGAAAAAGTCGTCAAAATGAAACGTAATTTTACACATGTAAGTACTACTTTGATATAAGTAAGTGATTAGAAAATCAAAGAAAAAGGATCATTTATTGCAGAAAAAAGTACAAATGAACGGAAGTTTTAGTACTCTGTTGGAACCCCTCTAGCGCGAATGCACGATGCGATACGAGCGGGCACTGAGGCATACAATTTCCGTATGATGTCCTGAGACATCTCGTTCCACAGTTGCTGTAAACGAGCCTCTAGTTTGACCAAACTACTAGAGTGTCCAACTTGCCGTCCTAAATGATCACAGATATACTCGATTGGTGACAAACCTGGGGATCGAGCAGGCCAGGGAAGGGTGATAATGTGGCGGAGTCAGTCTTGTGAAATCCTTGCTGTGTGTGGCCGAGCATTGTCTTGTTGAAAAATGACTCCTGGGAGCTCTGCCAAGAGTGGCATCACATGTGGCTGAAGGATGTCATGGACGTACCGCTGGGCTATCATTATGCCATGGATCAATATTAGAGGTGACCATGTAGAGTAAGCAATGACACACCATACCATCACACCAGCTGTGGGAGCGGTGTGCCGCTGTAAAGCGAAGGCAGGATTGAGGCGTTCACCACGGCGCCTCCGCACACGAACACAACTGTCATCACTGCTCAAATTGAATCTAGATTCGTAGCTGAAGACGACCTGATTCCATTCGGTTGCAGCCATATCCCGTCGTGCGCGACACCACTCCAAACGGAGGCGTCGGTGGGTGGGTGTCATTGGCAGCACACGTAATGGGCGCCACGATACCAGGTGTCCTTTAGCCAGGCGCGTTGCGATGGTTCGGGAAGACACAGGAGCCCGTTCTGAAGGTGCTGCCTGTGTCTGGATAGCGGCCAATGAGGCAGTTGGCTCTACGTGTGCGTTTCGTATGATGTGACGGTCTTCCCGACGACTGCTCTGTCGAGGGCGTCCTGAGCCTGGTCGCAGTGTAAATGACGTCTCTTCTGTCCACTGGTCCCAACACCTCCTCACAGTAAAATCAGAAAGGCTTACTTGACGAGCTACTCGCCGAGCTGACCACCCAGCTTCCATCATACCGATGATTCTTCCCCTCTCGAACTCTGACGGCTGTTCATATTGTCTTCGATGGCGGTGTAACGGCATGTCTACCTCAGCTTTTCCTTTGCAAAAGATTAAGTACACTCAAACAAGCTCTGCTTACCTGCTTTTTACTCCAAGGAGAACGAAGTTCAACGCCCTCTAGTGGCATTACGCACAATGCGCAATCACGCTGCATTTTATCATTAAAAGTGTGTTTCGGAGAGAATTTCTTAAATAAACCGCAATCTAAAGTTGCAAAATTAGAAAATTAAGATAGTCAAACAAAGATATACTCACCTTTTAACTGAAATTCAAGTTCGATTTTATTCTGCAATCCATCTTCCGGCACAAAGCCTCCGTCAGGCCTAATATCTGCACCACTTTTCAAGACGCCCACATGGCCAATATCAAACTGCGATGTGTCTTCTGTCACTCCAAACATGGAACCCCCGAAATCCACGGTTGAGGTTTTGTCTAAGAGATTCGACGGCTCAATGATCTGCGAATCCTGTGCTCCGAAAGTGGAGGAACGGTTCATGGCTCGAGACTTTGCAAACAGATGTGGCAATGGCACTCCTCGTTTGAATCTAATGGTGGCACCAATAGTCCGATTGGAAACATGTCGCTTTCGACGGAAGAGGGAATTGGATTCTTCTTCTAGTCCTGGAAAGCAAGAGAATGTATTGTTATGAAATGCAAATGGTCTCCGAACTTCGGAAACTTTTCAATGAACTAGTACCCTATACACCTTTCCTGGATGACGTACCGAACCCATGAGTGGTGCACCAAGGGGATCGATGATGGACCAAGGGAGGGAAAAAAAAGAAAAACACATGAAGAAGCGAAAGTAAAATGGAATTGGGGTAAATCATTCGGGTATCTTTGGGTTGTAATGCTTATGCACACCTAAAGAAGATGAGTCCTGAGAGCCCAAGTTCTGATAAACACCGGATTTAAAAAAATTGTTGTAAAATGTTTACCATTTACTTATTTTTCATCGGGTATAGTTTACAAGGAGTTAGTTAAGCTGTCATAACAGTGATACAGTAATCTGGTTAAGCAGTTAAGGACAGTTTGGTAACTGAAATTTTATATTTTTTCATAGAATGTGCAATTTTGAAAGCCACCATGGTTACAAGTGCCATGAAAAACATAAAAACGAATTTGTAGCTTAAAAAAATAAATTAAATGAACTATCTACCGATTGAATAACCTTAAGACAACAGTGGGCTAACTTACATCCTGTAAAATGGACTGTTTGAGTACCGTGCACACTCATTGAGACAAACCGAATGTCAACACATTCCAAGGTACTTAAGTGATGACATTAAGCTAGCCAAACTTCTGGGATTTCCTGTACACCTATCCATTTCCACTAATTTTCCATTTGTAGATTAAACCATTGTTCAGTAAGGTCTTTAATTATAAATGATCAAAATATACTCACGATCTCTTTCTTCTTCGCATTCGGCTATCATGTTTCCTACTTCACAAATAACATTATTTTGACAAACAAGACTGACCTAAACATGAGAAAAATAGCATTATAGTAATAGCATTATACACTATACGTCATACTGCAACACTTCACAAAATAAAGCATGCAATTTTACTAAGGGTTAAGTAAAATAAATATAGGACTAAAATCACTCAAATGAGAGAGAGAGACAGAGAGAGAGAGAACAAGAGAGAGCAAAGAGATAGAAGAGAATAAATGTAATGACCACCCGATTTCCAAACAGAAGTTCCATACTATGATTTTTTTCTGATATATTATGAAATAAGTTACAGATAATGGAGATGTAAATTGAAATTCCAGCACGCAAAAGGTGACAAATAGGTGAAAAGTAGCTCCCTCTTATAACAGTACTTACTCGATTGGAAATCTTCCTCTCTAGATGTTTTTCAAGTTGAGCCAATAAGAAATTGTCTTCGCAAGTAAGTCCATCCGATGTTACAGAAACTGTTCCAATTTTGTATATGGCATTAGAGTAAAATGTGACTGAAAAAAACAGGAATTTATTAAATCAGTCGATAAAAAATACTACTGCAGAACACATGTTCATAGAACGAAAAACGCAGAGTAAACCCTGATATTTGTATATGCTTAAATGGTGGATTGTAAAAAAGAAGTAAAAAGATCATTTCTGAGATAGATTTAGTTCCTTTCAACTACAGCACTATTTTGAAACGATTAACTTTTCGGGGGTTTCACACGCATATATTGTTCTGTAACCTGCAGTCTTTCTCTGCATGACTTCTAATCAGTTTGGCCTTGGTTCATAGAATCTTTCCAAGTATTCTTTCAACTGATGGTTATTTAGTTATTTATTTATATGGTGATATGGTTATTTAGTCGTGTGTGGTGAGGGTAAAAGCAATAACTACACTTACACGTGACGCTCATCAGAGAGGTAATAATGCTACTTATGAAAGAGTTGAAGAGAGTTTCAGGAAGTAATTTCCACTAATCAGCTTATTTCAGCTTGGTATTTAAGAGTGGTTTTGAGTTCTGGTAGGATATGATCTCCTTCCTCAAAAATGAGTTTCACTTGATGGAATAATGAATTATTATCCTTTAGAATTCTTCACTATGAGTTCCTACAAAAAATTGGCGAACTAGTCCACGATCTCATTTCCATTTTAGCCAAGTTAATGAACCTAACGGACGTATAAGTACGTATTTTACCGTATTTTGCCCAATCATATTTCATCCCATTTCATATATCTTTCTAGGATGTTATTGGGACAGATAATTCGAAGCATTAAAGCTTTCTTTATCCGTCAACTCTCTCCGGGGTACATCTTTTTTGTGTACAAGGCTTCACGAACCTTTCTAGGATGTTATTGGGACAGATAATTAGAAGTCTTAAAACCTTCTCCGAAAATACCCTCGGAGGCACATCTTTGTGTTTCATCCGGCTTCACGAACCTTTCTAGGATATTATTGGGACAGATAATTCGAAGTCTTAAAACTTTCTCCAACTACTCCCTCGGGGGCACATCTTCTTTGTGTACATGGCTTCACGAACCTTTCTAGGATGTTATTGGGACAGATAATTCGAAGTCTTAAAACTTTCTCCGACAACTCCCTTGGGGGCACATCGTCTTTGTGTACCAGGCTTCACGAACCCGAGGTATCCTAGTGATCTATTCTTTTCCAATGGAGTTTACTGCCACTGGTAAATATAGGGTTTGAGACCGCAGGGTGTGCACGCGATCTTTCTATTCTTCTATCCATACTTTCTTTTCACAATTACTTGACATTTTCTGTTTTGTGTTTGTTGCAGCTTGGACAAATTTAGTCACTGCGCCATAAAACCCCAAGCCAACCAACCACTATCCCTCAAATCCTAGATTCATCGGCGAAAAGAACTGTGTCAGTTCATTGAACTCGAGAAATTTATCCTTCCTAATAAAAATGCTTAAATCAGAGTTATGAATAGTTTAACCACACCCTTCTCAAATAATGCTCCCTTAATTTGCACGTTCTTACATTTGCGGGAAGATTTCAGGCCCTGACTCTATGAAGCATTTCAGGACCATTGTTTTCTTGAAATTACCTTGCCTTTCATCCGGTAAAGTACTAACTAGTTTTGCTTTTTTTTTAGATTATCTCTTAATTATCTCTCTAGTGTATATAGTTACCAAGAATTTTGGAACCGGCTTTGGTTCCGGAAAATAGTTTTACAATGTTTTCCTCTGGTTATGTATAGGTCCTTATAGGGGGGGGGGGAGGATAGTAAAAAACATTATTCCCCGCATTTACTTATCCTACTGTAAAAAAAGCCATGTTAAGAAACTAAAAATCTGAATTTTAATTATGTCATGTTCTGAATTTCAATATCTATATCAAGGAAGTCAGAAATCTATCTAAAATTATAAAATGATCATTAAATATAAATGTTGTCCTTAACTTTGCAGCTGATAAGTATTAAATATCTGCATTTCATACATTTTATATTCAATAAACTTACTGTAGCTGTGATGATGTTCAAAAATACAAAATTTAGTAACCTTGTTACAATACTAATAACTAAGAAGTTCAATTTTATTTGATGTACTTTATTCAACAAAATATTTGTTAACACTGCGAAATCATCTTTAGGTCTTGAGCTTGTGAAAGCATAGTCATATTTGTGCATATTCATGAAATTATTATGTTTTTCTTATAGGTTATTATGTACTATTAACATTGATGAAAAATAAAACGATACCGGTTTCACTATGGAATCAACTTAAACAACTCAAGTGGACTATTCTAAAAAAATAGAAGTGAACTAACTCTTTCCCACGCATTCGTAAGTTTGTAAATGATTGAAAAATAAAAATGAATTTTTTTTTTATCAGTAGAAAAAACTCACTTATAAAAACTTATTTGGAATATGACTCAGGCAACAATAACCCTTCCAACAATGGAACAGACGCGACGATATGTGATGGATCGATTCTTTAGCCACTCAGGATCGATCTCACACACAGGATCGCAACTCAAAGAGGGAGTGAAACGCGTGGTAAATGAATGGCATGAGCCGAATCGAACAGGATAAAGCTTTTTAGTCGTTATCGTAGAGTGGAAAAAACTTCAGCGTGGAAGCAAAAAGGGATGGGAAGAAAAGAAAAGGAATGAAGATAAGGTTTCTATTCTTAAATTGTTCTTTGGATGTACTCTAGCAAGAATGGCAGCGAGACGATGGTGGAAGAGGCCCGAGAGGGATCGTCTAGAGACACTGTATCTGTAGGGAGCTGAAAAACATTGATGGATACGCATTGGGTTAAGGTATGCTTGAACGCATTCTTGAGGGGACGTACATCTATTGAGAAAAAATAGAATTCCGTGCTGCTTCGAGTTAAGCAATATTTGCCAAATCAGTGTAGTAATGATTTGATCCGATTAAGGCCCGGTGCATGCATTCGGTTTTTCAACGTGAGGCGCCGTTGACGCGGTTTGAGATACGTTAGATCCAATGGAGCAGTGCACACATGCCTCCAGCGCCGCTGGGGCGACGCGCGTCCAACTTGCGTGCAATTTGTACCACAGTTCCCCACGGCGCCACACATGATTCTCCGTTCTGAAGTACCTTATTTTCATAAAAACAAGGAATATTAAAAATAATTAATAAATGGTTGTATCCAGTAACCCCTTCGTCTATTTTGTTTCAAAATATACTTTTTTTACACCACTAAATAAACACGTTTTCTTCGATAGAATATTTATCGCAAATGGCGCGAAATGCGTTCGTGCGTCAATGCACGGTTATGTGTGCATAGTTGGGCTTCGGTGCCGCAGTGGCGTCGCACGTTGAAAAACCGGATGTGTGAACCGGGCCTTACCCTCCCAGTTTCAATGAGGTATCTCGTTCATCAAGTTATATCTAATTTTGCTAATGACGAATATTTCTGTCATCAAAATATTGCCGATTTCTTTTATGATGACGAGATCAAGATCTGGTTAGTTTTCTTCTAATGACGAGATTCCTCGTGAAGACACTCATCAGGTAGTTCAAGTAGAGTTTTACGTTTGTTAATACATTTTGCGGAGGAATTAATGTTATAGTTACTTTCACGATCAATCTTTGCATTTTATGTCTATATTCTATGGATTTTGATATGAAGATGGTAAATATATTTTTTTCATTTGTGGTTATTGTGATTTCATTCTAGCGACTCTACCGACTTATAACGCTCTTTGTTTTGTACGCATGCTTGATTTCGTTAGAGAAATATTTTAAGGGTTCTTTTTAAGTGTAGTGAGATGAAAGTTAAAGTATTTTCAATTCCTCAAATGAAATAGGTGCCCAAACTTTTAAAGAGGTTCGCTGTTGTTATGGTACTTATTCCTTAAGGTCTAGGTCATCCCACCATGTTCTAAAATTATAGGCCAAAAATTATAGAAACAAGAGGCCAAAATATGACGTGTGAAGGCTTTTTCAGTGCTGTTTTTATGACAAGTTGTAAATGCTTTGCAATAACTTGAGATGTATGAAATGTAGAGGCAGGTTGTCTGCGAAGGAATTACGAGCCTATTTGAGTGTAAATTAAATAATATGCAACTAAGGAACTTTTTTCGTCAGAGAAGAGGTACAAATAAGTAGATGCAAGTAGAGTAATGTCCTACATCTAACTACAAGATATCTACTAGATACCATATATACAATATTACTGTTTATATGGTGACATTGAAAACAGTTTCGGGACAATATTGGGACGGACTTTAACTTGTAGATGTTTAGAACAAAGTTTATAGTATCGTCTATCTTATAACCATATCCGCAGGATGTATCACATGTTTCTTTCAACTCTATGCCGTAAGGTCGCACACAACTAACATAGTAGACAGTCCCTGTGAGTAACCTAAGTGCCCCTTTGTCTCATATTTATAGAACAATATTTCGTGTTAGCAATAATTTATTACCTCATTAATCTTGTATGATATATAAATAAAGCCATTTTAATTTGTCTATGTCTTAAAAGTCTCGTCTTATTTAGATTCCACGTTGTAAAAATGATTATAAAGCGGTGAACCAAATCAAACTGTGCTTGCTATCTTCCGAGGTTTTTTTTTTGGTCGGGTATTTCTTCAACTTGTGACACTTATTTTAAGTTTTTAGGTTCAAAATCTATCTAGCAAACGAATTTATGCTAAATGTGTTTCAGATGCAATGAAAATTTTCGTTGCACAGAATACGTTTTTTGATGCAGAAAGAAAGATAATTCATATTTGTATAGCTAAGAAAATAGACTGAGAAATTTTCTATTACTTTTTTAGCTTAACAATTTGAAAACATGAAATAATTTCATCAAAAATTATATAGTAGAAAAATATATATGTTAGTGAGGAAGTTGACAACTCTACTTACTCGAGCAATCTGGGAAAGGTAAATACTCAGACGGTTGCCAAATCCCATCATACGCACAAAAATAGAAGGGAGGCGTTTTCATGGCGAATCCATATCCTTGGTTACAAGTCAAAGTGCAGAAGACGCCGTTTTCTGCCTCAGTACAATTAGCACGGCCGTTCATTGGATCCGTTGGGAAGGCACATGCATGTTCTAAAGAAAAATAAATGATTCAGTTAAATGCTAAGAACATTAGAATCTGTATTATTTGACGCAGACATTCATTCATTGCAGCTTTAACGACTAACAAAACATCACAACCTAGAAAAAAAGGTAACTTATATTGTTAGACGTATTAGTTTAGAATGTGTAAGAGCTTTGTCCATTAACCCTTTCAGGGACGGTGGAACATTTTGTGCCACAACTATTTAAAACAATTAAGGATATGTATGTAACTATTTTCAGTAAAGGTACTTAAATAGGATGACCATGTTACCTTGGGACAAAAAATAAAGACATTGGAATTGGCAAATACAGGGGTAATGTATTATTCTGTATTCATGAGAAAATAAGAAATCCGCAGTTTTGCTAATGTGAGATACAAATATATGTAAGGTATTGTCTTCAATAAACCGAGAAAGAATAACTTTATAAGAATAAGTTAACAATAAATAGTCAATACCAGAAAAAGACATTGTTGCTATCGTAAGAAATCACAATATTGAAAATCAAATTTCGGAACTTTAAACCAACTGAACATTCACCATCCACAAGAAGCTAATGAAAGTTGCTCACATCATTCTGCTTAAAGTAGTTGATGGAAAAATCTTCAGTGTTGCAAGCCAGAAAAGAATGTGAAATTAAGTGATAAAAAATCACTAAGCAAACTGTGCTCGCCCGTTTCTTCAGACTTTACAAAGATTGCCAAAGGAAAGGAAAACCTTTAAACTATGTACTACGTTTTAAAACTATTTTACAGGTCATGGCTTCAGGGTTCCATATAAATGTAAATATGTTCGATACAATTGCAGAGAATCTGTTAAAGAATACCGCTAGTTTTGCATGCCAGTGTTGATTCACACGATATTGCTGCACGGAGCATTTATTGTATCTCGCTCATTACTGCGGATTGGACAATCATCTGAAGAAGCTCAAGAAGCAAAACCATTTTAGAAGATTATTTTCCAAAAAAAGCAAGGAAGCAACAAATAAGGATTTGATGCTTTCTCTTTGTATTTTAAACCCGTTTTGTTAACCGTTCACTCTTGCCTCCAACAACAGATACAAACGTCTTTTCTTGTGAAGCTAGGAAACATTTGGAAGAGCAAAAGTATCATAAACTCAATAGCCATTATGTCGTTTTTATACAGAAAAAAACACAACACAAGACAGCTCCAGTTGCGTAAAAAATGATTATGAAACAATAATTAATAAGGTTGGATAAAAAAGCGTAATTTTGTAAATAAAGTATGTTGTAAGACATTAAATGTAATAAATGTTATAATTTTCAATGCAACATGAATAAATGTGATTTTTAAATTTTGATGGAGTTCACGAAGTTTTGACCCACTGTGGTGCAGCGGACATCTTTCGTGTAGTTTTTGAAATATCATACAGCTCCTAGCTCATATGAGAATTGTGGATTAGCAACCTGAGGGTCACGAGTTCGATACTCATTATAACCAAAGACTTTCAAGGCTGCTGCATTTTCAATCTGTCGTTATCTCAAATGTCCTCACCTTGGCATAGTGTCAAAGTTTGGAGAGTAAGGTGCCAGCTCAGGTGTTGACCTCTTCATCTGACAGTGGTTCAAAATAAAGAGGTGTTGTCCACGAACCTTTACAATGGGGATGGATCAAGTACCATTCCCAATATCCTGTTGTGTTGCTCCAGTGCGACGTTAATTGAACTACCTACCTACCTAGCTCAAATTAAGCATATTTGAACTTTACGACAAAATTGACGAATTAATCTGGTAGAGATAGATTTTATATTTTATCAAAAATATTTAAAAGTCGCTGAAGGATACCAACTTTAACTATAAAGGAAAAATGAAAAACGTGTGTAAGATTGAAAGGGACTAACTATTCATTAAAATGTGTTCATCAGTGCATATTTTTCGTTTTATAGCCAGGATGCAATGCCTTACCTTGGACGGTAATCGTGATAACGCAAGTGTTGTTGTTCCCCGCTTCGTCTTTGACTTCGTAGATGATGTCAGTGGTTCCAAGAGGGAAGGAGGCCGGTTTCTCGTGAGATCTCCACACCTTGATGGCTTTGCCGGAGTTGTCCGAAAACAGAGGCTCGTCCCACGTGGCGGTAACAGGCAGAACTCTTGAAAGGTAAGTTGAAGGGGACACGCATCGATCTATTGTAGGTGGTTGTACATCTGTACGAGATAGAATTTCAGGGTTAGCAAACAAAACAGACCGAAGACAGCACACTCTTGCCAATCTACAAGAACAAAAATCCGGAAGACTCTTTCGTGGACACTCTATCAAATATTAAAACTACAAAGATAGTTCTTTAAAAAATCAAAAGCGATAACAATTTAAAACAGAAAAAGTTACCACGATCTCTCTATTGTTTTGGTACAGCTACACTCTACGTTTATGAGCCGTGGCAACGACTTTGGCGATTTTTTTGGCGCACTTCTAGTAGATAGTTACTGTAGATTAAGGCAACTCATTTGGCTTTACGGTTATTGTGGTTTTCATGGCAACCTCGGCAAACGGTAACTTTCAATTTTCATTTCGAATATTCTAAAAAGTTCTTCCAAATTCCGTTAAAGTCGTTTGATTTCATTGGTTCGTTTGAAATTTTTTTCTTTGCTTCCATTGGTTATTTTGATTTTAAAATATCTTTTGATTGCATTGGTCCTTTTAAATTTTTTTTCTTTGATACCATTGGTTCATTTATTTGTATTTCTACAGTTGTGGAATTTTTATTTTATTATCATTTTTTTTTCACGTCAGAGTTTTGTCATGTATTGTTTCTTCGCCATTTGTGGAATATTCTTGTTTAATAATTTTTTTTTCTCGGAACAGTTATGATGTATCAGGTTGAATTATTTCTTGTTTTTTTCTTTTAAAAATCTTTTTATTTTTCAACATGCCTACTGTATTTAGTGTAATTGATGTTTCAGGGTTTTCTTACCCAACAAATGCAGTTTACTTTTTCTGCTGGTTCACAAGTGTGTTTTGAAATGTGTTCAAGCTTATTACTTTTTGTGAAAGTTTTAAAAAAATATACTTTTCAAAAAATTTTCAAATTTGTTTTCAAGTTTTCATTTTTTGTTGTAAAAAGAAAAACATTTTTGGAAGAAAAATATTTGTGAAAGAATTCTTTCCTTGACAACACTGGAAGTGCGCCAAAAAAAAAATCGCCAAAGCTGTTGCCAGCACTCATAAACGTAGACTGTAGCTGTACCATTGTTTTAAACTTGGAGGCAGTTCAAACTCAACAAAAGACAGATTTGATTATATTTCGCAAAAAATGACCCAAAACATATTAAAATATGCAATTAAACTCTTTCTTACTCGTTTTGGGGGTTGTTCTTAAAAATTTATTCCAAAGAGGTTTTTGCAACAATTTAGCTACCACTGATTCTGATGTTTTTGTTCATGGTTGTCACAGTTAGGCGCTAAAACTTCGAAATTGGCGTCACTTGAGAATTTTCTTCCCAAAGAAAAATCTTGATTCTATTTACGTACCGAAAGGAAATGGTTTTTAAGGAAGACTTTCAGAGAAGTTTTTTTGCAGGTATGATACGGGGATTTTTTTTCATGTAACCCAAATGCTCTCGCATTATACATATCGGGGTTATCTTAAAATGTAGTTTATCATCGTTTGGAAGTCGTTAGTCGTTTCATCTATTTGGTATTGACTAATTAACTATTATACATTATTTCGGAATATATTATTCGGAATTTCTATAGGGCGAAATACTGAAATAGCATTCAAAAAACAAGTCAAGCAACGTCAATCTAGAATACACGTTCTACCACAAAAACACTACAGCCATCTATATTTAGCATGACCGAAAAACCTCTTTCATGTAAGAATAAAAAAGGATTTAAAAAAATCAAATTTGGAACATAACTAGCAACTTTTGTTTCTTTACTCATCTGGAGAAGCGAAACTTGTTATGTTTTTATTACAGAAAGCATAATAGCATTAAAAAAAAAGAAATAAAAACCTGTCACAATACACATGGGAAAGAGTTGATAGTTTTCCCTGTTTATACAAGTCAGTTGCGTTCTTCTTCATAAAGCGATGTAAAACAAGCCATTGTTCCCACTCTTCAAGCAAAAGAAAAATTAGAGCATTTTCCAAGCTTTTTTCGGATTACATTTCACGTAGATTACGATACAAGTCCACAAGTTGTTGCACATGTGAAGAAACTTCAAGAGTGCTATGTTTAGGACTCATAAACGCAGTATTAAAACATGAATTCTTAGCTTATCAATAATAACATTGGACACGTATCATTGACTTTGGTTTTTGGAAAGCAAATAAAATAAAGTATGCAGTGTTTTCGAAAAATGATTTTTTCTTTTTCTTGTAAAATAAAATAAGTTTCAAAATTTTTTTAAGGATTGTTAGTGAATATTTAGGTTTTCTAAGGACGCTTAAAACTACAATTTTTATCCGGCCTCTTCTTAAGTCTTTTTAAGGAAATTTTACTGCAATCTAAATGTGGAATAATGGATCGTATAGCAAGAACTGAGTATTTCAAACTACCTATTAAAAATATGTCATCTAAAAAGGGCAATTACACGAGATAATTTAAAACGTAATTTATAAATTAAAGGAAAATATATTTATTTATCTGGCACTGGAGAGTACGATATATATAGAATTAAGAGCTAAAAAGAAATTCTATACCATATGAATTAATAGTAAAGCAAATAACGCGTAAAGAGGAGAAAACCAACAAGCACCTTTGGTCAAGGTATTTTGAAGAGGAAACATTAAGTAGGCACGAATAAAAATTTATACATGAATATTAAAAACTGCCACCAACTTTTTTCTGCACAACCCCGAATTACTTAAACATGTATTAAAAGCATCGCTGTAAAAGACTTGATAGACAAGGCTTTGAATTATTTGATTAGAAAAAAAATATTGATGTACACAATTTTATTTAACAAAAAAAATACAAGTTATACTATTTGAATAAATAAAGATTAGTTATATGCTGTTAATTTTTCTTTCCTAGTTTTGATAATATCAGTCAGATTGTCTGTCAAATGACTGATTAAAAACTTCCACCTACTCTTTTTTGCATAACCCCGAAATTTAAACAAGCATTAAAAGCATCGTTGTAGAAGACTTGATAGACTAGGCATTTAATTATTATATTAGGAAATAGAAAAACATTGATGCTATCAAAAAAATACAAACTATACTAATTGAATAAATAAAGATGAATTATAATGCTGTTATATTCTTTTCTAGTTTTGATAATATCTGTCATATTGTCTGTCAAATGAAAAACCGTTTTGCCGCCCTCACCATTTTGTAACTGCTGAATTTTTCTTCAGATTTATTTGCGAGAGAAAATAATCATTCTGGGAGAGAGTAAAAAGAGTCATAACGCAGCTCATGTTTTCAGTTTGAAGTCTCAGGTTTCGTTCCACAAAAACAGCAGGCAATTATCCAACTCACCTCTGACAGTAACCGTGAAATTGCAACGTGCTCTGTTCCTGGCACGGTCTTCAGCGGCATAAAGAACCGAGGCCACACCAATATCGAATCTCCTGGGAGACACGATGGCAGGGATGACGGTGATGATAACGGGCTCGTCGCTGTTGTCGAACGTGTGAGGACTCGGCCATTCCACCATCGCACTCGCGTCGCTCTCGTCGGCGTCCACCACTATGTCTTCGGGACACTTGATTACCGGAGGCTCCACATCTGTAAAAAGTAAAACAACTCTGTTTAAAGAGAGTGCAAAATCGCAAATAATGAATTTGGCACAATAAAAGAAAAGTTTGACGCATTGTCATGATTCACGCACACATACACACACAGGAGCAAAATCGTGATATCCATGGAAACCTGCATCCACTAATAAAACAAATTTAAATACGACGGCAAAATAGTAAAATCGATAAAACCTGATGCGAAAATGGCGATTTTTGGAGCTTTCAGTAAGACGTCAGCCCAAGTGCAGAATTGAATTCAGTGTTCTGCAATATAACTCCAAGCAAATGCAATTGTTCTGCAGGGAATTTGTTCGAATTTTGAAAACTGCAGTCAAATCGAAAACAGATTTAAACACAATTATCGGCTAAATATGTATTACATATTTATAATGAAACATCGAAATTAATTAACTTACTTTTTTTTTAAAAACCAAAGCATACTTTCAGAATTTGCAATTTTGTCGATAACTTTTTAAGTAAAATATTTTGTCATTGACATAGAAGATGCGTTATTTGTACAGTGTTTGGGGCAATTTGGGCAGTGTAAGGAGGTTGTTCCGTAGCTAGAAAAGAAAAGAAAAGAAGGTGTAACAATTAACGCGCTTTGCACTGCAGAACATTATAACTTATGATTTTAAAAAATCGGCCAAAATTTTGATGAAATTAAGGAAAAATTGTTCTGCAAAGACTTTGTTCTTCGACGTACGTCGCAAATTTAATCACTTTTTGCTCCCAGAGACGTCAGTTTCTGTTTTGATTTCCCTGATTTTTCCTGTTAATAGTCAGCCAGGGATCTCCAGTACTCTGCCGGTGGATTCCGAAAATGCAGGCTGGTTGCCCTACCAAACCGAACTATTGATGTCCACTAACAGTACAGCTGGAGGCCATGAGGCTCACTTGTGTTAGCTCCACACACAAAAACAAAGAAACTGCAGTATCAGAGGGATATACAGGGAAGGAGTTGGGATTGCCTATTGAGTAACAAGGGAAGAATCCCTACTGATCTACCAAGAGGGATTGGAGTGGCCTGTTTCCGCTTATTAACCAGACATGACTATCTCCAACAACACCTACATAAGATTGGGGTGGCTACCTCCCCGATCTGTCCGCTTTGTAGCGATGGTTTTATGAACAGACAACACCTTGCGGAGTGCTCTAGTTTACAGGACATTGACACCAGGGATACTTTTCCCCAAGGACTTTATTCGCTATATTGGACGGCAAAACAGCGTATGGCCAAAAAGCCTTGAGCTGGGCGCGTAGGATTTAAAAAAAAAAGAAAAAAGCTCCACACACATCTATGCCTAAAAACCTCGTACCTCTGGTCTCGCTCAATGAACTGCTTAACCAATGTTGGAGGCGGAAGATTTTTGGATGGTCGTGGCGATTGTCGCACATAGTGCGATGAGTGTATCAAGGAGCCGAATCTCCTATCTGCCGTCGGGAAAACTTCATTTTTTTTTAGGACCTTCCTAGCCTTCAGTGGCAAATCCGTAGTGGCCGTTACTCGGCAAGGCCGGAGGAAAGTGCTGCCTCCACAGAAAGAAAGAAGAACCAGGGATTGCTGGTGTCCATCTTTGGAACCTCAAATATATTCTTACAGTGATTGGTTAATGGCGTTTGTCATGTGCAATGGGTACACACTCTTCTCCCCTGCCTCATGCCTTCTACTGAGGCTAGCACCTAGTCCAGATAATATGCGCATTTGGTACTTGCGGATGGTCTATTATCTCTCCATATTCTCGTTTTCCCACCCTTGTAAAAACCTGCCTCAAGCTCTTTGACAGAGTTTAGATCATTCACAGAATTTGCCAGAATTGTGTGCTACTGTCTTCTGGACCCCATTTTCAATTTATACTGAAAATGATTTGTAATTTATTGTCTTTGTCGAAAGATAACAGCGATGAATTTAGATAACCTATAAAGATAACCATTCAATTTTATGTGTTTGATCCATGGTCAGTATATCCAGTGTTTAATGTTACACTACCTACCATTATGGGGTCCGTCAGCTCTGTTTTCGATTTTAGTTTAATTTTCGTAATGAGCACTGCGTTTAATAAGTTTTGAGCACTGTTTTCAAATATATCAATACCTATTTTACCTACGGCGAACGAAATTTCAGTTCAGGTTAGTTAAATTAGCTTCATCGCCTAATTTTGACTGTTTACATCACATCAATTGGGGTTGGGAGCTCGAGCACCAATGGTCATCATCTTGGATAAATTTGGTTTAACTTTTCGACCAACTACTTTTATAAGTAATTGACCGCCGATAAGCAACCCAATCTCATTGTCCGTACCGATGTTAAGTTATAGAAAAAAGGTGGCATTTAACTATTCCACAATCGAAGTAGATTATTCCCATACCATTAGATAAGTTTCCAATCCCTTCAAGAGTCAAACATCGAATACAAAACTTTCGATTCAAACAAACACTATTGGCCTCCAAATTGACCACCAATGGCAACTGTTCTTTGTGGTCAGACGTTCCGATCGGAGCTTCGGAAGGTCTTTCAAAACTACGAACTTTCAAAAATTAAGAACAAAAGAAGAAACGTTCGTTTTGAATTTTAGATTCATTATAGCTTTCTGGCTCGCAGATTTCGGACGCGCTGTCTGTGGAATTAAGTTAAATTCTTGTTGATGTAAATAAGCTAATTTCTGGAGTTGGAAAAATGTTATAGTAAAGCAAGTTATATTCCTTCTGATGTTATGTCTACATGATTTATAACTTACGCAAAACTAGTGTTTGATACAAACAAACCGCCAGAGAATGTTTCTGTAGCTGTTCCAGTGTTAATTAATCTTTGTAGTTGTATTTTTGGCTTCAGTAATCTTCTTAACTCTGGCATACGAAATAAAAAATATTTCAAACAGATGAAAATTCAATTTCTTCACTATTTTTGTGGGGGTGGCCGAAACTCAACCACCTAATTGAATACGTCACTGGGGTTCATTCAGCTTACGTCATAAACACGTAAGTAAGTAGAATGTCATGTGATAGATCTAGATCTAAAAGTTGGAGAGGAATACTCACCAACACAAGTCGTGACTAGTTCCTGATCGCTCCATTCTCCGTTATCGATGCACCTCCTGCGCTCTGGACCGGCCAGCGTGAACCCGGGCTTGCATTCGAAATCGCACTCGTCGTTGAAGCTCGACTTGCCTTTGGTGCATCTCGAGGGTGTGATGAGGCCGTTCGGAATAGGCTTCAGTGCAGAACAGCTCACAGCTGCAAAGACATTTCAAATTATTTTACCTGTAGAGAAATTAATCCGGCAATAGGGACAACAAGATAAATATTGAGTGACAAAAAATATTTGAAGGCGTTAAAATAAACATTCTCAAAGCAGGGTACACTTTTTGTTGAGACACGTATTCATAAAGTAATAACGTAGGGGGCCCGGTTTTTTATTTAAATAGAATGCTAAGAGGAAATTGCGGATATGATTTTTTGACAATTTCAAGACATCTAAGTGCATTTTACTAGTGCGATAAACGAAATTTCAATTTAAACTGATTAAATTAGCTTCAGTGTAAAATGTTGACTTGTCTGTTTTCACGTTTTACTAAGCCTGAAACTTAAAGAGAAAAAATGGCAAACTGTGGCCTGAGTAGTCAGTGATTCATTAAAAAGTTTGTTGGGCATAAAACAAAATCGTCCGCCTGAGCAATTTTATTTTCCATCGAATTTCGATTCAATAACGTTCATTACAAAATTTCTTACTTTTTCTCAAATAGTTTACCTTGATCTCTAAGTTAAGTAGAATATGAACTACATACTGCATATATATATAACTACATATATAACAAATAATACTGTTGAATTTTATTTTATTTTAAAAATACAAATGAATTAATTTCGTCGAAAACACTTTTGAAAGCGATATTTACACTGCTTTCCTGGCGAGAAAAAGGTTGGTTGGGTTTCTTTGCGCAAGGGCTATATTTGGTCAGGCTGCGCCAAACACAAGACAGCGTCAAGTAATAGACATACATCACACAAAAGGTTTTTTTTTTTTTGACATACAAAAGAGAGAAATACACTCAGGGTATGAAACATGTATCAAACCTTCGCCGCATATAACTCGCAGTGAAAAAAATTTGAACATTCAGAAAGTTAAACGTTGAGAATTAAGATACACTTTCTGTTTCCTGAGGGGCACATCCCCAACTTGGTACTTGTACTCGGAATGCAAAATAGGATGGGCGGCTACAATCGTGTGTGTGATGCTGTTTAAGAAATTCTAAGACATCGTAGATTATTTTTTAAATGTAATTTTGACATTAATTATAACCGTTTGATATACGTACTTGCCTACTTTCCTCGTGGTTTAAAAATATATTAGTCGCCTCTACCTATAATACAAGGAGCAGGCCACTATCGCTAATAAATAAGCCGGAGATTCCAACAACAGTAACAATTTGAAGCGATTGAATATGTAACAGATAGTAAAAAAGATTAACAGCGAACGTGAGCTACCCTTTGGGAACAGCTGGCGAAAAGAGGTAATACGAACGCCAAAAAAATGACCTTCAATTTTTTTCGAGCGAGATGAAAGAGTGAGAAAAATACCCGTGAAATTACACATCCATTTTGCAAGGAAAATAAATATGGCCACCCAAGTCACACGATTTACGTCGTCCATCGTGCAATCGCTGCTAGGCCGCGAGAAGGGAATACACGGCCAGAAAATAAAGTAAAAGGGAAAAAAAAACATCCTGTCTGTACAAAATGATTTATGACGAATCTCTCGTCATACAGCGAGAGATGCAAAAGCATGCGCAGATGTATGCGCAGAAGCAGGAAAAGAAGGCGGGGGAGAGAAGTAGAGGATGGAAAAAAATGAGGGAACCAACAGAAAAGATTCTGAGGATTAAAAATAAAATCACAATCTCTGAGAAAAAGCTGCTGCCGTCGACGCTCCTGCTTTTCAACCTGTTCGCGAAGAAGTCTCTTTACACCTTAAGTCACAGGAAAGTGAGGAGGATGGAGTCGTAAATCGCCAGTTCCGAGAAAAAAAGCAAGAGCTAAAAGTGTGTTTCAGCACCTTCTTTGCTCATTCTGAAACCTCTGGGTTTGACTGTTGGTTTTCTGCGGATCGCTAAAATACGATGCCAGAGATATACACCGTGACGATTTAAGCGGGAAAGAGCGGTTGAGAAACATGTGTAAATGTCAGTGGAAAGCATTTGTCATTCTCAGTTGAATCCGTGCGAAAAAGATCTGTTTTCGTTTTGCGAAAACTGATAAAAAAATCCAAGGTGCCGACTGTAATAGACGAGCAGCCCTGTGTAGAAACTTTTCGCTATCTTCATTTTGAACTGCTCGTAAAGAACTCTAATTTCAGTTAATTGCACAGCAACATTTTTTAATGTTACAAAAGTGAAATATCTTGCTGCGAATATGAAATCGTTTTATTTTTGAAATTATACTTGACGAGGTGTTAGGCCCGGTACACACATCAGTTTTTTCAACATGCGTCGCCGCAGCGGCACCGAAGCATAACTATGCACACATAACCGTGAAATGACGCGAGTACTCATTTCGCACCATTTGAGATAAATATTCTATCGAAGAAAACGTGTTTATTTCGCTTACTTGGTGTAAAATAAGTATATTTTGAAACTAATAGACGTTACTGGATACAACCATTTATTAATTATTATTTATATTCCGGCGTCGGGGGGGAACTGCGGTACAAATTGCACGCAAGTTGGACTTGCGTCACCGCAGCGGCGCCGGAGGCATGTGTGCACTACTCCATTGCATTTAATGTATCTCAGATCGCACTTGCGTTGCGACAGCGGCGCCGCACGATGAAAAATCGGATGTATGCACCGGGCCTTAATATTTATAATAATAAGCTCTTTTTCATCTGCATGGAAAAAACGGAGCAAGGGCACGCATTTTCAGATTTTTCTTCCGATCATTCGGTTTGAAGTTGTCAGGGTGACGGTCACAAAGTATTGCAGAAAGCACGAATCAAAACACATTGACGTACATGAAGGAAAACACTAGTTTGCACTTCGATAGGCAATCGTCAGAAAGCCATTTCCAAGCCCACTTGACATTAATATAACTGCGACTACGCTCACTGCTACTTTCAATAAATGCCATTAACACATTTATTCTGAATATCGGAACTGTTTTCAGTCAGCATTTAATTTTAAAAAGTCAATTATTATTAAAACTCAGTGTTTGATTTTGCAAAATTCAAAAATTTTATCAATATTTCTTTGAGACATCACACCTTCAACCTCCTCTGGTATTAATTTCATAATTCTAAATTGTTTTAATCAGACGTATTTCTAAATAGCTGAGTAGGTCACAGCCCGAAGTACAAGTCATGATTTTTTTTACACTTAAAAATAAACACTTGTGCATTAAACAATATACTTAAAAATTTACTATAATCTAAAAGTAGTCCATTCAGATGATGTCTAGCAAACCAAAACTTATCACTCAACCAACACAGTACGATTGAGATTTCACGATTAACACTAAACAAACCTAATTTAGGGAATGATTACAGCCTGACATAATTCATGATACATATCTATCAGTTTGTTATTCTGAGAAAAGGGCTGCAAGTTTTATGTCAGGTTAATCAGAGTTCGGTATTGGGTATACATTAGAGAGGATGCAACGAAAGTTTTTACAAAAATTCTATACTTTTGTGTATGTTCTCAGTCGGGAAAATTGCCTTCTAGCATCCTAAATCAGTATGTAATATTTTGCTTTACCATCTCTATCTGTCGAAATGGCCTCGAGGTAATTCTGAAGAAACATACTCAAAACGAAGGGCAGACACATTTGCGAGTTTGAGGTATTTTCTAAACTTTTGGATTCTTTTTAACCGAGAGAGAGAATGATAAAATACTTATGAAATTTACATAGGAAATCTGGATACGGGTATTTGTATTGATTCCGAATTTATACCGCTGCCATTCCGCAAGAACAAAAAAAAAAAGGAAATTTCCTTATTATACTCTTAAATGAACGTTAAATTCCTTTTTTTTTTATCTTATTGATTAGGAATATTATTCAAGTGCTTAACGACACTTTCTTTAATTTCTATTTTACATAAATCTTTAATTAATTACAAATTTTGGTATTAATTATGACATGGAGCTAATCTGATTATAAGTAAAGCACTCCGTAATTGATACATCGTGTTCCGTTCTGTATAATGTTAGCTTACAAGGGAGACACATTAAAAATCAGTTCTGAGAAAACGAAGAGGTAAACATTCTCACTGCTAAACTCACTTAGTGCGTCTCTCAAGAACTAATATAACTTTCATGCAAAGAAAAATTACTGAGAGGGTACACACGCTTCAACAGTATAAGAATCGCCACATTCTGGAGTAGAAAATCTAAAAAACTTCTAAAAATCTTGAATTTTTTTTATAGTGTTTCATTTCTAAGCCGACGGTGCTCAAGACAGCTTAGGAGATGACCCCTGTAAACAAGACCATTGATAGAATGCTCTTTTCAATTTAAAACTTTGAAAACAACGCTGTATATACCTAGTTGTTAATACCAAATTTATGCATTTATTTATAAATAGCAAAATTCTGTGAGAGTTCAAATCGTTTTGAAAGGAAAACTGGATAAGGTTTCGATTTTAAAGTCGTTTATTATTGATGAAGTGTTTCGAAATGACGGGTATCATATCTGAAAGATAAAGGAAAGCAGTTACGTCTGCAGAGGGCTTGAAGTCCATCCCAGAGCGATATGGCAAGGCAAGTTCTCTTTTTGGATCCAATGAGAGTGAAGCCGTGGTCGCAGGAGAAGTGACATTCTGTCTCGAATACATTGTCCGGCGTTGTGCAGGTCATCGAACCATGTCGAGGAGGACTCAGGGCTGGACAGGTCTTCACTGAAAGACAGTACGCGTTTGAAAAGACATTCTACATTTGGAAGGAAATACAACTCTTTGTTAAGATATATGTAGAATAAAGAATCTGATATATCTTCTGTGAAACTAGGAATTTTATTTATTTTTACCTCGCAATAAAGAATGTAATAATCAAGCTCTTCGAGGATTTTTATTTTAGTTGAATGGATAAAAGTTACTTTTTAAGTTGTATTTGTATGGAATGAAATATTTACGAGCCCAGTTTTTAACATTTTTACCTCACAATAAAGAATGTAATAATCAAGCTCCTCAAGAATTTTTATTTTAGTTGAATGGAGAAAAGGTACTTTAAAGTGTGTTTGTATATAGAATGAAATAGATATGAGCCCTGTGTTTAATCTTTGTTATTTTCTAAAAATAACACAAATAATGGTCAATATGTACTCAAACAAAATAAAAAAAAATAAAGTTTGCCTCAGAATAAATAAATACACGAATTATTATTTACAGTTCGGAATTTTCTTCAAAGATGCAGCACTTATACATGCAGTTTTTGGATAGCTATTGATCAATGATATCGCGGTATTTATTTTAAAATTATTTAATAATCAAAGAAAAAGAGAAATCTAGAATATATGATCCCTCGTGGTAGATTATCCGAATAATTCCTGTACTTTCATACTTAGTGGTGTTGTCGGGTGAGGAAACACTGCACAACTCAAAAAAAATTACGTGACGTTCTAAGGGTTAAGATTATATTAATTTTTTAAACCTTTTACAGTAAATGAATTTGGAGTAACTGGAGCTAAAATTCATTTATTACTTTTGCAGAAAGCCTTCTCTCCCGTCCAAGAACCGTTTTCAGCGCACAATCGTATACTACTGCCTTGAAGTTTGAAACCGGCATCGCATCGAATTCCACAAGCAGCATTGAACACACGGCTGCAGGCCCCATTCACGAAGTAGCCGTGTTCAGGAGAATCCAAAGGCGGGCATTCTAATACTGTGGATGGAATAAATGACACCAATTACGGTTTATAAAATTAGAGATCTTGTATGCAATGTGATTAGATTCCATTTACTGGGTGACTTAATATAGAAATTATATATTCTTCTAATCGGCTTCTTATGAATACCCGGCATTCAATTAGGTATCTCTTATTTTTAACCACATAATTTTCTCCACTTATAAATTCTTTTTCAATAAATAAATTTTTTATACTTCAGTCCTTTTTTATGTAATTAAATAACGATGCGACAGGAAAATGGGCAAGGTATAATTGCATAACAACTAATGATTGACATTAGTTTGTAAAAGAAATATGCTGTTCAATTTAATTTCTTTTATCGTCGAATCACTGATTCGGTAAGAAAAATAGTCAAAAATCAAGAGTTCAAAGACTGATTTATTTCATTCCAATGGTTAGAGCAGAAAATTGCTAAAATTTCCAAATTATTAAAATAATTCTTCATAGACGATAATAACTGATAAGTAACTCGTAAAACCAACACAAAATCATTTATCACAATGCAAATAAGAAAGCACATGAAACTGTAATGTTAGTTTTCGATTTTAGAATCAGTAACTTCTCCTTTAATTCGGATTTTTGTAAGAGATAAGGCTAATTTCATAGATGAGTTTATTCGGTTTTTTAAGGAAGCTATATTTAAAGATGTTTCTATTACCAACACATTTTTTCCCAACTTTCTGAAACCCAGTTTTGCAGAGACACTGGTCCAAGCTGGTGCTACCAGCTAAAGAAACTTGGTTAATATCTGGACAAGGAATGCACGAGGAAACATCTCCAGGACTACTGTATGGACGATAGGTTCCAGCCGGACAAGCTGAATAATAAAAAAACATTTCACAATTACAAAACTGATAACAACAACCAAAAAAAAAAATCAAGTTCTACTTCAGGTAAAGCCCAAAGCAATATTTAAATTTAAAGTAGCATTTTGGAAAAAAAAATTTATTCGCAATTATTACTAATCTAAAAGTGATTTAATGTACTGGTATATTCTAGAAAATAGTGATATATAAAAAACCTGTGGAGAGCAAAAACGAAGCTGTTTGAAACAAATATGAGAAGCCAGTTTCTATTTGAATAGAATAGATTTTCACCGCAAAAGCTGATGCCTCATTCTTTCAGCTTCAAATGGTTACTTAATAGGATTGGTTAATTACGTTGTCATATGTTCGAAAGGTACCTTTCAAACCATTCCCCCTATTTCATACTTTCTTCTGAAATTCCCATACTTTTTAAAATCAGCATCCAATCCAAATAATATGCGCGGGTTACCAACTGCGAGTATTTACTGCGCAAATGTCGTATTGTCGATCATCCGCTCCCAAGTTCTCTCTCCATCATCAGTTCAAATTAATTCTCATCCATTGTCATATGAAACTAAATCCATAACGTGTAAGTTATTCTGATGCAATTTAAACACTTCAAGTGTTTCAACGAGATATTTCGTCCAAAAACTGGTCAATTTTACCAATGACCCGGGAGCAAAAAGTGTTTAAAACTGCAACGTACGTCGCAGAACAAAGTCTTTGCAGAAGAATTTTTCCTTAATTTTATCAAAATTTTGGCTGATTTTTTCAAGTCATAAGTTACGATGTTCTGCAGTGCAAAGCGTGCTACTTCCACACCTTTTTTTTCTTTTCTAGCTACGAAACAACCTCCCTACACGGCCCAAATTACCAGAAACACTTTATAAATAACACATCTTCTATGTCAATGACAAAATATTTAACTTCAAAAGTTATCGACAGAATTGCAAATTCTGAAAGTATATGCTTTGGTTTTAAATATAGAAAGTTAATTAATTTTGATGTTTATTATAAATATGCAATACATATTTAGCCTATAATTGCGTTTTACTTCTGTTTTTGATTTGTCTGCAGTTTTCAAAATTCGGACAAAAAGCTTGCAGAACAATTGCAATTGCTTGGAGTTGTGTTATAGAACACTGAATGTAATTCTGCACCTGGGGCTAAGGACGAGATATTTCGTCGGGACAAAACTACCGTATTACTCCTGGGAAATGAAGAACCAAGAAGGAAAAACAAATTGTCCATTACTTAGAACTGGTGATAGTTTTTACACCAGAAAGTGTTTAATACTGGGAGATACTTGAATAAAAACCCACAAATTTGTTTAAAAAATAGAATTGGGTGCAAAATTAATTCCATTTCTTCTTACGTATAATTTTTGTAATTGAAGAATAGGTAGGTAGATAATTAACACCGCAATTGGCTATTGGCGACGTTTCGGGATCAATTCCAAATGGAAAAAATCCAAGGACAAGGCCTCGTAATTTTTAACCATGGTCAGATGACCAGAACAACACCTGAGCTGACACCCTATTTTCCAAACTTTTGCACCACATCCACTAAAGGACATTTGGGGCCATGACAGAGTAAAAGGGCACCAGCCGCCGTGTCCACGACTGTCTTTGGCTGGACCTAGTTTCGAACTCGCAACCTTCCGGTTGCTAATCCGTTGCTCTTCCACCTGGGCTACCGCCGCGACCGTATTGAAGGAAAGAAGAACTAAGTACCATGACAATCGCCCTTGATTCCTGTGCCGTAAAATCCCTTCTGGCAAAGACATGCATAATGGCCGTTCGTGGTACCACAAGTGCACTGCGCTCTCTCATCACAGCAATCGGTGCCAGCAGGGCAAAGTCTGTTGCAAGATTCAGGATCCTGATTCAGGTAGCTTCCAATTTGAAGATCTGGAAAAGAAATGGGATGTATTAGGAGACTACTAAAATTTATTGCAATAAATCTTCCATTTGTGTAAAAATGTTAGCAAAGGCCAAACGGTTTAACTTTGACGCCAGTCACTCACTGCTGTCTTCACAGGTCCGCAGTAGCATAGAATGGAAGATCGCCGTCCTCAAATAATAATACGTACTGAAATATGGTGGCAGTAAAAATAGTAATAGATAAAACCTGGAGGAAAGACGACGCTTTTTGAAACTTAAATTTGAATTAGACGGCAGTTTCAATGAACATCATTGAATTTGCATCGCAAAGAGCGACCAAGGACTGCTAATGCTCTGTTCTTTCAGTCTAAAATGGTTTCTTACAATGATTAGTTGCGTAATATTGTCATGTGCAAAAAGTGCCTTAACTCTTCTCCACAACCCCATTCTTCCTATTGAAGCTAGAATCCAGTTCAGAAAAAATAAACAGTTCCCGAACTGTGCGCATTTACTCCGCAACTTCCGTATAGTTTATCATTCTCTCCTTGTTCTATCCCATTTTCCCACCTTTGAAAAAACAATGTAAAGTACGAATGCACATCAGGAGTTATTCACACAGAATTGACAGGATTGGACGTAATTGCACCTTTGGGATTCCTTTATGTTGTTACTTATTTCACCCAACCTAGAATATACTAGACCAGGTCCACTTAATCATTCACCATCAGGAAGTCCATCACCAGGAGCCTTGTCAAGATCATCCCGACTCAGTCCCAAGCAAATCAGAATATGCTCGAAGCCGGTTGTTGCTCACATGTAGAGCACAAAACGATTGTCTTGCATCCTCTGTCATAGGAGAGTGACCTAATATGTCCCCTGTTGAATCTTGTTAGAAAGGTCTGTTCATTTCTTTCTCCCTTAAACTTCAATACTGTTCCAGGATGGATACCTCTGTACCAATAGAAAGGGAGCAATACGCCAGGTCTTGTTAATCAGGATTTTTCGCTTGGAGGTAAGTTCCTGAAAAGTAAGTTCTCCTGTGGGGATCCCTGGGAAAATGTATCATTGCAGCACGTGGGGGACCATCCTCCTATTAAATCGAGTATTCCTTCCCTTATACCAACACATCTTGCTCTCCGGTCCATTATTGTTGGATAGTGTATAGCCTTAACTTAATATCGATGGGGAAAATGAACATATAAAATTTAGATATGAGCTATTTATAGTACACTCATTGCCATAAAAATTTGCGCACCAAGAAAAAGTCGTCAAAATGAAGCGAAATTTTACACATGTACGTACCACTTTGATATAAGTAAGTGATTAGAAAATCAAAGAAAAAGGATCATTTACTGCAGAAAAAAGTACAAATGAACGGAAGTTTTAGTACTCTGTTGGACCCCCTCTAGCGCGAATGCACGATGCGATACGAGCGGGCATTGACGCATACAAGTTCCGTATGATGTCCTGAGACATCTCGTTCCACAGTTGCAACGCGCCTCTAGTTCGACCAAACTCGTAGGGTTTCCAACTTGCCATCCCAAATGATCCCAGATATGCTCGATTGTTGACAAATCTGGGGATAGAACAGGCCAAGGAAGGATGGTAATGTGGCGGAAGCAGTCTTGTGACATCCTTGCTGTGTGTGGCCGAGTATTGTCTTGTTGAAAAATGGCTCCTGGGAGCCCTGCCATGAGCGGCATCACACGTGGCTGATGGATGTCATGGACGTACCGCTGGGCTGTCATTGTGCCATAAATCAATATTAGGGGTGACCGTGTATCGTAAGCAATGGCACCCCATATCATCACACCAGCTGTGGAAGCGGTGTGTCGCTGTAAAGCGAAGGCAGGATTGAGGCGTTCACCAAGGGGCCACCACACACGAACACGATTGTCATCACTGCTCAAATTGAATCTAGATTCGTTGCTGAAGACGACCTGGTTCCATTCCGTTGCAGACCAATCCCGTCGTGCGCGACACCACTCCAAACGGAGACGTCGGTGGGTGGATATCATTGGAAGCACACGTAATGGGCGCCTCGATACCAGATGTCCTTAAGCCAGACGCCTTACGATGGTTCGGGAAGATACAGGGGGCAGTTGTGAAGGTGCTGCCTGTGTCTGGATAGCGGCCAATGAGGCAGTCGGCTCTAAGCGTGCGTTTCGTATGATGTGACGGTCTTCTCGACTACTCGTCTGACGAGGCCGGGTCGTCGTGTAAATGACGTCTCTTCTGTCCACTGGTCCCAACACCTCCTTACAGTAAAATCAGAGCGGCCTACTTGACGAGCTACTCGCCGAGCTGACCACCCAGCTTCCATCATCCCGATGATTCTTCCCCTCTCGAACTCTGACAGCTGCTTATTGCCTTTGACGGCGGCGTAACGGCATGTATATCTCAGCGTTTCCTTTGCAAAAGATTAAGTACCCTCAAACAAGCTCTGCTTACATGTTTAATACTCCTAGGAGAAAGAAGTTCAACGCCCTCTAGTGGTATTACGCAATCTGCAATCACGCTGTATTTCTAATCATTTGCATATGTGGCCGACATTTACCTTCATGCCAAGTTTCGTTACAATCCCCTAATTATTTCTTGGTGCGTAAATTTTTATGGCAATGAGTGTAAAAAGCAAACCATACTCAAAATTCTCACTCACCCTCATGCAGCGCCCTCCTAGCCAGGGCTTCGAACTCCTCGAAACTGTCAAGGATGTAGCTGTGTTCTTCCGGAGGATCCGATGCCATATCATAGAGCTCTCGGACATTTCCATTCTGGATGCCGAAAGTGAAGATTTCCACCTGTTGATCACGCAGTACTTTGGCCGCCGGCCTGGGGTCGCCGCCGTTGGAGTAGCCGTCGGTGACCAGGAAGACTGCTTTGGTTGCTTTCGGACGGGCTTTATCCAGCACTTCCTGCGGAAGAGAAAGTTGTTAGAGAACCTAAACTCTGTGCTGAGGAGAAGTGATGATATTACATATACTTGTATGCAGAAAATCATCCAAAACATTAGCTACAAAGCCATTTAACTGTCGTGTTTGTCAGGAAGACACTAACACTGTCTTTAAATCTTTAAGGTTAACGATGGCTAAAATTCTGCGAAAAAAAAGTATCTGATACCTCATAGCTATGTATGGATTTATTGACCGAAAAAGGATCTAAAATTTGGTTGATATGCTTTCGATTTGCAAAATATTTTCTATTAGTATGAAAATAAAAAATATATAATTTTCATACATGCATTTAAATATAAATATACATATATCGACAGCTACCACTTCCTTATTTGGTTCTTATTTTTCCAATAATTGCATCACATTTCAATGGAATTGCTCTTTTTTTAATGGATAATGAGTCTGAATTGGAGTTATTGCTAACTCTGAGGAAACTCAGAATTAACAATAGCCCTAATTCAGATATGAAAATAAAAATCCATTTAAGTGGGTAGCATGACTGCGAAAGATCATTAAATTGCCTTTCTGCAAAGGGAAATTGTCACTTTAACACAATTGAATTTAGAGTGATACAAAGCGGGGTTGAAATTACAACGTGATGACAAAAAAGGAAACATAACAATGATGCGCATGCCTATTTAACCAAATTTTAACGCAATGCTAGTCTCACGATTCAAATTTTGTACAAGTTCATTTGTCGCTTCTTCAAATAATAAGTGGATACGCTATATATTTAAGCTCTAATTAAATAAGAGCAGTCAGTGATACCCTGAACTAATCTCCATAGATCGGCTTGGGAAAGGTAATTTACGTAACTACCTGGAAGACTATTTGAAAATACTATAAATAAATTATGCCATGTTCAGTAAATTGACCCTGTATAATTTATCTGAATTGGGCATAGTATAAACGCAAAACTAAATAACTCTCGTTTAAATTGATAATTATAAATTGGTTCATTCATTCCATAACTAATTTATGACCTTCTTCTCCCCCCCCACACCTTTTTTTTTTCCATCTCTGTTTTTTACAAACTGGGATTCGATTTTTATACGAGTTTCAATAATTCTGGGCCAATGTTAAATGACTTGACAATATCACTACTATTTTATCTGTTTACTTTCCTGGGAACGAGGCCTTTAAGACATTTCATCTTCTTGAACCTACAATAACAAGCTACTGGATTTCCTATTCTACTTACTGTCATGTTCACTGTCATTCTTATAAAACTTCCTAAATTTATCTTTCAAATAAACTCTTGTCCAGACCCTTAGTCTTTTATACTTTCTGGGACAAATCAATCATTTTTTGAATTCCAGGTGGTCCCATTCGTCACTGAGAGGAACAGTCAGTCAAACTAAGCTGTGATTTTAATCAATTCACTTTGTTACTTGTAAAATAAATATGACTTTGACACCTCTTGACCTTCGTGGTGTTGCATTTTTGATGGTCAGCAGTGTATAGGCAGTGTATAGGTCACTGGAAAAATGTGATGTTTAGGTTTGTAGTTTTGTTATCTAAGCTTCAATTCCGAATAACAACTAGATTTACAACGTAGAAGACAACAAACTAGGAGTATTTCAATACAAGTTTTCATTTAACTCAATATGGAATAAATGAAATTTTAAAACAAAAGTGTAAATCAAGAGAATTTAATTGCTAGGGTAATTTCCCCAGTCATTAACCTAGACAATCCCTTTTCCCCAGGAAAAAATTCTTAGACTTTGGAAGAACACGAGGTGTTTGAATTATTCTTGCTAAGATTTCATCAACGCTTCTCTTTTTGTAAGTCGCTGACTGAGTAACATGTGTTATTAATAAAAATAACGAAAACAGCGTTTATAATGCAGACATTATTTGAAATGATGCAAAGATAAGCTGTTTAAAAACGAAACTCGGGAGAGCTCACTAGTTTTACATTCTTAAAAAAGATATTAGACTAATGACGAATTTATTGTTCATGCTATAACATTATTCTCACTGACGGTTATTCTTATTGATTCTGATGACAATGATTACTCATATAATTCAATTTACATTGAGTATTAAATGACTTTATAATAGATTAAAGAAGTGATTTAGTGTTTATTATATGCCACTTTTAATCGAACTGCTAAATTACAGCATAAGCCAAGCCTAAAGATTAAACATCACTACCCTACAATAATGGACCAGACGCAAGCGGATTTGCATAAAATCCGACTACTTGTTTGGGGGTGTTTTTTGTGGTATGGACTGAAACCTTTGCATGTTGTTCCTCGTCAATTGAACGCCGACGCCTACATGAACATTTTGGACAATCACATTCTTCCTACGCACTGGCAATTTATGGAATGGATGAATGTTACTTCCAGAACGATAACGCTCCATGTCATGTTTTAGCCTCTGTCAAGCAGTGGTTTCAAGATATGGATGTGCCGACTAACCGGTATAGTGGTTAAGGTGTTAGCCTCTAGATCGGAAGGTCCCCGGTTCGAATCCGGGTTCGGGCATGGATGTTTGTAAGCGTATACCAACTCAGGTGTTGCTTCGTCATCTGAACATGGTGCAAAATTACGAAGTAATTGTTAGGAGCAATGATGGTCCTCCCACTGGATGCTCCTTCACAAGTGGCCATCACTTCCGGCCTTGTAGTGGCCAATGACTTCGGTCAAAATGTGCCCGCCATTAGAAAAAAAAAAAAGATATGGATGTAAAACGTGTTCCCTGGCCACCTCAGAGTCTTAACCTAAACCCCGCAGAACATTTGTGGGACGAGTTAGAGCGACGTTTACGGACCAGGGAACCACGTCCGAAATCTACTGCTGAGCTGGCGACATTCTTGCAGCAGGAATGGGCACAAATACTCATAGCTGTGTATCAAAACCTTGTTGAAAGTACGCCCAGAAGGGTTGTTAGTGTCATTGTAGCATGTGGGGATTATCCCTCATTATAGCATGTATTATTTCCATGATACCATCACATCTTGCTGTCAGGTCCTTTATTGTAGGGTAGTGTATGTTATCAAAGCTAGGAAAGAAAATAACTGCATTATAATTAATATTTATTTGTTCACTGATCCACCCTTTTCGGATGCACTGATCTTTCTAAATGTTTACTTGTATATACAACATAACATTATTTTGGTTTCCAATGCAGTGTACAAAGAAATTTTAAATTGATCTAACATAGAATGTAACAGTGAAAAGAATATCCCAGAGCCACTTAGTTAGAAAATAAGCCAATCAGAGATAACTGGTGGTTGTAACTTGAAAAGTGTGTGAAATCATCCTAAATTAGTCAAATTTCATGTTTACATGATTACACAACATAAGACAATACACTAATTTTACATACTTAAAACCTTTCTTTGAAAACTAAATAAATTTTTCTATAAATGTCAACCGCGAATTATTTACCCAGGTTACCAATAAAATATATTTTTTCTCTACTATTATAAAATGAAGTATTTGTCTGTCTGTGTGTGTGGATTGTCCGAAAGTATCTGTGGCATTTACAGTAATGGAATTTGGCGCACAAGTAGTCCGAATGTTTTGCAATTTTTCTACGGCGCCCGAATTTTAAAATTCAATCTATAACATTTCTAAATGAATTTAATGGCATTTAATATTATTATTGTTTTCTTTAGAATGGCAACACCATAAAGAGATGACAGATTCTAAATTTTTTTTTCGTGTTTCCGTTTCATTTTGCGGAAATTTGTTGGAAATTTTTACACCAGCTAGGCACCTTATACATTTGATTTTGTTTTAATAAATAATTTTCAACTAAATATTTATATTTTCGCAGGAGATTGTGACGTCACGCCGATTGGATCTATTCTTAATTCGAATTTCACCGCATTTGACAGTGAGAGTTACCCGTGGTGACTGTTATTCAATAGGCTATGAATTCCCATTTGGTTTGCTATTGCGTAGCAATCACCGGGGGTTAGCGAACAGTGGTCACACCTAGCCCTGCGAAAAGAATTGTCAAAGGCAACGCCGTGCTGTGGCTAGTCGTTACTAAATTTTGAAATGTCCGTATAAGTTGGGTAAACCATATAATACTTACTTAAAATACTGTGAAAGTATCTGCATTTGTTACTAAGGAATTATTGTTTTAATTCATTATCCTTAATGGTCGGTTGATTTTAGGTTTACGGCGCAAGTGGACTATATTTGGTCAAGCTGAGTCAAGCACAAAACAACGTCAAGTGAAAAATGTCACGAAAGGGAGAAAAGAGGGATTGGGAAATAGAGTAGTGGAAATGACAGGAAAAGATCGCTTGGTTATCCCGGGAGCACGTTCCACGTGATTATTAAATACAGTAAACCTTGCTTGAAACATAAAAGATAATTAGATTATCCCGGGTCCGTAATGCCAGAATACGCCTAAAAGATACCTGCTTCACAAGAGTCATTAACCCGAATGATTCTGTTTCAAAGTGCATACCTTACGCTTCAACAACTCTTTTCGCAATAACGGCTGTTTTCTGTGTATCAGAATAACAATTCCTCATGACTTCCTTTCTCTCAGATTTTTATTCACAACACACATATTAACTAAATAATCATATATCTTGATTGAAAGAATCATAAGAACGATAAGGGTAGATTTTAGGGATGCGACGTCGACAACAAAACATCGATGTTCAAAATTAAAACATCGATGTTGATAATACATCGCACAAAAACCATCGATGTTCTTAAACATCAGTGTATTTAAACTACCCCCCCCCCTCCATTTCTTAAAACTTAATGTTCGCCGGAGAGGGGGAAATGTCATTTGCTGTGTTTATTAATTTATAGTTAAGACTTTTTAGTTGTCAAAACAAAGTAAAAAAAATAAGAAGAACAATTGACAAATCTTTTATTTTCAAATTGAATGGTTTAAAAGAAAATAATGTTTACAATTTGACATAGGTGCTACTAACTTTTAGTATAATTTGGTTGGTACATAAAAATAATTATTGTTAGTTATTATTTATTATTTATCAACTTATGCGGGGAAACATAAACTTATCTTTTATTTACTGTAAATAACAAATATTGGGGCCTATAATTATTATATACCGCAATATTTGTTATTTACAGTTCGTAAAAAAATAATTTGTTAACTTTCTCCACCATAAGACGAATTCTTTTTTCACTAACTATCCACCAATTAGGGGAAAAAGTCTTTCTGATGCGACGGATGTCGCAATCACTGACCAATACTGAGTTGCACGGTTATTTTTCTTAATTTTCACTATGGTACTTTTTTTCATTCACAAATAAAACATCGACAAGTATAAATATAGATGTTAAAAAAACATCGGCTCCAATACATCGATGTCACATCCCCAGTAGCTATTAACCTTCTAACTGGCCACTGCACCCTAAATAGACACCTCAACCTTATGGATTTGACCCATTATGTAGTAGTGTCGGATGGTCCTGTACACGTTTTATGTTGATTGTGATTATTACTCTGGCCCAACGATTTGAATATCTGTTATACCATTGTATCAAACCCTGGGAACTGTCAAACATTCCAATCAGGTACATGCTGAAATTTATTTCGGTAATCGATCTTTAATTGATCAGTAAGGGTATTTCTCTCTCTCTCTCTCTGAGTGGGAGCAGACCCTTCCGTACCGAGTTACTTAAAACCCACACCAGATTGGCAGGGAAAGCCCCGAATGAGAAAACGAAAGAAGAACCAGGCATATGGGAGGCGCGTTAGGTGCGCCAGGTTATCCGAGACAAGGTCGGAGTCCCCCGACAGCCTGCACGGCCCCCGCCCCAGCATAAGATGTCCGTCCCAGCTCACAGTTATCATTCAACACGAGGCCGTTGTGCTCACCCGTTGGATTCATAATGCTCACCTCAAGAGAGAAGCTATCAGAAACATCAGAGTTAAACGCATTGGCGACCCCAGTCGTGAATAGAGGTGGATTGTTCTCATCACTGAGTGGCGAGTACGTCACTCACAGGAAAGAAGCTTAAGACCTCCGGGGCATCTACTAGGAGGGCGCCACCCTCCTCAGTAGCCCAGCAGGACAGCAGTCTTTTCCCCTCACCCTAATGTCCGGTCCGTGGGCGGTAGTACCGGGTCCATCATCCACGGTGATATGTAGACCTCTTCCGCCTACCAGATAACCTAAATTCGTAAGCGAGCAGGTATTAGTCTAGGGTAGGTCCGGAGAGGCAAACCTCCAGCCATCCTAGTTACCAGGTGGCACCTCGTGGAGGTTCCTGCCGCTACTTGACCGGATGGATAGCGACCTGCCTCAGTAGGGGTCTCAGTGCAATAAACTACTAGTGGCGATGCTGTCACTCTTCGGGGTCAACCCCACAATAAATCATAAGTCATCATAAGGAAGATTCTATTGGTCAATAAGCCTATTTGTGTGTAATGGTCATGCAGGGAGGACTGCAGATGTCAGAACACCTCGGAAGGTTAAATTTATAATTAGCTTATTTTGAAAGGAATTTACTCGTACTCTACTCAACAAAAATATAAACTTTCATTTAAGTTCTCAATGAGCCGTCATTAGTGAAATGGGAATTTTCTCCAATTTAAAACCGATCAGTTAGACATTAATTGGTTTGGGCCCATTATGAGTATAATACTACTTTAAAAGTTTTCTTACTTTTCAAGATTTGGCATAAATCGACAGATTGCTTAACCTGATTAAGTATTTTTCATCACCGAAGCAATCAATTTCGGTTCACTGATGAAAGTACAAAAATACCCCATAAGACATTTAGGAAGTACGGAAAGATGAATGGATGGCATGCCGATAGAATATGAATCGAACTACAGTTTGTGATGTCATAGTTTCTAATCATCGATTATCAATGTTTATGAAATGGAGCATATGGGGCTGGAGTTTCTGATTACTGCATTACACAAAGAAGTATTATGTTATCTCATCCGTTATGTTACATATTTATCAGATGCCACATGATCGTAAATAGAAAATACCACTACGTACACTTTTCCATTTTCGAATCTCGCAAGTATCTCAAAGCATTTTTCCTGTAATTCTAAAATATATATGAATGGTAAATATTAAAAAAAAAATTAAATATAGATAAAATACAAGTTCTTATAATTATAAATACAATTCAGTTCGCTAATTTTAATACAAAGCAATTTAATGTGATGAAAATAATCGATCTTTTACTACATACTTACTGTTATTTAAAAACAAAATTTTTTTTTAATGTTTTTGTGATTACCTACGAAATATAAAATATACTGTATCAAAAAAGTGTTCAATGACATTGAGCATGAAAAGAAATCATTAAGGTAAAAGAAAAGTTCAAAGAATCAAATTATTTATGTCGAAAATATTAAGTAGACATAACAAGCTTTTAAGCTTGTTATGTCTACCTATTTTATAAAACAAGCTTCTATGCCCTGCTTTTAAACAAACGCCTACTTTCCATGTGATTAACAGAGAAAATTTCTTCAGCTCGCAGGAAAATCCTCCCATCGGTTTCTAGACACTTCATATTTAATTTAAAAGCAAATTTTATACAAATTAAAAAATCTACATGTCTTACTGAAATTTGTGAAAACAGTTTTAAAATTTTTCAAGTTATGAGGAGCTAAGAAAATTAAGCGGACCCTCAAAAATTGATTCTGAAGACGGCTGAGTAATTTTTCTAAAACAAACCAAACTTTCAATAGTTGTCTTATTTATTTTTCAAACATTAAATTGTGCAGGAAAAAGAAATTCATATAATAAAAGAAAATCTTTATGTGGTATGTAAGTACTATCTTCTACACTTAAGTATACTTTCGAGTTGATCGGAAATGGTCACATGATCTTCTAAATTAGTAAACTGACTGTCTTTCTATATACACTATGCCATACTATAACCATGTTAAAAGTATGCCCAGAAGGGTTGCTAGTGTAATTGCAGCAAGCGGGGACCATTCCCCTATTAAAGCATGTATTACTTCCCTTATACCATCACATCTTGCTGGCCGGTCCATTATTGTAGGGTAGTGTATAGTACTAGCTACTGCGTGGCCAGCACGGCGTTGTCCGTGACAGTTCTTTTCGTGGGGTCAGGTGTGACCGCTGCTCGCCAACCCCCGATGATTGCTACGAATTCCACGTAACCACACGCTAACCACATGGGAATTCGTAGCCTATTGGATAACAGCCATCCAGTGGTGTTGGTTTGCAAACAACGCTTAATGTCAAATGGGGTCAAATTCGAATTGCGAAGAGATCCAATCTGCGTGATGTCACCATCTTTGGCGAAAAAAAAAAATATTTCATTAAAAAACTATATATTAAAAGAAAATCAAATGCATAAGGTGCCTATCTGGTGTAAAATTATCGGCAGATTTCAAATCCGTTGAAATTTTCAACCTATCTTTAACGATTCCGATTTTACAAAAAAGTATTAAACAATGCCAGTCAAAAAAATTTCTATTTGTTTGGTTTTCCTTAACTGGAATCGTATGAGCACAGGAAATGGATTTCTAGAACGCGAAGGTTGGCGTGACGTCACAATATCTTGCGAAAATATAAAATATATTCAATTCAAAAATTATTTATTTAAGAAAATCATATTTTGAGATATCGAACTGGTGAAATTTTCCGCAGATTTCAAATCCGTTGAAATGTTTACTCTATATTTAACGATCTAGGAGAAAGAAAAAAAAATTACATAACTGCATTTAAAACTTTATTTTTTTCTTCGTTTTCAATCGTTCCTCCGCAAAATGAAACGGAAACGAAAAAATAAATTTAGAATCTGCCATTCTATAAGGAAAATAATAATAATTAAATTCCATTAAATTCATTTTAAAATGTTCTGGATTGAATTTTAAAATTCGGGCTTTGTGCGAAAATTGCAAAATATTTGGACTACCAGAGAGAGAGAGAGAGAGAGAGAGAGAGAGAGAGAGAGAGTGAGCCAATTCCCATTGCTGGATTTGGTACAGTTCCATGGATTTGTTCATTATTACGGTTTAACATTGTTACAGATTCCATTATTACAGTTCCATACATTCGTCAGGAACGTGCACATAACAAACAAAGAAACAAACAGCAGACAAACATTTCCTTTTTTGTAGAGATAGTTAACGTTTTTTAATAACAATAAGTTCCTTTTGACTCAACCCAAATTAAAATTTTCGTTTCAAATGATCACAGGTGAAGTTTTTAATGTAAACAACATGTCAGTTAAGCTCTTGCGAGTATCTAAGGAAGTTACAAAGAATAAATACTGACAAAGTTTTCTACACAGGGAAAATGCTTCGTATTAAAAAATCCAAGATAACAAATACAATTTGATTTGTGAATTTTCACCTTTTCCGCAGTTTTCAAAAGATTGTATATGAACCTTGTTTCACTATCATACGTTTTCCGAAGCGATTTGTGCGTGTTTAAGAAATTTTAGCCGATCCATAATCTCGTACCAATAATTTCGTTTACCCATTAGATAAAGCAACTGTCCTGACTTTACAAACAGGTGTAATTTGATAATAACAAAAATAATTTTTTAAATAAACATTGGAGAATTATGATATTTTCTGTTTAACGTTTCTAGGAATAAAAAAATAGTCCAATTCTCAGTTAGAAGTTTGAATAGAAAGATCATACAGTTAAATGAAAAAATAAAATCAGAGAAATATGCGTTTGTAGTTACGAAGATTATATTTTAGTCCTATAATCACATGCGTTTTTACTATTTCAGAAACTACTGTTACCTTGTTCACCTTGCACTCCCTAAACAGAAGTATCAAACATGAAGGGCTGGGATATATTAATGTAAGGTAGCTGTAGAAATACGCCTACCTAGGCGTGGCATAGCAAGAATACACAGGCAATTATTTTAACAATAATTGGCTGAAGTAGTATTGCTATCTGAAAGGAAGATGCAAATTTACTTTTGGAACCGCGCCATTCAACATCCTTAAGTTTAAACAAATTCTTTGAACTTTCCGTTTTCATTAATAATTATATATATATATATATATATATATATATATATATATATATATATATAATTATTTTGGTAAAAATCTAAAATTGTCCTAACTGATTATTTAATAACCGTATAACTGCTTTTATTAAATTTACCAATTTTTCATCATCTAATTTATCCACAAAAAGAATTAAGGACAGTACTTTTTAGTTAAAACTAAAATCATACATTTTTAGTAATTGTTATTTAGTTTTGTAAATAATGAGCCTTAAGTTCCAAAATAAAAAATTCAATCCGAGAATTTACCTCCATATTATTTTATATAAATAAAATTTATATTCTATTACCTGTCATTTGACGCAATTTCTTTCTCTTTGGAACATTTTAGTGAAAGATAATATTATGTTAATAACTCATAAATGGTTTTTCAAATAAAATTGTAAAATAGGACCTGAACTTTCGGGGATTCATAATATAGGTTTAAACAAATACCAAGGCAAAATATTCCAGAGAACTCTTTTTTTCAGGCGATGGAGTTTGTGTGAGACAATACCTATTGCACTAGTTAACTTGTTCACAAGGATTTTCCAGACCCTATGTTTTGATCGGTATTACCGAAATGGCTGAATACCGATTTAGACACATCTGTGCAAAACTCTTTGGTCCATACGCTCAAATTTTTGAAGCAATCAAGGTCATAAGTCGAAGTGTCGCATCGATTTCATATTGGGATGTCAACTTCAGGTCCTAGCAGAAACATCAAATGTTTTAAAAAATTACAAAACTTTTTGGTTACTAGTGATAAATTTTTATTGGCATAGATGGTCCAAAAAGTGCAAGAATATTTCCAAATTATTGAAATAATAATTCCAAAGATGATAGCTTAATTTGAACAACTTGAATGTTAAGGTAGATTGGTAAAAAGCTGATTTTACGTAACAATGGAGCAGCACAAATGGCTATTGGCGACGTTCCGGTTTCAATCCCGAATGGAAAGATCCGAGGACGATTCCCCGTCATTTTGAACCATGGTCAGACGTGGTCAATAGCTGGGCATCTCACTCTCCAAACTTCCACAGCAGGGTAACACGAGGACAGTTCAGCCATCCCATATTTAATGTGTATCAGTACCCACTTACAAGACAGTCTGGTTGGGTTGTCTCGAACATGCAACCCTCCGGTAACTAATACGCGACTTTACCAACTGAAATACCCCGGTTACTTGTATTTTTCAAGGATTTTTATCTCTACTATTATAAAAGGAAGTGTTTGTGTGCGTGTCTGTGTGTAGACTGTCCTGACGAATATATTGCACTTACAATAATGACATTTTTCACATAGGTAGTCCGAATGTTTTGCAAATTTTTCTATAGCAACCCAATTTCAAAATTCAATCTAGAACATTTTAAAATGAATTTATTAGTTTGTTTCACCTTCCGTCCATCGCTCCGAAAAGTGACGTCGAAGAAGAAGCAAGTAGATTTTGCGATTTTCACCCAGAGACGTCAGCCTTTGGAACCATACTAAGTTTTCCGATTCAAGCGTGTTTTCTCAAATAGGAATACTTAGCAATCACCGGGGGCTAGCGAGCAGTGGTCACACCTGACCCCACGAAAAGAACTGTCACGGAAAAGAAAAATTTTACATTAAATCGATACCTTTGCATTTGATTTTCTTCTAATAAATATTTTTCAGGGTGGCAACAAATTCCTCGAAAAAAAATTCCCTGATATTTCCCTGACAGTGTCACAAAATTTTCCCTGGTTACCGGGTGCACAGGTGCACTGTGCTCATGAAAATAAAATTGTGCACCTAATTTTTTCCAGCTAGGTGTATTCAGTGCACCTATTAGAGGGAACGTTTCATGTTATTTTGATGCTTTAACAAACTATTAGTATCGACCTCTCTCGCTCTAAAGGAACGTAATTAAAATTCCTAAATAAACACTTTGCGAAAACAAAATCACTGGGCCGTAACGGGTTTATACAGGATGAAGATTTACTTGTGCCCTGCCACCAGAACTTTCCGATGATCGAAACATTTTCCAGCTAGCTCTGTCGAAGCGACTGTCGAGATAGCCGTGCGCCGGAGAAGGGAGAATGCAGATATTTAAATATGTTTATTTACTATCTACTACTAACCTATCTAAACATACCCAACTAATAAAGTAGTTTAAATTGCACCAATGCTCTTATATTACGTTTTTTTAAATGTGCACCTGAAATATAACCTGTGCACCTAATTTAAAAACTGGTGCACCTTGTGCACCTGTATTAAAAAAATCTATTTCGAGGCCTGATATACTGTATCCACACATTATTTTTAAATATTTAGGATCGGATGGGACAAAAGATAATTCTCCACAAATATTTTGTATTTTTTCTCTTCAGAAATTTGAACTGTTATTGTAAGGGTTAGAGCCCTTAGTGGAACTCTTACGATAGCAATTAAAAAAACTAGAGAGAAAAAATACAAAATATTTTGATAATGAACTTTTTTATCGAACCTACATTATCATCGAAATCAAACGCAAATATACATAAAAATGTGTAGAAAAATGTAATTGCAAGCAAAAAATATTAATTTAATGCAAAAAAAAAAAAAAAAAAACATTATTAGTTACGAAAATTTCAAACTGTATACCACACGTTGTATTGCCGGCATCTCGCGACGAGACACGGAAAAGCGGCGACATTTTTTGCTGTGCTCAAAAATTACGAAGCCAGTGTTTTTTATTCGAATTACAATCTCGGCGAATACGATTTATTCGATTCTCAAAAGTACTCGTTATCGTGCATCTCTAAATAGAACAAACAATAATAGTTGCCGTTTAAGATTTCAAAATTTCGCAGATTTTTTGTCAAAGTTGGAATTTTTCCTGAGATTTCCCTGATTGTTTCAGAATTCAAAAGCTCCCTGATAATTACCTGATTTCAAGGTTTTTCCAGGTTCTGTTACCACCCTGTGTTTGAATTGAATATTTATATTTTCGCAACAGATTGTGACGTCATGCAGATTGGATCTTTTCGCAATTCGAATTAGTCGTGATGTTGGTTTGCGAAGCAAACCAAATGGGAATTTGTAGCAATCACCGGAGTTTAGCTAGCAGTGGTCACACCTGTCCCTACTAAAAAAACTGTCACGGGCCTTTTAAAAAGAATGCACGCAACAATCTTGCAAAAAAGGTTTTTAAACTGCATTACTATTTCTGAGTTGATACATTTTTTGATGATTTAATTTCAATAAGTAGGTAGGTATGTATTTTAATTAATGTCGCCCTGGAACAACTCAATAAGCCCTTATTGACGACAAGGTGTGCATGGATGAAGGGGGGGGGAGGATAAAACAAATAAAGTTGAAACTGGTAACAATTAAATTAAGAACAGACGACCATTTCTCCCAACCCTGTGAGCATACTAATAAAATCTTACGTACAACTGCATTAAAATTTTATTTCCCTCCAAAAGGATTGCAAGCGCACAATGAAGTAAACCACGCATGAAAATTTAAATAGGAAGTCATTCATCAAGGGTAACTGGTTTCTCTTCAGCTCATTTTTGACCAAAAACAGCTTATTTACTTAAAAAAATTTCACGTAGCCGGAGATCTTTCACTGTAAATAATAGTTAAGAGAAGGAAGGGCGCGCAAAGCCTTGAAGCGGCCTTTAATTTTTCAATAAAAGACCTTGCAAGCGCTGATAATGGGGTGTCGCTGAAGAGAAGGAAAGACAGACGGGCACCCTCGTGAGAGAAACTGAAAGATTTGTATCAATTGCTTCATTTCACTCTCTGTTACTCGAACGGTTGTTTTTTATTCCTCCGCAGAATATTAAGCTAATTAAGAAACGCGCATCCCTGGTTTGACATAAATAACCTCATTAAAACCATTTGATAGAGTACACGCGTCAGGATCTGATTACGATTTAGATGGCGAAGAAAACTTTTTCTGGCGCCGAGAAAACGGCTTCATTTTTACTTTCACGGTCCTCTTCCCTGAATTGTCCAGACAAGGCACTTTTTGTTGGGAGCAAACAAACACTTTCGGCATTTCGCTGACTATTTTCTCGGTACGCGAAAGAAAAACTACTCATCTCTTCTGGTTGATTTGTAGCAACCGAACGCATCGTTATCACCAGCGTGATTTATCATCAGGGCATTTACAAAATGACCAAACAGATGCGACTATTCAGTCACCAATTTACCTTTGATATTATTATAAAAGCTTATGACGTACAAATTAACCTTCATCACACATAAATCGAGCTGGAGCTTCAAGCAGAAATAATCATTCATCGCAACTGCGATTCAAAATTACTAAGTGTTGTCCTTGTTTCTTTCCCTTCGGGATTGATTCAGGACCGTCGCCAATAGCAGGCTGTGCTGCTTCGATGTGTCGACGTTAATTTGACTACCAACCTTCCTTCATTAAATTACCACTATTCTTTAAGAGGAGCTCGGTCTTCCTAATGAATTAGGACAGGACCGGGTGGATGTTTCAGAATAGCAACAGGCCCAACGTAAAGCCGAAATTTTTTTTTTGCCCAAGGGCAGAGCCCTCACACAAGGAAGGTCGCTGGTACTGGGGCTAAAGGTGATCGTGAAATATGAATGGACGCAGGTAGTCAATCTTTTACCAGTATCAGCTGCAAGTCTACCAAACGGGAGAGTTTTTGTACAGCAATGTGTAGTCTGTTTTTCTAAGTTTAAAATTTTAAAGCTTAATTGTATTTATCACAATAAATATGTGCCAAAAGAAATAAAGAAATTATACATTTCTGCAAGTAACAGTGAGTATTTAGATGGATATTGGTATTTCATGACACGGCCGACCAATCGGTGTGTCCTCTAGATCGGAATGTTCCTGGTTTGAATCCGGGTCAGGGCATGGATGTTTGTAAGCGTATGGTGAAGAGGCGGCTGGTGCACCTTCAATCTGTCATGGCCGAAGGTCCTCACGTTGGGTTAGTGCGTGAGTTTGGCGAGAGGGGTGCCAGCTCAGATGTTGCCTCGTCATCTGATCGTGGCTCAAAATTACGTGGCGATACAACGGAGAGCTTAGGCTGGGACGGTGGTAGCTAGTTGAATTTCATGATAGAACCAGACAGATAACTCAATACTGGGGTTCATAATGCAAATGTAGATTCAGAATAAGGAGTCATTTGTAGGGTAGTACCTGGTTAAATTACTTGGCGTGGAACTATAGTGAAGTTGATATTAATGGAATAGGGTTGGTTAGGTTTCATGGCGCAAAGGTTTCATTTCGCCAAACAACGTCAACATCAACTGGGAAGGCTTTACTAGTGACTAGAGCTCGAATTCCGCATATTTTGCATACATTTTTTTAGCCCCTTAATGTTGATAGAAATCCGTATTGTGCTTTTTTTAGCAATTTGAAACCAAAGAAACCCGAGTTTACTTTGCATGTTTTTTGTATATTTGGGACCATTTTGCACATTTGGGGTTGTTTGCATGTTTTGTGCATATTTGGACAATTTTTTTCTATTTTCATACATTTTTACAACAAAAAAAATTCAAATATATTTTTCTAAGAAATTTTCTTAGTGCGTTTGAAAGAAAGATTTTTAGAAGCAAAACGCATTTGGGTTGGTTGGCCTGACCTTTTCATGTTTAGTCAAAAATGTATAGATAAAGATAAGATAGAGGAACAGAAAAATAATTATGAAAGCGAAAGCGCTTGAAGCAAAACATAATGCTCAGTTCTATAATAATCGAATTGCTACGGAGACATCTCAGTCAGACGAAGTCCGCAGGCTATCTGAACACATTTTTGGTTGCAAGGCGAAGCATCAAGGGCTCAATTTCATTTTATCCTCCTCACTACCCTTTTTGTAAGAAATAAATTTTTTTTTTGCAATTTCGCATATTTTGGGTTTTAGTGCATAGTTTGGGATTTTGTAATGCATATTTCAGGTCACATTTTTGCATATCGATTTGAGCTCTACTAATGACACAGAAGAGAAAAATACACCCAGGAAGGAACTGAACGTGACAGGAGGAATTGAGCATTTTAGTGAAATAATTAATGCATGATCACTTCATTGTCTCATAATTAAAATCGTGATTTAAATTGCCATACCCTGTTCCTAAGCATTATCTTCAGAGGCGAATATGTTTAGATCAGAAGCTACTTCGCTTTTGGAACCGTAGGAACTACCTGTCACTACCTTTGTCATTTTAATAAATCCATGAAAAAAAAACATATTTTTAAAAAAAAGTTGAAAGAAACGTGTCACAGTAGGCAAACACTCACTTAGTTAACTTATATTAATTGGTACATATTAAAATTCTTTTGTCATTTTATAACGTTATTCGAATTAACATTGAAATCAAATCGAAGAAAGAAGCTTTTAGCTCTTTGAATCAGATAACGAAATCTTAATTTCAATCAAAAGCCACACAAAACAAACACGCGATCTCGTTAATTCTAGGTTTTCAACGGCTAGGGAGGAAAAACGACTTTTATAGCCTAAATTAAATTTTTTCTTTAGTTGGAAGAGTTGAAAAATCGTCAAGTTACAAAATATATTTTACTTGTTTGATAGTTCGAATAATGTCGCACTGGAACATCGGCGACGATCCAAAATAAATCTCGAAGGGAAAGATTGAAGAACAACTCTTCGTAATTTTGAACCACGGTCAGATGACGATTAAAATAATTTGAATTTGTCAATAAAATGACCACGCAATCAAATAATTTACAAGGTTCGCTAAAATGATCAAACTATAGCCTAGAAAGAATTCTTTAATAAAATATAAGAAATCACAATTTGTTTTTCATTTGATATTCATACTCGAATGGAAACACAAAAAATAAAAAATGTTCAAATTGCAACGTGCACTAAATTTATATCGAGAAGAAATAAATAATAAAAGCATGTACAGTTTTAAGGACATGAAATTGAATTAGTATATTTTTAGAAGACAGCAAATAATTTACTTTTGCAATATTTTGTGAAGCTCAAGGTCACAAAAAAATATAATCATGTTATTAATAAACATATCAAAACTAGAAAATCCCTTAAATGTTTGAAAAGAGAAATTGTGTTCCACATACCACATTTTTCGTAGTTATAATCGTTGATGCCCCAATACGGAAATCAGTCATAAAAAAAAGGAAACTTTTCGATACCAGTTTCTCACTTGTCAGAGTAGTAATCTCCATCAGACATATAAATTATAGTGATTTATTTGAAGTGAAGAGAAAAGGCATTGCTACCCTGAATTAAGTAAATACGCTACCAAATACCAAAATGGCTTCGATATAAATTTCAGAACAGTTGCCAGTCATCAAAAGAGCCGAGTGATGGATTCAATTACCTTAAAGTACAACAAATGTGCTGGATTGGCGTACTTAAAGATAACGATTCAATTATCCTGAAGTACAGCAATTGCTTTTATTTCGCATTTCCTAAGATTGGAAGATTTAAGCATTCATTGAAAGCGCCCATAAAAACAGCGGGTGGTGCACTTAAGTCCCTGGAATATATAGTGTGCTCATGACATTTAAGAAACCTGAGTTTACTGTTGGAAGAAAAGAGATAAACTTAGTTCGCTTTTGCCATACAAGTTGGGATCTTTAACCCTTGGGTTGATATACAGTAGAACAGTAGCCTTCAATTTACCTCTCGCAAGCTTCTGGTCTCTCACACTGGCAGCAAGATCATTGTAGTTTGTCATAGAAAATTCTAAACAAAACTCAATGTGCTTAACACACTTTTATCTACTTTGATGTTCCACAAATCGTAAATTATCGCGAACTTACACCATCAGAAATAAAGATAATAGCTATTATGAGAAGCTATGTGGATGTAATTGTAACACAAGTGGTTCAGATGTATAAACTTTTGTTAATTTTATTATTACATTTTTCAGTTTCGTTCATATTGAGCTCAGATTGATGTCACCAGTTTGTTGTTCAGATCAATGTCTGAACCACAAGCAATAAATACGTCAATAACTGTGCATGCGTAGGGTCATTAAGTATCCAAAAATAAATTGTTTTAGACGATATGACAATCAAGACAGTTAAAATAACACAATTCAAGCCAAATCATGGTATTTCATTTACGTATCTCGCTCGCCTTCTTTTACTGTTTCAACAAGAGCCAAATGACCTTATATATTTCAAAAAGGTATCCGAAAAAGTTGCAACCTTTGCTGAAAAAACTAGAATCGACCATTTTGTCACTCACGTCAACTTTCAGAGATCCCACCTTGCTGACTCAGATAAATGTCTAGTTTGCCAGAAGAGAAACTTTGGAGTTCTGCACAGTGTTGGAGAGAACAGTTTTAGGAAAATTTTCGCTGAACTATGCGACTCACCAATTTATTGTTCGGGGATTAAAAAAATTATATTTGTCTGTCGCGTTTTCATGTTTATCGAAGATATATTATGTTTGTGCCAATGCAACGAATTCATGTGCGAATATGTTTTAGATACATATCCTCGTTTTCTATTCTCTGTCAGCTATGGTTCGACTAATCTGAGTTATTGGCATTAAATTTGTTTCACATATTTAAGGATTCGCAAATTTATTTGAGCCTCCTTGATCAAACAATTAATCCTAGCATTCCAGCTGCCTGTGCAACGTAGGGATTTGTGAGAGCAATTCCAAAATATTACTTCGAATATAATTATCTTCCATCCAAGTAAAATATTTGCATTGCATAACTATTTCACGTTTTATAAGCATATCCTTGAGGTAATACACACATGGCGAATAATGGATATACTCTGAAATAGCATATTATTTTTTAAAGAAGTAAAACAACTACTATAAGCGTAACAGATTTTCTCATTCTTCAATGTTGGTAAACAATGATATTTACTAAATGGATTAATAATGATTACTAATGGAATTTTAGTTCACAGTTTCAATATGTTGTTTGAAAATTTACATTTGCCTACATCAAAGGATTCAGTAGAAGAACATTATTATTAAAAATGCATTATTCGTCCTGTAAAAAACACACATTAATACTTGAAACTAAACAATTCAATTGAATTAAAAAAATATTCCATTCTGAACTGTGTTTTAAAATTAATGTTTAAAATTATTTCTACTTAAAAAAAAAAGGGGGGGGGGGGAGGAAGAATTCCGCGAGTTTTAAATAGAAACAAATAATTTAAATGAGATACTAGACCAGATTCGATCTTATTGAATGCCAAACACAAAAATAAATCAATAAACATAGGTGAATAATTTGCAAGAGGGCTTAGCATTTTCAGATTTATAAATGGTAGTTAACTACGACACCTGCTCACTGTCACTCGCCACCCCTAACCCGAAATATCTACGCAGTTCTATTTGGGTCGCCAGCATGGACCCTTCTAGTTTCACCCTCTTTTATTTTGCTAACCCCCTTAAGGATTCACAGGCATATATCAGTTTTGACCCTAATAACTTAAGCCGTTTTGACCTTCGTGATCAACAGACCCTTTCATAAGATTTTTCTATCAATTGATGCGGTTATCCTTTGAAAAACTTTTTGAAATTCTATCTATTGTTGTAACTTGTTTTGCTGTAGGCTTATTATTTTTTTAAATAAATTTTTGAAGTTGTACTGATCTTTTTGGGACATCCTGTATATCGTCACTCAAAGTTCCAAAGGTCGTATGTTAATAATTCCATTTTTTTCTTTTATTGCTATATGTACCATTTTGGGATTTCCACGTGGTAGCAAAATCTCTTATGTCGTCAGTTGATCCAATAAACTAAGAACAAAACCCAAAGTATAATAGTATCAAATCATAAGGAAAAAAAATGTTTGCTCTCCTGTTAGATGCAGTTTTTAGACATACGACCTATGCACTTTGAGTGACGACATAAATATTTTCAGTTTTGTGCAATATGTCACGAAATAGTCTTAGAAAAAATTTGGCAACCATAGTTGTGGTGCTTTAAGGGCAATAGTACAATACTCGGAAATCTCGTGACGCTCAGAAGGTCAAATACATGCAATATCTTTAGACACAATTTATCATGCATGGAAAGCAATGTGCAAGTAATGCATTTTGGACTACTTTGACAATACAATCGAAGACTTCTGGATTTCTAGTTTTTCAGAGGATTTACAAAAAAGCAGATGGTCTGATTCAGTACGTTATGCATTATAAATTCTTTCAATTATTTTCCTCTTACAGATTTTCTCTAATTATTCACAAGCTTCTTGATTATATCTTGTGTTTTCTGCTTATGATACTAGTAAGCACAACTCTAATTCATTTTTAAATAGTATTTGTAACAATTCGTTGCATTTATTTCGTTTAAAATTCGATTTAAAGGTTTCTTCCCATCAAACGATGATTAGCTAAAGGAACCACGTGGGAGAAGCTTGTTCAAGTGGTAGTAGTAAAAATAAGAGGCCCTTTTCTCTCTGGATCCTTGAAAGATAATTATTTTAAAATTATCTTGAATTGCAACAGTATCAAGGCAGTCTACAGTTTCATTTTGGATTTTGCGATTGATTTTTAAAGTACTCTCCGGATACAAAAGATGAAGCTATTGATGTCTTTGGTAAGTGTAAAAGAAAATTATTTTCGTCCCTAATTTGCTATAAACATAATGCTAAATGGATAATTCTAACATTCAGGAAAATTTGAAACCTAACTTCTTTTAAATTGTTACATTTATTTTAAATACAAAAAGATGAGAACTAATATATCCGAAATGATAACAATCTGAAAAAAATGAAATGTGAAATGAGCACAGATTTACACGATACCGTGTTAAAACAAAAATGTTATTGTTTTCTAGAGTTTTAGTCGAAGGGAAATCAAATCTTTCACATTTTATGCTTTCCTCACCCTTGATTTGACCCTTGATCAAGATTTCTAAACATGGAAAGGCTAAGTTATTGATAGTTCAGCAAGGATGACTGAATTTAAGGCTGCTGGTTTAGAGGCTTAATTTGTCAACAAAGTAAGAAACTTAGAAAGAGAAGGCAATAAGTGGCATTCAATAATAAAAAAATAAACTACACGTAACAACTATATATATATATATATATATATATATATATATATATATATATATATATATATATATATATATATATATATATATATATATATATATACGTGGAAAATTCATCCTATAATTTTGCAGCTGCGTGATATTTTTACTAAAGTGAACGACAGGTTATCCAAATAAAAAATCTTCCTTAAAAAACACAATTTATCGGACGGAAAACTGAAGTATAGTGGTTTTTCGTTCGAAAACGAATTCCCACAACAAAGTTTTTTGTAGATTCAACAAAGGGAACATATCAAAAAGTTTGGTATAACAGTGCATATTAAAAATACGCAACCATTACTTAAATTTTTAAAAAGGTATCTGTAATGACAGGGTAAAGAGAAGATTATTTACTCTTGACTCTAGCATATTTGGTTTACCATACAACGTACATTACCGAAAATTGCTCTGAATTGATATTGCCATGAAAGACGAAAATTAGAAAATACCGAAACCTGTTTACATTTTTCGTTGTATGAACTTTAAAAAAAAAGAAAACTTGTTTTGCCATAAACGCAACGGTGTTGATTCAAGAATTCAGTGAAAGTTTTTGTAAAACACTCCTATATATTGTGAATGACATTTTATTTTAAATTTTATTCAATGTAGTTTATTTAACAGAAGGTATCAGGATATACCTAAAACAAATAAAAAGGATTGTTCCAAACAGCTAATCCCTCTTAAGACGCATTCACATGGTTTGAAAATTCTTAATTGCTTTAAGCGCACCTAGAAGTTGAAATTTATTTTTTGAAAACGCCCTCTCTTTAAGAGCGTTTGTACATACACCGATAATTATCGTATGTCTGGGACGTAATTATCGGAGTGACGGTGTTCAAGCATGGTCTCTTGTACATTGCGTCAGATTTTTATCGGAGATCTGCGCCATTTTCGTTTGAATGTGATCAAATTATATGAAACGATTTTATTCGACTTTTTGAGTAGCTTGGTTAAAATTATAGTTATAGTGAATATGCGTGTTTACCACATTTAAAAAAGAGAAAAGCCATTATTAATTTGTACTGGATGTACTTGGCGAAAGCGTAGGAATTATAGACGCTTTTGGATTCATCCACTAATAGCCGAACGATATCGCACCCCGACAAGAAAAGTGACACAACTCAAAATTGCAGAATTTGAGAAACATCAACTTAAAGGATACTATAAAACTTATATTGAAATAGTATAAGCTTCTTTTAAATTTTAGGTTAGTATTTATGGTGGTAACTTCTATTATGTTCTATAGAATAGCAATATAACACGCTGGGGCAACTCATACATATTTTTCAATGACATAACATCAAAATTTTTATTTTTTGACGTGTCACTTTTTTGTTGTTGCCGGGGTGTGATATGTGGAAGATACTTTTAATACAATGTTTTATAAGCTTCGTAAGTAATATAAGTTTTAACACTCATTTTTGTATCGTATCAATAATTTAAAATGTGGGAAGCCGAATACTGCGGAAAAAATGCCGCTGAATATGCAAACAACTGCAATTCTGGAATTCGAAGCGCAGGCGCATTGGATATTTATCGGTCCGGCCGTCCGACAGTTCAAAATGTTGATAACATTTTTGGCGGATCCGATAATATCGGATATTCGTGTGCACCAATGTAAAACAATGTAATTTGAAAGTTTCCGCTCCGACATCCGATAATTAACGGTGTGTGTACAAACGCTCTTAGAGAAACTGCATGTGTAGGCATAGAAGCTAATTACTTACGGCATACTGATAAAAAAATATTTTTAAAACATTCAGTCAATACAGGAAAGATTGAAAATCTTTAGCATATTTTACTTTCTTAGAGAAATTTGTAGAATTCGTACACTTCATCTTTATACACACAGAAATTGACTTCATTTGTTCATTGTCTAATGGCAACAAACAAAATCTACCGTTAGGGAATTCATTCGCGGAATTTTAGTTTAAATAGGCTTGAGTTAAGCTAATGGAATGCATAGTATTACTAGAACGTAAAAAGCTCGCCTGTGAAAATTTTCACCATTCTGATCATAGAAAGAAAAATGAGAAATCTAGTAGGTAGAAATTTGTGCAGAAAGAAAAATAGAGGTACCTAGTTAAAAAAAAATGCTGTCTCGCTTTTGAACAAGGATAATGATATGCAATTTGAAGTAATCGTTACGAATAAAATTGTGGTAACATGACTGAAGTGTGCTTTTTGCCATGCATTTTATTCGAAAATTGAATTAACACCTTTAAAAGTAATGAAACGCTATTACATATTTTTTGGCTAATTTTATTTTATTTAAAGGTATGAAATTTATTTATACGAGTATGGATACTATATATTCACTAGATAAATGGATTGAAATAAGGTATGGAGTGAGAGTAACCACACTTTGCCATCAATAGATATCCTCAACTAAGGAAGTTTAGTGCAGATGTGTGTAACTTCTATTCTTTTTTTAAATGTGTAGCAAAATTTCTGATTTCATTCACTTTTGAGTGTAATGGAATTATTTGTTAATTATTTTCAATCACGTTTGTTCAGAAGATTTTATTTATATATGTTTTCATTTCTTCTTCATTTGAAATGTATTATCGTTTCCCAAAATATTTATTCGGCATATTTCAACAAATCAAACAAAAAATTAAATTTACATAGTTTCTAACTGTGTTGATTATGACTCAAAACTATGGTCAGTGCTGTCAAGCGTTTTGTTGCATGTGGCCCCGTATTTCATTTTTTGTGCCCTGCCGAGTTCCATAAGACACGAAAAGAAGTGCTAAGAAATGCAATAACAAAATGTAACAAATTTTATACATCATGACATATCTTATCCATGCTGTTATAAAAGGAAGTGTTTGTTCATTTGCCAATTTATCTGTACGCAGTGTCCTGACGAATCTATGGCACTTATAGATGGGATTTGGCACACAGGTTGTCCGAATTTTTTACAATTTTTGTACATTTTAAAATGATTTTAATGACATTTAATATTGTAATTGGTTTATTTAGAATGGTAACACCATAAAGATATGACAGATTCTAAATTTATTTTTTCCGTGTTTCCGTTTCATTTTGCGAGGAAGTTTTAACTGGAGTTATGAAGTTCTTTTTTCTATCTCCTAGATCGTTAAAGATAAAGTAAAAATTTCTACGGATCTGAAATCTGCTCAAAATTTCACAACAGATCGGTATCTAAAAATGTGATTTTCTTTAAATAAATAATTTTTAAATTGTAACTTTTATATTTTTTCTAATACGAATTTCGCTGCCGCGAAGAATGACATTTGTTTGATTCTAGATTCATTCATTTTGATTTCCTGATCAACGGATTCGAGTGAAACAAAATAAATAATTAGTTTTGACTGACTTTCTTCAGAGCTTTTTTTCTATCTCAGCGATCGTTTAAGACAGAATGAAAATTTCAACGGATTTGAAATCTGCGGACACGGAAAATTTTGCACCAGATAGCTACCTTATACGTTTGATTTTCTATTTATAAATAATTTTTCAATTAAATATTTATATTTACGCAAGAGATTGGATCTCTTCGCTATTCGAATTTGACCGCATTTGACAATGACGAGGCCACCACAACGTTGCCCGTGGTGGCTGTTATCCAATAGGCTACGAATTCCCATTTGGTTTGCGAAACAAAGCAAATGGGAATTCGCAGCAATCACCTGGGGTAAGCGAGCAGTGGTTACACCTGACCCCATGAAAAGAACTGTCACGGGCAACGCCGTGGTGTCGACGCAGTGGCTAGTGACGTATAAAATCCGAATTGCAGTGAAACGTGAAAGATAATTAAAGCTTTTATAATTCGATTTATTGGATAATTCGAAACTTTGTTTTGCCACCTTGAAATTTCCTATCGTTTTAATTAAAATCCATGTGTTCAATTGAAAGGTCTTCAGTTTTTTTTCGAATATTAACCTATTTAACGAAACATTTTTCACACACAAGCCTACTTCAGATTTTCCCTAAAAACAGAAGAACATATAGTTTTTTGGGGACTCATTCTTTATAGAAATACATACAGAAGGAATTGTTCCAGATACAAGTCTTAGACCCGGTGCACACATCCGGTTTTTCAACGTGCGGCACCGAAACCCAACTATGCACACATAGTCGTGAAATGACGCAAGTACTTATTTCGCGCCATTTGCAATACATACATGTTTTATCGAAGAAAACGTGTTGATTTCGCTTGGTGTAAAAAAAAAGTATATTTTGAAACAAAATAGACGTTACTTGACACAACCATTTATTTTTTATTATTTATATTCCATTCATTTATGAAAACAAGGTACTTCAGACCGGAGACTCATGTGCGGTGAGCTGCGGCGCCGTGGGGAATTGCGGTACAAATTTCACGCAAGTTGGACGTGCGGTGCCGGAGGCATGTGTGCACTACTCCATTGGATCTAATGTATCTCAGACCGCACTTGCGTTGCGGTAGCGGAGCCGCACGTTGAAAAACCGGATGTGTGCACCGGGCCTTATTCTGTACGGTGCCGCAGAAGCGGACTATTTTATCCTATTTTCCGGAAAGGATGCTCAAAGAGATGTATTCAAATTTTTCCTACTGACGCACCTGAGGTCAATTTCGAAATACATTTAAGATTTTTACTCGTTGCCGAGGACATCTATATTTTCTGGTAAAATACCACTTCCTGCAGTCAACATACACGAAAATAAATACAATTATGACTCCCACTAAGACATTGCTATCCAAAATGGACAAGTTCCTATAGCGACCGCCACCATCCAGACATGGTGTCTGTAGCAATTCTCGTGGGAGACCATCGTTTACCAAAGTGGGTGCCGAAGGAATCTCTTAGGGACAATATAGGACCCAGGAAAAATAGGAAAGCACTGTTGAACAAGAGCGGGAATAAGAAGCTGCTAAAAATGTGCCACCTAAAAATGTTTTAAGCAAACTCTTACATCCATCTGACTATACAGACACTCTCTACAATGATTCATTGACATTGATTCCCTTAACTAAAAAGAGGAACCGTCTGCGAATAGTTTTCTGCTGACAAAAATCGGGGCTTAAGATGAAACAAATAGGTAGAGCAACACGTGGTTCACCCTTCTCATTTGTGGTTTCTCTTAAGTTCATTGATTTGATTGGGATTAATTATAACAGCAGTGACAAATATATTGTGATTAAATGCAATTTATAAATAGTTTATAGTTTCGGATTAAAGTTGTTTTGTTTCCAAATTAGCTCTTTGAAATTCTAAAATTAAGCACACATCCACGTAAATATTTTTGTAAAATTCAACAATTATAGACATCGCTACATTTTTATTTTATTATAAGTTGAGAACAAGTTTTCTAGTTGTATTTGTTCCAAAACTGTCTTTGAGAGGGAACGTTGAACAAAAAAATTGCATCAGAAACTAATGATGAAATAAATCAAAACTCTCCATTACCTGTGCCTGTAGAACGGCTCCCAGAGTATAAGTACCACCTCCTTGATAGGTTATCGTGGGCAATTGTTCCTCAAACAGAGAACACTTGTGATTATTTACATTCACCTCACTCACATGGTCGATGTGCTTCACGACCCGATTTCTGGAGCTGAAAGTTATGACCGACACTCGCGTCGCATTGTACTCCACGGTGAAATCGGCGAGCAGTTTCTTCACGAACTTCAGCTCGTTGAAAAAGTTTTCGGCCCCCACCGAGGCGGAACTGTCGATGAGAAACACGAGTTCCAACTCCTTGTTCGGACTCTTCCTCAATGACTCCACCTGTTTCTTGAGCACCGCGCCGAGAACGTCCACCTTCGACTTCTCGATCTGGTTGGGGAGTTTCTCTCGGGATGCCTTGGAGCTCATCTTGACGCCGCGGTTGAAGAAGTCCTCGTAGTTCTTCGCACCCGATTTGTACTCGACGCACGCGGATCCTGGTATCTGGGAGAACCAGCCCAGCAGGCTGATGAAGACCAGGACGAGCCTGGTGGAGCGGTGGGTCGACCCGGGGTACATCACCTTTCCGTTTTGGGCTTCATCCGCGCGAAATGTGCTGGAGCAGAGTTTCTTCTCTCTTTTTTTGTTTCTTCTCCCTATTTACAAACAGACCGCTGTCTCCTTCACGTGCGCTACATGCCGGCAGAAGAAAATGAATGAAAGATATGGTTTCCCCTCACCGGCATGTCGTTGGCGGCAATTTTGATTCATAGATGGCGCTGTTGCTTGGGAGACTGAAGGGTGCTTGAGATGCTTTTCGTTAGGAGGAACGAGAGTTCGGTAACGTTTTACTGATTACTTTAAATTGTTTGAAATTTTCGGAAAAGAAAACTGCAAGAACAATTCAAAAAAGAAACGCTCGTTACGTTCAACTTTAAAGAGTGAAAAATATTCAGTATTTCTTTCATGTGAAAAACAAATGGAACAGGCCCTAGAGTCGGGGTAGTTGACGGACCCCAGTACCAGGTGAGATGGCGGACTTATGTACCAAATGAAATGACGCTCCCCCATTCAAACAAAAGTATTATCCAGAGCTTTTTTTTCACATCGGTAGAGCTTTATTGTTAAAACGCTGAAAAGATTTTTCTTTTGACTTATAAAGCAGAGCGAAAAGCGTTTCTTGCTTTTCGGAGCAACAACGTTCCCTCCTCGCATGACGTGTGTGGGAGAGGTTGAAAACGATACCGATCGTGAGATTCGACTCTTTCAAAGGGACAACAAAAATGTGTTCTGTGAGGCCTTTTTTTTACTGTCGTAAAACATTTGGAAAACAAATTCTCAATAAAATGTCGGAAAACAAATTCTCGATAAAATGTCGGAAAACAAATTATCGATAAAAATATCAATTTTTCAAGATTTAGATGAAGAACATCAGCGGAACCTGCAATTCTGATGGTTGCGAGTTCGGCGCTCGGACCTGACTAAAGACCGTTGTGTTCGCTAATGGTGGCTAAACCAACACCACAGGTAACGTCGTGATGGCCTCGGAGTAGCTAGTAATAAATAAATGCCAATCAATGAATTTTTAAATATTTTAGATTAAAATTTAAAAATCGGGCTGAAAAATGTTCTAGGTTAAATTTTTTAATTTGGGCAGAACACAAAATTCACAAACAATTAGGACTTTTATGTGTGCCAAATTTATTACCATAAAAAAGAAAAAACAACAACGCTCACAAACCCCCGGTGATTGCTACACACTTCCAAAAACGATCGCAATAGCTCATTGTGTGGGTCTAGTGCGATGCTAATTAAATAACTACCTACCAAAATCAATAGCGCAAACGATTCCAATGGACGAAAAAGTCGTGATGTCATTGTCAAATGCACCCATATTCGTATTGCAAAAATAAAAAAGTTACAATTGAAAAATGATTTATTTGAAGATAATCAAATGTAAGGTATCGACCTGGTAAATCCGTTGAAATTTTTTCTCTGTCTTTAGCGATCCAGGAGTTAAGAAAAAGCACTGCAGAAATCCAGTTAAAACTGTTTATTTGTTATGTTCATCCGCTGAAATCGGCTTGGAAAATGAAATGGTGACAAACGTCGTACTGGAGCAACACAACGGGATATTGACGACGGTCCGAGATCAATCCAAAAAGGGAAAGATTCGTGGTCAACACCACGTAATTTTGAACCACGATCAGATGACGAGACAACACTTGAGCTGGCACGCCACTATCCAAACTTCCACATCAACCCAAAGGGAGGACTTTCGGCCACGACAGATTTAAGGTGCACAAGACGCCTCAACACATTACAAACACACATGCACTGCCCAGATTCGAACCAGGAACCTTTCGATCTAGAGGCTAACACCTTAACCATCAGACCGATTGTTCGGCCGAAAAATGAAAAGGAAACAATAAATTTGGAATCAGTGATCCCTTTATACTGTTGCCATTCTAAGGAAAACAATGATAATTAAATGCAAATAAATAAATTAAAAAATGTTTTGCATTAAATTTTAAAATTCGGGCTGGACACAAAATTCATAAAAAAATTGAGACTACCTGTGAGCCAAGTTTCATTATCATGCCATAGATTCGTCAGGACACTGCATATATACAGAGACACAGACAGAGAAACACTTCATTTTACCTGTATAACAATAGAGATGCAAATGCAAATGATACGAAACTATTTTCCAAGGTTTGTCAGACGTTTTATAAACTTTTGGTTTCTCCTTAAAATCGCAATAATTGAGAAATTATAATATAGCTCAAAAACTAATTATCGGAATGAGCTGAAATTTTGTATGGCCATACAAGAGTCCTTTTGAATAGATTCCTATCAAAATAGTATAGTAAGGTTCCAATTAAAAAATTTTAAAACATAATTTAATAAATATTATTGCATACTAAAAACTATTTTTAAATTAAAATTTAGATGGATTTTGTTTGGGTTATTTAACAGTAACATGGTACAAAATATCAGCGCTATAGAAATATTATTTAGGAAGATATCCATAAAAGTATGAGAAACTGATTTAACATTAGGAGCTCCAATCTTTCTGCCCTCATAACTTCAAAACTGTAGGACCAAATGACAGGAAATTTGGTAACTGAAGTTAAGTTGGGCCGGGACACAATTTTCTATTTTTTTTTTTTTTTTTGCCAATAAAGATATTGCTTTGGAATTTTTAATGAAGACATAGCACCTAATTTACAAATAGAAAATTATAAAAAATTAACTTGATATCAGTTTAAAAATTTAAAAAAAATTTCAAAATAGTGACTGCTCTTAATTTTGATTATAACTTGAGAAATTGTTTAGGAAAAGACACAATATTTACATTTTCTAGAAGCAGATATTATATTTAAAAATTTGTCTTCACAGTTTTTTAATACATGCATATATAAAAAAAATATTAAAAAATTTTAAATTAAAAATGAGCTTTTTTTTATTTTATAATTTATAAAATCCCTTATATTTTATAACATATCAATAATTTTTAAAATTGCTGAAGACAAATCACTTAAATATGTATGAAAAATATACTTACTAAATCTCATGCAATTATATTGAATAGATTTTGAGTTATATTATTTTAAAGTTGGGAAAAGTGTGAAAAATCCATCATGGAGAAAAATCACCTTAAAGTTTCATCAATGAAAATCAGTTACAAAAGGTGAAATTTTAGTACCTGATGGATTTTTCACTCCGAGTACGTAAGTAAATCCGTTAATGTCTTCAGACCTTTGATTAAGGTTTATTTTGGCTGATAGTACCTTTCTACGGTACAATTTGTATGCAATTGTACTTCTGTTATCAGTTTTTCGGATAAGTCGACATATTTTTTGTTTTAAAACTTTGACAGCTATCAAAACGTTCTTTTGTTTATAACTTCGGTTCTACTCAAAATATCCTCATAAAATTGGTTAAAACAAAAGAGAATTAAATTTCTAATTTATTGAGAATATAAAACAAAAAAAAGGACTTTTTGAAGGTTTATGTGTCCTAGCCCCCTTAAATTTTGATTTAGATGTGAAACTTTGTATCGAAATAGGGGGCTTCTATCAGAAATTATGAAATTAGTGCTCAATTTAATATGAAAAGGCTGGCCCCTTATTCAAATTTTATGAATTTGAATTAATAGAAGGGGCGTTAATTCCTGTCAAACGCCATCTTTGAATTTTCTCTACTGTTCAAATTGGTCGAATGAAGAGGGTTGGCTCGGGTTTTTTTTCCGCGACTGTATATGTCATACCTCTAAATGAAATTAAAGTAATTAAAAACATAAAGCACAGGGCTTCGTGTACTTTTACTGGTGTTAATTCTTACCTCAAATAAAGGTCATGGCGAAAAAGGCACACCTCAATCATACTACCACAATCAGCACCTTCGAACATCTCTCTCTCTCTAATTAAATTGCATCTCATTTACTTGTTCAAAGACAATTCGGTTATTTTTTGACGTCTAAACCTATTTTTACGTACACTCGTGTGTGCAATGTAATGTCTCAATTATAAGAATGTCTTAAAATGAATAAAAAAGAACCAAACAACAAAACTTTGTGTAAAATTTTGAATTTACATGAACATGCTGTGCACCGATTTGAAATGCTGTGCTCTTAGATTTACTATATTTTTATGGACAACCAAGTGTAAAATCCTAAAATCCAAGCTTCCGTAATCAACGAAAGCGTTTTAAGGAACTTAGATTTAAATATGAATGAAATTACATATTTCAATATTAATGCAATATGTCGTTCGCGGATTCCTCAATATGTTAGGTCGCATGGTAGCTTTATAACGGAAACGACACGCATAAATTTCTAGTATAATGACTTCCAAGGCTGAGTTTACAAAAATTATTTTTAATTTGGTTGAACAAAAGAACTGGTCATTAAGTAACATGCTAAAGATATCGAAGGTTGTCTCTCTGGAGTATTATTGGATCATTCTTGGATGAGACAATTCATTCTATAAAGATAATTGAATGTCATAAATCCGATTGGGAAAAAAATTTATAGTACTGAAGGCCGTTTGTAGCACAACTCATGTAACTGTTAACATAAAAAGAAAATTATTAAATTTACGATTATTTCAAATTTATTTTTTAAAACAGTTTAAATAGAATATTCTAACTAAAACTAATTTCTTATTGATGAGACACACACTCTAGTTAAAAGAAACAATTACTTTGTAGTACTCGTCTAGGCGTACTTTGTGATATGTTCGTCTAGGTATATATTTATTTGACTCTATTGTTTACTAATTTCTTTATCCAATGGTTTGATTTATTGTCTTCAATTTTAAATACAAATTAAAGATTTAGATTTTCATTTCATTATGATATATTTAATGATAAAGTGCTATTTGGCGCATGAGATTCTTAGTCTTCTACTCATAAACATGGGAGATAACTCTATTACCGACGAATGTGTGAAAAGTCGAGGTTGCTTACTCGATTGATTGAAGCTGTTCTTATGCAACTTAGATGCATGTGAATAGTTCGTTGAAAGCAGTGATTTTCTTTTTGTAAAAACGCTGTAAAATCAACCTTCTGTTTATTAAAAAAATTGTAATCGATTGAGTTTAATTAGTCTATTCTGATGACATTTATTTCTAACAAAAGCTCTGTTATTCCACATGCCACTGAATGGAATTTTCTGGAAAAAGTGCGTTTGCTTCAAACCAAATTAGTCAAGAATGCCATAAATTTTTAGCCCCCTTCGACAAATAGAACGCGGTTTAATATGTAGCTTATCATAACCACAAGGTTCTAAAATATAAGCGGACCGTCGTCAATAGCCCGTTGTGTTGCTCTAGTACGACGTTAACTAAAATTACCATTACCATTACCTAAAATATAAGTATCAAATGTATGGATGGATTGGTCAAACGGTGTAGATTTGTATAGAGAACATAGAAACGCATACTCTGCTTTATATATCTAACAGTTAATCCGTTATTCATCAGCCGCTGAATGAAATTTTCAAAAAAAAAATTGCGCTTGCTTCAAATTAAATTAGTTACGAATGCTATAATAATTGAATTTGCCTTTTTTTTCATATTGATGATGAAATTTGAAAATATTGCTTACTAGTTGCAAGAATGGCACAAGTAAAACATATTCACAGGAAAACTAAATGCAAGACAGTCCCACGAAAATTCACCATTTTTACTGAAAATGAATGCACGGGAATCTTCTTAGTCTCTCGGAAACTCAAAATCAACTTTTGTAGTAGTCACCTCAGAAAAAAAAACCTTTCAGTAGAAGGGCAACGAATATGAAATGGATTATATGGATACAACATATATGTATATTTGCGTCCGAAGTGAATTGTAGAAGCGATGGAGAAGTTAAAATGGTATTAAAATTTTTTACCGTACCCTTAAATGATACTAACATTCTTTTATGAAAATTAATTGATGATGACTTTTCAATCAACATATTATTAATTTAACCCGAGCAAAGCCGGGTATTTATGCTAGTATGTAAATATTATAATACATTTTAAGAATACCTTAATCTTATTCGGGACTTCTGCTTTCTATTGCCTGTCGTTTGCGATAGATGAGGGGAGTATATTGTCCAACAATAGTCAGCCAGAATTGACATGGACCGTTTGCTCTGGTACCATTGCTACATCTTGGCAATGTCCTAATGAAAACGTTCGCCGTGCTCATCACTCACCTCCCGCAGCCATATTTGCTGTAGTTAATCTTTTCCAATAGCAGTTTTAGATTGTCGTACGTCTCCTTCATGTAGACAGCATGTCCGATAGGTATGGACGGAAGCTGGTTCCAGTTATACACAAAACCGCCTTGAGACTCAGTTATAACCGCCGCCATTCATGGGGCTCATGTGCAATGCCGAGTTCTTGTAGAAAGCGATCAATATCACAGAAGAACACAAAGCTTTCTTCTTTTTTAAAGGAAGATTCTAAGGACTGATGACGTGGCGAAATGACGTCATTTGGACATTTTGTTCAAGAAGATTCCACTGTCGAAGTTTTGTGGCCAGTAATTCCGTTTTGCTCTTGGACAGATCCAATCTCGAACAAGATCGTTCAGTTCATCTGAGCTAAATTTAGGTGGTGTAGATGTTTCATCAAAACACGAAAAGTCATCATCTATAGTTCCACCACATGCTGACGTAGACGATTTAGGAGATTTCGCGAACCCATGGCGATCCCCCTCGTCTGAACTGGTTGCAAAATATATAGGGTGCTCTGTCTCGAAGAGGGAGTCCTTCGCCATGCGAGACAGGACGCAGAGCAGATGTTATATTAGGGTATTGAACTGTCCACTTTTTCATGGTGATGACTTCAGAAACTGGCGGTACCATGCATAAATAACAGTCATCAACGTGATTGGTCGGCTCCCTCCAAATCATGGGCACAGCAAATGGTATTACCTTTCTTTTGCCATTAAGACACTGTGAAATATTTACTGCACAAGTACAGCAACATAAGTGCGGGACCCAGTCTTTGTCCTGGTAGCCTATATTGCAACCGAAATACAAATGATACTCTTTCTTAACTATTTTGCTAATGGTTTTTTTCTGTGCTGAAAACGTCACTTCTTAAATATAACAGAAATAATCAGCGCTATCAACTACTTCACTTGGTGTGTATGATGAAATAACTTATTTAAACAAATAAGAATGATGAAATATGCAGCAACAATTTCGTCTCAATGTATTTATCTTACTAAATTGCACTATATTACGCGATATAACTTATATAACGGACAAAACGTCCATATCTCTGTAACGAGAGCCAATAAACTTTATGAAAGGTGATATTCGTGTTCAGTACGTTAAAATCGTTCAGGATTTTTTTTTATAATTTTTTTTTATTTAAGAAGCAATTTTACTGTTGACCATTGTAATTGTGGTTCAAAATTACAAGGAGTTGCGCATGGATGTTTTCCTTCGGATGATCCCGGACCGTCGTCAATAGCCCGTGGTGCTGCTCCTGTGAGACGTTAATTAACTACATACATGAAATATTTTTCTCAAAAGCTTGTTTTAGTCTTATACAGAAAATCTTAAATGCAAATAAGTATAGATAATAAAGATTAGAAATGAAATGTCAACTTTTCTTCCTACTTATTCCACTTGGTGTAGTCTGAGCTAGACCAGGTCCAAAAGACCTGAGTTCATTGACATCAGCACAGCACTTCTTAAGGAATCCTGCCTAGGGACTCCAATACAGGAAGGAAGGTAGTCAGGAGAAGCCGAAGCGGCAGTGTACTTTGTGGAAGGTGGAAAATTATTTTAAAGATTTTTTAATGGGATGAACTACATTTTGGATTCTTGAAAAATGTCCAGACGTGTATTATCAAATTCTTACACTTAAATAAGAGGTAACGCAAGGAAGACTTGATAAATATATGAGAGGGTTTGAGTAAAGTTAATCACAATTATCAAATTTGTTGAATGTTTCTCATGTTTATGAAATTAAGTAAAAAAATAGCTCGAACATTTTCAAAGTCAATAAACTTTTTACTTCGCACATGACCGAATGACAACAAAAAGAACATGAATGTACACGTTTTTTTTGCTGAACATTTAATTAATGACTTACACTATTCTCATTCCAGTCCCTTGATTTATTTAAATGTCCAGTTTTAATGTTGAGTAAGTTTGATTACCGCAAAATTTCAACATCCCACCATCTCATGAACAATTGAGGTACGTTTACCTGTTTGTGGGCAGTTTACAATAAGCAGCAATCTTTAGGAATGTGCTAGAAAGGTGAACTCAAAGAGGATTGACAAAACAAAATAGATGCGATTCCTCTGACCTTGAAAGAGAATTCTTTCAAAAATCTGAATTTTCTTTCACAAACCTTCTTGAAACGTAGCACTCGCGGTTAACGAATCGTGCTTTCGTGTTTCAGGTTTTAAAAAAGAACATCATATTTTCCCTTGCTTTTTTCTAGTTTTGTTTGAAAGCGTATTTTTTACTTCTATCCCCTCCTTTTTGTCGGCTGGATGTGATTTTCCTTGACGACGCCGGCCCATTTCGTCTCGACAGTTTTTTTCACGAAGACGGTGGGTTTTTGTTGGAAAGAGCCCCACCGATGTTGTTTGAGTAATTTTTCTTCCAAAATGTTATTCAGGAATAACGAAACTTTATTACATCGCCTTTCAAAAACATTGAAACCGAAATTTTAGATTCATTTTGAAGTTAAATATTGAAATTATTTTAACCTGGAAAGCACTCCGAATCGAAGTTTCTAAAAAACTGGATTATAATATCCAAATGGTTTTGTAACAAAATAAGTCATTTCAGCATATCGAGGTGTTTTTTCATAAAATCATTAGCAAACTAATGAACGTAATTGTTTCAAAATGCTGACATCAATAAATCGTATTGAGTAAACAGAGAGGATATTTAGCCATACAATTCAATGCAGTGAAGAAATTAAATTAGACAAAAACTTATTTCGCTTTTTCAATAAAATTTTACAGATGTGAGTTATTACCTTTCTCCAAAACTCCATTGATTTGATCTGACAATGACTAACACATATCCCATTTTTCGATTCCTGGATATTGTGCTTCTCTTGCGGGAAACATGTAAAATTTATTTGCTTTCGAAATTTAAAAGTGAAAATTTTCCATTGAAAGGAAAAGACTAGACCCTATCTATAAATAAGTAAAATGTTAGATATTTCAAGAAAAATTAAAAATAAAAACTGTAATGTCATTTCATTGAAGGTTAGACAAATAAATTCATAACAAAGCTATAATTTAAATAAAAACGATGTATTAGATATAAGTTCAATCAAATTTATGAATCATAAAATTTTATCAATAACTTAGTCCATCAGCTATATTTTCATTCCACGAAATTCACGAAAATGTCTGAATTAGAGCTATTAGAATACCAACTATGAAATAAAAAATATCACCGATGATGAAACGCTTCCTACCTTTATTTTACTTCTTGCTGTCCATTATCAGCTGCTATATCCTAGTACTATGAAGAATTACCTCATAAATACCGGTTTTACCAAAAATAAAAATAATTTTTGAGTCATTTCTTGGTCACAAAGTTTCCTTTATATATATATATATATATATATATATATATATATATATATATATATATATATATATATATATATATATATATATATATATATATATATATATATATATATATATATATATATATATATATATATAATTCAAATACCACTCACTGACTCACTCACTCATCACTGTATCTCAAGAACTACAAGTCCTAGGAAGCTGAAATTTTGAAGGTGATTCTTCGTATACCATAGGGGTGTACTAGGAAAGGATTTTGAAAAATTAGACTCCTAAGATGCCTAAAATTGACCAAAGGCCTAAGCCAAAAGCAATTCGAAATCGGTATAGAAATAACATTAAGTATAAAACGATTGCAGTACTCAGCTCAGATTGCTTTATCAGTGTTGATCGAAAAACTATTTTTTTTTAAACAAATTAAAATATAATATTCCTGTTTGAACTGAAGTTTTAATTCTTTCCATGATGAAAATAATATTTATAAATATTTGATTGACGAAGAAAGAATATTTAAAGCATTTAGTTTCACTTAAATTACATTTTGTAATTTGGTAAATTTGTAATTAACATCGTACTAAAGCAACACAACGGGCTATTGAGGACGGCCCGGGATCAATCCCTCAAGGGAAAGATTCGAGGAAAACGCCTCGTAATTTTGAACCATGGTCAGATGACAAAGCAACATCTGAGCTGGCACCCCACTCTCCAAACTTCCACAACAACCCAACGTGAGGACTTTTGGCCACGACAGATTTAAGGTACACCTCTACACCATATGTTTACAAATATCCACGCCCGGACCTGGATTCGAACCAGGAACCTTCCGATCTAGAGGCTAACACCTTAACCACTATAATGGAACACGAAAGCCTAAAAGAAAAACTCATTGATCATAAAATCGTAATTTTTCTTTTCTGTATCTGTTTTTTCTGTTTAAATTTGATTTCGAATTCTTTGTTTGGGTATTTGAGTTGACAGCGAGATGTTACGGTCATATATTTGAGGATTCCCAAGTATTATAAATATGTATTCTTTTGCTTATAAATTACTATTGTTTTTATCAATATTGCTCGTCTTTTGTGAAATTGTTCTATTTCAGAATATATTCAGGAAGTCGAAATTTAACACATCAGAACAGAATTCTTTTTCAGAATTCTGCATTTTTTTCAAGGATTGGAACTTTGTTTCCGTTTGCTTATGTGTTCCGGTATATTACCTATTGCAAAGATATATTATTGAAGAGTTAGATTTTAATGATTTATTTATTTCCTGCAAAATATAACTAGACATTGGTAAATCCTTGGTGGTATATGTATAGTTCGACCTACTTTCATTAAATCTCTGGTTTAATACGTAATCGAGTGTAGATTGCTGTATCATAAAATAAATAAAATATACCCATCAAAATATTTTTAAAGCGTGTAGTTTCTTGATAATTGATGATGACTTTTCAATCAACTTTTTCTTAATTCAACCCAAGCAAAGCAGGGTATTTCTGCTAGTAGCCTATAAAATAAAATTAAGTTCAGACGTGGTATGCGTTGGAGTTGTATATATGACATACTGCGCGTATCCTGAAGGAATATAAAACGATATTCCTTCAGTCGGAATTGGACGTTTCACCACGAAGCAGTTTACAAACAGCCCCCGCATGCGCGTGGAGATGAAATTGGTGGGCTAAGGGCAAAAGAATTAATTTCTTAATTTGCTCCTAAACACCGTGTTCCGCGCGCAACAGCTTGTCGTCACAATCTGTCCTGGAGGTCAGTGCTTGAACTCTGATCCCGGCGTGCCGGAGAAGAAAAAGGCAGATCAGAGACACAGATAGTGAAGTCGGTTCTCTTTTGTCTTTTAAACGTCATTTGCAGAAATTTCCGAGCAATTACACCATGACAAAGGACCTCGTGTTTTCTTCTTTTTGCACGTAGAGGGAAAAAAATGTTCTTTGGATGGATGAGCGAGTTTTTTAAAGTAGCAGTAAATATATAATTCGGTTATATAAAATTCAGTACGTATCTAAAACGTTTGATTTATTACGTTTTTTGTAATTGAAATAGTATTTATAATGCTTTTCTCAATACTCATACGAAATGTGTTTCATCTTTTACAAATTTCATTTCTCAAACTAATGCTATTGAAATTGAATGAAGAACTCGTAGTGAATTGCGTATTGAGTGATCCCATAGAATAGTACATTAAAAAAAACGTTTTCCAGGTAAAGAGTGTATCTGAATGTAAGAAACTTAATGCGTACCTCAAACGGTAGTTGTAAGAATGCAATTTCCCTAGACAAAGATAAAAACCAAAAAGACAGGTTGTGAATTTTAAAAAATCCACATAAATGAGGGTCGTGGTAGCCCAGTTCGTAGAGTCGTGGATTCGATCCAATCGAAGTCCGTTGTGTTCGGGGATGGTGCAAGTTAAATCTCTCGTGGCCTCAAATGTCCTTACGCCATGGTGTGGAAGTTGGGAGAGAGGGGTGCCAGCTCAGGTATCAACTCGTCATCTGGTCGTGATTCAAAATGGTGAAGTGTTGTTCTCAGATATTTCCATTCGGAATTGATTACAGACCGTCGTGAATAGCCCTTTGTGCTGTTCCAGTGCGACGTACATTCAACAACCTATCCACCGTATGAAATGAAGATAAATTGTAATCACATACTGTTAGAATATTTAAACAAATGTATGATAAACGTGAATGTTTGTTACGTACATGCATTCGTATAAAATCCATCCATAATCAGAAAGTTATCGAGGTGATATATCCACCGCCTACCAGCTAATGCGCACTAAGTGGAATCTGTCGTGACTTAAAATACTGGATCTAAAGCAGGATGTCATGATAATGGATATTTAGTCCATATTTAGAATACAGTTAAGCGAACTTGAAGTGTCGAACATATTTTCCATCAGATTACACACAAAGTCAAAATTTTCGAAATGAGTTTTTAGCTTTACTATACCTAAATTTGGCGACCTCTTTAGACTGGTTAGTGAACGTGAATGTCCTTTCTTTCATGAAGGCTAGATTTTAAAAGAGAAACATTTAATAAGTAGAATTATTTTTCGTTTTCTCAGAATTTTTTTTTACATTGTGTTTCTCATGTAAGTCGATAGTATGTTCTTTAGGGAAATCGTTATCAAATAATTTAAGTTATATGACCGAGTTACTATGACATAAATGTCGAATTTGAATATTCGCTAACAATAATTTCCTCTCGTATACGAGGACACACTAAAATACATGCATGCGTTTCGACATTGCGTACATGAGAAGCACGGACATAGCTTACGCTCTTCCCAACTGTTTTCGAACAATAAACCAATGTGCTAGAATAAAGTGTTTTATTCTTAAGATTGCTATTTGCTTATTCTCTTAAACATATCTCCGTTGAGCTTTACATAAATACTCCGTCAGAATCATCAAGATAACTATTTATAAGTTTACACTCTCTCATAGCGATAGTTCTTTATACAGTATCTGAAGAAATGTCAGCAATTTGTCACTGTACGCCATCGGCTAGACTCTAATAGACAAAGAGAGTCCATATAAAAACCATTTGCCTTGACTATAAACGCCTAAATTCTTCAATTCAGAAGCAACGTCAAAGAAGCATAACAAAGGTCCAATACATCGTTCCGCATGGGAAAAACGCATCCTCATCTCTGAGGCAAAAGAGGAATTCGAGATCACAGAAGCACATTATGTAATGAAAAGTCGGTCCCTGAGAAACCCAGGAGGCAGTCAATTCTGAGCCCGTGAAAACGTATTAGCAACATATAAATAGCTTCGTATGACATGTTTACACAGGGGCCCTTCGAACCGACCTTTTTCTTTTATTTCAAACGCAGGATTGCTTCTCAATGGTTACCAAGGACAAAAGAAATGATACACTAATCAGGACGAATGACAGATGCGGGTGGATGGATGCTGCTGGATGAGACGCTGTCTGCTAACCTATATATTTGGCTGAAAAATAAGTGAAATACCTCTTTTGTGAGCATTCATCAAATTAAATAATATTAATTTTCTCAGACAATAAAATTTAAAATAATAGTGTATAACTAACGGGCCCGCCCCCTGCTCGCTAAAGCTCGCCAACCCCCGAAGGATTGCTTTGCAATCCTCATTGGTTCTATGCTCTATGCGAACTATTGGTTTTATTGGTTCTATGCGAACCTATGATCGCTTCGCTTGCATCAATGAAGACATGTGTCCTAGCAGAAAGGATTGTTTACAAAATATGGTACTCCAAAAAAATATAAACAGTACCCTGGAATCAGAATTCAAATGAAATCTTTGAGCAAATTTTGAGTCGAAATGTGAGCGCTGCTTTGGAAATTGAATACCCAGTATGTTGTCTGTGTACATTTCCAGCACTCTCGAGTCACCCACACTTTTTCATTGAGTTTGTTGTCGAAAGTTATAGTGCAAGCGTCTTGTTGAACTATAATTGTTTGCCCTGAAAAGGAGTTTTTTAAATGGCAATGAAATGATCCTCTGTTTTCTTTGATTTCTAATTCTAAACTGCAACAGCTCGACTAAAATTCTTTTTTTTTTTCAATAAAATTTCATCCGATAACTCTATAAATTCATTTGAGGCGCGTGGCTAAGTGATAAACAAACAATCGTACAATGTTGCCAAAACGCGATAACAAATAGTCTTTTTTGCGTGCCACGAAAGGGAATTATATATATAGATGACAAGAATATTCTGGGAAATATGAGGCTGAGGTAGTTGAATTTACCTAGCATTGGAGTAACATAGCGGGCTGTTGGCGACGGTGCGGGATCAGTCCCGAAGGGAAAAATTCGAGGACATAACCTCGTAGTTTTGAACAACTGTCAGATGTTGAGAGAAACATAATAAAGGTTAGACAGAAACTGGATATCTTTATACACATCGAATATAAATCTCGATTTCAAATTTCCATCTCAGCTTTGTCAAGAGCTTACTGCAGCTGGTGGAAAACGAACAAACCATTCTACATTATCTGGGCATCATTCATAAAGAGAAAATACGAAGTTGTCATTCGATAGGTTATTTCTTGATATGAATATTACATGAATATGAAATTTACAGAAGACGCTTAACGAATATTAACTTTTCGTGAAGCGAACATAAACTTTTCGGGTGTATGTTCGTTTACTTGATGTTGTTTGGTTCTGCTTGGCTAAATTATGGCATTTATGCTATAAAACCTAACCATAATCACATACACTGACGAGTCAAAACATTATGACCATCCCCACATTTTTCAATGAACTCGTCTGGATGACGTGGAGGGCGCGTGATTAAGGCGTGATTAAGTGAGAATGGTATTTAACTGCTGCTGGAGAAGGTAAGTAATCATTCTTGCGCTTACTTTTGCAAGTGATGGGAAAGGCTGCCGATCTGTGCAAATTTGATAGAGGGCAGATCGTAATGGCCCGAAGACTCGGAACGAGTATCATCGAAACTGCACGACTGGTAGGTTGTTCACGTTCTGCCGTTGTTAGTATTTATGCAAAGTGGATAAATGACGGTGACACCAGCAGTAGACGCCAATATTTTGGTCGTCCACGCGTCATCAAATAAAAAGGACGTTGGAGTCGGTCCCGCTTGGTAAAGCAAAATCGGCGCGAGACAGTGGCTCAGCTGACAGCCCAATACAATGCAGGTCCAAGCGCAAGTGTTTCATAACACACAGTTAAGCTGACATCGTTGGATATGGGACTGTGCAGCAGACGTCCCACTCGTGTGCCTCTGTTGACCAAGCGTCATCGTCAACTACGCCTACAGTGGGCCCGGGATCATCGAGACTGGACGATGATGTATAGATGAGTGGAAGAGAGTTGCCTAGTCAGTACGAATCCCGATTTCTCATTCATCACGTCGATGGTCGTGTCAGGGTACGCCGTTTGCCAGGCGAACAGTTGCTCTCCTCTTGCACAGCAGGTCATAAACAGGCTGGTGGTGGCGGTATTATGCTCTGGGAGACGTTCTCATGGGCGGCTCTGTGACCCTTTGTTGTGGTAGGACAGACCACGAACGCTGAGAACTATCTGAACATCATTGCGGATCAGTTGCACCCTTACATGGCGTCTGTCTTCCCAACTAGAAATGGAAACTTTCAGTAGGACAACGCCCCATATCACAAGAATCGGATTGTGTTGGAGTGGTCCGAGGAACATTCAGATGAATTCCATCTTATGTCCTGGCCACCTAACTCGCCTAATCGTAATCTGATAGAGCACATTTGGGGTGTCATGGAGTGGCAGCTCAGAGCTCAAACACCACTAGGTCCGAATATCTCGACTTTAAGCGCGTGACCGCTGCTTAGACATTTGGCACAATTTGTCTCCAGTCATGTAGCAAGAACTCGTGGCATCTATGCCCAGGCGAGTTGCAGCTGTTTTACAGGCCAAAGGATGCGCAACACGTTATTGAGTAGGTGGTCATAATGTTTTGGCTCTTCAGTGTATATCATGAATACTCGTGCAGTCATCCTGGTGCATCCCTGGGTAAAATGCTCAGCAGAAGACAACTGCTCTCTCTAGTCTTCGCAGTGGACACTTGAAGATAGAATTGGGTTACAAACACTTCCCACTGTGCTCTAAATACATAATTGCGGCTTTCTCCTGAGCACATCATCTCCTTCCTCGGCTGATCCTTAGGCCAGTTTATTCATTTCACAGAGCTGGTCCTTAAGGGCCTCAAGTCTCACGATCTAATTGACGTCGTGTAACTTACACCAAGTGAGCTAAGAAAGAACACATATCACATGTCAAATTTGCATAAGGAGCAAACGAGAACCAGGATTTCCAACAAGAATACTCAATCTGAATTCCAAATTTCAAATGGTTATTAAAATTTGTTCAGTCTTTTCTAGACTATATGTATGTGAAGTATTGAGCTAACTGAAAAAAATCGAGTAGCAAATAATGACCCGCAGAACGACTGATCAAACCTGACGACAAACAAGACGCCCTTTTTCAATCCAAATATATTTTTATGTTTCCATCTTCGGCTATCAGTAAGAATATTCGAGTGTTGCTATGGGATAATCATTCCAAAACGCATATGGCTGTTTCTTTTGCACAAAATGATACATATGTATCAAAAACTACTTTCCTAAAACTTTATCATCCTATCCGAATATTTTTACATTGAGTGTTCTACCATATTTCACTTTCAACAATATTTTTTGCTTTCGCGCGCGCGCGCTCGCGCGGGTTACCTATCCACTGTTAATCTCTACTACACTACCTAACAATAAGTATTTGGACATCCATACAAATGACGATATCTGCGGTCATGATATACGTCACCCCTCCGACGTTAAATATAGTGTAGGAAACAATATTGGCATTAGTCGCATGCAAGATGCTACGAAGTGCAGAGTTATCTGATTTCGAGAAAGATGCAAGCGTCGGGTATCACAGAAATGGCCGATCCTTAAGGGACATATCTATGGAGCTGAATTACCCAAAATCGACAGTGGCCTTAGTGATTCAGAAGTGGAAGGTGAGCGGTGATTGTCGGAATGTGTCCCGAATCGGCAGACCCACGAAACTGGGAGATAAGAGACCGACGGGTGTTGTCCAGAGAAATTCGGAAGAACCGCACTCTCATACTCCAGGTAGTGCCGTAACTAGGCAGGTGCAACAGGTGCACCCGCACAGGGCCCACTTAGAAGGGGGCCCAAAAGAGAGAGATAAAACCCAAAGAGACGAGTTAAGATAATGGAAATAAATGAAACACCAGATGAAGGAAGTAACTTGACACCCGAAGAATTATTTAAAATACAAATTTACAGTGTTCTTGACACTCTATTGTCTCAAAATAGATTGGCGTTATCAAAAAATTAAAACTATCCGTGACGATTTTTTCTTTATGGCTTGTCTTTACAATACATGAGTGTTGCCGATTTAAAAAAAAATGGCTGTAGATCTCAGAATTAAATAAAGCAAAGGATTTAAAAAAGTACGAATTCACATGTAAAAATTGAAAGTTTTAAGTATCATGTAACGACTCTTATAAAAAATATAGAAACTGCATCTCCGTTTAATATTCTACAGGCTCTTCATGGTTTTGATTTAATTGAGTCTTACCCAAATATCAATATCGCTCTTCGAATATTTCTTACTCTTACCGTTTCTATTGCTTCGTGCCAGAGAAGTTTTAGCAAGTTGAAATTAATAAAAAATTATTTAAGATCAACTATAGTTAGTCTATCAACCATCAATTAATTACAACAGAATACAATATCGTTAAAAATATTATTTATGATGATGTAATTAATGAATTTGCTGAAATAATACCTAATTAATAAACGAGCCTAAATGCAAATTCTTGCACAGTTCACAGAAATGGCTAGTTACGGCACTGACTCCAGGAGTTTCAACATGCATCCGGGAGTGTTGTTTCGATTAATACCATACGTAACGAAGCACGTCTGCTGGGTTTTCATGTTCGTGCCGCCGCCCATAAGCCTTTGATCACAAAGTATAACCGCGCTGCTCGGTTAATGTGGTGCAAAATACATCGGAACTGGACCGTAGATCAGTGTAAACTGGTTCTATGGAGCGACGAATCAAGGTTCACCCTCTACCGTCCGGATGGCAGGGTCTGGGGTCTACCTGGAGAACGCCTCCTGCCAGAATGTATTGTGCCCACATTAAAGTTCGGCAGAAGTAGAATTATATAGACTGGGAATCTTGGTCCGAATTCATGGTAAGCTCAACGTCGAGACCTACTACACTATTTTAGATGACTGTGCTTCCTACGTTGTGGCAGTCTTACGGGTTGGACCCACGTTAATTCCAGGACAACAACACCAGCTGTCATGTTGCGAGGTCCACCATGGATTGATATGGTGACAAAGGGTTTAGCCGAATGGACTGGCCTGCCCAGAGCCCAGACATGAACCCTTTCAAGAACCTCTGGTACGAGTTGAATCGCCGAATTAAGGGGTGCAAGTACCGTCCAAAATCGGTGAAGGAACTTACAAATGTCTTCTCCAAGCCGAGTGGAAGAAAGTACCACTAGCCGTCATACAAGGACTTGTGAAAAGCATGCCCCGGAGGGTTGAGGTTGTAATTGCCTCTCGTGGTAGCTTTACCAACTATTGAAAATGAATAAATTTTGTTTTTCTTTTCTATCACAGGTGTCCAAATACTGATTGGTAGATAGTGTATTACAAAAGAAAGTGTTTGTTTGTTTATATTGTTTATGTGTACGCATTGTCCTGACGAATCTATGGCACTATCAATAATGACATTTGGCACACAGGTAGTCCGAATTGTCTGCAAATTTTTGTACGAAGCCCGAATTTTAAAATTCAATCTAAAACATTTTAAAATTAATTTAATGGCATTTAATATTATTGTTTGCTTTAGAATGGCAACACCGTAAAAAGAAGACAGATTCTAAATTTATTTTTTCCGTACTTCCGTTTCCTTTTGCGAGGAACGATTTTTCAGCGGACGAAAAAAACAAATAAAGTTTTAACTGGGGTTATGCAGTTCTTTTTTCTATCTCCTAGACTGTTAAAGATAGGTAAAAAGTTCAACGGATTTGAAATCTGCGGAAAATTTTATATTCGATCGATACCTAAATATACGATTTTCTTTAACCTCTTCATATACTTGGACCTCGACTCTTTCGCCTTAAAAATAATATTTATGATAAAATTGATTATTACGAACTCTGGTACACGTGCGTGGACGTCTAGGCTTCCGATTGACACCAATGGATAGAAGTAAAAATCGGTAGTTCCTGTGGAATATTTATTATTCAAAAGTGTTTTGAAAGAAATAGCTTCGACTCAACGTGCTCGTAAAAGTAAGTAAATTTCATTTGTTTTTAGTAATTTTTAAATCCTTTAATTAATGTGTTTTAGTTGATAATTTCTTAAAATACGTGATAAAATAGTTTTTCTGATTTAACTCTGTATTTTGTGCATTTGAGAGCGATACTTATAAAGGTCCACGTATTTGGACGTGAGTACTTTCACAAATTAAACAGTCTGTTTTGAACCGTTTACGGTATTTTATGATATTTTTATCATTTTTAAATTCAAAGTACTCTGTTGCAAGAAAGTGATTTGTCCGATGGACCAGATGAAAGTGATGATGGGTGGTCAGAACTCCTGCTAGATTCTGGTTCTGATTATAAAAGTGACTGAAAAAGAATCTGCAATTAGTCTTGGTGCAGAAAAGCCTTCGTCAACTCCTATTCCTTCAAGGAAAGCAGGCGAACTTTCCTACAACTATTGTGTAGGAAATAACCTACACCTACGTAAGTTCTAATGATATAGTATGTACAAAATTTATGTCTAGTAGCAATAAAATGTACCTGTGTATGTGAAAAAACATTTCCCAAGCAACAAAATCACATGAAAAAAAATGTTGTGGTTCTAATCTTCTAATACTGTTATTGTCCTTATAAAGTGTTAGTAATACAACACTGTACAAAAATATGAGTTTTTAAGCAATATCATATCTGTAAATTATTACGCTTTCAATATAATTGAGACCCGAGGTACATATATGTGTACCTAAAATGTTTAGCCCCCAATGAAGCCTCCATCTAAAAGAGGAATTTACTTGAGAACTTTGAAGTATTTCATAATATTTATAAGAAAGAAAACTGATTTATAAACAAAGTAGTGAAGAGGTTAGAATAAATAATTTTTAAATTCAATATATATATATATTTTTTCAAGAGATTGTGACATCACGCTAACCTTTGAATTCGAGAAATCAACCGATTCCATTTCCTGCACTCATACGATTCCACCGAAGAAATGCAAAACAATTAAAATTTTTTTTTGATTGACACTGTTTAGTTCTTTTTGGTAAAATCGGGATCGTTAAAGATAGATTAAAAATTTCAACGTATTTGAAATCTGCGGAAAATTTGACACCAGATAGATACCTTATACCTTTGATTTTCTTTCAAAAATAATTTTTCAATTAAATATTTATATTTTTGCAAGAGATTGTGACGTCACGCCGCTTGGATCTCTTCGCAATTCGAATTCGTCCACATTTGACAATGACGAGGCCATCACGGCGTTGCCCGTGAAGTTGGTTTGCGAACCACGGGCAACGCCGTGATGGCTGTTATCCAATAGGCTACGAATTCCCGAATTCAATCAACGGGGGTTTGCGAGCAGTGGTCACACCTTACCCTACGAAAAGAACTGTCATGGGCAACTCCGTGCTGGTCACGCTGTGGCTAGAGGATAAATAAAAACATAGCAGCAACCTCAGTTTTTATGAACTTTGTTCCCAATCAGATTCATTTTACAAGGAATGTTTCTTTAAATTCCGCTTCCAATAACGTATCGGGGTCACGGTAGCCCAGTTAGAAGTGCAACGGATTAGCAACCGGATGGTTGTGACTTCGGAACTAGGTCCAGCTAAAGATCGTCGTGTACACTAGGGCTGGTGCACGTTAAATCACTCGCGTGGCCTCGAATGTCGTTACATTGGCTTGATGTGGATGTCTGGAGAGTGGGATGGCAGCTTAGGTGTGAACCCATCATCTGACCATGGTAAAAAATATTGTTGTTCCTCGGTTCTTCGGGTTTGATACCGTACCGTCACCAACAGCCAGTTGTGTTGCTCCAGTACGATGTTAATTTTATTCCTACCTCTCTCCAATAGCGTTTCTGACTTCGTGACCTCCACCGTTGATTAAATGGCCTAAAACTTGTTTAAAGTATTCTTTTTTGCTCACCCAAAAAAATATTGTTTTGCTAACACGTAAAATTTGACCAAACATCAAATTTTCGAAGTCGTCGAAAAAATTTAAAATTTAAAAAGTTTGTTCCATTGTATGTGAATGGAATGCACAGGAATTTTTCATTTGTTTCTTCTTATGAAAATCCTTATTGACGCTTTAATCTACGATGTTAATTTTATTCCTACCTATCTCCAATAGCGTTTCTGACTTCGTGACCTCCACCGTTGATTAAATGGCCTAAAACTGGTTTCAAGTATTATGTTTGTTTCTCCTTATGAAAATCCTTATTGACGCTTTAATCTACGATGTTAATTTTATTCCTACCTATCTCCAATAGCGTTTCTGACTTCGTGACCTCCACCGTTGATTGTATGGCCTAAAACTTGTTTCAAGTATTCTTTTTTGCTCACCCAAAAAAATAATGTTTTGCTGACACGTAAAACTTAACCAAACGTCAAATTTTCGAAGTCGTCAAAAAAATTTAAAATTTAAAAAGTTTGTTCCATTGTATGTGAATGGAATGCACAGGAATTTTTCATGTTTGTTTCTCCTTATGAAAATCCTTATTGACGCTTTAATCTACGATGTTAATTTTATTCCTACCTATCTCCAATAGCGTTTCTGACTTCGTGACCTCCACCGTTGATTAAATGGCCTAAAACTTGTTTCAAGTATTCTTTTTTGCTCACCCAAAAAAAATAATGTTTTGCTGACACGTAAAACTTAACCAAACGTCAAATTTTCGAAGTCGTCGAAAAAATTTAAAATTTAAAAAGTTTGTTCCATTGTATGTGAATGGAATGCACAGGAATTTTTCATGTTTGTTTCTCCTTATGAAAATCCTTATTGACGCTTTAATCTACGATGTTAATTTTATTCCTACCTATCTCCAATAGCGTTTCTGACTTCGTGACCTCCACCGTTGATTAAATGGCCTAAAACTTGTTTCAAGTATTCTTTTTTGCTCACCCATAATAAATAATGTTTTGCTGACACGTAAAACTTAACCAAACGTCAAATTTTCGAAGTCGTCGAAAAGATTTAAAATTTAAAAAGTTTGTTCCATTGTATGTGAATGGAATGCACAGGAATTTTTCATGTTTGTTTCTCCTTATGAAAATCCTTATTGACGCTTTAATCTACGATGTTAATTTTATTCATATCTATCTCCAATAGCGTTTCTGACTTCGTGACCTCCACCGTTGATTAAATGGCCTAAAACTTGTTTCAAGTATTCTTTTTTGCTCACCCAAAAAAAATAATGTTTTGCTGACACGTAAAACTTAACCAAACGTCAAATTTTCGAAGTCGTCGAAAAAATTTAAAATTTAAAAAGTTTGTTCCATTGTATGTGAATGGAATGCACAGGAATTTTTCATGTTTGTTTCTCCTTATGAAAATCCTTATTGACGCTTTAATCTACGATGTTAATTTTATTCCTACCTATCTCCAATAGCGTTTCTGACTTCGTGACCTCCACCGTTGATTAAATGGCCTAAAACTTGTTTCAAGTATTCTTTTTTGCTCACCCATAATAAATAATGTTTTGCTGACACGTAAAACTTAACCAAACGTCAAATTTTCGAAGTCGTCGAAAAGATTTAAAATTAAAAAAGTTTGTTCCATTGTATGTGAATGGAATGCACAGGAATTTTTCATGTTTGTTTCTCCTTATGAAAATCCTTATTGACGCTTTAATCTACGATGTTAATTTTATTCATATCTATCTCCAATAGCGTTTCTGACTTCGTGACCTCCACCGTTGATTAAATGGCCTAAAACTTGTTTCAAGTATTATGTTTGTTTCTCCTTATGAAAATCCTTATTGACGCTTTAATCTACGATGTTAATTTTATTCCTACCTATCTCCAATAGCGTTTCTGACTTCGTGACCTCCACCGTTGATTAAATGGCCTAAAACTTGTTTCAAGTATTCTTTTTTGCTCACCCATAATAAATAATGTTTTGCTGACACGTAAAACTTAACCAAACGTCAAATTTTCGAAGTCGTCGAAAAGATTTAAAATTTAAAAAGTTTGTTCCATTGTATGTGAATGGAATGCACAGGAATTTTTCATGTTTGTTTCTCCTTATGAAAATCCTTATTGACGCTTTAATCTACGATGTTAATTTTATTCCTACCTATCTCCAATAGCGTTTCTGACTTCGTGACCTCCACCGTTGATTAAATGGCCTAAAACTTGTTTCAAGTATTCTTTTTTGCTCACCCATAATAAATAATGTTTTGCTGACACGTAAAACTTAACCAAACGTCAAATTTTCGAAGTCGTCGAAAAAATTAAAAATTTAAAAAGTTTGTTCCATTGTGCGTGAATGGAATGCACAGGAATTTTTCATGTTTGTTTCTCCTTATGAAAATCCTTATTGACGCTTTAATCTACGATGTTAATTTTATTCCTACCTATCTCCAATAGCGTTTCTGACTTCGTGACCTCCACCGTTGATTAAATGGCCTAAAACTTGTATCAAGTATTCTTTTTTGCTCACCCATAATAAATAATGTTTTGCTGACACGTAAAACTTAACCAAACGTCAAATTTTCGAAGTCGTCGAAAAAATTTAAAATTTAAAAAGTTTGTTCCATTGTATGTGAATGGAATGCACAGGAATTTTTCATGTTTGTTTCTCCTTATGAAAATCCTTATTGACGCTTTAATCTACGATGTTAATTTTATTCCTACCTATCTCCAATAGCGTTTCTGACTTCGTGACCTCCACCGTTGATTAAATGGCCTAAAACTTGTTTCAAGTATTCTTTTTTGCTCACCCATAATAAATAATGTTTTGCTGACACGTAAAACTTAACCAAACGTCAAATTTTCGAAGTCGTCGAAAAAATTTAAAATTTAAAAAGTTTGTTCCATTGTATGTGAATGGAATGCACAGGAATTTTTCATGTTTGTTTCTCCTTATGAAAATCCTTATTGACGCTTTAATCTACGATGTTAATTTTATTCCTACCTATCTCCAATAGCGTTTCTGACTTCGTGACCTCCACCGTTGATTAAATGGCCTAAAACTTGTTTCAAGTATTCTTTTTTGCTCACCCATAATAAATAATGTTTTGCTGACACGTAAAACTTAACCAAACGTCAAATTTTCGAAGTCGTCGAAAAAATTTAACATTTAAAAAGTTTGTTCCATTGTATGTGAATGGAATGCACAGGAATTTTTCATGTTTGTTTCTCGTTATGAAAATCCTTATTGACGCTTTTTCCTCACGAAATAGTTCCTAATTTGGGAAAAGCCGCATCGAAAATAGTATCCGCCTGCGACCAAAAAGAAATGCATCCGGTCTCTTTTTCTCTATGAATCGATATTTCTCGATATTTCCTATCGACTTGTATTAAGGCGTACAGAAGTCGATGATACTTATCGAGGAGAATGTAAATCATAAATTGCCATTGATCAGTCACGAAGGATATTTTTTTATAGCTTGAGTGTCAGTGATAAGGAGCTTTCGATGAGTTGTGGCGGCCGGTTGGTGGCATAAACAGGATTAGAATTTCACACGTCTCACGGTATTCCGGACGCAAGATGTAGTGGCCCACTGACAGATAAATATCCGTTTACTTTCCCATGAAGTGCGGCTATTCTCTAAAATGCCACTGTATTCCAATCGCTCTCTTCAGGCAACAACCGATCCACTGTTTCCCCAACTACCGCATTCGCTGTCGTGAGTGAGCAGGCGAACTTGATTGCGTTCTACAATGGCCGATCTGATGCGTCAGGTTCCTCGAAAGGAGACATTTTTGGGCTGGAATTTTGAAGTTTCCTGGTTTGACACATTTTCGATGTGAAAACATCAATGGAGCTTCAGCTATGAAATGAAAATGCGTCATTGACTTGTTTTTAAGAAACTGCCTTGAAAATAACATAGAGAATTGTACTTACGGAAGCCAGTCTCCGTATTTCTTAACCAATTTGGAAAAATGCAACACATTCTTTAGTCTTTCAGATTTTTCTACATGCCGTAAAAATCCGAATTCGAAAAAAAATACTTTTTTTCAAAACTTTTCTGCAGTAAATGGTCAAAATCAAGAAAATCCATAAATTGCTAGATCGAAAAGGAATGGTGTTCTAGATTATCAAACTTTTGTGAATCAAAATTTTTATTCAAGTTCAATAAATTAGAAACCTTGATGAAATTTCTATTCTGTCAATTTCATTAGGCATTTCAAAGCAACATGTCACATGCATATTCACTTACTGCCATATTTGGTAAAATAACATAGTCTACTTTTTCAAACAAACAACTGTTCGGGCTGTCTGCTTTTTATTAATAACTCTAATAATGTGTAAGTGAATATGTCACATGCATATTCACTTACTGCCATATTTGGTAAAATAACATACTCTACTTTTTCAAACAAACAACTGTTCGGGCTGTCTGCTTTTTATTAATAACTCTAATAATGTGTAAGTGAATATGTCACATGCATATTCACTTACTGCCATATTTGGTAAAATAACATACTCTACTTTTTCAAACAAACAACTGTTCGGGCTGTCTGCTTTTTATTAATAACTCTAATAATGTGTAAGTGAATATGTCACATGCATATTCACTTACTGCCATATTTGGTAAAATAACATACTCTACTTTTTCAAACAAACAACTGTTCGGGCTGTCTGCTTTTTATTAATAACTCTAATAATGTGTAAGTGAATATGTCACATGCATATTCACTTACTGCCATATTTGGTAAAATAACATACTCTACTTTTTCAAACAAACAACTGTTCGGGCTGTCTGCTTTTTATTAATAACTCTAATACAAACGTGTTTTTTTCTTCTATATTTAGCCCCCACTATCCATTCTTCCGATTACTCATGTATCAAAACTTACATATAAAAGTATCAAAGTGGTCGTAAAGGAAGCTCAGTTTTTATGATTTGTGTTTATCTGAAAACTGTACGAATTTTTGTATTTCATGAAATGGGTACTCCGATACCATTGTTTTATCTAATTGCGGAGCACGATCGTTGTAAAATTGGCAAAGCTTTCATGAGCAAACAAGACAATATAGCAGAAGTACATTATTGACGAACTATTAATTGACAATTTTATACTTTCACCACTGTATTTCAAGCTGGAACTATTGAAATAATTTTTGAAATCTAGGACAAAGATGGCTATTGCATCAAATAAATTCGTAGATCGTTCCCTGGACTAAGTATGAAAAATTTAGATTTGGAATATGATAGCTTTCAAATTAATAAGGTTATCAAGGATTCTACTTTCATAAAATGTATAACTGGAGTAGTAATCGCAACCTTCATGAAATCGTTGGCTAACTACAAGTCACAATTATGAAGAATTTTTTCAAAACATACTTACAACTTTAAAACATGTGGTTACCTATATGTGCACACAGGCATATTTTCTCCACAACATTTTTACAGCTTTCTCGATTTTAGTGAGGAATCGGGAAAAAAAATTACGCTAAAATGCAGAGATGATGGAGAAGCGGTATTAAGTAAGATTCAATAAGACAAATTCTGATAATTAGTATAAACGAAAGTACCATCAACGTTTACATATAAATACAATTATTTGAATTAGATACAATAAAGTTTGTTATCATATCTAACAAGAATGCTATTTATTATTAATGTTTTGTTTTGTGCATGAAATAAATTTAGTGATTCGAAAGAATCTTATAGATTTTTAATTTCCGTGTTCCTCACCTCAAAAACTGGAGCTAGTCTTTCAAATTTGAAAGAATAATTCGTTTAAACTAGATTGCCAAATTTAGTATCGAAACTCAAAAACTAAATCACTCTAAGATAATCAATGTCACATTCGAAATAAGCTTCTGAAATACAATGGGCAATAGAATGAACGTTGAATAGTGTAATTATGCAAAACATCCGATTGATTTATAATCTCGTCAAGGTTTTTTTCTGCCAGAACGGTTTTCTGTAACTTATTTCGACAAAATATTCATGTTTGTCACTACAGATAAAAAGTGTTAATTAGTGTGAAATTTTTATGCATAAAAAAATTTGAAGCATAAATGATGAATGAAAAATTTACACATTTCTAATCGTGGATGTTCGTGGGTGTATTTCACTGGGTGCTCAAAAACCCTTATAAATTCTGCTTCTTAGGCGTTGTCCCTCTCACACAATAACATGCCAATAGCCTTGTATTCCATCCTGGATTTTGTTGACCTGTCATCTTTTAGTAAGCCCATAAAAAATCATATTTTACTTTGGAATCTTCAAGTAATTAATCGAAATGTGAAAATGCAGTCTACAATCCAACTAAAAGTTTTCGAAAATTTTATAAAAAGCAGTTTTAGGACCAGTTCCAGATACTCCAAAAATATCATCTAATTCTCCGAGTACAAGCCAGATGGTTCACCAGCTGTATCTAGAACGCACCTAACTTATAGTATAAGTATTTGCCTTTTAATGTGTGAGGTCTCAATTGGTTTGCCCACTGAACCAGCAACGTGCGAGCTTGCTTCCTATACTAACTTCCCTCGGTGTATATCTCTCTGTTTAAGTTCAGTTGCGTGTGTATATCTATTTACTTGACAGAAAAATATCCGGTTCAGTTCGATTACAGAAAGCAATAAGAAATCAGCAGAGAAAAGAAAGCGAGTGAAAATAGGTTTACCGTCAGAAAATGCAGAATTGCTTACAAACAAGGGAATAGGATGACATTGAAGTAAACGTTCAGAATCTAAGTGTGATAACATGACTGAGATGTTTGCTATGCATTCTAGTGGGGAAAGAATTATCTCAAGTAAAAGTAAACGCATACTATTATACATTTTTTGATAATTTTGTTTCAATTGGAGATATTAAATACAATTATGTGTATAATGGTACATATTGATTTTAAATGGATGGAAATAGGATACGAAATTTGAGTAACGACACTACCATCAATAGATATAAGCAATTTATAACGTTTAACGCAGGTGCTATGCGCAGGTCTGCTAGTAAATATATTTTTCTAACTAAATCTAGTAACAATAAAATTTGTATGAATTTTTGATCCATAAACATTTAGAAACAATGTATAGAAACATTTGGTGTATCATCCGAAATGGTGGCAAGATGTCTTTTAAATGTTTATTACTGTCGAAAACTTACTAATCGACAATTAAGTACTGTAAAGTGCGCAAATCTGTCACAACTTTTGCAAAGACGCACTTATAATTAAAGGTCACTGAAGCCTTTTCTGAAAATGTCTCTTTGTTTCGAAATTGAATGATCTGACGTAAACGGTCTTGTGCACTATGACACTCAGAGAGAAACGGTGCAGTGAAAGAACTTCATATGAAATTGAACTTCTCTCACTGAAGAACAATGGTAAATGAGACTTAAGGCACTTGGGAATTCAAAATGTTCTTAGAACTTCGGGAAAGAATAATTTTATATTTATATCATTTGTGTTACATTGCATTAAATTAAAATATTAGGATAGATGGACCCTCTATGACTGAAAATAGACGAAATAACTATTTTCCTAAACATAAAAGCGACCCAGATCTCTTAAGAAGCATTAAGATAAATATTAAAATTTAAAATATTCAATTTTCACTCTCAGAGTTGAGAGCTAATTAAGGCCCGGTGCACACATCCGATTTTTCAACGTGCGGCGCCGTTGCACATAATCGAAGCCCAACTATGCACACATAACCGTGAAATGAAGCAAATTCTCATTTCGCGTCATATGCGATAAATATTGTAAGGTGTTTCATAGACGGAATAAAGTAGCTGGATTAGACCGTCAAGTCTTTATTGGCTTGGACGACACAAACACATAATACAGGAACGTGAACCACTTGGACGGACAAACATGACATTAAATTAAAAGAAAGACATTTTAAATTTAGTTGAATACAACGACGTCATCAGCCGTCAGATCCGCCCCAACCGCACTCGTTGTTCTTCTGCTTTCGCAAAGCATTCTGGGCGCTCATAATGACGTACAATATTCTGTAGAAGAAAACGTGTTTATTTTGTTTACTTGGTGTAAAAAAAAGTATATTTTGTAACAAAATAGATGTTACTGGATACAACCATTTATTAATTATCATTAATATTCCATTTATATAAGAAAACAAGGTACTTCAGAACGGAGAAGCGTTAGCGGCCAGCTGCGGCGCCGTGGTGAACTGCGGTAAAAATTTCACGCAAGTTAGACGTGCGGCGTCGGAGGCATGTGTGCACTACTCCATTGTATCTTATGTATCTCAGCCCGCACTTGCGTTGCGATAGCAGCGCCGCACGTTGAAAAACCGGATATGTGCACCGGGCCTAATAGTTCATTCTCCCGATGGAATTTTTTTGAATTAAGAAATGCTAATTACTATAATGTTGAAGTTAATAACACATTATAGTATATTTCTGTGATACAAAACCCATAAAGGATATTTCCTGTCGACATGTTACTACAGTGAAACGTAAATTCAATTACCTACCTATGTACTTATGCGATTCCAGTATACAACATACATTGGAAGTTTTTTTTTTTTTTTTTTTTTTTTTAATGGCGGGCACATTTTGACCGAAGTCATTGGCCACTACAAGGCCGGAAGTGATGGCCACTTGTGAAGGAGCACCCAGTGGGAGGGCCATCATTGCCCCTAACAATTACATCGTAATTTTGAACCATGTTCAGATGAGGAAGCAACACCTAAGCTGGTATACGCTTACAAACATCCATGCCCGAACCCGGATTCGAACCGGGGACCTTCCGATCTAGAGGCTAACACCTTAACCACTATACCGGTTGGTCGGCACATACATTGGAAGTAAAGAATGAAAACACTAGAAGAGATGATTTTTTTTTTAATCTACAGCACCATTTTGGTGATTACAGCATTAAAGTTCGTGAGATACAGGTTTTATCAGTGTGCTTGGTACATTCATTTTGATGTCATAGTATGCTTCAGTAGCCATACAAGACAAAAATGTGTTCTATACAATTCATATTTTGATTGTTTCAACAATGCTTCATCATCGTTTCTTCGATCAAACAAGAGCGCTTTAGTTTGTAATCCACTGAGAACATCGACCATCTAATGAAATAAACAGAGCATGTGCGCGCAGCTTTTATTTCTCCCGATCGCTCAGTTTGAAAATCGGCGAGTAAAGGATAATTTGCGCTTCGATAACGAATCAGGCCAAGTCAATTCCCAAGCCCAAGTGACCTCACTTACGATTATGTCCCCTGTCACATGCTCCGAATATATTTCACTAGCCACTGCCTGGCTAGCCCGGCGTTGCCCGTGAAAGTTGCTTTCGTGGGGTTATTGGTTTGCATCGCAAACCAAATGGGAATTCATAGCCTATTGGATAACAGCCATCACGGATTCCCATTTGGTTTGCGAATTTGCAGCCTATTGGATAACAGCCATATGCCATGACAGTTCTTTTCGTGGGGGCCACATTGCAGGTGGTGTTGATTTGCTTCGATAACAAAAATATATAAATATTTAATTCATAAATTATTGATTAAAAAATCAAACGTACAAGGTATCACCTTATACACAGTCCAGTCACATTAATGTGACCACCACCTACTTTCGACGTCAACGTGAAATAACCAATCACAAAAGGCAGGTGGCAGCACATTGCAGTGGAGTGTATGTAAAGGATGTCCAAGGGCATCGGAAAGCATTTCAATCGTTGGCGTAATGTAGAAACGTGGCGATTTATCCAACCTCCAAAAGGGCATGATTATTGGCTTTCGGGCTAAGGGTGGAAGCATTTCGGAAACGGCTAATTTTGTGAACTGTTCGTGTGCCGCCGTGATAAAAGTATACCGTGCATGGCAAAATGGCACTATCCAAAATCAGCGGCGTGGCACATGTGGTGCACCACGGGCTATAGATGACAGAGGCGAACGAAAGCTACGGAGATGCGCCAGTGTAACTGTTGAGCAACTGACCGCCCAGATGAACCAAGGGGCTACCAAGAGTGTATCCTCAACAACGGTTCAGCGAACGTTGCTGCGCATGGGCCTCCGCAGCAGACGCCTGGTTCATGCACCTATGCTGACCTGCTGTTCATCGGCGAATGAAGGCTGGAATTTGCACGCCAGTACCGCAACTGGACGTCCACAGAGTGGCGACAGGTGGCTTTTTCCGATGAATCACGTTTTATGCTCCATCGGACAGATGGACGTTGAAAGCAAGCATTCTGCAACACTTGCCGCAATGATCCAGGCTGGAGGAGGGAGCTTTATGGTTTGGAGAATGTTTTCCTGGCATTCACTGGGTGCAGAAACCTAATTGACTCTCGCAGCGGTCCGCTCTGCCAAAGGTGGTTATTCTGGCTTTTGACAGGTGGTCACATTAATGTGACTGGACTGTGTATATCCATCTGGCGTAAATATATCTATCTATCTGGTGAAAATATATATATATATTACTAGGGGGCTCCGCCCCCTGCTCGCTTACGCTCGCCAACCCCCGGGGATTGCTGCGCAATCCCATTTAGTTTGCTTCGCAAACCAACACTCCTGTCACAGATGCCATTTGGTTTGCTTCGCAGACCAACATTACTTTCACAGAGTGAAACTATCTGAATAATTCGTATTATGCTGATTTCACTTTCCGGTTCATGACGTCACAGCGAGGGCTTCGCTGCGTCTCGCTTACGCTCTCCGACCCCGGGGATTGCTACGCAATCCGTTTAGTTTGCTTTCTCAAACCAATACTTCTTTCGCAAGTGATTTAACTTTTTTTTGCTTTAACACTTAATGCACCCTAAACTAATAGCCGCATCAGTAAAAAATCTTCTGCATCTTGTTCCCTGTACAATTTTAAGTAAACATTGTTAATATCCAAACTTTACGATCTGTACTTTGTCGGTAAACTGTCTTGAGAACAGAGGGAAAAAAGCGAGCCTTTTTCCTCGCCAAATAAAAAGAAATCGTTTTTATGGCAATTGTTGCTACGATAAATTTGATATCTGGCAAACCCGATAGTCAAAAGTGCAACCCACTACTGCTTTCGGAAGCAGCTATGCGAACTGAAAAATACGAAATTTGTGACACCAACTTTTGATTGCATCGAATTTATTTATGAACCAATTTAAAAAATAATTGTACCGTAAGAAAGAGTGTAATGAGGTATACTGCAATATTTTTAAAATTAAAAACTAACAGTAATACTATACAGATATGACCATTTTAGTTTTGTATCGGAAGTTACGATCTGAAAGTTCCGAAAATTGTATGACCAACTTTTGATTGCATCGATTTTATTTATTAACCAATTTGAAAAATAACTGTACCATAAGAAAGAGTGTAATGTAATGTATTCAGTGATGTTTTCAAATTTAAAAAATAATGGCTTTTGCCGTAGACAAAACGGTTTTAACAATAGGTAGCGAAAATATCCAAAGATTCCGAATTTTGTATGACGAACTTTTGATCGCATTCAATTTAATTATTAACCGATTTCAAAAATAATAGTACTGTAAGAAAGAGTATATTCTGAGGTATACTGCTATATTTTAAAAATTAAAAACTAATAGTAATTAGATATAGATACGGCAGTTTTAAAAAAAAGTAACAAAAATGTCCCGATTTTTCCTGAATTTCAAAAAAATATTATCAAGAACCAAATTTAAATTTCAAAAAAACTCGACTAGCTGCAAAAATTTACGTTGAGAGGTACTCTTAAAAAAAAACTCACGACTGAAGACTGAAAATTTGAATGTGTTTTGCTCACTCGCGGAAGAAATTTCACTTCTTCAACTTTAACACTTAATAAAACCTAAACTAATAGCCGCATCGGAAAAAAATCTTAATAATTATCCAGGGAATACGATGAAGAACAAAGCATGTTAATTTCATTTTTTTCCGATCAGTACTTTCTCGGGAAACCGTCTAAGAATCGAGCTAAACAACACAGTTTTCAATCCTGCGGCGGCGACGGCGGTAACATTTTTTTAATATAGAGAGATATCTATCTGGTGTAAATATATGTATCATATCTATCTGGGTGTAAAATTTTCAGCAGATTTCAAATCCGTAAAAACTTTTATTCCATCTTTTACGATCGCTGAGATAGAAAAAAAGCATTAAAGAGCGCAAGTGATAACTTTAATAATTTCTTTTGTTTCACTCGAATCCGTTTCTCAGGAAATCAAAATGAATGAATCTCGAATGAAACGAAGGTCATTCGAATCTGTTCACTCCCATTCAAGACAGAGGGTGAAAAAAACTTGGCATCGTTCCAAAGGCTGACGACAAAAGTGACGCGAGGGGGAAAGTTTAAATTTTGATGCTTCTTCATTTCCCTAAAGAAGAACGGTGAAAAAAAACTATTAAATTATTTTTACAGTGTTCTAGATTGAATTTTAAAATTCGCCAAGACACAATAATTGCAAAAAATTCGGACTACCTGCGTGCCAAATCCCAATACTGTAAGTTAACATAGATTCGTCAGGACTTTGCGAGCAAGAAACAAACACTTCCTATTATAATAGTAGATTAGAAGATCGACGACTGGAAAATTTACGACCTGAAAGATATTCTGATCTTTCGTACCACAGGTTTTTAACCACAGGTTTCACCAAATCATGTTATTCACAAACCCTTTTTTATTGACATGGAACGAAGAAATTTTTAGATATGTAATTAAAGATTGATAGCAGAATGCAATTCCTTACCAAGCAGCGATATATTAAATTTTTTTTTTGTGTAATCGGATTTTAATAGCATGAACATTTTTTATTTTGTTTAATTATTAAATCAGGATAGAAAAAACGTAGCACACTTACTCTGATCAAGAATGGCAGATGGAACCGAGATATACAAACACATCACACATCTGAAATTACTTAAATAGGTTTTTTTCCCCTACAAATATATTGCATGACTTCTGACGTCTTCGTAAAATTATTTGTCGGTAAGACTTTCTTTAATCAAAAATAAAACCTTTCTTTGGGGCAGACACTTACAAAAAGGAAAGATTTTTCAAGATTTTTGAAATTATACTTGACGAGGTGTTAAGCCCGGTGCACACATCCGGTTTTTCAACATGCGGCGCCGCTGCGGCACCGAAGCCCAACTATGCACTCATAACCGTGAAATGACGCAAGTACTCATTTCGCGCGATTTGCGATACATGTTCTATCGAAGAAAACGTGTTTATTTCGCTTATTTGGTGTAACAAAAAGTATATTTTGAAACAAAACAGACGTTACTGGATACAACCATTTATTAATTATTATTTATATTACATTCATTTATAAAAACAAGATACTTGAGACCGGAGAAGCGTTTGTGGTGAGCTGCAGCGCCGTGGGGAATTGTGGTACAAATTGCACGCAAGTTGGACGTGCGTCGCCGCAGCGGCACTGGAGGCATGTGTGCACTACTCCATTGGATCTAATGTATCCCAGACCGCACTTGCGTCGCGGCAGCGGCGCCGCACGTTGAAAAACCGGATGTGTGCACCGGGTCTAAGTGTTTACGCTAAACCTCACTGATTCCGACAAACAATGTCAATGAATGATAATATCAACAAAATAAAACCAAATTAAACAGTAATAAACAAAATTGCATAAATGATAAAAATTCAAAATTTGATTTCCTAACTTTTAAAAAATCTTAACGGTAACCTTCACTAATTCCGACAAAAAAAGTAAACGAGTGACAATAATATCAGTGAAATCAAAACCAAATGTAATAAGCTTTAACGAAAAAAATATTTTCAACGGAAAGTAATTAGTTTTTACAAAGTAATTAGGTTATAACAAAGTAATAAGCTTTAATGGAAAGTAATTAGTTTTAACGGAATGGGTTGAGCCTGGAACCACTACCCAGAAGCTCATCGGAGAGGTAAACTTTTCGCACAATAATTTCGATTTAAGCAACCCTGATTTCTTAAGGATATCCAACCGAAATTGCTTATCCAGACATAAACGAACACAAAATTATCGATTAGGGACTCCCTCACTTCGAAAAGTTTGCATACCAGTAGAAAAACTAAGCTGCGAATAACTAAGAGTAATTAAGAACACCCTGAAACTGATCAACAACATTAAATGTAGAATATATGTTGAAATAGACAACGAAAAAAGCAAGAAACAATATTGAACCAGTGACGTCATTGGACAACCATCATGCACCACGACAGAGAGTGGAACGCTGGGAAAAGAAGAACCACGCGGGGGAAAAGAAGAACCACGCGGGGGAAAAGAACCAGTGAGAGAAAAAAGTTAATTAATCAATTAAAAAATGTTCGAGATTAAATTTAAAAATTCCGGTTTTGAGGTGCATTCAGTCACCTCTAGGACTACCAGTGTGCCATATTTCATGGATGCAAGTGCTATAGATTCGTCTGGCCACCTCACATACATAGACACACACACAAACACTTCCTCTTATAATAGTAGAGATAGGGATTTTCAGTGTAAATAAACCAGACGGTCTAAGAGGATTTGTAACTGATGCCAAATTGCATGATACAAATAAGCATTATCTTAAAATGTAGTTTGTCACCGTTTGGCGTTTAATCTAATTAGCGTTGACCTATCAACTATCATATATTTATCATTTGGAATTCATTTCTTTCGAATTTCTATTGGCGACGTAAAGAATTCGTATTCTATGAACGAACCAAGTCAAGTACCGATTATGCACAGGAAACGCGTTCCCCGCAGTGCTAACACAACCGCCGTCTTTGGTTTATTATGATTAGAAAACATGTCCGACAGTAATTGAAGGACTGTCGAAGACAAGGAATTTTGATCAGCTTAAAAACAGTAATTCAGCTGTGATTTACACGCAATAAATGATTTATGAATTTGATTTATTGTTTTTATCTATCTCTGTACAAAAAGTATTCCAAATACTGTGAGGTCAAATCCGATTCGCATCACCTTTCCGCTTCGTAATCTTATCGGTGACAAGCCAACGCCTGGCTACGGCTGCTTACATTCCAGTAGCTCATGTCGACAGATCGCTGTAAACATTCTTTTAATATAATTCTAATGGACAAGCCATCAAAAGCGAGGCTATCTTATCATCAGTGCAATGAACATCATTTTACTTTCTTATATTCAATGCCTTGTTTTGGTAACGATCATAACCCTGATAACTCTTTTAAAACTCCCAGTTCCATCGAAAGTATGCATTGGACACTTTAATCTATTCATCTGTTTGGAAATCATGTGAAACATTTCGACGAGGAAAACCTACATTTAAAAAAAGGTTTGACTCATTCCCTTATCGATGGCTTTATGCATTTTCCTTTTAGGAGACACTACGGGATTGAAGATGTAGTTAAAATCCATAGTAGATTCAATCTTCTTAGAAATAGGACAAACAGGTCGAGGAACCGAGGTCCAAGGAAGGAGGAAGGATAGGAAATGTGGAAAGATAATATGCAATCTGTTTTCAAAGTCAAAAGAGAGAAACTTTATATTAATAGAGGGCTCAGCCACCTGATCGCTTATGTTCGCCAACCCCATTCGGTAAATTTCCAAAAGTTACCAAAAATGTAAAAACAGGAGAGTTTGCTTAGAAAGATATACTTACCTAGTCACCAAGGTTGAAAAATAGTGACAAAAAGTCCTGAAAATGGGATAAGGCCCATTTCAGTAGTCCTCGATTGTTTAAAATAAATTCTGCCTTCTCTTATTCAAATTTTTTATTTTTTATCCTTGTGGATATCTATTACAGAATTCAACTGAAGGGGAAAAACAGCAATTCACAGGATCATGCTATTTACTGGACAAGAGCGTAAACTAAACATAAAACGTGTCCGATTAAAAGCGAGGCTGCCGCTTGCTGGTATTGTTTAATAGTCCTATAGATTAGTTTCACGGCTAAAACGCTTTGAATTCTGGCAAGCAAATTGCACAGGCCAAACAAGGGTATGAATGGAATGGGATTTCATGGAATCTACTGGCGTCATCATTTGGGTAAGTGCCACCCCATGGAATAACATTGGAAACTATTTTTTAAATTTTATTAATGATAAGTTCAAACAAATAAGAATGTCAACACTCAACATATAGTAAAAAATCTGGGAATGTGTGGTAAAATTACGAAATTTTAAAAATTACTGAGGCAGTAATCATATATATATAATTGATATTATAATTTTTTGTACACACGTAAAATTACAACACAAAACACACGCAAAACATTTAAAAAAGCAAAGAACCAAACAAGGGGTGCAATCAACCAGAAAACGAAACTCGAAGCTAACCATGCAAGCGCGCTGAAACTGCAAACATGACAAGGTAAGCAATATCATTTTTCCAAAACAAAAGAAAATTCAAAATAAAAACCATAAAAAAATATTTGAAGACGAGTGTTGATGGATCAGGATATTTTTTATAGTGGTGTTTGGGGGAGTATATGAGCAATTTTTTAACATTTCGCTGCTCATGTAGTAAAAACCATTTTGTGTTGTCTGGGTCACACTCCACCCTGATGACGCTCTAATCCACCAACACTTTAATTTTCAAAAATTTCCTTTATTATGAATTTTCTTTTTTGCTTTTGAAACTATATTTATATAATTTGAAGATATTTAGGTATTCACTAGCCCCACCTCACCCTAGTGTTTTATAAATAGTTTTGAATGTATATTTAGCAATTATCTCTAAATTGCGTATGGATTTTTTTTAACAGGAAAATATCAAAAGTGTAAAAATTTGACTTGATATATATTTACTAACCCTTCCAGAATGTATAATTGTTTAATGTAACTCAATTACAGAAAAACTGCATACCTAGCACCTGGCAAATTTAAACTTTAAGGGAAAAATTAATTTAAATCATAAAAATTCGACTTTTTTTGTTTTTTGTCATGATATTTTATACCCTAGTTAATAGACAATTTTTAAGAGCAAAATATTATTCCTTTTGAAGCTGCCATTAGCAACTTAAGATTCCAATCAGTAAAAATGAATTAAAGTGTGTGTGTAGCCATTTGTAACAAACATTCATGGCACTTTGAAATAAACTATTTTTGTAAATATAAGAAATGTTACAAGAAAATTAAAACAGGGCTGGGGCTACAGCTAAAGCACTAGCCAAAAAGCTTTAATTCTTTAATAATACCAAAAATACTTCTCCAATGCTTATTTTACCAGTCCTTTCAAACAGAATATTTAAAATTCCCAAGCATTGGTATATATAATTCAGACTAAACTACATAATACTATTAGCAAATAAATTTTTCAAATGTGGTCGCGGAAAAAACAATGAATCGATCAAGCATGTCATTTTCACACACACTCACACAAATTAGGGAATAAGTCCTCTACACATTCAAAAAAATTTTACTAAGGACATTTTTCATAACAAACTTTTATAAGCAAAATATCCGATGTCAACACCTTGTTTTGATATTCCTTATAGATCCGATTATACATCGCTAAATTAGTTAAAATATTATATTTCATGAATTTATTATCGTTATATTCAGATATATTAATTGTTAAAGACGTTGTCCATTTCAGGGATCATCTGTGAAAGCTGCTATTCGCAGATAGATTATTTGTAATTAATGAGGAACTGTTCATTTGATGCTCGACTAAATTAAACTTAAAAATAACCTTGAAAGAAAGGTTTCGTTCTAAACTTAACATTCCTTTTTAAATACCAAAAATTCGTTGTTATTTAGTTTGAAATAAGCACTGAATTAAGTATAAAAAAAAGCACTGAAGAACACGCCAGTTCATAACTTTAATTATTTCTTTTGCTTCGCTCGAATCCGTTTCTGAGGAGATCAAAATGAATTAATCTCTTTAACAAACGAAGGTCATTCTTAAAGTTTCAATTTAAAAATTATTTATTTAAAGAAAATCATGTTTTTAGATATCGATCTAATGTGAAATTTTCCGCAAATTTCAAATCCGTTAAAATTTTTACTCTTTCTTTAACGATGTAGGGGATAGAAAAAAGAACTACGCAACTCCAGTTAATTTGTTTTAATCTCGGCTGAAATCGTTCCAACGCAAATTTAAACAAAAAAAAATGAATTTAGAATCTATCATTTCTTTATGGTATTGCCATTTGAAGGAAAACAATAGTATTTAAATTCATTTAAAAATGTTCTAGATTGAATTTTAAAATAAATGCTTCGCACACAAAATTCGGACTGTGTGCTAAATGACATTATTGTAAGTGCCATAGATTCGTCCGGACACTGCGTACACATAAACATACACTTCCTTTTAAAATAATAGATAAGTGTTTGTATGTTTATGCGTACGCAGTGTCCGGACGAATCTATGGTATTATTCTTTTCCTTTAAGTTGCAACACCATAAAGATATGACAGATTCTAAATTTATTTTTTCCGTTGGATTTTCCGAGCAACGGTTTTAGCCGAACCAAACAAATAAAAAGTTTTAACTGGAGTTATGCAGTTCTATCTCCTAGATCATTAAAGAGAGTAAAAATTTCAACAGATTGGAAATCTGCGGAAAATTTTACACAGATCGATACCTAAAAATATGATTTTCTTCAAATTTATAATTTTTCAACTGTAACTTTTATATTTTCCCCCATACGAATTTGACCTCGATTGTGTTCGAGAAATCAGATTCCACACAAGGAAAGGAAAACAAATTTCCACTGACTTGAAATCTAAGGAAAATTCGATTTCCTTTTAATAATTTTTCAATTAAATATTTATATTTTCGCAAGAGATTGTGTGTCACGCCGATTGGATCTCTTCGCAACTCGCATTTGACAATGACGAGGCCATCACGGCGTTGCCCGTTCAGCCTATTGCTATCCCATAGGCTGAATTATTATTATTCGGAATGGGAATTAGTAGCAACCACCGGGGGTTAGCGAGAAGTGGTTACATCTGACCCCACGAAAAGAACTGTCACGGGGAACGCCGTGCTGGCCACGCATTGGCTAATAATTTATAATTTATGTTTCAGAAAAACTTAATTTGTTTGGGCTCATTGTCAACATGGTGCAAACTATCAGCGCCGTATGCAATGTATATATATCGCACCCCGGCAAGAAAAGTGACACAACTCAAAATTGCAGAATTTGAGAAACATCAACTTAAATGATACTAAAAACTTATATTGAACGCTTCTTTTAAATGTTAGCATGGTGGCAATAAAATCCTCGAAAAAAAGTTCCCTGATATTTCCCTGATTTCCATGATAGTGTGACAAAAATTTCCCTGATTTTACGAATCCCTTAAGAAATGTCGGGATCCGTAATTGGTATCGATATAAAGTACCCACACGACAATATTTTTAAATACTTAGGGTCAGATTGGGTAAAAGGATAATTTTCCACAAATAATTTGTATTTTTTCTCATCAGATATTTTAATTGTTATTGTAAGGGTTGGAACCCTTTATGGAACTCTAACAATAGCGATTGAAAAGACAGGGGAAAAAATAAAAATATTTTGATTATGAACTTTTTACACCTGTCCCTACGTTATCCAAATATACATCAAAATCAAATGCAAATATAGATGAAAAATTGGTACAGGAGTCTTCAGTCTACGTTTAAAGCGGTGGCAACGATCTTAGAGCTTTTTTTTGGCGCACTTCTAGTAGCGAGTTAGGGCAAATTAAGGCAACCCTTCTGCATTACGATTATTATGGTTTCCATGGCAACCTCGGCAAGCGAAAAGTTAAACCTTTAGGCCCGGTGCACACATCCGGTTTTTTAACGTACGGCGCCGCTGCCGCAAAGCAACTGCGGTCTGAGGTACAGTAGATCCAATGGAGTAGTGCACACATACCTCCGGCGCAGCTGCGGCGATGTACGTCCACCTTGAGTGCAATTTGTACCGCAGTTTCCCACAGCGCAGTAGCTCGCAGCACACTCTTCTCCGGTCTGAAGTAATTAATAAATGGTTGATCCAGTAACGTCTATTTTGTTTCAAAATATATACTTTTTAACACCAAGTAAGCGAAATAAACACGTTTTCTTCGATAGAATATTAATCGCAAATGGCACGAAATGAGTACTTGCGTCATTTCATGGTTATGTGTACATAGTTGGGCTTTGGTACCGCACGTTGAAAAATCGGATGCGTGCACCCGGCCTTAGACTACGGCCGGTACAGTAGTTGTACCATGATCGCGCCAAGAAATAATTTAAGACTACGGCCGTTACAGCAGTTGTGCATTGACAGTTATAAGAATCGCGCTTGTTATATCGTTAGTCGTAGTCAAAAGGTTAAATTTTCCTTTTGAATCTCTAATGTTATAAACGGAAGTGTTTGTCAGTCTGTCTGTTTCCTACACGCAAAGTCCTGATGAATCTATGGCACTTATATCATAGGTAGTCCGAATGTTTTAAATTCTTGGGTCGCGGCGAATTTTATAATTCAATTTAGAACATTTTAAAATGAATTTAATGAAATGTAATTTTTATTGAATGCAACAGCATTTTTCGTTTTCGTTATCATTTTGCGCGGAGGAATGATTTCCTAGCAGACGATAAAAAACATATAAAATTTCAACTGGAGTTATTTCATTCTTTTTTCTATCTACTAGAACGTTAAAGATAGAGTAACAATTTCATCGGATTTGAAATCTGCGGAAAATTTCATATTAGATCAATACCTAAAAATATGTATCTCTCTATATTAAAAAAAAGTTACCGCCGCCGCCGCAGGATTGAAAAATGTGTTGTTAAGCTCGATTCTTAGACGGTTTCACGAGAAAGTACTCATCGGAAAAAAATGAAATTCACATGCTTTGTTCTTCATCGTATTCCCTGGATAATTATTAAGATTTTTTTCCGATGCGGCAATTAGTTTAGGTTTTATTAAGTGTTAAAGTTGAAGAAGTGAAATTTCTTCCGCGAGTGAGCAAAACACATTCAAATTTTCAGTCTTTAGTCGTGAGTTTTTTTTTAAGAGTACCTCTCAACGTAAATTTTTGCAGCTCGTCGAGTTTTTTTTTTAAATTTCAATTTGGTTCTGGATAATATTTTTTTGAAATTCGGGAAAAATCGGGACATTTTTGTTACTTTTTTTTTAAACTGCCGTATCTATATCTTATTACTATTAGTTTTTAATTTTTAAAATATCGCAGTATACCTCAGAATGTACTCTTTCTTACGGTACTATTTTTTTTGAAATCGGTTAATAATTAAATTGGATGCGATCAAAAGTTCGTGATACAAAATTCGGATATTTCCGCTACTTTTTGTCACAACAGTTATATCTACAGAAAAAAACATTATTTTTTAAATTTGAGAACATCACTGAATACATTACATTACACTCTTTCTTATGGTACAATTATTTTTTAAATTGGTTAATAAATAAAATCGATGCAATTAAAAGTGGGTCATACAATTTTCGGAACTTTCAGATCGTAATTTCCGTTACAAAACTAAAACTGTCATATCTATATCGTTTTACTATTAGTTTTTAATTTTTAAAATATCGCAGTATACCTCAGAATGTTCTCTTTCTTACAGTACAATTATTTTTAAAATTGGTTGATAAATAAATTGGATTCAATCAAAAGTTGGTGACACAAATTTCGTAATTTTTATTTCGCGGAGGGTTGTACTTTTTACTTTCGGGTTTGCCAGATATCAAATTTATCGTAGCACCAATTGCCATTCAGTCTGCATTGAAAGCGGTGTAACAGCCTTGGCGCTTTTTTGGCACAATTCTAAATTCGTCAAGGAAGGAATTATTTCAAATGAACCAATGAAATCAACCGACAGTTCAACAAATTCAAATAGGGGGCGGAGCCCCCTATTTTTTTTAAATAAATAAAAAATTTTAATTGAATATCTTCAAAAGTTTCGCAAGAGATTGTGACGTTTAGAGAGATTTTTCAGCGAAAGAGGAAAAGAAAAAAAACATTTTGGCTGGCATTGTTTAGGTTTTTATTTTGTAAAATCGGGATGTTTAAAGATGATTGAAAATTTCAACGGATTTGAAATTTGACACCAGATAGATACCTTATACGTTTGATTTACTTTTAATAAATTATTTTTCAACTAAATATTTATATTTTCACAAGAGATTGTGACGTCACGCCAAATTCCCATTCGGTTTGCGAAGCAAAACAACAAACACCTTGGGCAACTCCGTTATGGCTATTATCCAATTTGTGAAGCAAATCAAAGTTCACAATATTCATAATTTTGTTTGATTCGTAAACCAAATGGAAATTCGCAGGGAATTCATTCCAGTAGTCTATGAATTTCCATTTGGTTTGCGAAGCAAACCAACACCACGGGCAACGCCATGATGGCTGTTATCCTGATCCAATAGGCTACGAATTCCCATTTGGTTTATTTCTCAAACAGTATTTGTAGCAATCACCGGTGGTTAGCGAGCAGCACCTAGTTAGTTAGCACCTGACCCCAAGGAAAGAATTGTCACGGGCAACGCCGTGCTGGCCAAGCAGTTGGTAGTATTCTTTAAGGTTCTTTCAAAATTCGTTGAACTGTCGGTTGATTTCATTGGTTCATTTGAAATAATTCCTTCCTTGACGAATTTAGAATTGTGCCAAAAAGCGCCAAGGCTGTTACACCGCTTTCAATGCAGACTGAAGCTTTACCAAAAATTCTACCAAAATGTAATTGCAAGCAAAATATATTAATTTCATGCACAAATAAAACATCATTAATTACACATATTTAAAACTGTATACCACAAGTTGTATTGCTCGCCTCACGGCGACCAGACGCTCCGGCAGTGCTAATCACGGCGGCGGTTTTAGCTGGGTTCGAAAATTACGACGCTAGTGTTCTTTATTCAAATTGCAATTTCCGCGAAAACGATTTATTCGATTTTCAAAAGCACTCGTTATCGTGCATTTCTAAATAGGATAAACAATAATAGTTACAGTTTAAGATTTCAAAATTTCCCTGATTTTTTGTGAAATTAGGAATTTTCCCTGATATTTCCAGAATTAAAAAGTTCCCTGAGAATTCCCTGATTTCCCGGTTCTGTTACCACCCTGGTTAGGTAATAACTTCTATTACATTCTATAGAATAGTAATGTAACACGATGGGGCATCTCATACATATTTTCCAATGACATAAAATCAAAAATTTTATTTTTTGACTTGCGTCAATTTTTTTGCTGGGGTGCGATACATCAACTTACTATTTCGAAACATATCAATAAGTCTGGAAACTGAAACACTTTTCTGCTTGGTTTGAGCCAGTCCCAGTTTGGCGATATTCATTACAAAATCACACAGAACATGCAAATATTTAAAATTATTCAAGCTATGATTTAGATACTTTATGGTAGTTTTTATTCACTAATTTTGAACAAATAATCGATTAATCTAGGTGAATCATATCAGTCTTATAATCTTTAATTAATGTCGTACTGGAGCAACACAACGGGCTATAATGATATCAGGAAGATTAGCTATAAGACAAATTATCGATTTTTTTCAGAGAATCTATGATTCAGTAAACAATCAACATAGTTCAATCCTTTACAAGTTTAATACTTCTACAATTTTAATTTCACAATATCACTTAATTTTCCCAAAATATTTTGTACAATTTATTTCCTTTCATCATTAGTTTCAATTTTCCAAATGATGGATATTAAATCCTTACGTATGCAATTTACAGAAGAAAAAACACCTAAACAATTCATACAACTATAAAAAATGCATTTATTATTAGTTTAACACTTCTTTTTATTCGACAAAAATTTGATTACAATTGCACATGCACAATCTTGCACAGAAAGCAGAAATCACAACACTTGAGATCAAATGAAACACCATTAAATAAAAATTAAAACAAAAAGGCAATAATAAAAAACAAAACGACAAATATTTTTCACATGAAATTATAATGTACTAACATGCAATAACAAAGTCTGTGCATCAGTATTTCTAACTCAAAATAGTTACTCACTAACTTTAAGTTATTTTGAATACAAAAAATAACAAAATTCAACAACCTATCATGTATATAAAAATAGATTTTTTTTTAAAGATATAGGTTGCTGACATTGCATTTGCATTTTTTCATTAACTGGAAAAATGTTGGAAACAATTTAGTCAAAAGTTTAAGATATTTTGAGAACGCATACAAATGACATTAATTGTTGTGAAAAAAGTTTGCTAAAAAATGGCAAATCTATGAAGAAACAATTTATTTTCGGAAAACACATATAATCATGATATTTCCACTTTTAACCTTTGTTAAAACAATAAACAAAACATGACTTCTGTGAGTTTAATTACAGCACATGATTTATGTTTTTTTAGACACATTTAAAAGTAATTAAGTTTCTTCAAAACAATAGTTTGGTTTGTCACTGTATGGTCATGTTTTGCTACATGAGGGCCAATTAGATCTCAAAAGCAATGTTATACATGAAATTAAACACTACTTTCATAAACACTAAAAATTTGTCACAACATTTCAACTCACAATTATCCATTATATTAGGGTCATCAATTCAATGAATATATTTATCAAAAGAGGAACTGAAATGGCAGTTAAAAAAATAAATGTGACTTCATTATATTTTCTTTTGTTATACCTTTATCAAATTTCGCACACATAAAGTCACAAATGCAAAACAGGCTTTACCATTTACTATATTGTATTTTGATTGATTACATATATAAGCACCAGCAGTTATAGCTACTGTAACAAGCTCCACACAACATTTTTATTCATTTAGGTATTCCTTATTAGAGGATATCTTCCTACTAGCATAATTTTTTTACCACGATTTTCTTTGTAATTCAATACTTGTTAAGGTTCATAATGATTGCACAAAATATTGCTGTCAACGTATAGAATTAAAATAGGGATTAGTGCAAACAGCTATCAAAGGGACAATGTTTATAAAATAAACAGTAAATTAATTTTATTCATTTATAGTTACAAGTCCAAAACAAAACAAGCAAGAATTCAGAATCACAAAATTTTTATGAACAAGATTAAAATAATAAACTATAGATATAAAAATATATACAATACATGAAATTTCAAACATTTTTGTGGTAAAAGATTCAAAACAAAATGTTCTGGTTAGGAAACTCCTTAAATTGATCAATGTTTTCCATTTTTTAAATTTGTTATCAGATGCCACTAATTTTGATAGTAAAAAGCTCTATACCATTATAACAACATTAAATAGTGTTACATAATCAATTTTTAATAAGCATAAGGCAATCAATTTGACACTAGTCATTACCACACTAAAATGCCAATGCACAGTACTGTAGCATGTATGGAATTACAAAAAACACACATTTGTAAGCAAAACAATATATCTACTATCTAAATGAACACATAAAATTTTAATTGTTATGAGAGAAAATAAAAGTTGACTGAATCTGAGACACTTTCGGGAAATTGTATTTGTCAAATGATTATAAATATGAATGGACAAGAAAAATAAATGATAATATTCTCTTGTTAATGATATAATGCCCATCTTCTGGAATTAAAAAATCATAAATAAAAATAGATCCTTTAAATGAACTAAATTAAAAAAATGTAACTAAAAAATACATTCCCCAAAAAAACTTCATTCATATTTTATTCTTTTACTATATAATGTATATGGAAATTCAACAAATTGCAAATGATTAAAATAAACCAGAAATCCAACAAAATGAGCACCTGAATACAGGCAATTAAGTAGAACATGAAGATGAGGATATTTGGCAGGCTGCTTAACTGTAAACATACATACGATAAGAATCAAGCTCCCAATGATTGAGAGGCAAAACTGCAAATGAAAAGAGAATTAGATTAGAAACATTGAGTGGAAAACATTGCATGGAAAATTTTGAGGAAAAATAATTTAATACATTCATTAAATCGAAGCAGGTAAAATGAAAAGAATTTACAGTATGGAGGGTCAAAACATATATTTCAGTAAATACCTAAGATTACTTAAGAGTGGATGTTACTGAGATAAAACAGAAACGATTGAAAATTTCCAGATCTACTTGTATCACATTCAAAGTATATGAATTATTTTACCTGAAACAAAGTATATGAATGAAACCAGATGCAATTACTTTTGTTCAGTGGAACCAGATATAAATTGAAAGAATATTACCAAGAAAGGAAACAGCAACAGATTTGAAAGGTTTTTATGCACGTTTTCAAATTCAATAACGAATAGAAGTGATTCTAAGTAAAAATTGCACACTTTACCTTTATTTAAAAATAAATTATTGCATTATATTTTTTTAGAATGCACATAAATTATTCAATTCTACTAGCAGATTCATGCATAGCATCTGCTCTAAACTTTCTTAATTGCGTATATCTAATAATAACAAAACATTACTCGTGCTTCATATCCTATTGCAATACATAGCCCGGCCCCGTGGTGTAAAGTATTAATCTGGTGTAAAATTTTCCACAAATTTCAAACCCATTGAAGATATATTCAATTTAAAATTATTATTTTAAAGAAAATCATATTTTTAGGTATCAATCTAAAGTAAAATTTTCCGCAAATTGAAAATCCGTTGAAATTTTTAATCTATCTTTAGCGATTCCGATTTTACGAATCAATATGTTATTTATTTCTTGCTCTCATTCACGGAAATGGAATGGGATAGGAAATGTAATCTGTTTATTATATATATATATATATATATATATATATATATATATATATAACGCAAAGGGCGGAAGATGCAATCTGATTTTTTTTTTGGAAAGAGAAAGTTCCATGACGTCACAATCTCTTGTGAAATATAAAACAAGATCATGTGGGTAGAAAAAGTCCAGATTCGGGAGTTTCTTCTTTCCTCCGGAAGAAACGCGTTGAAAAACAGATGGAGATTAAAACTATTGAATTCATTAAAAAATATTCTAGATTGAATTTTAAAATTCACAGCGATCCAAAAATTTGGACTACCTGTGTGCCAAATCTCATTGCTGTAAGTGCCATAGAATCGTCAGGATTTTGTGACAAACAGACAAACACTTCCTTTTATAATAGTAGAGATATAGCTTCCTTAATAATAATAAATGATTCCAAACCTTTAAATGAAATAAAATTATCCAAAATATGCAACAGCATTTTATATACTTCTTACACATGTTAATTCTTATTTTAAATACAGTGTTTGGCAAAATACACTTCAATTAGATTCTGAATGTCAACTTCAATTTAATCCCACTTCCTTATATGGCTAAAGGCGATTCGTCATTTCATGATGCTACACCTACTCTTGCTCATATATTCTACCAAGAGCTGATTTATATCTTCCCTATTCCTCATTTCTTTCTGGGAGATGAAAAGATTTTCTGGAATGAAATCTGTAGCCTGATGACGTACCATCGGAGTGCAGAAGAATTTTATTGGAGTGGCGAGCTCTCACATGTACTTTTAGCTATATTATGCAGCTTCATGGCTCAAATCAGGCAGATTTAAACTAAGTGGCAAAATTAATGTATGAATCTCCTTTTGGTCAATTATATTATATTTACATTCATTGTTGTCATTCCACAAAAATATAACACTGATTTCTAAGCCATGCATGTAAGTGAAATATTTACACAGTAATATCCCGAAGTTACCCGATAGGTGGGACCACCGAAACACGCTTAAATCGAATCTGTGTACGTCAGGGTACAGCTTAAATTGATCGTAGAATCGTAACTGTACACATAAATACTGCATGAAACGCGTCCAATGTGTATCACAGCAAGAGAAAAACTGAAGATAGCGGGGAAGTGTTGCCAAACGAAAACTCAAGAACAGCGTAACTCAGATTCCATGCAAGTCTGGGTATTACGGAATAGATAATATTACAGAGGCAACAGGACTAAAAAGGGTTTTAATGGAAATGTCTTGTTTAAAATTCAATAACTATAAGGCAGATGTGATTTGAAATAAAAACTTCATGAGATTCCATACATTAAAAAATCAATTATTGTATTCTATTTTTATGTTCACCAGACATACCAACTGACAGACACCATAAGCCTTTACTTTGTTCATTATCTATCAGAGAAAATGCATAACAGGATATACTTACAGAAAGGCTAGCAATTGTAGAACGCCTGTTTTTGAAGGAAATGATTAGTTCTTCATATGCTCGTACTGCACCAATGATGAATAAGGAACTCAAAGCAACAAAGGGTATAACTAAACCATCTTTGGCCAATAAGGGAATAAGGCTAAAGAAAAATGAATTTCATGAAAATATATATTTATCCTAAACTTATTGGATTGTAATAAAGTTAAGTACAATTTGATTTTTAAAATTTTTATGTAACAGATGTATTTCTTTACTAAATCTTACCTAAATGTAGAAATGTAGGAAAACCAAATGCAAGCCAATGGATGATCTTCAAGTAGCAATAATACAGGTCTGTGAAAGTAAAACCAATTAACATATTGAGTAAAAAATAATATAAACCATTTAAATACTAATTTAGCACATTAATTCAGTAGTGAGCTAAGTTCACACACAATTTAAATGTTATCAACCCCTTAAACACAGGTATGTCAACAGAACCATTTTCATTTTCCTTATTTTAGCCTGGCCATGTAGTTTTTATTACATTTCTAAGATAAATACTTCATATGGATATACACAGTAAAGCACCATTTATGACTCTAGATCATGTAAAAACAAGGAATAAATGAAACACTCGCCACCAATATGCTAAGAATTGAAACTTCATAAACACAATTCATACGCTTTCAACTTTCGACTAAAATTAATTTAAAAATAAGATTTATGAATCTAAAACTAATTACAAGAATAGTCAACTAGGTAAATACAATTTATCTACATAAACTAAAAAGTTCACTAACTGAAATTTTTTTCTTGAATTTTCAAATAGAAAGCCAGACATTAATTAGTGAGTTCCAAGCAGAATACATTATCTTACAAATTTTATAGTCTCGTAATGCAAAATTATTGATGTCGGTGCATTTTAACTTTCATAACTCAATATAAAATCGCAAAAGAACAATCAATTAAACTAGCTGAAATACTAGAGACACTTGTGTATTCGACAAATATTATTCAATCTAATTGCTTTTACAGATATTCAAGTTTTGAAGCCATTGAATGTTATTGTCAACTTACAAAGCTGGAAGTAAAATACTCTTTTCATGTACTTGGAAAGAAAACAAGAAAAAAGACAAGGCACTGTTGACCTGAAAGAAAATAAATCGACAATTTTTAATTATTCCAGTCATGAAACAAGTATAATTTAAAATTTAATGTTTGGAAACTGCTGACAACATTGTGACACAGGCTCATAATGCAATCCATATCAATATATTTATTTAAATGCAGTGTTAATAAACACAAAACCTACTTACCAAGGCAAGTCTAAATGAATGCAAACTGGGATGGCGCGACAAATGAACTGCTGATGGCAAAACAGCTGCCAAAGTACAAATGGCACTGAAATGAATTTCACTTAGTTACACATGCATCAAAAATTGCCATCCAACATCTCTATAAATATATTAAAATCTGAATATTTATAAGAAAAACTGCGTATTTTGCAAACAAAGGACACTTATATAGACATCATCACTTAAGTTATTTCATCCTGTGCTAGCTATATAAAAATGCAAGAACGTTTGTTATGCTAAACATTAAATTTGGAATTGATAAAGCAGGCTGTTCACAGATAATCTGCACTCTTTACCTTTGCTATCCCTAACCTAATGTGACATAACATACACCTTTTTCTGGTGTTAAAATTTAAAATATTAAAACTTTCAAATTACACATTTTGCTTTCATTTTTGAAAAAATGTTTGAATTTAGGAAAGAGAAAGCATGTTTTCAGAAATAATATTTCTAATGAAAATATTAAAATATAAATATTTGTTATAGCATTCAAAACATTATATTTCAATAATAATTCTAATCATGTACAAAATAATTATTTTGTTGCATATGAATGTATATATCAATATCATTACTCTTTCAATTACAATAAACTTCTCAGTTTAAAGAACTAAATGGGGAAAAATATATAGACAAGTATATTCAGAGAATCCTGATAAAAATAAAACAATAATTAATTCTAAAAATGTCAATTTTAAAAAATAACATACAAAATAAACTATCAGAAAGTCACAAAACTAATAACACCAAAACAAAATCAATTTCTATTGAAACATTTATTTTAACCTCTAAAATTTTATGTTTACTAACATAGATGTTTGTGAACTTTTTGCATTTATTGTAGCCATAGGATTTGTGATGTCATAATCTGGATAAGACATAAACCACAAGTCAGGAAAAATAAGTCCTTGAGCCTGAACAAGTTTATTATTTTTTTTAGCAAAAATGATTGAAACTAAAAAATATAGTTTTCATCATCAAAAAAAGAGAAGTTTTTGCTTGACGGAAACTTTATGCCTAATGAATTTTTAATATTTGTTTTTCCGTAAAATTTTATACTTAGCTTTAACAATGCTTTGAAATTCTGTGTAAGCAAGACTTTCTATGAATATACAAAGTGCCAATCAAATGCTAGCCATTTGAAGTGATTTATCTTGATTTTGAATCAAAAGTATTTTTACATTAAACACTTAAAGGTAAGCACAAAATTTGAATTTACAACCACTTCAGAAGGATATCAATTTTCCTCATTACTGTGTATCTTTGTTAATAGAAATCATAATTGAACAGTCTGTAGAGAGCTATTTGCATTTAAGAATTTTACCTTAGTGAGGCAAGAGTAGATGATGAAAACAAGGACTTCAATTTTATAAAAACAGACAGCATACACCATATATTGGAAACTTTATCCTGTAATTAATTTAAACAATCATAATGAATGTGTATAAGCATGTTATGAATTTAAACAATCACAATAAATGTGTACAAGCAATACTTTCCCATATTTTATTTTAAGTCAACTAAATACTTTTTAGCACAAATGCAAGATATATCAATTAAAAAAAAAATTGATATTGCATATAGTGTGACAAAGGTAATTGAAAAAAAATTAACGCCAGACTAGAGCAACACAACGGGCTATTGACGACGGTCCTGGATCAATCAACTAAGGCAGTGCTCCCCAACCTTTTTATCGCAGTGGACCGGATCAACATTTTGATAATTTTAACGCGGCCCGCTGAGGGGGGGGGGGGCTGATTGTTTATATTTTTTATCGTTTTGATTTAATAATTTTAATTTAATTGTATTTAGACATGCCTTCAAAATAAAATACAGTTGCACCAAAAAACCGAATGTAAAGTGATTTAACATTTTAACTCACTAGAACGCTAAATCAATGAGAACCCTGAGCTTGTTTCTTTGCAACGAGATGGTCTCATCTGGGGGTAATAGGAGAAAATGACACCCGAAGTGTGTTGCTTGGATCCAGTTTATTCCGTTGTTTTGTTTTTGTTGCTGTCACTGCAGAAAACCCCGCTTCACACAGATACGTCGTCGGAAATGGCAATAGGGATTTTAAGTGCTGTGGTAGAAATCTCAGGGAATTCCGCCATGACTTTAATCCAGAACACCGACAGAGTTCTTGTCTCGAACGTAGTTTTAAGGCCGCCTTCATTTACAATCTCCAGCAGTTGATCTTCTTCTTGCACAGACATGCTAGATTCGCCAGATTTGTTGACAAATGGGTCGCGGTTCCATTCCTTACTAGTTCGTGGGTCTTTTGTGGTTGGGAAGTAGTGCTCGAACTTTTTTTAAAGCAAAGACAGGTGATCGTGCACCAACTGGGAGAATGAATGTTTAGGCTCAGTCTCGCCTAAAATCCCCATTAATGTCTGAAATATGTCCAAAATGCCTCTGTTAACGCGCCGTCCCCACAACTTCAGTTTGGCTTTAAATGCACCTACTTTGTCGGCCAACTTGAAAACAGTTGTCACATTTGTCAAAATTGAAAAATAGAGACATACAAAATTCAGAAATCATAATTGAAGCTCTAGTAACAGAACAAGTTTCAAGTTCTGATTTACCGCCTCCTAATTTGAGTGGACATTTCATAGATAAGAACCGCAAAAACCCGATAGAAGAACACCACAGTAAATAAAATGGAAATAATTTAATGTTCCTTGGGCGGCTCGGTACCATTCGATCCACGGACCGGTACCGGTCCGCGGCCCGGGGGTTGGGGACCACTGCCCTAAGGGAAACATCCAAAGTGTGACAAAGGATCTCTACTATTATAAAAGGAAGTGTCTGTTTTCAGACAATTTATTCCACTTACAGTCCTGAAATTTGGCACAGGTAATCTAAAACAAATTTTGTGCAAAGCTTGAATTTTAAAATTTAATCTAGAATATTTTAAAATAAAATTTATTGACATTTATTTATGATTTGTTTTTCTTAGAATAGCAACAGTATGAAGAGATCAGATTCTAAATTATTTTTTCCTTTAATTTTCTGAGAACAAACAATTCCAGCAAAGCAAAAACAAAACAAATAAAAAAATTTGACTGGCATTTTTCTTTTTTTATTATTTAGTCAGTTTCTATCTTCGCGATCATTAAAAACAGAGTGAAAAATTCATGAGAATTTGTGACATGCCTGTATCTTGTCGGGTGGAACTCATTCTTAATATTTTTTTAAAGTGTTTCATTAGTATCAGTAACGATACGAAAAAGGACTGTTACAGGCAACACTGTGCTGGCCTGCTAGTATAAAATATTAATCAAATAACTCTGGGAATAAAATATATAGGCTATGCAATAATCATCAAAATATTTTTTCATTCTTATGACTGTAAAATTTATATATCAGGTTATTTACTCATTTTTAGCAGCAGCTATTAAAATAGCCCAATATTCAATAACTACTAATTTCCAGCTTAAACTTAGAATTGGATTCTTACTTCATATAAACCTCTTGAAAACGGAAACAATCGCTGCAAAACCGATAATGCAGAGTCAAAACTTCTTAAAAAAGGCACCCAGCAGACACCAGTGGTAACTAATACCACAACTGCTAAATTAAGAAACTTGACAATCCTAAAGTAAAAATTTTATGAAATTTCTGGAAGACAAAGATAGGGTATACAAAACATAATCATTTTGCACATATCATAAACAGATTTGAAAGATTCAGAGCATGCTTTCACAGCAGTTGCAAAACAATTAAACTTTAAAAAACTATCTAAGGGCCATGGCCAAGCTGGACCAAATGACATCATGTCTTGGGTCATCCGTCAAGTTCAGCGGTTTTTTTTTTAATGATAAATACCGACGAAGCAGTACAAAAACATAAGAAAATATTATTGAATCACATAAGCACCATTTTGTTCTAAGACTTTTTGCCTTCTTTCTGTCAGCTGGAACATTCTTTAAAAAAAAAATAAACATCATTAGGCTTACTTGTAAAGGAGTTATTGAGATGCTGTTTGACAGTCTCAAAAGAATTGAACTCCAGGGCATTCAGAGAATTTGAAGTGACTTGAAGAGGTGAAAATCTGAGGGGCAAGATTTGGTAAATATGGGGGTGACACAAAACTTCTCAGCCATACTCAATAAGTCTTTGTCCGACATTCAGCGAAATGTGGGGCCTCGCATGCTGGAAGACAACACTTCGACGATTGATTAGTTCTGGCTGCTTTGCTTTGTTTTCTGCTTTTAATGCTGCCATTTGAGAACTTTTTACCGAATTTATTGTCCGATTTTGTGGCAACAATTCATAATGAACAAATTCTTTGTTGTCCCACCATACACAAATCATTATTTTTTGGGGGTACAGCCCCTCTCGATGTTACTTGGGGAGGTTCCTTTTCGCTTACCCATGATCTTTTTCTTGTAACATTATTGTATAGTATCCACTTCTCATTTCCATACATCGTAGTGGCTTACATGCCCAATCTTCTTCAGATGATCATGAACTGTACTTTTTGGAATATTTAGTCTGTGTGATAGTTCCTGGACTGAATAACATAGATTTTTAGCTATAGCATCTTTTAATAGGTCCTCGTTTATAGAAGATGGTGGTCCCAAACGGGCATTATCTTTGAGGCTGAAATTTCTGCGCCTAAATTCATCAAACCACCTTAGAACTGTGTCCTCAAAAACAGCATTTTGTCCATATACAACACACATTTTACGAGCAGTCGGAATAGTATTTTTTTCAAATAAAAGAACATAATATGATGGAAATGAATTTTTTGGTTCTCCAATCTTAGCACTGCAGCGAAACAAATATTATGACACAACACAAGCTAGAATTATGCAGTGAAAGCAGAAAAGACTGAATTTACGCTCAGAGAAATTGAATCTTTGCTACTTACAGCTTGCAGTGGGTACACCCACTGAACCCCATAAAAGAAATGGAAATAAAGTCATTTCACAAATAAGATAATAAGAAACTAAATCAACATAGAAACAAGAATGAAATATTGACTTTTTTAACATTAAGACATTCAACTTTTAATCTTATTTAAAACAAACTGAAAGTACACTCACGCACTACAAATTTACTTTTAATTAATGAGCATTTTTATGCAATTTAAAACAATTTTTAACAAAAGTTATAAGATTTACCTCTTATTCCATGGTAATTTCAAGCATGTCCCCAATAGATAGCAAAAGAATGGAATTGCATAGTATAAAGACATCTGTTTATAATGAAGAGCTAACGTGAAGAATGCAGAACCTATCAAGTCTTGCCCCCACATTAAGTAGACAATTCCCCACAAGGCAAAACCAAGACTCACAGAGTTATATATAACACAAAGTTGAGGAAAATGTTATATCATAATCAACAAACATCTCAATAAAATTGCCATGGTAAAAATAACTAAAAATGAAACATTAGCAAACCAGAACATGTCCTTCCATATGAATGGACGCAGACACTTCACTACATAATTCTGAAATAAAAAAATGTCCCCAAAACCAAGCAAACAATTTTGAAAGATAATGATTTTACATTAAGCGGTTAACATTTTTATTTTACAGTTAAATTTTGTGTAATTTTATTAGTTTGTTTAAACCTTCACAAACCCAAATAATGCAAAGCCAATATAAGCTAATGCTATGGTTTCTCAATAACTTTAAATTTAGATATGAGCTTTCAAAAGCTGACGTAGTTATAATACACAATTGTGGGATGCCATGGTCAGAAAATCAAATCTCACTTCTATTGACCCCATACACAAAAAGCTTGCAATTCCTAAAAAAAACCAACAGAGAACTCTGTTTTGTCTAAATTTTTTACATATAAAAATCCAAATTTAACATAAAGACAAGTGATTAAATACTTGTGGTATTAAATTATATTCACACTATTTACAAGACATTCTCGTCCTTTAATGGAAAGTTATTTTTTAAATTGTGACATTTAAGTCCTGAGTATATGAAAAAAATCGCTTTCCACATCAATGTCTCTTTTTTTCAATAATTGCACACTGTCTAATGGTAAACTTGTTTGAATTTTAATGTGCATTGGAATCTTATAGAAACTTTGGATTGAAAAGATTATACATAGTTCTTTTATCAGAAGACAAATACTGTCATTAACTAACACAAAACAAAGGATACTGGAAATGTCCATGATCAATGAGGATTAATCCTGGATACATCAAGCACAGGCCTGCAGCAATAGCCTAGAAAATATATTTTAAGATGAAATAGTTATTAAACTATTAAGTATAATTCAAAACATTATGAAATATAATTATTATAAAGTCACAAAGAATCAAACTAAGCTTTTATATTTTTATTTAACAAAAATTAATAATTTAGGGTATCTGAAGATTTTTAAGGCTGTTACTGAAATACAGGACGAGAACTTAAATTTCAAATTCATATATTTGATAGAATTTAAAATAAAATAATTTTTTACCTATTCTATTTAGATAAAGAACATCAATTTCCACAACCCTCTACATAAAACTGAGGCATCATCACTTTGAAAAAGGAACTCTTGTCAAGTGATATTTTTATTTTGTTATAACCAATCAAGTATGAATGAAAATTTCATAAATTGTGAATCATAAGAAAATAAGATTCTTTGGCAAAACTATAAAATTATATGAAACATTTACCTTATCTCTCAAATTCCAAGGTCTTTGTACAGTACTCCAATAAAGTATAAGAGGAATATAAAATATCAAATCAGAAGCTAGAACTAAAAATGTAAATAACACAAAAATTATTTTATCTGTCAATACATTCAAATTAAAACTAAACAAAGAAAAAATAACATTCCAAGATGTTTTACATGTAGCAAAAAAAAAAAAAAAATGAAAACATTAATGTTTTGTAAACAAGTAATAAAAACCCATGAAATATTAATTTTTTATACAATTAAATTTACCATAAGCAAACTAACCAAGCTCAATAATCTTTTCATCATAACAAAATGTTTTGAATTTTATCTCAACCAACAAATAGTTACAATAGCTAGAAAAATTATTGGAACCATCTAGATATTTTTCACATAATTGAATTCCTAGGACCACAATTAAAATACAGTTTAAACTTTTATTGCTGTAGTCTTTGTAATTATATTCAATAACTAGCACTTAGTTTCATGTTTTAGTGAGAGTAATTCGAAATTTCTGTGAATCATTCCCAGTTGGAACAAAGTCTTGCTGGTGAAACAATATAATCCAGTTTGTTTAGTACAGCATGTAGAGCATTCAACCAAAGTCATAATTCGATTTGTAATGGTGAAAGGGGCAATGTGGCAGCATAATATTAAAATTTGCTAAAGGATTTGTACTTCAAGTATGAGAATTATTCAAAAATGGAGAATCCTTAGTTTTTATGCAAGACAGAGATAACTGGGAAGCAGCAACATCTATAATTAACATTCGTTTTGGTTACGAAATTTTAAGAAAACGATTTTGAGAAAAGGAATGATGTGGGAACTAATTAACAGTATTTACCTCAAAAACAAAGCAGATTCAGCTACATATTGGGTAAAAATTAATATACAACAATTACTTCTAAAATTGAATGTTACTTTGTTCTTCAAAGATCCGAGATATGAAATGTAATCAGTTAAACTAGTAAAAGCAGAATAAATAGAATTCTTTCCTCACAACTGGCACATCTTGTCTGTTACAGGATATAGCACTGTAACCCCTTTCATCTTTAGTTTTGTTTAATAATTTGACCAGGTACTATATCCAAAATTTTACTACTTTCTCTAATTACAAGTTTCTTAAGCCTCAAATAGATAGCCTAAGAAACAAAAATAACACAAAAAGCCAAATAAACAAGTACGAGGTCACAAGGACTATAATATATTACAACTTTATTTTTCACTGAAAATGTCTATGAAATAACATTTCATTAACTGAATATGATCCAATTGTTTTCACTGCTATAACCCAACATTTTCGATTTTCAAGAAAGTCTTAACAGAAATAAAAATAATTTACACTTACCACTGGACCTCATAAAAATTTTGTGGTAATAGCTCTCAAAACCTCTAGAAGTATTTAAAGCAATCCAATCTGGATTAAACCATTTTGCCCTAAAGAATATATAACAAATTGAGACTTGAGCAGCAAAAAACACCATACAAAAGAAAAGTGTACCTACAGCTAAATTATTTCTATTTCTTTTCAAGAAAAAAGATTAGAATGACAGGAAAATATTTATAAAAATCAAGTATTTCTCTTTTGTAAATGTATTACACAGTATTCCTATTAATTTTTTCTAACTAAAAATAAGGATTATCTAAGCATTTTCTACCTAAAAATAAGGACTTTCTAAGCAATTTATAATGATAAAATAAGGACTTTATGAGGATACAATTTAATACACGATTTTCGACCAAGTGGGATGCTCTTACAGATTAGCGTACAGTGAGCGTTAGCGAGATACAGAATTAAATTAAATTAAGATAATTATTGTAGTTTGTTTGAATTGGAGAGAAAACACAATTGTGATGTACACATGGAATCGATACTTATATCCATTCCTATCTTGTTAATCACACAGATGGAAACCTTTCTCAGAAGATGAAGTGTGATTTAGGTCATATAGGACAAAATAATAGAATTGTATTGCGTAATCAATCATTGTGTAGCAAAAGTTGATGGTAGAGCAACAAATCAAATCCCAATACTTCACATGTTGGCAATAAATCATCACATACAACAGTTGGCCAACCAACCAAAAATAGGACAGAAAGTTGTGCTTGATCAGCTGAAATTTGTCACTCCATTTCAGATTGAGTTAATTAAGGGCACAATTAAGTCATGAGGATTGTCACTTAAAATGCTGATCCTCTGTTAGATATCCAACTTCCAACTGGTGACTTTTGCATTAATGTGAAATCAGCACCCACAGTCATGTGAAAAGCATAACTAAAATCCATATTTGAAAAATAGCATCTGTGTGATTAAAGTTTCTGAAACCAAATTTTTAGTTCAAATTACATCCTTAATACAACGAAAACTTACTCTTGAACTATAGGGACAGGTAGAGCACTTCGGTATTAGTTTTAGTTTGTTTAAAATGGAAGAGCAACTTTGGGTCACTATACAGTAATAGTAGAAAAATATTTCTTTATTTCATCCTTATAATACAGCATCCATAGAGGATGTTACAAAATGTATACAATTTAAACTAATATACAGTTCATTCTAATGAAATAATTGAAACTATGACCAAATTCAATTTGTCTAATTTCATAACAATAAATTAACTTTGAATACAATTTTAAGGAAACATAGAGGCCTGTTCATCTCAAATAAATATAAAATAAATACATAATTATTTTAAAAATTAAAAAGCAAGTGCAAACTAATATTTTTAGAGTTGATAAAATCAAATTGCATACAGACATAAATAATTGTATAAAATCTAATGAATAAAAACTTACACATAGCCACAGATCATGCTGTGATAAGCAGTTAGAGGTGGATAATCCAAACCCCAGTACAAAAGATCATTTTTAGTAGAATTCTTATACCTAGAGTTAAAAAGAAATGCAAATGAGAAATATGGAACAAACAGTATGCTATATTATATTTGCTTCTCTCCCTTAGATGTAACTGCACATATAATGATGCAATCTTACATGAAAGTAGAAGTTAAGGTAAAATAGTTAAAAAGAACATGGTTCCCACTATTAGGTGATTGAAATATCACCTTTAAATTAAAAATAGTACTCTTTTAAGATCATTGCTCTGTCTAAAACTAATATTAAATGTTCAGGAATTATCAAACCATTGTAAAAATAAATTATTAGAATATTTTGAATAAATTTTGTAACATTTTACAATTGTGGAAAATTGAGGTTTCTTTTAGATTAAAATAATGCAAATGTGAGAATTTTTGAAGTTCAGTAAATTTAGAAATTAAAAAACTTCTCTTTCTTTAACAGATACTTTTATGCAAATCAGGTGAAAATCAACCAGTACAAGATCGGCAATTTGTAAAGTACAATATAAAAGATTATCACAAAATTTTGAATATGAATAGTGATTATCACCATTAGTTACAAAAACTAAAAGTCTAAATTTATGGAAACAGTTAGAGTACATTTCTGACACCATTGAGAATAAGCAGATTTAATGTCAATGACCTAGTTCTGAAAACAGATTAGCTTGATTTGCCTCTCTATCAAGGGATAACAAAATCAAACTCTTTCACTGATGGTCCATTCATATTGCACCATCATCAGATTACATAAACTTTCCTCTTGTATTGAGGACCTAAATTTATTTTTAATCAAATTCATCAAATGGAAGCCCTGCTCACAGCATACTGTAGAAACTGGAAGCACACACACTATGGATAACTGTCCTAAAATTGTGAATCTATCATTATTAGAAACTGCTACTTCTAGAAGATCTTTCAATTTTTTTGCAGACCATTTTCATTGATCTTTAAGGATGAAGAAAGTTGTTTTTCATAATATTTTGTCAGTTCTACTATCTCACTCACACCCTAACTTATTAAAGAACCTCCTGTTGGTCAACCGAATGTATCAAAAACATTTATGGCTTTGTTAGAATCCTGATTCAAAAATCGTTCTCCCAGGTATTTGACTCCAAGTATTATCATATTTTGTTTTACAGATTCAATGGAAGACTGAACAGTGTTACTTAATCCATGCAATTGTACACCTTGATAAATTCCATCAAGAGATGTATTTTTGACAAAGCCATCTTCATTTTTTCTTCCATCTCTCCACCAAATTAGAATTAGCAGGGAATTCATTTCAATAGGCTACACAAACAAACACCACAGGCAATGCCATTATGGCTGTTATCCGATAGGCTACGAATTCATAGCAATCACTGGGAGTTAGCGAGCAGTGGTCACACCTGACCATGAAAAGAACTGCCAGGGGCAACATCGCGCTGGCCATGCAGTGGCTAGTATAATAATTAATGTGATACTTAGATGCTTTGTTTTAGTTTATGCAACCTTTAAAAAGCTATATTTGGTGTGTAAATAATGAAAATATGTTTGTACCTACTGATTTTAAAGTAAATGGATAAAGCCAGTTACCTTGTGTAACTATTTTAGACACAATAAATCTCTTGAATTTCTTAGTGTATTGTTTGGCATCAGATTATCACTACACAGAGCGGCTTCCGTCTTTCATAAAGTGTTTGCACAAAGATCCAATGGGAAGGCATCAAACATGAGAAGTTGACCCCCTTAAGAGCCAATTACTGACAACTTACAACAAATGGTAATCCATGTCAGCCTTTTTTTAAAAGGGGATAAAATCCATGCTATAGCATAGAGATGTAAAATTCTTGGTAATAATCTTTTGGAGAATATTCTCCAGCAGGAAAATAATTGAGAATTTTCTTTTCTAAATGCATGCAAATAAAAATACGGCAGATATTTTTTAAATCTAAAAATTAATACAAGAGATGAAAAAAATTATAATTTAAAAATTTAGTAGCATTTTGTTATGTCTAACATTAAAAATAAAGAGATAAACTTTCACTTGTTTTAAACTTTTATTTTCATAGTACTTTCATCTAATAATTACTTTCTGAATAAGTGAAGTTAACATTTTCTCATCTATACCTCCAGCAAAATTCTGAATAGATGTCTTACGTTTTCTGTCTTTCAAAAGTTTCATATTATATGCAAGATGGTGGGAAACAAGGCATTGGGACAGTATTCTCTCTCCCCCCCCCAAAAAAAATAATAATAATAATAAAAAAAAAAACACATTTTAGAACCCAAACTACTAGATTTTTGATTTTGTAAACAAAAAATGTAGAAACAAACTATAATTAGTATTTTTGTTCATAGAATTTTATTTAATATTTATTTGTTAAAAAAATTTATTTTTTTTAGGTGAAAAATTGCCAGATTTTTATTTTTGCAAAAGCCTTATAATCTGCTACAAATCTAATTTCTACTGTTATAAAAATGTGTTTGCATGCATAGTGTTGTCCAGATGAATCTATAGGACTTACTTACATTAATGAAATTTGGCACACAGATAGTCCTAATTTTATGCAAATTAAGTGCAAAGGTCGAATTTTAAAATTTAATTTAGAACATCTTTTAATAAATTTAATGACAATTAATTAATTATCCTAAGAATGGCAACAATGTGAAGAGATCATATTTAAAAATTTATTCTTTCCTTTAATTTCCTGAGCAGCACAAACAATTTTAGCAAAGCGAAACAAAACAAATAAAAAATTTTTACTGGTGTTTATTTCTTTTTTAGTCCAAGTTTCTATCTTTGTGATAGTTAAAGATAGAGTAAAAACTTCAACGGTTTTGAAAACTGGAAAATTTTACACCAGATTGATACCTCAGGTAGTTCGAATTTTATGCGAATTCATTCTTAAAATTACAGTTTTTTCTTTTCAATGATTTTAGTATTAGTAAGAACACGAAAAGAACTGTCATGGGCAATGACGTGCTGGCATGCTAGTAACAAAATTAATAACTAAATTTAATTTTCATGAGGATGAAAAATCCAAAACTTTTAAAACATTCACTAATGATGTAATATTAGTAGGTACTTAGTTCATAAGGATGAATCATTATACATAAAATAATTATGAACATAAAAAATGATAACATAAAAATTTATTTTGAAATAACACAAAAAATTATGTTAGGCATGATAAATTATTGTTATAATGTTGCATTGCATGATCAGTTTTTATTCCATGTGATATAAATTGTAGATTTTCATTTTATCATGATAAAAATAGAAAAATCTTGCATGTTTATCAGTAAAAAATAACAGTTATAACTAATTTCTATAACACAGTGCTTATACTGTAAATGATACATAAAATAAGCTTCATGTTCATTTCTGCAGTAAATAAATAAAACAGATTACAATTTTCTGAAAAATTAGGTTTTAAATAGAAAATTTTCCAATAGGTATTCACCAAATTTCAATATTCTCAGCTCACATCTCTTGTGCAGCATCTACAAATACTTACAAGTTACTAGAAGACAAAAATGCTAACATTACAATTTTTTAAATAAAATTAATTTACATATTTAAAAAGTGGACTGAATCAATATTTTTAAGGTTTCCTGTTAAATTTAAGAGTGATCATAGTCATAGCCATATAACCCAAAAAAACTGATTTCAAGAGAATCCTTACCATTCTTCAACAGGTAAATTAACAGTTATTTCCATCCAGTGACGTTGAGCTTCATAGTCCCCATACATTGGAGGTTTCCCAGCTCCTAAACACACAAAAAGGTAGAAAAAATGCAACAAATATTTTCATAGAATAATTGGAAAAAGCTTAATATTATATTGGTTAGTAGTTAGAGCTTTCAGTTATGAAAACTCCCTGAGTACAGCAACAACTATACTGAAACTAGGTAAAAATTGAAGGTCTGAAATAAGAATGCTAATCTAAGTGGCAGTGTCCTTAAAAATCTGACTTGGTTGACTGTTTCAAAGGAAAGTATTTTGTTCATAATCTCTTAAACATATCAAGATAAAAACTTTTATCCCAGTCAGAAATACTTAGTTATGAGAAAATTAATATTGTAAGAGATTACATTTCAAATGGACGTCAATCGAAATACAATTTAATTGATTTAAAAAATTAATAAAGCCTGAATGCAAATTATTTAGCATACTGTGAGTCAATATCTTGCTTTGTTCCTTATTACAACCTTATTCTGCTTTTGCACAAACTTGTTTGATATCAACTAAAAAAAAAATATTTTATTCTCTTTTTATACAAGTCATTTTGATTTAACACAAGCAAGCAAGACAATTTCTAAGAACTTTTTGCCGAAATTCTAAGAAAAAATTTATTTGTGGCATAGTAGTATCATTTGTATATTACATGCACTAATGAGAAATGCGCTTGGAGGATTCAATGTGAACTGTAGTTCTTGACAGCCTCTTACAGAGAATTATAGAACGGCATGACACAATGATTAGTACTTGAATTCTTTCATAAAACTGGTGAAACATCAGTACCAAGGAAACTTGTGCTGATTTGGCTTAAGAGGTCACAGAAAGAAATTCATTAATAGAGCACTGTATTCACACTAGAACAAATTCAAAGGTATCATTCAACAGGGAATCATCATTTACAAATTGAAATCAATAGCATAAGGAGACGTCTCTCTATAAAAATTTGCAAAAACAAAATTTCTAATGGAAACACCATGTTTTAATGCCATAATCAGATTCTGCATTGTTAAACTAGTCTAGTTAAACTATAAATATGAAATTTCGTGACTTTACTACCTTTATATTCCAAGATATTCAATCTTAAAGTTTGTGCTAATTTCAGGGATCATCTCCACAGAGCAAATCGCTATTGTAGATTGAGATTAACTGTAGTATAACTACCCGAATTTCAAATTTGAACACTACTATTTGAATTACATATTTTTCAGCAAACTGAGAATTATTATATTTACTATGCAACTGCAAACACTTAGAGAAGAATTATTCAAGGATTGTCAAATGTTTTTAAAACTTTTGGTTGCCTCCTAAAATTACAATAACGAGGAAAATTTACTGCAGCTCAAAAACTAATAATCGGAATGAGCTGAAATTTTACATGGCTGTATTGGAAGTATTTTTTAATTGATTCTCATCAATATATAATTAGGTTCCACTTCATAATTTTTTTCAAGCATTAATTTAATGATTATTGCATACTAAAATCTATTTATAAAATAAAATACTAGGTGGATTTTGTTTGGGTTGTTTAACAGTAACATGGTACAAAACTAGGGTGTAAAAAAATCATGATTTTTTCAAAAAAATCAATTAATCTGATTTATTTGATTTAAAGCCAAAAATCTGATTTTTTTATTTAAATTTCTGTAGGGCCTATAAATTTGTTAAATAAAAAATTGAGTTTCTGACATGACATGTAAACTAATATTTAATTAAGTAAACATCATTGTGTGTTACATGACAATACATTTAAAAAATGAATTTTCAAAACAAGAGCAACAGATAAGACATTTGTTTAACTTTAAAACACAAGTTGACATCCTCCATAGTTTTTCTTGACTAATTAACATAATCATGTTAACAAATGTATCAGTAAGTGTAAGTGAGACCTAAATTAGTCTGATTAAATAAATATTTGTTATGGGTCACTATGAAAGGTGACTGTTTCAGGGTGCATTTTGCAAAATAAAAGATGTTCATAGTGTTTAAACTTTCATCCTTTCAAATAGAAAGCTCAGTTGAATTTTTTATTTAATAAATTATTAATCACATTAACTGTGTTATTTTGTATTTATGTCTCAATTAAAAAAAAAAGTAGTTGAAAAATCACTATAGCTAAGCCATTGGTCAATCAATTAAAGGGGTAAAAAGTAGTTTAGGCCTATTTTGTGGGGATTTTACTTGGCTGTCTTGACATTTACGTAGATGTAGGCCTACTGCTTTATTGCTTATAACATAAAATTATGCACGAACATTGTAAAAACTTTCAAATAGATGTCGACTTATTTTTTACTTTACTATTTGGCTGAATCCCTGACTCAACAGATTACTTAATCCATACACACCTCAGATTATTTGCAAGTGTCCAGTGCCAAACATTTTTTAAAAACTCATCAGTACGAGGTGTAGCCATTAGTGCTGAAATCACCATGTGTGCAGAAAGTTCAAAGCATTTGACAAATTCTGTGATTTTTCTAGAGTGTATTTACTTAGCAGACCTGCCAACCTGGCAATTTCAAAAAGCCTGAGACTTTTATCGACATCACTGCCTATTTTACCTATGATAACTTATGTATGATCACACTATAAAAAAGGTAAGGGATTTAAATTTACTAAGAAATACACATACTAAAAAGAAATACTCAAATTTTGTATTAAATATTTTATTTATTAAGAGTTGCAACAGTTGCTGACTTAGCATTTTTCAAAAAAGTGGAATCAAAATTTCTTTCATAACAAACACGTTTTTGATTAGCCTTAACAATAACTAAATTCTCCAAATTCTGTATGTTAAGACATGCTCTGAATTGGGTTTGTGTTTTTGTACAAAAACTAAATACCCTTTCACAACTGCTATGAGGTAAAGTCAAAATTGCTAGCATAAAATCTGCTAATTTTTTGTAAGCAGAATTATTAATTTTTCCAATTTCAAACCATTTGGAATCAATTCTTTCTTTTCATACTAGTAATTCAGAAATATCCTCACACTGTAGACCACAGAACTGAGACTGTAGAGTATCAAGATACAAGTCCTTATCGTTATCACCCAAAACTTTGACCAAACCAAAACAGGGTACCTTTCAGCAAGAAACTTAATGCTAGAAAAAGAAGCATGGGCAATATTATCTAAGTTACTAACTTCAGCATTAATTATGAGAGGATTTTCTTCAAAAAGCAAACATTTTGCGAAAAATCCGAAAAAAAAAACTCAGAAAGCCGGAGATTTGACGAAAAAGCCTGAGAAAAGACTCTGAAAGCCTGAGATTTGACCAAAAAGCCTGAGACAGTCTGAGTTATAAAAATGTAAGATTGGTTGTGATTTAAATCAATGATTTAAAAAAAAATCGTTTGATTAAAATCATGATTTTAATCAAGTGATTTAAATCTTGACACCCTGTACAAAACATCAACAAAAAGAAATATTATTTAGGAAGATATACATAAAAGTCAAAGAAACTGATTTAACATTAAGAGCTAGCTCCAGGAAGCTAGCTATCTAGGAAGTACTTATAACTTCGAAACAGTGAGACCTGATAATTGGTAATTAATGTCGTACTAGAGCAACACATTAGTCTATTGACCACGGTCCATGATCATTCCATTAAGTCAAAGATACTATGACAACACCTCGTAATTTCGAACCACGGTCAAATGACAAGGCAACACCTGAGCTGGCACCCCACTCTCCAAACTTAAACACCAACACAACGTGAAGACTTTCGGCCACGACAGATTTAAGTTGCACCAGCCGCTTCTACACCATACACTTACAAACATCCATGCCTGTACCCGGATTCGAACCAGGAACTTTCCGATCCAGAGGCTAACACCTTAACCACCAGACCGGATGGTCGGCCCTAATGACGTGAAATTTGGTATAGAGTTAAAGTTTGATACACCTAGACTGAAATTGTGTGTCGAAATAATGGGTTACCATTGGAAATTATGAAGTTGGTGCTGAATTTAATATGAAGCCCCTTAAGCAAATTTCATGCATTTGATTTGATTAACAATGTTATTTCCTGTCAAATGTCATCTTTGAATTTTCTCTACTGTTAAAAATGCTCGAATGAAGAGGGGTGGTTCGTTTTTTTTCCATGACTGTACATGTTGAATTAGAATATTACTCAGGGTAGGGATGAAATACTAGTTTATGGTGCAACTTGAAATCAAGTCATCTGAGATAGGATAAAATATCCTAAAATTCCAACAGGAACCAGATATTATTGCAAGTGCTTGTGATAAGGATACCGGAAAGTGTATTCTTCAACTTCAAAGACCTATCCAAATATCAGTTTGGAGATCGGTTCGTGGGTTAAGTGCTTCTGATTTTTACCAGCATTTAGCAAGATTATTTCACAAAATAGAATATTTAATAGGATTAAAATTCAAAATTACTCATATCGTATCGTTTTCCTGAGACATTGCTTTTGCAGATAAATTCATAATTAAGATGTAGGGGAAGACGGGGTACAGTGAAACAAAATTTACTAATTATTTTTTCCTATCCACAATTTTGCATGCAAAAAAATATAATTAATGCATACTTTTAATCTTGTATTTTCCCTATCTAAATAAATTTTTATTAGGTTCTAAACAAAATCTTTATGTTTGGAAAATAACAAAAAGTAAATATCTCACAGTGTTTCATTGTACCCCATATGCCGGGGTACAATGAAACACATACTGGGGTACAATGAAACACTCCAAAAGTTGCAAGAAATTTTCACCCTTTTAAGTTTATTTTAGTCACATTCAACTTCATTTAAATTTATGATTTCTAGTTTCATTTTATATATTTCATTCAACATAATCATTAATACAGATAGGTACTGCTTGTGTCACACATATTATGTGTGGATATCTAATTCTTAGTACTTTGGTTATCAGCTGGAGCTGGAAAATAATCTGGATCATCGTCATCTTCAAAGTCTGTAGGAGGTAGTTTGTTTTGAAAACAATACTTTCATAGTTTTTTTCCTCTATTTACTTTCTAATTGCTTAACAAGAGCATTTTGTACTGGCGAGGTTAGAATAAAACTTTTTTTTCTGTTTTCCTACTCTTATTTCTTTTTTTGGATTAGCCTTGGGGTAAGGTTTTATCTCTTGAAGAGAATTGTATTTCCTCACAGGTTTAGAGCTAGTGCATGGTGTATGAACAGTTGCTGAACAACCTGCAGTAGGTGATTCTGATCTACTAATGGCAAGATCCACCACTTGACTTCTGATTCTTGGGTTTTGTCAGTCTGGTCATCAGTTTCATTAGTCAGCTCTTCAATCTGACACATACGAACACAAGTATCTTCTTCACAAAACATTTCTCTATTGAAAGGCCATATTTCAGTCGCTGAAAAACCTTTTGTAATATTTTGTGGAGTGAAAGACTTACAATAAGCAGTGCCAAACAAAGAAGATATCTCATTGATAGAGATTGTACGACCTGGATAACACAGCATCCAGTTATTTTCAGCTAGATTGAAAAATTTTTTAAGTGACTTGAACGCAGTTTTGTCTAAAGGCTGCAATTTGCTACTAGTATGTGGGGGCAGGATTGCAACAATTCCGTTATCTTTCGTAAAATTTAGACTGGAAATCGTAATATGTGATTCATGATTGATTTTCTTTCGAACAACGTGCATGTGCCTGGAAATATGTTAGAACATTAACAAAAATATCTCTAATCATTCATCCCGATTTTCTTGCATCACCCGCAGTACCACGTAGAGCTCCATTCAACATGCAAATCTTGAAATTTCTCTAGGAAATACTAAATAATGGGGTATAGAATTTCCAGAAGCATTAATAAATCCACACATAGTAACAAGAACACCCCTTTCATCAGAAGTTAATTGACCTATTTGTTTTTGGACCCTTTGACTGAGAACGTTAGGAGGATTGTGAACTGTAGTAAGTGCAGTTTAGGCCTATGAAATAAATAAACTATTCTTAAATGTTTTTGAATGTACAAAAACTAACTTACCATTGAAATCTTTTATTCTTTTAAGAAAAAAAAGTTTAATTTTGCATGCTTTCAAAATTACTGTTTTGATTTGGTGTTGCCTTTTCCTATTAATGTTAGGTGTTGCCATTTCTTTAGTAAAAGTGTTTTATTTATATTAGTGACAACCAGTAATATGTTATTTCATATCAGTGATATTATATTTACCATTGATATATTACTTCAAGTAAATGCATTCACCCGGGGCACAATGAAACATGTTTCATTGTACCCCGTCTGCAAGTGTTTCATTGTACCCCATACTGAGGTTACTAAATAAAAAACATTTTCAAACTTCTAATATTAATTTTTTTTAAATTTTGGTTTTGAGGGTATGAAGACAACAACACAAAGATAACAATGCATAGAAAAAATAATTATTACATATAACAACGAGGAAAAAGAAACAAAATTACTTTTAGTAAAGAAACTTACTTTCAATGGTGAAAAACCAATAATCTTCTATTGCTAATATTGTAAAAGTGCGAATGTATCCAAATCACATCAGTAATTGGAACATATAGTTGCATAACATATATATAAATTGCAACTTTCTGTGACAAATTTTACTGATTTTAGAAGTAATGTTTCATTGTACCCCGTCTCCCCCTATTATAAACACAAGGAACAAACAGTACGATCTTTAACAAAATCAAAATAAATCTGTTTTGTGTGCGAAAAAATCACATTACAATAATCAAATGACACATGATTTAAGTCTTTTGAAACTGTTGAATTTGCCAGTAAGGTGCAAAATTACCTGAATACGGAAACCGGGACACTGCCCAACGTAAAATAACGGACAGCAACACGCTAAAAGGTAGAAGATCATCCACACCGTGTATCAGCATATTTCCTGAGACTTTTATGATGTGTTTGAAATTATATAGACAATTTGAATTACAAATTCAAACTGATGACGACAAACATGACAACTCATCCAATCTCGAAACTTAAAACATAAACAAAACAAGCGGCAAAGCGAAATTTAAAGTTTGACCGAGTTTAGTTGTTTCCTTGATACTAATAATGAAAATGGAATGTAGGTAGTTAATTAATTTTATATTACAGAAAAAATTTCGGGCCATTGGCAACATTTTGTGAAGGAAATGTAATTAGAAGGTTCTCCTGTGCAAAAACAACCCAAATCGAAAATCACTCCCTGAAACTGCATTTGAGTAACATTAAGTTATGAACTAACCAAATTACTAGTGCCTTCTGTATTTGGCTTTACACAAAAATCGTGTAATGGAAGTGATTTCTTGCAATCGTATGGGATCATATTCGCCAGTTTTACAATTTGAGAAAAAGAAAAGCAGAAACTTCAAACACTGCAACAAACTTCTGTTAGACACTCATCAGTTGATAAGTTCCAGAAGTTTTAGTGAAACCTCAAACATTTATATTTAACGTTTTAATGTTCAGGATGTTATATAGATGGCAGCACAATAGAACTAAGTGTCCAACTTTTCCTTTTTTTTATTACGAAATCCACTTATTCATTAACCTTCTCATGAAACAAACAGACACAGAGCATGTGGGTGGAGTCGTTCACATAAGATCTCACTTGGGCTTTAAAATCCACTTGGATTGGATATGGTTTTGTGGCATTGAGTCCTCTTGGAACATAATATTCCAAACTCAAGATAAAAAATCAGATATAAAATTTTATAATAAAATGAAATGAGTCAGGTCATAATAAAATGAATAATATATAAAATTATATATGATGGATAAACCCAATGTCATGTAAAGAGCTAAAAATATTTGGACAAGGATTCTCTCCAACCATGTCGTCTAAACCCAAAGTTTATGAATTAAAATGATTAGGTTGCTGCCTATTAAAATGAGAACATTCTATCAGAATATGTTTTACTGTTAGTGGGCAAATGCAATAATTGCAAATGGAATAATCTTCTCCGAGGAGGAGGTGTCTATGTGTTATCCGAGAATGTCCAATACGGAGACGTGTTAGTATTACATTCTGTCTTCGTAACGGGAGTGATATCCATTGAGTTATATTTGGTTTAATGAAGTGAAGTTTGTTCTCCGTTTGTTCATTCCATTCGTTCTGCCATTTTTCCTCTAAAAATTTATAAATGCTAGATTTTAAGTCACAATAAGGAATGGTATGATTAATATTATTTACGGCCGATTTCGCGACTTTGTCAACTATTTCTTTTCCATATATCCCAACATGAGATGGTATCCAACAAAATACCAAATTAAAATTTTTGGAAGAAAGATGACAAATTTTTTCCAGTTACTCCAAAACATCCACTTGGGCCGATTGGTTATCGAAGCGCAGACAAGTGTTTAACTCTGGAGAACCACTTAAATTTATCAATAATTTGTGCCACATGAAGCTGTTGTAATCAGCAACATTTTAAGGGGACCGGGAAGGCCCTATCTCCTCCATGTTAAATTCACAAAATTCAAGACCCTTTTTCTCAATAACTATAATAGTAATCAACACAAAATTTTTATGGTGGTTAGACTGATATGTTATACAAACTTTAACAGCTCACATTTTTTTTATTTAAAATTTTTAATTTTATAGAAATTTTTAACTGAATATCACTTTTTAGATAGCATTTTTTAACACATTTAAATTTCTAAAAAATCCAATTTTCAAAAAATCAAAAAATGCCCGTGTTAAAATCTTTAGAGATATAACACAAATATGTCATAAAAATATTAAGTCATTATGTTCAGTAGATTCTGAGAAAATGGGGCATGAATCTTAAAAATCTAAGTTTTGAGAAAAATGGATTTAAACATTTCAAATGAATTTTTATAAATAATTTTACGTCTAACCTTAATGAAATCCTGATTTATATAAAGGGTGATCTCTTTCATTTTTAATACATGTATCTTCAATTTTTTTTTATGCTTTTCTTTCTATGGCGGGCCTTTTTACTGTATTCGGAGAGTTTTCGCTCTCCATCGATAACACGGTCTTAGTCCAGTTTTCTCAAAAATTTGTATAAAATGGCAGCCTGGATTGATTTTAACTCTAGATAATGTACAGCACTTATAATATTTCCACTGTTGCAGCAGGAAACAGCATCAAACACTCCCAGTTTTAAAGTTTGGATGGTTACAAACACATTTTTTGGAACGCGAGTCCAAATCACATTGTTCACCGATTCATTTGGGTTTTGAGTCTTTCCGTGAACACATTATTTCAACAATTCTGGATTCGCCAAGTCTCTGAAATTTGATTTAATTGTCTTCAAAATGTAGGCAGTATAAGGCAAGGCAATATGTGTGTGTTTATCATGGTAATACACATCACTCTTTTAGCTACAGCACGTTGAAATTTCCACCAACTTTCATTCCCAACTGGACAAAGACCGTGATTTGGATTTAAGTTATTTGACAGTAAATAAAAATATTCTGCCCAGACAGATTGTTGCATATTGTGCAGAAAACCAACATTTATCCTCATTGCTAGTCCATAACAGATCAAATGTCATGTCTCAGAAAAGCTAACTTATATCGCATGGTAAAATTAATAAAAATAGTTAGAAAAAAACTAAATGATTACAGTTAACTCTACTGTTACCAGATTATCGAAAATAATTTGAGTAAAGTAAAGTAAAAAATATAATATACATTGTTGAGCAACAAAGATTAGAAGTGTCCACAAACGGTTTGTTTACATTTGAAAGGCCGTGTCAGATGTGAAGTGCTTATTGGAAACGTGCATAATTTTCAAACTTCCTCTTATTCTATTACCTAGTGTGATATATCATTGCAAAGAGGAGATTTTGAACTATATAAAGGAGCAAGTACCAGTACCAGAAAGGGACCAGTAAAACTGCTTGTTGCTTCATGTTTTTTTTTCTTTAGAATTCTTTACTTTGCTAAGACAGACCAATATTATGGTTGTAACATTTATCCCTCATATTGGAGGGCGATAATAAAATATTGGGGAAGGAGGTTCGGGCCTCTACGTCTTTATAACTCTCTCTTCTGAACTAGCGGTAAAAAGATCTAATGAAATATGTCGATATGCCGTACCCATTTGATTAACCATATTAAAATGCATTGCTCTGTGTGCACCCGTCTTTTTTCCTTCCAGCCGCTGTCTCTCACCAGTTCTCTGCTTGACACAGTTGTCGATCCTTATATTTTAAGTAAAGAGGGTTAAAGAATAAATGTAAATGTTTAGCGTGATCTTATCAATAAATTTTGTAATCAGATCAATCTAAACATTTACATTTACTCATTAACCCTCTTGGGGATTAATTTTTGCGTAAATCTCTCTGTAGAGGTCAGCTTCCGATCCTAAAACCTGTTTCAAACTCATATCAGTTATATGGATTAAACAAACTAGACAAATTTATCACTACGTTATACATATATATCTTAGGGTAAGCAAAATTGACCAGATCTTGTAAGACGAGATATTTTGAGGTAACAATTCGTAGGTTCATGATTGTTATTGTTATGACTGATTTTCAGGAACATAATTCTCTGTAGCTTACCTCATCTCGTTTTCTTTCATTCTCATCATCGGTAACAATTTGGACATTCTATAACTATTTTTAATACTGATTTGAACAATTTAGTTTTATGCTGTGAATTATATACATCATGCAAATTGATGGTATAACTATTCCTCTTCTTTCAAAAAAAGATGAATAATTGTACCATCAATTCCGTATTTTTACCGATGTATGGAAAACTAATTCCAATTGTGAGAAGGTTTTTCTGCAAATCTAAATATGGAGAGCGTTAGTGTTTCTGTGTCAGTACGTGTTTCCTGTTTTATTCTGAAAGTAGAATAACAGCATGACTCAGCATCGTTTGATTTCAACATTTATTTTTGGAAGAACCGATCATAAGTTTATTGGAGTTGAGTTTTCCTTTTTATTTAACAGAAGATATGGCTATCATGTGCGTTTCAAATGGGTGTTTCTGAAATGTAAGGTCCCGTTCACATAAGGAGCGTAAAACGTGAGTGCCTCTACGTTAAACCAAGTGGAACGCACGTTTGGCGAGGCTATCAGGGTCCCGCTCGTCAAGGTAGCATAAACGATACTTGAAATAGAGGAATAAATAAACATAATTTAATGGCGGGACCTTGCTAGCCTCGCCATACGCGCGTTGAAACGTCTCATGTGAACGTGGCCTTACTCCATTTGATCCTCATGAATAATTTACTGTCGTAAGAACAAACATCATCAAGATGGCGACAAAAAAAGTTCATATGCGAAGAAATCAGTTCTTTGTTTCGTTCGAGAACATGGAGTTCTTAAAGTTCATAATATAGTTCATTAAGGAGCTAAAAATAATAATTCTCTCATCCGAAAAGAAACATTTCGGAACACATTTTACTTATAGTGTTTGCGCTTTCGAACAAAACTACATACAAATTACTAAATAAGAATTTATTAAAAGAGGCACAATATTTTACACAAATACGTACTTAATATAGCAATAAAACAGTGTGTGGGAATTAAAATGTATACATAGAATAAGCTTATATTTTGGAATGATAACGTATGGAAACTTTTCATAGTTATATCAAAATAAGTCTATGTACAATATGTAGAGCAATTGACACATCGAATGCACTTATTCTTACCTAAATAATTTTGTCACTAAGGATAAAGAGCACTTCATTGTAATAAATTCAGTATGCAGTAATATGAGTCACCTGTCAACAGTCAATTTTCTAGAATACAAAATGTTTATTGTAAAAAGGATTTTTAGAATATAAAAATATTCTTTGTAGTTTTCAAAACTTCTATCTCAATGGGAATAACAGTTTTTCAACGACACAGACTTCTGTACTACATTTTTAGTGTAGGTACAAAATACTTCTACATAAATCTTTGGTTTTCTAGTGAAATAAAATAAGAATGTCCTTTCATGTTTTTTAACAGATGTTTCTTACGATGCCATAACAAAATGCAGCAAAGTTGGAATACATACTTCTCTAAAATAGGAATCAATTTAGATTCAATATATGAGTTCAAGAGAAATACGCAAAGAAAAATAGTAATCTTTTTTATATTTTTTCTTCACTTAGCTGACAGAAAACTGTTTTCTTGATCCAACAGATTCAATGTCATTATAAATAGGTTTTATGCATTCGATTCCACCAATGCTTACAGTTGGACGGATAAGCTTGATAAGTGTTTTAAGGCAGATACAGGGTGATCAGATTCATCCAAACAATTCCTAGTCAAAAACCAACCGGCTATAAATGCGTAAGACAGTCAATATTGGAGTTGTATTGTAGGTAGGTAGTCATTTTGAATCACAGTCAGATGACGAGGCCAACACCGGATTTGACACCCCACACTTCAAATTCCCACACCACGCCAACTTGAGGGGACATTTGAGGTTATTACAGATTTAACCTGCACTTGCATCCTCACGTACACAATTGTCTTGGGTTGGATCAAGTTTCAAATTCGCAACCCTCCAGCGGATAATCCGCGACTTTACCAACTGGGTTGCAACGGCAACGAGAAGTTTGTAAGATACGATAGTCTTGAAAGTTTTAATGGACATTAATTGGAAGGATATTTAAGCTCTCAGTGTGGTGAGAACATTGTCTGAAGTAACAAGTCTGTATAACAAAATAACTCTGTTCATTTTTATAGATATCGTGTAAGTAGACATGTATCCACATATTTTGAAATTTCCTTTGAATTGTTATCAAACCTCTTTCACGTAAAAATTATTTCGTGCATTTCTATCCTTACCGTATGTGAAACAACGAAATTGTTTTTGTAATTTTGGAATACGGAGCTTGACTGAAAAACGTGCAATATATGTATATTCGGTTGGTTTTCCACAAGAAGTTCGTTGGATAGAGACATGACCGTTCTGTATGCAATTACCGACGGTAATTGCGGGGCGTACTGCGTTCATCACAGAATGCAGATCCTTCTGTGGTTATTCAATTTTTTATTTTAATTCCACGGTGTCCGATGAAGAAGTGATACAGACGTACTGCAGTCGTTAGTGGTAGAATCATTCTCTTCTACTCCAGCATAAAGTCGAGAACGCATCGGCCATTTCTGAAAACAAAATATAGATGAATAATGGAGAAAATAAATTATTTAAAAGTATAAAGTTTATTCGATTAGAATTTAATAAACTTAGTGACAACATATCTGTTCTAGGAAATCTTTAAATGCCATTGAGATAAACTTTGTATTATTGATGGTATTTCGAATACCATGAACTTTTAAGGTCAGTCAACAAAATATAGGGGAACCTTTACCACAGATGCACAGTCCACTTGCTGTGTACCAAAACAGATACGTTCCCTATAAAATACCGCAAGGGGGTGGAATTCCTCAGTTACAACATCGATTATGACAGACTTAAAAAACTAAAAAAATTGTCATATGGCTTAGGTATTCTTAAAAATTTATTGTTTATTCATTTGCCAATGTTTAAAATTTGTATCAGTCAGAGCCTTGTTATGGATTCTATTTTGTACGGATTATTGTTTGTGTATCATACATTCTGAAGTACCAAAAGTCATACGATATCTCTCTATTGGATATTGTGTGTGACCTTCTTTGGCTTGGCGAAGTGCAGCAACTTGACGTGGCATGGACTCAACTAGTCGAAGGAAGTCGCCAGGAGAAATGTTAAGTTAAGCTGTCTCGATAGCCGCTCATAATTGCGTACGTTGTGTAAGTGCTGGATCTTGTGCTCGAATGGTTCTTTGGTTTACATCCCATGTATACTCCACGGGGTTCATGTCTGGCAATCCAACCGACCAAATCATGTGCTACACTTATCCAGAATGCTCCTTAAATCAATCGCTAATAAAATGGGCCCGGTGACAGGGAGAATTAATATCTTGGAATTTCCCATCGTTATTTGGGTATGTGAAGTCCATAAATGACTGCAAATAGTCAACTAGCAGCTGAACATAGCAATTTCCTGTCAATGACCGGTTCAATTTGACCAGATGACCCGATTCATGCCAGGTAAACACTCTCCACACTATTGTGAAATCACCGTCAGCCTGTCCAATGGCTTGTTGACTATTTGGAAAGTAATACCATCCATAGGTTACTTTTAACACACTCTTGACACTATGGAGCGAGGAATCTTAAAAGTCTCAACTTCTAAAATTCTATGCCTTATATGTCGAGCTCAAACAATCATTCCACGTTAAAACTCGGTAAATTCTCAAAGGGGTAGCCATATCACGTTATTAAACGTTTTACAATACATTCAAGAGTCCCATACAGCATTGATTGCCATATAACTCTTTAAACCCTTTTAACGCGATGCGAGTGCCACTTGTAAGTGTGCATATTTATTCCACATGACTTTTGTCTCGTTAGTGTATATGTATAAACACACATAACACTTTTCGGATGACTTGTTTGTAAATATCAATCATATATAGGGGTAGTTCTCAAAAGGTGAGAACAAGACACATTTCATAACTTTAAGCTTTGACAGCAAATAAATTTAATCCTTAAAATGATTTATTTTTCTCAATGGGCTTTTAGTTCTGTTCATAGACGAGAATTAGTATTATTTATTACAATAGTTTGGTGTAAATATCCTTAAAATTAAATTCTTTAGTTACAAATGTTGGATTTTGGATATCTTTAATGTTAACTGATACAGCACATCAACAAGAAAATAAATTCGAATGTGTTTTTCAGAATTGCAGAAAAAAATTATAAATGAATAGAGTATAAAGATAGTTTGTTTGCTATTTTGATCAGTAGGTGGAATAATTAGTTAAAAAATGTGAAGGATTAACAAAGAAACAATACTAAAGATATCCAGTATATTTTACTGAAGCAAAAAATACATTAGTAAGTACTTTAAAACTGCATTTATTTGTCTTTAAAATAACTTTTTAAACGTTTTTCAGTATTTTTATGTGTTTTTGTGCATTTTCTTGGCAGTAAATATCCTTTTCTTATTTTAAAAATGAGGTGTCAAAATCGAGTAACGATCAAATTGCCGATTTTTTTACCAATTTAATCTATTTTACAAAGGTGCCGATGTCCCAAAACATAATTTTTTTTATTACAATCTCCTATCACCAGATTAATAACTTTTTTAAACAAAAAATAAAGTGAATTTAGCAGATACAATATTAATACCATTGCTAGGCACATGTCCAGCAAACGTGTACGATCGATGTCAAATGGCGACGGCGTCGATAGTTAGTCAATTCTGGACGTGATGTAGCAACAATCTCAATAAGATTGTAAGGAATTTCTTTTTTTTAAATAATATTTTTCTTTCTTTTTTATTTTCTACTTTATGGCTGTAATGAACCTATGAATAAATTATTTAAGATGAAACTTAGATTTTTAGAACGTTTTTTCCTGATTAATTCTCTATAGGAATTATAATTTTTCCTGGAGTTTTCACGGATAAAGTTATTTTTATTTTATGATCATGCTTTCCTTTTCGTATGTGTAAAATATATTATTTAAAAGATCACAATAATCAACCTAAATAAAAAATTTTGTAATTTGTAATAAGACTTTATTTAAAACAAATCCATGATTTGAAAATCTGGAAAAACAAAATTCTAATTTTAAAATATTCAAATCTACTCTAATTTTAAAGCATTGACAATTTGTAACTAATTTATTATTAGTCATTAGACTTGGAAATTTCAAAATTTTTAAAATTATTCACAGTTAACATTTAGTGTTCCCTTATTTTGAGAATGTCCCATACCTGAAACGTTTCATTTCTCCCAATTTATTTTTAAGAGCAATAAACAACTGGCTCGTAAAGGAAAAATTCAACGAAATTCTAAACTGATGATTCCGTTCATCATGGTATTAATGATCAATTTGTTTATTTATTTCATTCTTGTTATCAACTTTAAACTGACCGTGGTTTATTTAATATAAAGTAGAACAAATCAGATCATGTCTGTGTCGTATAAGTAGAAAAATTAACAACAGTTTGGTTATTTAGAAAAATAATATTGAATGACATATGAACCTTTAAATATTAAAACAAATAATCAGTTAAAATTATATATTACATCACTAATTCTGAACTAAGCATCAAATTTCAAACTTCCTAACCACAGCAATGGAACTAAATACAACAGAATATCCTTTAAATTTTTCGTTAAGCAATGAAGTTATTTTGAGTTAAGGTCATTGTTACTTGAGCATCGAAATTCTATTTCATTATTACCCAAACATTGTTGTATGTAAGCAATACTGTTTTTAAAAGATTTCTTCATTCATATTATGTCTGTCAAACTGCTAACTAACGCCTTTTAAAACTCTGATCAAGTGAGATTAAAAAAACGATTAGTTAAAGCTATTTTTTGTTGTATAGGAATCTCTTTCGCTGCAATTTATTTACAAACAACACTCTTCAGTGCTATTTATGTCAATTTTACCGACAATTCATTTACAAACAGTACTTTCCAGTGCTATTTTCGTCAATTTTACCGACGCTTTATTTACAAACATCACTTTTTAGTGCTATTTACGTAATTTTTGCTGACGTTTTAAAAATACAGTACTTTTCAGTGCTATTTACGTCATTTTTATAGACGTTTTATTCACCTTCGAAGATGGTGAATTGGTTCGGGAAACAATTGTAAGTGTGTGAGATCTATTCCTTAAAGTACTTATTGATATACATTTTAGTGTCTATTAGCATTACGTTTTTTCATAAATTGTTGGTTTTAAATACATGCGATGTGTCCCTTCTCTTTTTGAAAAATTAATAAATAACAACCTGCTATTCTAGGAAAACGAAACAAAAAAGAAACAGGCTAAAAAGGAGGCCAAAAAACAGAAAGAGGAGCAACTCTACGTTAAAAAAGACTATTTTGAAGATTGGAATGCTGAGCATCCCGAAGAATATTCATGGATTTGCGTCTGCGTACCATCGAAGACGAAATGGCATAAAAAGCTCAACAGATCTCAATGAAGGTGATGAATCTGACCTGTTTGTGAAGAATAGAATCGCATCATGTGAAGTAAAATATTCAACATGAAAAGAATCGGATAACCTTGAAAATACGGTCTCTGGAAACAAAACTTTTGATAACACCGATGATAAAGGAGGATCATCCGCATTTCACATCTGTTGAATGAAACCTCCATATATTCAGATTATGAAAAGCCGTGATATTCAGTGAATATAGTGAAGTGAAGACAGAATTAAAAAATAAGTGAAGTCACAGATATTCAGAATATAAAAAGACTGATAACTGCTCAGGAAATGCTGTCCTGACGAATCGCAGTGCTACTGAACGTTACACAAATACAGTCAGTGCAGAAAAAGACTTAATTCGACGCCGAATAGAAGGGGGGACTAATCAATTTCGACTGAAATAATGTAATCGTTGCAAGTAACGAAGAATTGGAAAATGCCTAATTCTTCAAGATACCTTCTTGGGATTAGGAAAAATCAAAACAGAGAAAGGATAATACAAGTCATGGAGAGGAGCGTATTCCTTCGGAGAGAGAAATTATATATTAGCATACTTTCAGGCACTTCAAACCAATATGAATAAGAATCAACAAACCTACAGTAACCTTCTGAAACTGCCTACAAAACTTTCTCAAACTGCTGATTTATATTTTCTGATTTATGAAAAATAGAATTATCAACTGGTGGAGCATCTCGTCCTTTTTTCTACCTTTGTTATTAGTAAAAAATACATCCGTCCATGATATTTAAAATTAAAGGATGCAATAAATATACTAACACTTCATTTCGTGTATATTTATTTCTTCTTTTGTAACACAATTTTGACACATTCTTGAGATTTATCACAGTTGCCCAACTTTTATAGCGCATTCACCAAACTCTGTCCATTTACCATTGAAGTAAGAATGTTACAATACTTTCTATCTTAATTCAAATAACGTATTAAATGTTCACTTATTCGAGTGAGTATTTTTTTGTATGTACATATTCTTCCTCCCTCCTTTAGCTCGGCGAAGGGTAGCAACTCGACGTGGCATGGACTCAACTAGTCAGCGTACGTCACCAGAAGAGATGTTTAACCATGCTGCCTCGATAGTATAATTGAGTGGTTGTGTTGCTGGATCATGTGCTCGAATGGTTATTTTGATCTTATCCCAGATATATTCTCCACGAGGTGCATATCTGGCGATCTAGATGCCAAATCATGCGCTGGGATTGTCAAAAATGCTCCCCAAAATAATCGCGAATAAAATAAACTCCATAAAGAGCTGCAAATGGTCACCAAGCAACTGAATATAGCGATTTCCTGTCAGTGACGATAGTGTATGTTTATTTATTATATAGTGTTTTTCACTATAAATTTTGATTCATATAAATCCTATAAAATATACATTTGCACATCCATTTATGTACCTGATATAATGTTACTACATAAATACTTGTAATCATCCTTTATTTAGATGAAATAAAATGCAAATGAGGACAGAGTAATGCTTCACTTAGAGTTAATATTTTTAATGTGAATCTTACCCTAACAGGGTGTAGATAACTCTTTTCCCAATTTGTGTTCTTCATTTCAGGTTCAACTGGTGATATCAATGATTGATCTAATAAGTCGAAATCAGTCGATAAAATTCCATTTTCCTAAAATAGAAAGAAATCTATAGTAATCGCGAAACAGTTTATTTATAACACGAATACATAGTTATAATTATTATCGATAATTACCTTGTGTGAAATTAAAAAGACAATCTGAACCATTGGTGTAAACTTTAGTAAAAATGTACAGGTGCGGAAAAAAAACCGATTCAACCATCTTCATTCGAGCAATATTTTAACAATAAAAAATTTCAATTCTCTTGACAGGAACTAACGTCTTCTATAAATTCAAATTCATAAAATTTGCCTAAGGGACCGTCTTTATATTAAATTGAGCACCAATTTCATAATTTCCAATAGGAACACCCTATTGTAACACACAATTTAGTATCTCTATAAAAATTTAACTTCATACACTAAATTTCATGTCATTAAGCCTCACCGTTTCGAAGTTATAAGTACAGAAAGATTGGAGCTCCTGATGGTTAAATCAGTTTCTTAGACTTTTATGTATACCTTTAATTAATATATCTATAGCGCTGATATTTTGTACCATGGTACTGTTAAACAACCCAAACAAAATCCACCTAGTATTTTATCTTAAAAATAGTTTTTAATATGCAAAAATAATTATTTAATGTTTGAAAAAATCGTAAATAGGAACCTTATATTTTGAAGGGATTCGATTCAGAAAGACTTCCTGGTACGGCCATGCGAAATTTCAGCTCATTCCGATAGTTAGTTTTTAAGCTACATTAAATTTTTATCGTACCAATTGACTTAATTAGGGGAGGGGGATGCAGAATTAGACTAGGATTAGAATAATTTTTTCTCTGCAGGGAAAGCTGAAGACTTTTCATACCAATAGAATTCGTGGCAATCCGTGTCAATCTGAATCTTTGTCAGCCATCAGATGCTGACTGACGAAGATTTCAGAAAACCGATTCCATAAGAAAGAGCTTATTCCTCTTAAAACTTTTAACACTGCCTGAATTCAGAGCGTTCCGCCTTAATGTACCCGAATCTACGTTACTTGTAGTCAGTATCTACACGATTCAGATTGATTAGGATTGACACTTTTTCTTTGTATCTCCATGATTCACACAGTTCAGTTGATGTAAAGCGGCTCCAACCGAACACTTTTATACTTTGATTTCCACCGAAGAAATTAGAAGGCATCTAATTGAATTTACATCGCACTGTTTTTTGACGTTCCGGGATCGATCCCAAAAGGAAAAGATCGGAGGACAACACCTCGTAATTTTGAACCAAAGGCAGATGAAGAGGTCAACACCTGAGCAGGAACTTCACTTTCCAATTTTACATATCACTCCAACGGGTCGAATGACATTTGAGATCACGACTGATTAAAAGTGCACTAGCCCCCACGTGCACAACACAGCGGTCTTTGAATGGACCGAGTTTCAAACTCGCAACCCTCCGGTTGCTAATACGCCGACTCTATCTACCGAACTACCCCAGATTAGAAGGGAAAAGTTTGCTATGTGGACATTTTCTGATGAATTGGCACTTACTGAGATTGCTTCGTCCTCACTGAGAATCCTGCTGAGGTGCGAGATGTACGTCGTGGCCAGAATCAGTACATCCAGCTTGGAAAGTTTCGTGTCCGGTGGTACTGAAGGCAGGCACTGCTGGAGGTTGAAAAAGGCATTTCTGAGACTTTTTACTCGATAACGCTCCCTGGCGGCATTGCGGGACATTCCTACCGGATTGGTACCTACATTAATAGGTTCTGAATAAATTATGTATGTAAAATTGAGACAATGGTGCAAACAGATTATACGCAAAAAGCTGTATATACGATAACGGCATGTGCACTAAGCATTCAACGTAAAATGTACTTATTCAAGCTTATTAGATAGGTAGTCGAATGCACGTTGTACTGGAGTAACACAATCGGCTATTAGCGATGGTCCGGAATCAATCCTGAAATGAAAGATTCGATGGAATTTATTATGTAAGTAGTTAATTAACGTCCTGCTGGAGCAACACAGTGGGTTATTGATGGAGGTCCAGGTTTATTGCCGAAGAGAAGGCCTCGGTCAAACTGGCATCCCACCTTTCCAAACTTCCACACCACGCCAACTTGAAGCTATTTGAGGTCAAGGTAGATTTCGCGTGCCTCAGCTCCCCACCTATACACGGCAGTCTTTGGTTGGACCGAGTTTTGAACTCGAAACCTTCCGGGGTTGGTAATCCATTACTCTTCCATCCAGAACGTATTAGAATAGAACATGTTCATTTGCGAGCAAGTTTCGATGGCTGAGTTGTGATCTCCAGAACAATAGCAGGTATAAATACAGTGCAAAAGCACAAAAAATACGGTTTCATTTAAGTTGCACTGTAATCCTCTATGCATCACGAGGTTCCCAGAAATTGTTACGAAGTCATTTAATAACACAACCACCTGTCCCGAGCTTAATATTGATTTCAAATTAAGTCTAAGTTAATCTATGAAGCAAATGGTTCCAAGGATTAAAAAAAATTCAATTACAATGAATTATTTCAAATTTGAATTCAATCACATTTTAATAACAAAAACTTCACCAACTCTACGATTTATTTATTAACAAACAAATCTTTCTTTATAATTTGAGAAGACAAACACAAGATTAACAGATTTTGATAATACGTTTAGAGAAGGTTCATTAAAATTTTGAACTTTAATTTTTCTCTTTATCTATGTAAATAAGAATGGAGTGCTTGTTGTACATTCAATATTTTCGACTCATTTCAAGTTTTCTATCCGTTTTGGACCCTTCTGATTCCAAATCCGCCTCTTTCGCGTTCGGTGTCTGTTTGTCCATTTGTCTGTCTGTCTGTCTGTATGTATGTGCCCTATATACGTCCACACGGTTTAATATATTTTCATGAAAATTTGCATACAATGAGTATTTATCTTCATTTAGTAAGCGCAAGTGATTGCGAAAGTCTGTCTGTCCGTCTTTCCGTTCTATGTTCGATTTTGTGTTTGTGTGTTTGTGCAAGCATCACAAATTATTTTATTCCAGATACTTGATTGCAATCTAATTTATTTCATACATTATCTATTTGTTTAGTGAATGCAATATCAAACATTTCTTTATTGTTATATTTAATTGAGTTTCATGCTAAAACACTTGAGTAAGTAACGTTAAATCAACCATAATTTGGCATTTTGGAAAATTGGAATGTATATTGAGTATTACGATTATTTGATTTGCTTTGCCAGTACTGCTGAAAAATCAATTATTTTTCAAAACAAAAAAATTAATGTTGGAATATTAGCTCTGATAATTCATTTATTTCGAGTCTTATATTAGTTCTTTGGTGCAATGTAAACGATTTCCGAATATTTGGGGCAGACGATATTTTTCAACGAACGGGAATGAACAAGATCGCGCGAACAGTGATATTTTCTGTTGCTCTCTGAATTAACTTCACATTTTTAAATTTTGTGCAATTTTAGTTGTGTGGCAACTGTGCGAGATCAAGAGATAAAAATGAATCACAAATTAATATGTTTAGAACAATTTTTTCCGACATCTTTTATTTTGATTTATTTCGCTGTTTTAAATATTTATTAATTTAATAAATGTGTTTTCCTTTTCATCACACACAACACCACTACAAAGTATTCGACTTAAAAATGACAGGTAAGTCAGAAAAAATTTTCAGTAAATTTTAAGTGTAGTTATGCCATTATTGAAAGAATAATGCCGTTATTGAAATAATAATGCCGTTATTTAAAGAATAATGCCATTATTGAAAGAATATAGCCGTTAGTGTAAGAATAATAATGTTTAAAAAATCCGAACTAGAACTTTTTAAACATTAAAAAATTCGTTGTTATAATGACAGGAGAAGAATGGAAAATTTCACACTGTCACATTCCGGATGCAAGAGTGCCACAAGTAAATAAATATTGTTTTGTTGACTATGAGTGCGAGAGCACTCGCCGTAATTAGTAATTTTTATTAATTGAGTTGAACATGAAAAGAACTTGACAAAAGGAATTCAAAATCTCCCTCAAAATCGTAGTAGAAACCTTAGTATCACCTTTCGTCATTTTGTAGCTTTGTCATACAGCAAGGGTACTATGTATGTGAAATGTATTACAGGAATGGATATGCATGCGTAGGATTTGTGTCCAAAGTAAGGTGTAGAAACTATAAAGATGGCGAAAAGTATTCAAATAAATTTTTATTCTACAAAAAACGTCTCTATAATTTAGAGTAAACCAATTCAAACCGAGTAAGGTCGGGTATTTTGCTAGTAAATAATAAATATCACAATAATATGATGGGCAACACTTGCCAGTGTTGCACTTGTAAGCCGATAAACATTAAGCACATTGAAGATAGCAGAATCAGCTCTTACGTATGTTAAAAAAAATGACGTGAAATATTGCGGCAAAATGTTTGATGTTGAGATAAGCATTTACCAGTAAGAACTTCGTTTGAAGGATATAAAATGCAAGAAGTCAATGTTACTTTCCATAATAATCTAACTTAAATACAAATGAAATGAAAGAAATTTTAATTCTCTCTCTGTATATATTTCCAATTCCGTTATAATTAATTAATCGCCCTCAAGAGGATATACATGAAATTAATTTTAAATGTGGTAGCCATTTTCTATGTAAAGTGATGCACTGTGGAATTAACAATTAACATCTGTCGATTGGCTTTCCAAGCTAACTCTCCAAGTGATTTCGACGAGTATCTTATCTATCAAGATTTAACCAATTTTGCTATTGACGAGTTATCGTGTCATCAAGACATTGCCGATTGTTTTTGTGATCAAGGTCTTTTTATTTTTCATCTGATGAGGTATTTAGTCCATCAAGATCTAATGGTTTTGTAATGACAAGATACTTCGTTAAGATAACCTCCAGGAGTGCTATATAGAAACTAAATAAAAATTCTCATTTATTTTAAATTTCACAAGTATACTTTCTTTTACATTTGCGAGTAAAACGCGATATTCTTGCTCCCATTCTTTATATATCTTTATTTATCTTCAATATGATTTGCGATTCCGAAAATTTATTTCTCAGTAGTCAATAATAAGTTATTTTGTAATTTTAAAAGACGTGAACCGACGCATTTCAAAAAAAGTAAAAGGTCGTAATAAAAGGTAATAAAATTTTCGAGATTTTGTGGGATAGGCCACTCTTGCTCTCTGATAGCCTCACATATAAAATATTTTTAAAATGTGGAAGACTTTATGAAAAATGTGCTAGTTTAATAGATAGCAGTTGATTTGCTCTTCATAAATTTCGAAATAAATTAAAAATGCTGTTCATATTCATTCTAAAACTGACAAATTTCATCGTTCACTGCCGCCATTATCTCTTAAATACCAGATCAGATAACGCGTTGAGATTATGGGTTCTTCTTGGAATATGTTTTCCAAATACCCGTTCTATGATTTTCAACAATTTTCTAAGAAATGTTCTTTTTTGCATACTTTCTTTGCAGTATGTAATAAACATCTTGCAAAGGATTTATAACTTACTTAGAAAACAGACTGAACATTACATTGCATCTCCAAGTCAAAATATTCGAATAATATCTGTTTGATTCGTAACTTGAATACCTTTTAACTTCATTTTGACTTTTTTTATGAATTAGAAAAATAAACTACAATTTTTTAGATTTAGAATTTTCCAAAAGTATATTAAAAAGTAGAAATTTTAGTTCTGATGAAAATTGCATGTATAAAAAGTATCTCTATATATAAAACACTAACGTACGTAGGTGGACATGAAATCTACGTTATTTGTTGAGTATAATCGATTGCTGAGGGTACGCAGCTCAGATTGTTTTACCAGCATTGATCGAAGAACAAATTTTCTTAAACGAATTAATGATAGTTGCTTGAAACGTTCTTAAAACAGCGTCAGCGGAGAACTGTAACACTATTCAAACAATGGATAGTTTAAGGATACTGCTACGAGAAACAGTTTCCGAAGAATTAAAATGACAAAGCTTCTTACGATTTCTTAGCAGAAACGAGCTAGAGTGCAATGGATGGTGCAAAATAAGCTATTAGGGGCCTCGATGTCTGAAAGAAGGTATTGTTCGGTTCTAAGTGTATTTCTGTATTGTATGGTGAACAAGACATTCGTGTTTGGCGAATGAAACAAGTATTTGACAAAGAATATATGGAAAGTTCCATAAAACCTGTAGCCAGAATAATGGTATGGGCTTGCATGACTAAAAATTGCTATGAGAGGTTATGTGTCATGTAAGAACAGATGAATTCTGAAATATATCAAGAAATTCTTGAGCATTTCATGGTTCCAACGTTTTAAGATTATTTCTAAGGAGTGAGGATGATAATTTCTTTCTAAAGAACGTCCTATCACACTACGAAACAACATATTTTCTGCAAGAAGAATGTGATTTGGCTCAACCAGTGCCAAATCGGCATACATCTCTGGACGGCAGACTCGTCGGATTTAAGCCCAATTGAGAATTCAGGGGGTATAATAAAAAATGGACTTCCAAAAGTTGCTTCAACAAATAAAAAGGATATTGTGCCCAGCATCAAATCTGTATGGTCTTCTTCTGTCAGACTGTGAGACGCTTCAAATTAACTTACCAAATCGATTGCGCTCTGTGAATTAAAGCTAAATGAGATTCGACTCAATATTTAATAATGATTATTTTCCGAGTTTGGGATGTATATCTGCATGCAACACTGGATATTCTAATATTTTAGGCCCGGTGCACACAACCGATTTTTCAACGTGCGGCGCCGCTGCGGCACCGAAGCCCAAATATGCACACATAACCTTAAAACAACGCAAGTACTCATTTTGCGCCATTTGCGATACTTATTCTATCGAAGAAAACTTGTTTATTTCGCTTGCTTGGTGTATAAAAAGTATATTTTGAAACAAAATAGACGTTACTGGATACAACCATTTATTAATTATTATTTATATTCCATTTATTTATGAAAACAAGGTACTTGAGCCGGAGAAGCGTGTGTGGCGAGCTGCTGCGCCGTGGGGATCTGCGGTACAAATTGCACGCAAGTTGGACATGCGTCGTCGCAGCGGCGCCGGAGGCATGTGTACACCACTCCATTGGATCTAATGTATCTCAGACCACATTTGCGTTGCGGTAGACGCACCGCACGTTGAAAAACCGGATGTGTGCACCGGGCCTTAACCAGACAAAAGTTTATTTCATTTTTTTTTTCTTCAAGAGACAATTATTATTATTATTTTTTGTCTTTTTAATTTATTATTCATTTTCATAACTTTTATGTTAAAATATTACGTAAACTGTATATATTTAACCCTCCTGGTGGTTTATCATCGCGTCGAAAACTGCCCTGTATTGGCCAACCTCTGGTGCTAAAGCCTGTTACAAGCTGTCACCAGTTTTAGGCAAGGGGCAATTCATTTTTCTATTTAGATCTTCATTGCCCTTTGAGAAATAAGGTAGTTTTGTCTTGACGAGATAGCTTGTCCTTAGCAATATTGACCAAACCTTGGATGAGATACCTCGTCGAAACACCCGGAGTGTTAAACAATATTAAGTTTTATGTTATGAATATTTTGTATGGGCAATACACACATAAAAAATCACATTTCATTCAAAGTTGATTTCTTCGTTTATTCTAATATTTTTGACATAGAGCTTTACATAAAACTTTCTATTTCTATTCCCTCTCGAGTCCCAATACCATTATATCGGTGACCTCTCCTACCCAATGGGGACTAATAAACATTATATTTACAATCATTCACTTCATAGAGTGCCAGATTGGACAAGCAAATGCATTATAAAATATTTTAGTAAATTTATGACGCACAAAACGAGATAAAACACAGGATGCCAAATTAACTAACACAATTCGAATGAAAAGTTCCGTACCTTCACAGGAATTAAATTTCTTCGCTCCTTTGGTTGTAGACTTCATAGTGGAGGATCTGAGGACTGTTGTAGATGAAACATTACTCCGTTGAGCTGGAGGCACCATGACTGCTGTGGATTAAAAATGTTCTCAGCAAAGCTATTTAACCTGTAATAAATAAGAACGGAGTGTTTGTACATTGAATACTATCGATCCATTTCAAGTTTTCTATCCGACTTACTGTTTCCTTCCTAAGCATTTAGATAAGTTTCATGCTAAAATAACTAAGTAAATATATACTTAAATCAACCATAATTACTTAGTTTTGGAATGTATATTGAGTATTATGATTACTTGGATTGTTTTACCAGTACAACAAAAAAAGCAATTATTTTTCCCAAAATAAATTTTTATGGAATTTCAGATATGATACTTCATTTATTTCGAGTCTTACTCTTATTCTTTGTAAATATAAGCGATTTCCGAATATTTGGGTTAGCAGATTTTTTTACGGACGGGAATGAAACGTAAACTCGTGTTGGTTGGTCACGTGCAGTGGTATTTTCTGTTTCCTTCGTTCGGAATTAATTTCGCATTTCTAAACTGTGTGTACTTTTTAGTTGTAAGTTGTGGAAATAGTGAGAGACCAAGGGATAAAAAAAGAATCACTTTTATTAATATCTGTAGAACAACTTTCTAAGAACTTTTAGAACCTTATTTTTGATTGTGGGAAAGAAAAATATTTTTAAATTTATGTATTATCTATAAATTTATAATTAGATTATATAAGGCGAAACACAGTAAATAAAATTTTTTTTTTGGAAAAGTTTGATATTGATGTTATTATAACCTAGTAAAATAAAAGAACAGTTAATTAGTCGATTGTGATATTCTTTATACATATAATCGATATTTTTCTTCTGTAGTGTTTAAGCATAGGTGAGTTATTTACAAAATAAACTAGCTTTAAATGCATTTCAAAGCAACGGGTAGGTAGAAAATGAAACTTTTGTTGCACTGGAGTTCAGAAGAAATTCGGTATTTTTTTTAAGCCCGACCATTGATAACTTCAGCCTTCTGCACTACAAGTGGCGAACTGGTGACTATTAGTAAAGTATCCACTGGGTAATAAACGTCACACTGGAGCAACACAAAGCGCTATTGGCGACAGTCCGGAATCAATCCGAAAGGGAAAGATGCAAGGACAGCAATTCATAAATTTGAACCATGGTCACCTAGGTGGCATGACACTCTCTAGCCTTCCACACGACACCAACGTACATTTGAGGCCACGACGGATTTATCGTGCATCAGCCTCCTAACACAATGGTTTTTGGTTGGATCGAATTTCAAAGTCGCAACTCTCCGGTTGCTAATCTGCGACACTTCCAATTGGGCTACCGAGGTCCCAAAGAAATAGTAGTCTCGGATGATATATTGCTAAAATTGGGCTTGGTTCTGACTGCTAGAAGGTCCCAAAAAAAAACGGTAGTCTAGAATGATATATTGCTATAATTGGGCTTGGTTCTGAGTACTAGAAGGTCCCAAAGAACTGGTAGTCTAGAATGATATAGTGCTAAAATTGGGCTTGGTTCTGAGTACTAGAAGGTCCCAAAGAAATGGTAGTCTAGAAAGATATATTGCTAAAATTGGGCTTGGTTCTGAGTGCTAGAAGGTTCGAAAGAAACGGTAGTCTAGAATGATATATTGCTAAAATTGGGCTTGTTTCTGAGTGCTAGAAGGTCCCAAAGAAACGGTTGTCTAGAATGATATATTGCTAAAATTGGGCTTGGTTCAGACTGCTAGAAGGTCCCAAAGAAATGGTAGTCTAGTATGATGTATTGCTAAAATTGGGCTTGGTTCTGGCTGCTTGAAAGAAAAGTTTCATGTTTGAATCCGGGATAAGGTACGAATGTTTGTCCTCATGAAATTAATGTTTTTTTTTATAAACTAGTTGTGTCTTGAATGTGTGGTATATATGTGAGGTCATACAATACAGTTCGAGACTATAAAAAAAATGACTTGAAAATGTGGAATTCATTCAGTCTCTGGTTTGTTAGTTCGTAACCAACGAAAGCAAAGTAAGTTTCATATTTATGATCCGTATTATATTATGTTACTTAAATTTTAATAATAGTACAGTTTCGTCGAGATTTGAAGGATAATGCATGTGTAAAAATTCAAAGTAGTCCAACATTAACAAAGTCATTAAAGCAATGTTTGAAATACAAGACCACATTGAATTGTTACTGATATTTATAAAATTTAGAGTGCGCTTTAAAAGTTAAGTAAAATTCAAAGTGAAAATTCTAAGAAAAATATTATTGGAAAACTTTAAGGCACATTGGTCGTAACTGGAAATACATTGTCGTTTGCTGAAACACGTTTGAGTGAATTCTGATAAAAGTATATCGGCTGACAAATATAAATTGTCAATTTAGTTTGAAGGGAAATTTTTTAATTAATAAAACAGACATTACGGTTCTCTTAAAACGAACAGAACAAATTTACGGTAACTATACTCATAAACATATAAATAAACAGAAATAGGCTTTAAAACACTTAGTTGTAAAGTTGAAGAACGAATGAAATAACATATGTGAAAAGGGAAGGAAAGTGCACTTACATGTGGCCAAGTGATGCTGGAGATGATTCTGAACTCCAAATCGTCGCGATGAAAGCAATTTATAATTTCGAGAAACCAGAAAAAAAGTTGTTCAGAAAAATTACCCGAATGACGGGGGGCAAGTTTGCTCGACTTCTGTGTGACAGATGGGACTGTGAAGGGGAGGTGACTTTGGAAACGGCTGGGGCGGTGCTTTTGTGACGTCAGCGTTGGCCAGTCCCCCCACGTGGGAAATATGAAACTCATTCTGACGCAATTCAAAGCAAGAACTCGGTTTGGCGAAGAAATATGTGAGGAAAAATGGGAATTGGAAAAATCTTCTGATTATAATATATTTTCTAATTTGATGTGTGTATCAGTCGTTTACTTTACAATAAACTCACAAAAATAAATGAATTTGAAATTTACTTGAAGCAGAAATCAAAATCGATCCACAAATTTTCCTACTGTTCCAAAAAAGTATTACAATCTAAAGCAAATAAATTAGAAAGTAGCAATGACTATTCAAGAACACGTGTCAAACTAAAATGCAAACCAGGCATCTATAGAATACTGTGTTTAGTTTAACATAGTTTTCTCCCATTTTGTAATTGATGCTTCACTATCTGTTCATTTGCATATAAATATATTCAAAGTAGAAATTGAGGAAAACTGGTTAATTGAAGTTAAAAAAATGAGTATTTTTGGGTAGTTGAGTTGTTGAATTAACGTCGTACTGGAGAACATAACGGGCGTTTGGTGATGGTTTGTGATCATCCCCAAAGGGTAAGGAATAAAACATATCGCAATTTTGTCATGTGTAATAAAACACGATACAAACACAAGTCTTTAGTTACATACGAGTAGCTCAGAAAACAATGCGGTTAAACCCATTTTTTATATTTTCTAATTTACCACTTATTACTTTTAGAAGCCAATGCGGTTAAGCCCATTTTTTATATTTTCTAATTTACCACTTATTACTTTTAGAAGCCAATGCGGTTAAGCCCATTTTTTATATTTTTTAATTTACCACTTATTACTTTTAGAAGCCAATGCGGTTAAGCCCATTTTTTATATTTTCTAATTTACCACTTATTACTTTTAGAAGCCAATGCGGTTAAGTCCATTTTTTATATTTTCAAATTTACCACTTATTACTTTTAGAAGCCAATGCGGTTAAGCCCATTTTTTATATTTTCTAATTTACCACTTATTACTTTTAGAAGCCAATGCGGTTAAGCCCATTTTTTATATTTTCAAATTTACCACTTATTACTTTTAGAAGCCAATGCGGTTAAGCCCATTTTTTATATTTTTTTAATTTACCACTTATTACTTTTAGAAGCCAATGCGGTTAAGCCCATTTTTTACATTTCTAATTTTTGTAAATTTTAATGTAATAAATAATATTTTTATAGTTATTAAAGGATTTACTCGTTGCTTCATTTTTTTCTTGGTCAGAAAGCCTTTCCTTTTATAGCTTCTGAATACATTGTATAGTAATTTCAGAAGCCATTGTGAATAAGTCCACTTTTTTTCAATATTATTTTTTAAAACTTGAAATAAAAACAATTCTTCTTTCGATATGTGTTGTTAACACTGAGGTCGCATTCGTAAACAATTCTTTGAAAAAAGTGTAAACCAGAAAATAATCCGTCATGTGACCTCCGTTTCACCAGTTCTGAAGTTGCATTTACGAACGATTCCATAGATTACAACATGAACTGATGAAACACAGAACAATCTATGTTTACATAAACTTCTTACATTTTTATTTGCACATCCTGTACATATCTTGTTTTGTTGCAGAACCTAGCATTTGTAAAAAGACTTTATATACTTTTCTGATCAACTTAATAAACCAAAAATTTAAAAAACCAAAGTTTTAAAAAACATTAGAGGGGTGCCAGGTCAGGTGTGACCTTGTCATCTGACCTTGGTTCTATATGACGAGTTGATGTCGTCTGATCTTTCCCTTAGGGATGGAACTCGGACCGTCGCTATTAGCCCGTTATGTTGCTTCAGTGCGACGATAATTCAACCTGCCTACACACCAGAATTTAATTTAAGTACCAGTATGGAAGTATATATAATAATGTCTTCAGTTCGATGTAAATGAAATCTTTGATGGTATTCAGTACTACGCGCAATTCTTCTTCCAAACAGACTCTTCAGACTTAGTCAGGGCAGTAATAGATTCACAAGTCAATCTGGTGCTTGATTGGAAGAGAGAGGAATCATCTCGTTAATAAAAGTCTTTAAACTGCAAGATTTAAAAAAACTTGATATTTTCAACCGACTACCATATTGAATCAAACATGCGTCACTGAAATGGTCAAAGATTCTTTTAATGGACAACAAAATGACGCTTTCTATGACGCTTTTACGAATTTGATTATGAATAAATACTTCTAATGTTCTGGTTTGGCAACAGAGCGGAAGTCTTGCATCTTTCATTTGCTGAACTTAATTATTTGACACTTCTGTGAAGATAGTAGCTTAGATAAAATTATTTAATAAAAAGGTTTAATTATTTACTGAGACTGCAAAAGATCACCAATGTTCTTCATACATCACCAATTTTTTGCATGTTTTACATTAAAATTTGATGCTATGTAATCGTGACATGCTTAAATGCCTCTTCTTTGAAGATCGTAGCTATATATCAAATTATTTACTAAGGCTGTAAAAGATCACAATTTTTTCAACAAAGATTTTTGCGTGTTTTCTTTAACAATTCTACGCTACTTAATCATGAAATACTAAAACCTCAAAATTTAGATTGTTAAACTTCGAAAATTTTACCTGCTCTGTTTTCATTTCAGTAATAAAAAAAGTATTTAAAATTTTTTGACACTCTCTCTCTCTCTCTTGAAGTGAATATGGATTTTTTAAGAACAAAGTAAATTGGCTTTGGATTCAAATTTAAGAGAGACCACATTTAAATGGTCATGAAATTAGAATTCCAAATTAATTGTACTAAACGTACTGGGAATGAAGACTGCAAAAAAATTTTTCTTACATTCGAGCTTTGGATAGTCTGAATAGGGGTGAAAAAAAATCATCAGCTAAATGATGAAGTGGAAGATTGAACCTAAGGTTCCAAGGGTTGTGAACTCCCAAGTCATCACCTCATTACTCTGTAGCTCTAAGAAGATGGATCGAACTTCACTACGTTGATCACTCACTCCAACTATTTACATCTCAATCTGGAATGTTCGAAAAAGTCTTACTGTAGAAGGGGTTCCTTAAACACGTAATGCAGTAGAAAAAAGTCGTAGCTAGAAATATTTATTTGCCGTTCTACGTAAACTTAATACGAATAATAGGATTGAAGATTATTTGAAAAGTGTTTAGGTAATAAAGAGTGGAAACATCTAACATGTACGTATGTTACTAAATGATTATACCTAAAAAGTTTCGTCAAATTCTATTTAACTCACCGTTATTTTTTGCTCTCAAATATTACTGAATTGGGTTTCATCAGTTCTTATGCGTGATATATATATAATATTTTACCAATAGCATTTTTATTTACAAATTTTCAATGTCGAGTATTAGACAAACTTTCTACAAACATTCTTCTGGCCAGAGAATGGAATCATTTTATAAATATCTTTTGGAGATAATCATGAAACATTCAGAAACTTGACTAATGTTCTATGAAGTCTAATGTCTACTAGGTTCTATGATTTTTCAGTTTAGGGGACCACGGAAAGAGTTTCGGATGAGCTACCGGAGGGTTGCCAGTTCGAAACTAGATAAAAACAAAGATCCTTGTGTACATGGGAGCTGGTATACTTAGAAGTTAGGAGAGTGGTGTGCCAGCTCAGGTGTTGACTTCGTCATCTGCCCATGGTTCAAAATTACAAGATGCTGTCCTCGGATCTTTCACTTCGGGATTGATTCCGGACGTCGCCAATAGCCCCCATTGTGCTGCTTCAGTGCGCCGTTAATTAGATACCTACCTACATACCCCCAGTTATTTCTTTTTTCTTTCGTACCTCACTTGCATTACATGAAAATTGATCGAAATTAATTTTCATTTCAATGCGCGGATAACGTAGAAGGAAATAATTTCCGAATGACATAATCGAAAGTGATTACGTAATAGCTAATAAAATCACTGCGAGTCTCAAAAAAATTGAATATACATTCAAGATCATCCCTATGCCCGGCCACACACTGGAGTAATATGAGGCAAAACATACGACATGAGTACTCCGTTTCTGTGTAGATAATGCGGTTGTATTTCAGTCACTTTGATGTCATGGAACTTATATTAGATCAATCTATGCTTGGCGTTAGGAATTAGCTATCTGGGCATGTATGTGTAAAGGAATTCTTCTGAATAGAATTTTCTGAAATAGAATTCCTTTAATCAGAAAATGTTTTGAGGATATCGATTCTCTTGTGTGAGGCAGGGCTTACAGCAGTAGAAGTTATCAAAAGGAATGCTTATGATCACGAGTATATCTCGAGAAAGATTCGAATTGCAATTTCTGAACTTGATTCCCAATATGTTCCTTGACGAGATATCTCGTCCAAGATCTGGTCAATTTTGCTAATGAGGAGATACTTCGTCGAGATAAACCTGCTCTATTGCTCCAAGCGCAATGAAGATCCGAGCATTAAAAGCAAATTTCCCTTGCCGAGAATAGGTGACAGTTTCGAACAGGTTTTTGAACCGGAGGCTGGTCACTACAGGGTGGTTTTCGACGCTAAGATAAACCACCAGGAGGGTTAGAGTACTTTAAAATAATTGATACAATTAAATCTTTTGTAATGAAATTACTTTAAAAGATAACCGATACCAATGAAATCTTACAATAAAATTAATTTAATAATCGATTCAATTAAATCTTTTATAATAAAATTACTTTACTAATAGATTCAATTAAATCTTTTATAATAAAATTCAATGCAATTAAATCTCTTATAATAAAATTCAATGCAATTAAATCTTTTATAATAAATTTCAATGCAATTAAATCTTTCATAATAAAATTCAATGCAATTAAATCTTTTATAATAAAATTCAATGCAATTAAATCTTTTATAATAAAATTACATTAATAATCGATTTACAGTCGACACAATTAAACAAAAAGGTAATTAATACAAATCCGTGATTTAATTACACTAATTATCTAAGTACTTTATTGAAATCCAATCTATTCAAATGCAGTTTAATGTCGAAAGAAGTTACTTTGTAGTTAAGGAAGCCGACAAGTAAAAAATGTCTGATAAAGTCTGGTAGAGCACGTAGTTCTCTGAATTTCAGATCGCAAATGAACTTTGACAAGAATGTTGCAAAGGGTGAAAGGAAGCCGGCACACATCCACCAATTAGCATCTTCAAAGTGGCTGAAAATAGAACCAATTATCGGGGGCACCAAAAACCAAAGTATCGGTCCTTCTGCGAACTTCCCCGAGGCGTCGCCGCTGTCAATCACAATCCTGGACCCCCGTACCACCCACGTGCTGGCTGCGCGACGCTATTTAACGCTGGGTGGAACTCAGAAAGCGTTTCCGAGCCGATTTTTTATGGGTATTTTTTGCGCGATGGTAAACATTTGACTTAGCCGGTGTTTAGGGTTACTTTGCGAACACTGCGCGGATTGTTAGTGAGCAGCGAATTTTCGGCAGCCCAATTATCTGACAGGCCATCTCGTCCATGCGTGCGAGGGGGTCGTCGTCGATGCCCTGGTGATAATTTGGAGATCACGAGGAGATTGCGAGTATCGCGTCGTCTGCATGTTCGCAGGATTGAAATCTTTGTAGATTTGATGTGCCACGGTTGCCAACCGATCAGGGTGCCGAAGGTCTGGATTGAAATGCTCCTGGTTCAAACCCCCGAGTGACAAGGATGCTGTCTGTCCAGAATGCTTTGTCGCTCTATAGACAGATTGTGCCTAGAATGCATGGTAGGAATAGGAGGTGTAGCGTTTATACACCTCATGTGGGGTGGGGCAAGTGTAACGTAGTGCTTCACAAATCCATCCATCTAGTGCCACGTTGGTCGAGGATTGTGAAAAAAACACCCAATTCAATAGGGTGAAAAGGAAAAGTATTGGAAAATTAAATTATTATACCAAAACGTGCTACAAAAACTTTGAATATTGATGTATACATTTTGATATTAACTGTGCAGGATACGTAAACTTTTTTATATAGTACCACTCTGGTCCAAAACGTATATGTTGTTAATTTATACCCTTCATATAAATATTAAAACACTACACAAATTTAAACCTATGCCCAATCAAGAATGCATCATTTAAATTTATTCGCAGCTTAAATTAGGCAGGTAGATCTAAAACCAATGGAACACCCCTCGAAGATTTGAAATTTTTGCTGATTCTGAGGAAGTTAAGAGGTTAACAAGATTTTAAGGTTGGAAAGTAAAGGATTAGCAACGGAGAGTTGTGAGTTCAAAACTCGATTCAACCAAAGACCGTCATGTACGTGGGGGCTGGTGCACTTTACATATACCGTGGCCTCAAATGCCCTTATGTTGACGTTTGTGGAAGTTTAGGAAGTGGAGTGCGTGCTCAAGTGTTGTTCTCGTCATTTGACCGTTGTTCAAAATTACGAGGTTCTCTCTCACTCTCTTGATATTTCCCATCCGGATTGATCCCTGATCGTCACTACACTAATATCCCATCGGTTGCTCGAGTGCGACGTTCATTCAACAACCACCCTAATGTTTCACCTTAATGTAAGGAGTGAAATATCTAGATCTATGTGAAATAGATTATAAAACGTTAAAACTCCCCATTAAGGATTATTGATTTCGATTTCAAGTTCTGAAACAGAAAAATTATATTTATGAAATAAATTAAGCATTAAATATAAAACAAACTCTTATTTATTGAGTAAAATGTATTGAAATTAAAAGGCTCTCAACTTGTGAAATGATAATATTAATGGCATCAAAACATCTACTTTAAAAACAAAAGTATTTATTCAAGTGAAGATAGAATCAATAAGTAATAGTGTCAAAGAAAAGGTAATACATTTTCTCACGTTTTATGCAATATAAAATTTCTGAATAAAGAAACTGGCATAGAAATTTAAAACCAGCGCAGTCGTAGACTTTGTAAATGGAATGTACAATTAGTTGGGTGGGATGTTAAAAAGGTTATTTCTAAAAATATAGTTCTAACATAAAAAACACCCTGCATTAAAAATATTTATATTCCAGGAGTTTTCACTGAAATAAATTATTTACGTACTTATCTAAAGTTGATTCTTTTAGATGACAACTTTTAAACAAAATTTGTAAATATTTAAGATAGAATATTTATTCAACTGAGGATTGAACCAATGACTAGTGTTATTGTAAAAAGAAAGGGTATTACATTTCCCCGAATCTTATGCAATATAAATATTGCGATGAAACTAGGCATTGAGGTTGTAAATCAGTAGTGACGAGCTTTGTATATGAGCTCTACAATTGGCAGCTGGGTGTGATGGTGAAAAGTAATTCCAAAACAAAATGGGGCCCTGACAGAAAAAGTGTTGTAGGTAATGTAGTAGAAAAACTGTAGTTTGTAAGATACACATGGAGAATTTGTATGAACTATAAGATACGCGTATAGTATATGCGCTGAAATTTCGCTTACATTAATTGATGGCACTATCGTTGCTCACTTTTCATGCCTTATATAACTATTGGTAATCGATATAAGCATTGAAATGTACATTTCATATCTCCAAATGGAGTAAAATTAGTCAAGAAGAAGAACATTTCGTGCGCGTCTTACCGATTAATAGGATTAATTCTTATTTCCGTTACAATGCATGGCAAAAATCCAAACCTCAGTTATGTTACCAAAATAAGCACTTGAACGTTCATTTCAGTTGTATCCTTATTTACTTGAAAGGATATCAGGTATAATTTATATATTTGCTCAGAACAAGATCCTCTTTCATATCCTGAGATTTCTATCTTCCAGACGTCTCATTGCCTTCTGTCATCAGACGGCAGAAGGATTTCATTAGAGGCGAGTTCTCCCGTGTATTTCCAATAGCATTTTATAGCTTCTTAACTCAAATCAAGCACGGGTCCACAGTAGTCAAGTTGGTAGAGTCGCGGATTAACTAGAGGGTTGCGAGTTTGAAACTCGATCCAACCAAAGACTGTTGTATACGCGGAGGCAGGTGTACATTAAATCTGTTGGAGCTCCAAATGTCCTCACGTTAGTATGATCAAGAAGTTTGGAGAGGGGAGTACCAGCTCAGTGTTACCTCGTCATCAGACCGTGGTTCAAAAATTGCAAGACGTTGTCTTTGGGTCTTTCCTTTCGCGATTGACCAGGAACGTCACCAATACCCCATTGTGCTGCCCAGCGCAACTTTAATTCAATTACCTACCAACCAAATAAAGCACATTTAAATGAATCAGCAGAATTAGTAGAGGTTGATTTTTAAAAAATAACGATTTATATCCGTTTGTTAGGATTCACCAATATACAAATAATTTCTATTTCTATGCCAAGAATGGTAATGGTAGTTTTAGTTACTGTCGTACTAGAGCAACACAACAGACTATTGACGACGGTCCGGGATCAGTCCCTTAAGGGAAAGATCCGAGGGCAACACCTCGTAATTTTGAACCACGGTCAGATGAAGAAGCAACACCTGTGCTGGCACCCCACTTTCCAAACTTCCTCACCAACCCAACGTGAGGACTTTCGCCCACGACAGATTTAAGGTGCACCATCCGCCTCTACACCATACGTTTACAAACATCCATGCCCAGACCCGGATTCGAACCAGGAACCTTTCGATCTGGAGGCTAACACCTTAACCACTATACCGGTTGGTCAGCACACGACAGCTTTAAGGTGCACCAACCACCTCTACACCATACGCTTACAAACATCCGTGCCCGGTCCCGGATTCGAACCAGGAACCTTTCGATCCAGAGGCTAACACCTTAACCACTATACCGGTTGGTCGGCCTCTATGGCAAGAAAGTCAATGAAATGTATGTATGCAGATTTTAATTTCTGTAAAAAAATATTGGTAGGTAGGTATTTGAACTAACGTCTCATTGGAGTAACAAAACGGGCTATTGGCGACGGTCCGGGTAAGGTAAGGTAATTTTAGTTAACGTCGTACTAGAGCAAAACAACGGGCTATTGACGACGGTCCGGGATCAGTCCCTGAAGGGAAAGATCCGCGGACAACACCTCGTAATTTTGAACCACGGTCAGATGACGAAGCAACACCTGAGCTGGCACCTCACTCTCCAAACTTCCACGCCAACCCAACGGCGACGGTCCGGGATCAAACCCGAAAAGAAAGATAAGAAGACGAGACCACGTAATTTTGAACTACGGTCAGATGACGAGGTCACACCTGAGCTTGAATCCCACTCTCCAAACTTCCACACAACGCCAACACGAGGTCTTTGGTTGGATTCGAACTCTAAACCGGTGTTAATCCGTTACTCTTCCAACCGGGCAACCGCGGCTCCAAAACAAGATCGGAAATACCAGTCAAGGCATATATTTTGTCTCCAAACAAACTTGAAGAAAATATTACGTTCATCAATTTGTATGTCTTCCCTGTGGGTTCATGGTGATCGTTAGCGTATCCCCGTGATGTGACAAGAGGGTTGTCGTTTTTTAATCTGTTCACGCTTTCCGCTGTTCCCTCTGCACGACTTATCTGGTTTTCTTTAAGCTCGGGTCGGCACTGACAGTAGGGATTGCTTCGCTGCATTCGTGTCGCCTCTGCAATAATTGAGATTAAGGCTAATTAAACCTTATTGGGCGGTCTTTTGGGCCCCTTTTTTGCCTACAGGATTCCGTTTCTCTGTTCGATTTTTTTTTGTGTACTTATTAAACCGCTTCCCTGTCGCGTGTGCGGAATTAGAGGACGCTCACCAGAGGAATCTTTTGATACTTTTTTTTTGCGTTGGTGAAAGTGCGATTTATGTCTACACCTCTCTCGAATTTCCGTGAATTTTGAAGAGCGATGTATGGACGTGTGTAGTCTGCGGTGTTCTCAGATATCGCTGTAAAATAAAGCAGAAATTTTTTTCTGGGAGTAGAGTGAACTGTTAGCACTGCGAAATTGGTGAATTAGAAATCTTAAAAGGGATGCCTCGTCTGAGACGGTTCAATTTTTGTTTTATGGTTGCATTCATAACAGCATTTTGCTTGTAAAGTAGCATCTTTTCTTTATTGCAAAGGCGATTAGTCAAATATATTTATTAACATCGTGCGTCATGTCACAATGACGTATAAAAGAAGCAGAGAACAAAATGTAGTATTAAATTTAAAAAAAAATAAAAGAAAACAGCTGCTTCAAATGTTCTCTGGTCTTCTAATACCATAGGGGCGTTTTTCTGATTATGCCGAAACATTCTAAAAGGTGGCCACAGTCCATGCCAATCATCTTTTTGTACAAGACACATTTAGGGCTATTATAGATGCCAAATCGATGATTGCTTGTGGCAGGCAATCATGCCCTGTTAATAATGTAAAAGGGGCGACTTCTATATGCGATGGTAAGTCACAAATTCACTATAAGACATCTCTAGGTTTGTCACACAAGCATGCATGCGGTTTCTGCACATGCCTGCTTAAAGTTGATACTACTGTTGTCCCATTACCGAAGTTAGACCTTGATAGCGTCATTTTTCATTGCTTCTGCGTCAGTGTAAACATGGCTGCTCCACTAGGAATGTGCACCAAGAAGGAATAATGAACAGAGATCCGATTTCTATGGTAGGAAGTTGTGCCAGGTTGTTGTAATTCATGGGAGGCTTTTAACATAACACGCTCAGTGCTCTACCACGTAGAGGTGTGTATGAGGGGATCGAGAAACTTAAAAGAGAACGGGCAATCATGTTGCATGAAGAAGGAGCATGACGTTCGTCAACCTCCGCCACTGACGGAAAGATTCAGCTATCTCAAGAAATGGTATTGGCAAACCGTCGAGTTACCATCGACAGTGTAGCTTATTCTCTGAAGATTGGCGGGCAAACCGTAAACCTTCTTGGAAGTAATGCGCAAGCTTGTAGACAGCTGGACCAAGTGCGTCGAAAAGTCTATATGTCAGTATTCTAACTGTAGATCCAAGGGGAATATCGTATAGACAGGTCTAAAGCATACATGTCTCTTTTTTGACCATAAAAGTTACCGTGAAAGCAACATTGAGAGGGGATTCGTTACAGAAATCCTCAGAGGCCCCAGAGTTTAAAGATAATTCCTACACTTTTAAATGGTAGTAGACTCTGAGTCTCAAATTTGGAAATAGCCTAGATTGCGGTGGAAGAATCAGACCGAATCACCACACTCCATCAACTCAATCACATCTTTTAATAAAATATTCAATCGTCATCTTTATTGCCAAGTTTCATCATAAAAAGGACTAATGCTTGGGCTTTGAAATTACGTAGTTACCATCCGAGGTTATGTATGTGAAAATGTTAAAAAAAACATTATTGATCTTAAGGCCGTCCCTGAGGATTGTGCTGGACTAACACTTGTGTTCAGAAAAATTAGAGGTGACTGAAATATGACCGCAGTATGCACCCAACTACAGATTAAAAGATACAGAAATATATTTTCTGGTATTTATTAATTTTTTATTATCCATTCATGTATATTTTAGGCTCTTTTTGTGACTGCGGTGAAAATCCCTCTGAGCATGTTCTTGATTTACATTAGAATATTGAAAACCATGCATTGTAGGCGATTTTTGAAAAGTCAAACGTTTTTGTAAAGCTCTCTTCGAAACTCTTTTAGTTTGCACCAGGAATGCATCACTAACGGCAATGTCTAAAGAGGTATGCATTTAAAAATCCATTTCAATTTAAGTGCGTCCTAAAATTTATTTTCAATGCATGCTAATGAATGGTATGCCTCTCCCTAGTTCAAGTTTGCGAAAATGTGGCGGTCTCTGCTTTATTCCTGGGTTATCCTCCTTGAGGAAGTGTACATGTCTTCCGAGAGGACTTTGGAGAAGCTGACCTGATTTACGCTACGCACTGGGTCCGTCAACGTAGCTCATCACATTACGTAGTCATTAGCGTTGGAGAAACCAGTAAACTTCAAGTAGTCAACTTTACTTTGGCACATACGGGAGATTCGAACTCGTAAATAAGAGCAGTAGACAGCCAATTTCTTAACAGCAAGGTCTTCAGCTTTTGAATATCTATTAAAATCACACATGAATACATATCAATGTGAGACATGTAAATGAACGAAAACCCTTTCACAACAGTCCTTAAATTCGTAGTACGTCAAACGTACGATAGGTGGACAAACATATTTTTTTGTCAAATGTTAACAACTACAAGATATTAGTCTAGTCGTCAACAGCTTTTCTATCGACAAGATATTTAGTCCAGGTGCCAACACTTTTTCTATCTACAAGATATTAACTCCAGGTGTCAGCAACTTTTTAAACGACAGGCCATTTAGTCCAGGTGTCAACAACATATGCCAATGTAGTGGGTAAGGGGCAAATTTTTATCGCATTGGAGGCAACACATCGGGCTATTGGTGACTGTCCGGGACCAATTCCCCACTCTCGAAACGTCCGCACACGCCAACATGAGGACATTTGAGGCCAAGACAAAACGTGCATCAGCCCCCACTTACATGACGGTCTTACGGTGTATCGAGTTTCGAACTCACAACCCACCCGTTCCTGATCCGCTACTCTACCAACTGCCCCCCCCCCAAATCCATAAAGATAAAAAAAGAAAATACTTCAAATTTTCCGCCCCTCAAAAGTCACTATTAGTCTACTAATTTGTGTTTGTGAATTCTTTTAGAAGAAACGCAATCTCCTAGCAAAATACGTTCTCCGTCATGCAAAACGGTACCGGCGCGTACTCACCGCCAGTCGGGCGTTTGGAACGAGGCCCGGCCACACGATCCGGTTACCTTAGACGCGGGTCAGGGCCCTGACACGTGACAGACGTGTTGGTCGACACTCGAATTACCCGGACAGCGCACTTTACACTTCTTTCGCTTCTTCTTGTTTCCTTCAGGAAGGAATACCCCGTTAATGACAGTTCCAGGACTTCTGGTTCGATTCAAACAGAATGCTGCCCATTCATGTGTCTCAACATTGTCGCCTGGACGTGGCGAAGAGTTGTCACATCTGATTCGAACGGAGCAATGTCGTCTTTCGGAAGACGTATTCTCTTACGTCTGAATTGATGATATCTCCAAATATTGGCTGCCTCTGGTTCGTGTCTTGAGATGTATCAATAGAGAGATGGGGATATATCGTTTCCTCAGCGTCACGTCGGGTCAAAGCTCCTGAAAGGCTTTACTTGTTTGCTGCCGTTTTCGAAAATTCTTTAAAAATTAGTTTTTCGATATTCGATGCTTTGTGGCTTTCAGATTAATGAACGCTTGCTGCTGGAGCGAAATGTTGATTTTTTACACTCCGAGTATAGCATAGTGTTGCTTTTGACAAACAACACATTTTATGACTAAATAACCACATCTTTCTAAGGAATCCATTGATTTTTTGGAAAGATTTTACTGTCATATTCTATGGAAGGGAATACTTTGTAAATATTCTATTGCCCAATTCTGTCGAATATAATTATTTGGAAAGATTAAATCGGTTCTTTGCTCAGAATAGAATCCTTTGTAAAAATTTTATTGCTCTTTTCCTTAGAATATATCATTTACAAAGATTTTATTGCTCATTTCATTCAAATAGAATCCTTTGGAAAGATTTAATTACTCATTTCCTTATAATAGAATCCTTTAGAAAGGTTTTATTGCTCATTTTTTTAGAATATAATTTTTGGAAAGGTATTTTATTGCTCATTTCCTTAGAATAGAATCCTTTAGAAAGGTTTTATTGCTCATTTCTTTCGAATAGAATTCTTTGGAAAGGTTTTTTATTGCTCATTTCGTTGAAATAGAATCCTTAGAAACATTCCTAATCTTCATCTACTCATATTGAACCTCATCCATGCTGGAATTGTAATATCTTCTATGGATTCTAACTGTAGATCCAAGGGGAATAGTGTTGACAGGTCTGAAGCATACATGTCTCTTTTTTGGCCATATTGTTACCGTGAAAGCAACTGTGGGAGGGGATCCATTACAAAGTTCCCCAGAGCCTAAAGATAATTCCTACACTTTAAAATTGTAGCAAACTCAAAATCTCAAATTCGGAAATAGCCTAATTTGCGGTGGCATAATCAGACCTAATCACTACACTCCATAAATCTGTGCTCAGATGGCAAAATATTATAAGTCACTTTTCCCAAAAAATTGAGCAAGTCTCATTCTGGAGTCTGTTTTGTTAACGTTTAGAAGGTAGCAAAATATCGTCTGACTGAAAGAGAAAAAAAGTCTTTCTCTTTCAGTTTTTGAGAAAACAAAAGTGAAAAAACGTAATATACATAAAAAACCTCAGAGCCACATGTTGAATCCTGAATTTTAAAATTGCTGTCACGAAAAATTAAAAAAAATGACTTATAACATTTTGCCATCTGAGCACTGAAATTATGAATTTCCTGGAGGAATATAATTCGGGTCATGTGTGCTGCAAAGAAATCATGTTAGTTCTGTGTCTGAAAAGTGCCAATGTTTCTATCTTTGGTTTCTTTTTAATGTCCTGCATTGGGGTTGATGTCAGTCACATACAAGTGGTGCCCCTGTACTCTCTAAACGACTGACAACTGTCAATATTTATGGCAGCCCAATTTTCTGAGCAAAGCTAAATATTGAACATGAAGATTATTTCGCACTGTAAATTCTAATGCTATTGATGGTGTTTTTATTTTTTCACTTCAGAACTCTATTGAAGAGATCGTCGATTGACGGCCGATAAGCCGGAGACGGTGTAGGAGAAATAAATTTTTTTAAATACATAGTTTTGTTCCTATTATTATTTTATGAGTGACTTACGTTTTGATGCGTGTTTGAATTCAACCAAAGATCGTCGTGTACAAAGTGGATGGTGCACGTTGAATATAACGTAGCCTCTATGTCCTCACTTTGGCATAGCATGAAAGTTTGGAGAGTGGTGTGTCAGATCAGATCAGGCGTGACCTTACCATCTAACCACGTTTCAAAATTACGTGTTGTTGTACTCGAATATTTCCCTTCAGGTTTGATCTAGGACCTTCACCAATAACCTATTGTGATGCTTCACTGCAACGTTAATTAAATGTATATTTACCTAACTTTTTGATGATCGCGGAAGATTTTCTGGTCAGAAAGCTTTTAATCGCATTTGTGCGAGGTGGGTTTTCATAGTTAACGATTTAAGTACCCAATTGGGCTTATTTATCTACCCACTCATTTCTCTTCAATCTAACAACCCATTGGCTATGATAAAATTAAAACAAAAATAGATTTGGATATACTGCCTTTAGTTATAGACTTTGCAAATTCACACAGCCAAAATTTAACCAAGTTGATACAAATACATAGCGCTATTCACATACATTACCCTACAATAATGTACCAGATTCCAGCGGATTTGTAAAAAATCCGACAACTTGTTTGAGGGTATAATATATATATATATATATATATATATAATATATATATATATATATATATATATATATATATATATATATATATATATATATATATATATATATATATATATATAATAACAACATACAATATACAAAATAACATAACACACACAAAATAACAAAAAATAACCAAACAGCCGGTTCATTTCTTAACATTAAACAACATTTCTTCATTTTTTATTATTTTTTAAGACTTTTGTTACATTTTTTTAGAAAATTCTTGTGTTCTTGAAATTATATATATATATATATATATATATATAGAATATATATATATATATATATATATATATATATATATATATATATATATATATATATGTATATATATATATATATATATATATATATATATATATATATATATATATATATATATATATATATATATATATATATATTTGAAAAGCCTGATAATATTTTATATCAGAATTTGCAATAGAAAAATATTATTCAATGTCGACTTCCAAGAGGTACTAAAATACAGATAATTGATAAATGCATTACTTTTTACTTAAAATGCACTCATGCTTCGTCTAAAGCGAATACGATATTTCAACTAACAAGTTTTCTTATCAGAGTTTAACGGTTATCTACTCGTATGTGTATATTATGTAAAGGTCTGAAATTGAAAAATAAAAATAATGAGAATCAGCAAAATTTCGAACCACAGTTCGCCAACAGGAAGGCAGTTGTCTGCTTTTGAATGTATTATCTCTGATTCTGAAATGGTATAATCACAGTTTATGTCTAGCAAAAAACTCGAACGGGCAAACGTTAGCTCTTTGTAGAAAAGGCGAATGGTTTGAGAACAGGATTTTTAAAACGAAGCCGCATCAATTTTGAAGGATGAGGCTTTTTGTAGTAACATTGTTTTTGTACCTCGCAATAGGCAAGTATTACTTTCGGATTTAAAGTACCTATATACAGTTTTAATTTGTTGTTATCATGATGTTTCATTACTTAGCAGTTAATAAGAGGAGTAGTATGAAACATTAGCGTTTCTGATCAATCCAAAGATGTACAAGCTTTTTATTGTATTTCCACATTTAAAAAAATGGCGTAGATTAATAGTTTTGAATACGTCTAATATACTAACATAACATTTTCATTTCTGTAAATTGTGTTGTTTGGAAATAGAATTTAGAAGTCTGTTTATTTCTTCATGTTTAAATAAAATAAATTTTAAATGTATTTTACGGTTTGAGTCGTCTGTGTGTATTGTTACTTAAGTATTATTTCGGTCTTTATCACCATGTTTTTAAATTTCAAGGATTTATTATTCTTTCTTCCCTTATTCATATTTACAGACATTATGTTGAACTGCTCCTGAAGATTTACAACCTGGAAGAAGTACTTTTGTTGTAAAATTTTGACTAACATAGCCAAACTATAAACCTCTGTTCTAAAGGTGGCATTAAAAATAAAACAGTAAAATGTTAGAAAGTCCCAAACTTTGTACCAGGTAGTACATATTCTGATTATTTTTATGTGGGCTGTGGTTAAAATTATGTTTTTAGTGCCATATTTGAACAAGCTATACCAAAAACAAGACAAACAATTTCATGGAATGGAGTTTTATTGAGATAAATACACCCAGGAATTGGAGGCCGCGGTAGCTCAGTTGAGTGAATAACAGATAGTCAGCGGGTTTTGCCGCAGAGGGAGCTCCTGAGAGGGTGCTCTCTATCTCCAAAATGACTTAATTACTGAATAGTTACGCGATGTTGTAGAGTTGAGAGTTCGAAACTAGGTCCGACCCAAGACCGTCGTGAACTCGGGGACTGGGGGCACATTAAATATGTCGTGGCCTTAAATGACCTCACGTTGGAGTGGCGTATAAGTTTCAGCTCAGCTTAGGTGTTGACCTCGTCATCTGACCGGGGTTCAAATTTACGAAGTGTTGTTCCCGGATCATAACCAATAGCACCGTTGTGTTGTTCAAGTGACATTTTAATTACCTACTCTCCAATATGACAGGAATTGAACCCTGTGCAAACTCGAAAATTGCCTAAGCAGTGGGCAAAACCGCTGAGTTCTTTAATACTATTATAAGTATATAAAGCACATATTTATGCTGATCTTCGAAAGAAATTGAAACAAAAATAAGCATAAAATAATAAAAAATTAAATATTATAACTATTTAAAGAATATATATATATATATATATATATATATATATATATATATATATATATATATATATATATATATACATACATATATATATATATATATATATATATATATATATATATATATATATATATATATATATATATATATATATATACATATATATACATATATATATACATATATATATACATATATATATACATATATATATACATATATATATATACATATATATATACATATATATATACATATATATATATACATATATATATATACATATATATATATACATATATATATATATATATATATATACATATATATATATATATATATATATATATATATATATATATATATATATATATATATATATATATATATATATATATATATATATATATATATATATATATATATATATATATATATATATATACACACACATTCAAAGAGCGAGATACATAGTGAAAGATTGAAACACACGGTGTATGGCTGAAAATTTTTAAAACGGCTTAAATTTCATAAAAACCAGTGTACCATTTTAGAGTTTTCAACTTTTTTCTTGAAAGAACTTCAACAGGTTTTGATGTTTCCAAAAATTGGTTTCATCTTTTCCTTCAAAATTAAGTTCACATCTGATCCATCCTTTTTCATTCAAGTTCTCTCATTCGTACTCTGTAAAAGAACAAAGTAGTGATCAGTATTCATACCAGTTCTGTAATGAATATACGTTCGAAATACTCATGAAAATTAACTTATCTATTATCATTTTTTTTTCTCGTTACAGTTGCTACTGGAAATTCACTGCCTAGGCTTGGTTATCCGAGTAAGTATTGATACGTTCAAAAGAATTACTATCTTTCAAACTACAAATCTCAAAAATATAACGTAAGAAAAATAATTAGGTTTTTTCTAGCTGATGATCTGTGGTTACCCTTATTTCAGAATTTTTAGTTGGAAAGACGCATGTGTACGATGTTAGCATCAACCTCACAGCTAAAATTCCTGGTATGCGTCCACAGGTGTCCAAAAGAGTCCTGACAATGCAACTAAACGTTTATGCTGAAACTGAGAATAATCTTGTTCTTTCAGTAAGTTTCCTATTCGTATAACTTTCACCACATTATAAATGTTAAAAATAATAAATACAAAAACATTATCAGTTAATGAGATAAAAATTAAAAATGCACTTGTAATGTTATCAAGAGTATGGAGAAAATGTAGTCGTAACTAGAATTAATTTAACTCTGATATCTATGTAAGATTTCTGAATCTAAGAATGACATTTATCTTTAAGTAAGTTTTCCATTCGCTCTCGTAAGTTTGAATCAGTATGTATCGCTTCCTCCAAATAGATAAATATTAAAAGTAATAAATGCAACAAAATATTAAATAAGATTAAACTTTTAAAGTAATAATTTTAATTAATAGTGATACTTCTATAATTCAATAAGGTTATAAAGAAAATGTAATTTTATTTATACCCGAAAAAATAAAAGACTGGAATATCCCAATTATCATATACTCAAACTGTTTACTATGCTCATATGTTAAATCGTCGTTCATGTAATCCGTTAATTTGTGATTTTAATAACTTAAAAATTAACCATTCTACATTTTTATGAATAACGGTAAGTAAATTTTTTTAGAACTTAATAATTAAACTCAATGAACAAAAATGTCTTTGATAAGTTTTATTGTCCGTAGGGACACACAGATTGTGTTCACAGTCGTGAAAAGAGAATTTATGACAGTATGGGTATACCATGATGGTAATTTTATCATTCAGCTCCCAAATGCATGTAATTGAAAAAACTTATTGATTAGAGTGCCGTTTTATAAAACATACCATAACATTATATCATTAAATGTTAATATTAGTTTTCAATAACTTTTCAAACAATGTAAAAAAACGTTAATACGATTTAATGGCGTTTTTACTAGTCATGTAAAGGCTCTTTTTACAATGACAGATGTTACGATACTTTTGGCATACGTATCTAATGCATCAAACTTTAAATAGCAAGGTCTCTAGGGTAGCTAAAATCATACACACACAAATGATAAAACAGTTCTTATAAGTTATATAGGAAAATATATTACTCAGGATATATACTGATGCTGTGTTATTTTCTTTAACAGATACAGAATGTTTTAGGTAGTGGATCGCAGGCATCTGTGAGTAGTGATACCGATGCCATCGTTCTGACACCAAATAAAGTTCTGGATAGTCACTTAAAAGTGCCTATTAAATGCCTTTATCAAGATGGGGAGGTAAGTTGTTTTTTAATCCCTGTCACAGTAGAATTTTGTTGGACTAAGATAAGATCTCTATTAACATAAAATAATTTGCATGGTTGTTAATTCAAGTATCATCATTGTTCTATTTTTGTTTTAATATTTCACCCTATAGTTTTATGCCTTCTGTGAACCCTAAAGCTAATATTTTGACGAATCAAAAATATATAATTCCAAGGTTTACGTGATTAACAAAATTAAAGTATTTCATAACTTTACTTGATTATTATTAACATAATATTATTAAACCCTTATTCTTGAATGATTTGTTTTACTTATAAAACTTAATATGATATATTATGTGATTTTAAATGAAAGAGTACAATTTATTAACTATTGGAAATTGAAATAACAATGAAACCTAAATAAATTCCCTTCTTATACAAAATATTTTATCAAAAAATAAAATTAGTTTGGCGTTGTAATATGTATAGTGGTAGGAAATGTAGCAAGAATTGATGAAGTATATTTGTTTAACATTTAGGTTAAGAGTTATACGCTGGATCCCAAAGAAAGTTTGGAGTCTCAAAAAATTAAGAGAACTGTTTTGCGCAACTTGGAATTGTACATAGATCCAGAAGCACTGAATTTAGACGTCGAAGAGAGGCTTCCTTTTACGTACAATGTCACAAAAGTAAGTACGCATTTCCAACATTCAAATAAAAGACGTTTTAGTCAAACCCTCGGATGGTCACAGCCTGCTACTCAGTTAAAAAATTTTGTGTCATATTTGTTGATGAAACCGAACTAATGGAAAATTGTATGAAAATACGTCAAAGAAGAACTATTTGTGGGGCCCGGGAGCAGGAAGTAGCGTAACCGGGAGCGGGAAACTGCGACATACGTCGAAGAACAAAGTATTTGCAGAACAATTTTCTTTAATTTAATCAAAATTTGGCCGATTTTTTTTTTCAATTATAAGTTACTATATTCTGCAGTGCAAAGCGCGCTCCATGCCACACTTTTTTTCTTTTCTAGCTACGAAACAACCTACCTACACCGCCCAAATTACCCCAGAACACTTTATAAATAAAACATATTCTATGTCAATGACAAAATATTTATCTTCAAGAGTTATCGACAGAGTTGCAATTTCTGAAAGTATGCCTCGGCTTTAAATAAAGTAGGTTAATTAGTTTTTTAGTTTTATTATAAATATGTAATACATAGAGTTAGCCGATAATTGTGTTTACATCTGTTTTATTTTTATTTTACTGCAGTTTTCAAAATTCGGACAAAATGCCTGCAGAACAATTGCAATTGCTTGAAGTTGTGTTGCAGAACACTGAATATAATTCTGCACCTTGGTTGTAGGGTAAAACGTTTTTACACTCAGAGCGTTACATCTATCCGCTCTGCAACTTACAATATTCTTTGTCTGACTTCTAACCAAATTAGACCTTCTTTATCACCATAATAGTTCTTTGGATTATTTAAACCAATAAGCGTGGTTTTTTAGTTATTAATGGTGTCGCTTAATGAAAGCAGCACAACATTAATAGGAAATCATGTGACGCTCAACACGTTGGCGTAGTGTGGAAATTTGAACAGGTAGAGTGCTAGTTCAGGTGCTGACCTCGTCATCCTACCGTGGCTCAAATTTAAAAGGCGTTGTCTTTGAACCGGACCATTCGGAACCGTCGCAAATAGCCCCTTGAATTGATCCAGTGGAATTCAACTACCTATCTCGTGACGCTCAGAGGGTTAAGCCTGTAATTTCTATTATTTGTGCTTGTTAAAAGTCTTATTGAGCAGTGAGTTGATCAAGGGGATTAGAAATTACTTCAAACTTCTGCAGTTAATTTTATTTTTCTAACACAATTTTTATTTTATAAAAACGAATTGTTATCTGATCGTGGTTCAAAATGATAAGGTGTTGTTCTTGATATTTCCCTTCGGGATTGATCTCGAACCGTCGTCAATTGATCTTTGAGTTGTTATAGTATCTGACTACGTTAAAAAATATCGATTTTTTTCTCCAAAATTTCGAATTTTTTAAAATTTAATATTTTAAAAATATGAACTCTTCTCTTTCCAAAACTGTTTTTGTTTAGTCTCTAAATAAAACCGAAGTTGAGACATTTCAATTTGAAATAACCTTGATGCAAAGTTTTCAAACCGGAAGTGGTGTTTGTGCGCCGGAAGTTGGTTCAGGTTTCGTTTTTCTGCAGGATTTAAAAAATTTAAATTGCAGTTTATGATTTTTAGTTGTGCTATGTTCCAGCCAACATTTATTTTTGGAACGAATATATAAATATTAGTTTTCAAAATATTGCTTTTTTCTCTGAATGCTTTTTTCAACCAATTCATTGCACGGTAACAATGATAACTAAAAAAGTAATAAATATATATTTTTTGAAATTTGGTATTATGGTTCCCATATGTATATTTTAGTGCCTAAAGCAGGATTTTATGTGTATCTTTAATAGAAAAAAAATTATTAGTCACTTCGTTGCTGTCTTGTATAGAAAAATTTTAGAAATTCATATAATTTTTATGTTATTACTTATATTGCCAGAATAGAATGAAATTTAGCTTATATCCAGCTTCAGCCACTAGCTTATATAGTATTTTAAGAGTCATTGTGTAAAGTTTTATGTTAATATTGTGATGAGTGAGAAAATTGGAGTGTTTTTCATAAACATTCTTTTTTGAACAAAACAAGAAAGTTTTTGGCATTTATTTAAAAAAAAAAATTATTTTCAGAGTTTTTCTGAGTTAGAATGTGTTTTTATATGTTCATTCAACGTTTATAAGAAAAAAAGTACTATTGAATCACTTGAGAAAAAGAAGTATTCAGAACTTAGTCAGATACCTTAATTTAACTACTTCTTTTACCTCCATAAAAATGCAAGCCACAATTTACTTATCGATGAAAGGGTTGCGAGCAATAGTGAAAAGCCAATATCAAAGCTTTCGCAATGCCCAAAAATTAAAAATTAAATATGTGAGAGGATCAGATGAATTTTTGATTGTTTGACTGAGTGCTACCTTGAGTGATTACTTAGTTTAAAATGATATAATCTCTTGAATTCTCTTGATAAACCTTTATAATTTTGGAACTTAAAACTTGAAGGTTGTTCTCATGGAAAATTTGAAAGTGGCTTATGATTACATTGCTAGAAGCCCTTCAATAATATCCAATTCCATTTTTTTACTATTATTGCGGCCTGTCGGTTTTTAGACCTAGCGCCATAACCCAAATTCCAACATAATTTTTATTAATTAATTCCTAGATTTTTCATGATGCTTTAATTCTTTAAATGTAAAATCAACTCTCCAAGTTTTTATTTATCCAATCAATCTTTCTCTATTTAAGTTAATTCCTAGATTTTTCATGATGCTTTAGTTCTCCAAATGTAAAATCAACCCTTCAAGTGTTTTCGATAAGATATCTTGTAGATCACGATCTGATAAATTTTGCTAATGACGAGATATCTCGTCATCAACATACTGGCATTTTCTTTTGATTGACGAAATCAAGATCTGACCAGGTTTCTTCCAATTAAGAGATATCTCGTCCATCAGGGTTTGGTCAGTTTTGCTAACAACGAGGTAACTCGTCAATGAAAACACCAAGAGGGTTAAAATATATTCTTAAGAAACATCTAAGCCCCAAACCGTAGAAAATTTCCCGATTCTTTTACAAGTTCGCAATATTATTTTTTAATCATTAAACTGTATCTTTACATCTTACTGATCACATGTATCGAAACAACTATTTTCAGCCTTCACCAGCAGAGGACTATAATGTCCACTACGTCATCCTATCCAGTCCCTACAATAGGGTTTCTGAAAAACGACGTGTTTTCAACATAAGTCGAGTGGACAACTACGAAGAAGTTCCTTACCCAGCATACGAGACTCACTCAAACTTTATGGCACAAGGATGTCCGAAAGTGTGTAGAAGAGACAACATCGAAAATGCATTCGATGCTGGATGTCCAATGGGATATGAACCAGTAAGTTTTTTTCTTCTGCATCTCGAATATCTGAATAGGAATTTGCATTTGGATTCGTTAAGAGGACACAGTATCCTCTGAAAAATTGTGTTTCTGTCTTCATTCACAAAAAAAGTTTTCCATTACTTTATTCAAACACACATGGACTACACATTATAAATGAAACAAATTATATTCATTTTCTATATCAAAAAGAAGTTACCGCCGCCGCAGGATTGAAAACTGTGTTGTTTAGCTCGATTCTTAGACGGATTCCCAAAAAGTTCGGATCAGAAAAATATGAAATTAACATGGGTTGTTCTTGTGTGTGCCCTGGACATTTGTAAAGATCTTTTTTCAATGCGGTTATTAGTTTAGGGTTTATTAAGTGTCAAAGTTGAAAAAGCGAAATTACTTCCGCGAGTGAGCAAAACACATACAAATTTTCAGTCTTAAGCCGTGGTTTTTTTTAAAGAGTACCTATCAACGTAAAGTTTTGCTGCTCGTCGGGTTTTCTTAGAAATTTCAATTTGGTTCTTGATAATATTTTTTTTGAAATTCGGGAAAAATCGGGACACTTTCGTTACTTTTTTAAATCTGCCATATCTATATCTTATTACTATTACTTTTTAATTTTTAAAATATCGGAGTATACCTCAGAACGTACTCTTTCTTACAGTACAATTATTTTTGAAATAGGTTAATAAATAAATTCGGTACGATCAAAAGAAGTTGGTCATACAAAATTCGGAATCTTTGGATATTTTCGCTACTTTTTGTTAAAACTGTCATATCTACAGCTTAATGCTATTATTTTTTTAATTTGAGAACATCATTGAATACCTTGGCGAGGTAAGCGAGCTGGGGGCGGAGCCCCCTAGTGATAGAAAAATTCAATCAAAATATTTCAATACTTTCAAATTCCTACTCCTACAAAATTTAATATTAAAAATATTTTTTCTTTTGTTTTCCTAAAAGTATTTCCCCAAAACTTTGTGTATGGGTTTGCACATTGTACTTTTGTTATTTATTGTTTACAAATACCTTTATAGCAGACAACAAAAACATCAGCAAACTATAACAGTTTTAACTGGCTTTGATAATTTTTTTAACAACTATTATTTTAAATATCTTTTATTCCATGCAGAATTAGCAAATACAAAACAAGCAATCACCAAAAGTTTTAATTTGCTATATAAATTACAAAATATGTTTTAGCATTTTAAATACATTGTACTTATAATGAAAGAAGTTGGTCGGTTTCACGCCCTTATTCACGCCTTTATTAAAGACCATGAAATATCTGTTTTCGATCAATTTTAGGTTACTCTGTCCACTTATGATTTTAATATTTTCAGCAACAGACACTTATGAAGAAAGCTTTTGTGCAAAATCACAATTTAAGAGATTTTCGAGATGGAATTCTTGTGATCGACAGCGTGGAAACCAGAGAAACCCATGTCGCCGATGTCTACGATCAGAACATGGAGATATTAATGAAGTGAGTTTAAGAAAAAGTATATTTTATGCACTGTTCAAAGTCACTAGGATTGGGTTTTAGAAAATATTTTTGTTTCTATATTTCTCATTCATCGAATATGGAACTGCCTACACTTCTTTTTAGCGACAAGTTGTTTTTTTATAAGATCTCTTTTAATAAAGTGCTACAATAGCTTTTGCAAAGTGAACTAAAATGCTTAAATTTCATAGCGTATTAATTATTTTTATTTCCAACGCCCGACCTTCGGCTATACAAGGGTCTAACGGATTGCTATTTGTGAATGAAGACTCAACTAATGAGCCGCCGCTACTTCTAACAAGAGCATTCACTTATATCTATGACCGCTATATGACTACTATCAGTTAGGCGGGGACATTAAAATGGCCGATAACGTCGGCTAAGAGCAGGAATGCATTAGCTGACTAAATATCGAATTTTACAGCACAGACGAGTAAAGATTATTATTTTTATGTCAATAGTAAAAATATAAAAATTTTAAGTGTTTTATAATAGATTTTTAGATTTTCTTTCAAACCAAAAAAATGTTGCAATTTATTTCTCATCATCATGGAAATAGTTATTTATCATTGTAAAAGAATGCCTATTCTAAAAATGCTAGTTAGATGATAAAAAAAATTGCCTATTCTAAAAATGAGTTTCTTTTCTACAAACAGACGATAATTTTATTTGATTAAAAGTGAACTCGTATTCTTGAATTCTGATTTAAAAATAAGCGTAATAGGATGTAATGACCTTTTAACATTGTAAAAATGCAATTCTTAAAAATAAAAAGTATGAACAAATCCAACACTTATTTTTCTAGACTAGTTGAGACTGTGGTTTCCTTTGTTTCATATGATTTAATGTAATCTGAAATGGATACATGGAAAAATGTATCCATAATTGATTAAAGTGGGACAAGGAAAGCCAAAGGAGTTATCATCACTATTTTCCTTACTTAATTTTAATCACAATATCATTAACTCAAGCCCATCCCACATATCGCTCACTCCTTTCATAAATGTCATGTCTCTAAAAACGTGATTTTTCAGTAGAGGGGTTTTAAAGTTTAAAAGTAGATTGAAATGTATTAAAAATAAATATTACATCTGCTTTCTAGCGGCTAAATATTGAGCGGTGATGACAATCTTCCAGGTATATACTACTCTTTCAGAACATTCTGAAAACAGGCATAACTAAAAATGGCCTATTTTTGAGATATTACGTTGTTGAAAGGAGTGAGTATATACAATACTTACACTTTTCTTTCAGGTCTACGTTCAGATTAAAGGAGGTAACTACAGAGGAAGTGCCAAAGCCGAGTGGTCAGCCAGAATTTAAAGACTTGAACAACTTTTCTATTGAGATTAACGATAAAGGTAAATGATTTTAGGGATTTTTGAAGTTTTACTTTTATAATCAATGTTATGGACTTCATTTGTGTCAACAGTAAAGTGCAGATTAAATTTCTATAAGTGAGCGAAATATGTTTTGATGTTTTCATAATTTTTCCGTGAGTACGAATTAGCATGTATGTTGTAGAAGTATTTGTTGAATATATGGCTGGATAATGGAATTATTTTTATCAGCAAGCGTTAAATTAATTTCATCATTTAAAAATAGCTTTTTGAAAAATGTCAAGAACATGCCTAAGGCACATGTCCTGATAAAGTTCATGTTTAGACCCGTAGGGAAGTTGAGTGTAGGTGTGTAGTTTGTGCCCAATATACCTCTAAATTTAATGTAATATTTTTCAGAATATACTATTCTATGTTGAGAATATTGTGTTCATTGTTTCGTTTTTAATGTTGGGATGAATACAAAATTCGTATATTATCCATTCGGTCTCTCAAATCTGTCCATGGTTCGTTTCTGTCATTGAAGTGCACTCGTAGGATGACGTAGTGGACATTATAGTCCCCTGCTGGTAGACGAAGTTGGGCCTCACCAATCCTTACAAAATAGTATTTTGTATGTATGAAATGATACTGAAATGTATTATTTCATCCATTATTCTGAAAGGATAGGAAATTAAGAAAAAATTGTAAGGTGAATGTAAATTATGAATATTACCTTTCAAGTTTAAAAAAACCCTTTGCTTAGGAATTTAATAAAACTCTTTCTACCCTTTCTAGGTTGTATATCTTCACGTCGAAAACTACTACTCTTGTAAAAAAAACTCTCACCAGTTCTAGGCAGTTTCTTCTTTTACTTATAGATTTTCATTCTACCTTGGAATAATAGGACAGTTTTGTCTCAATGAGAGATCCGTCACAAGCCAAATTGATGAAATCTAGGATGATATATTTTGTTAAAATACTCGAAGGATTAATTATTATTTTTAGTATAGTTTTTGACGAACAGTATTTTCTGAATTTTAATGTTTGGCAGTACGAAAACTAAGGCGCTTCTTCGTTCTCTGTTTTCAGAAATCAACGATTTATGTGGTCGTCCAAATCCTAAGGTGGCTGTTGAAGTTGCAAAGAATCTTCTTCAAGAACTGTCCGACATCGTCATCAAGGCTGACCTCGAGAAGGTCAATTCCAGTCTTGACGTCGGTGAAAAACTCATTCTACTCAGGAAGACCTTAACTTTCTTGAAAGAAGTCGACTTCAGACACATTCAAGAAGGTCTTGTAGATTACCACAAATTAGGAAATGCCCAAGAAGTCGATAAGGTTAAACGGTATGTTACTTTTCTACTACTAGTTGTTTTTTGCAAGTAAGGATAGGTCTCCCCTGTTAAATCAAACTCTAATATAAGCTAATTCAAACTCTTGTACATTTAAAATAAATGTAATTGGGAAGAGGAATCCGTGAATTTAACTTTTTGTAGCATTATGTGAGAGTGGTGAATTGAGAGGTAATAAGACAATATTGCAACTATCAACATTTTAAGATTAGTTTAAATTTCACCAACTTTACTCTAATAAAAATACGAATTTTGTTTACTTTACTTTGTTCTTTGAATACATGCATTAAAGATATTAAAAATATATAATCTTTGTTAGAAAATTCTAAATTGTAGAAACAGATTCGGTATTTTTTATGGAAAATATAAAATGTCTATTAATATAATTTATCATGCAGAATGTGATTCAAGTAGTCTCAGGTAATATTTCGTAAGCTTTTTTACACACTTGTTCCACTTCGGTAGGATGGCAAAAAGCACAAATATTTTACAACTTTCATTAATTGATTGAAATATTGCAACATGGATTCTTCTCGTATATTTATTTGAATATTCTTTTACACGTTATTTTTATAACCTTGTTAAAAGATGGATACAAAACCCATACTCTGAGCCTCTTCCAATAAATTCAGGATGTTCCTAGTGTTAGATATTGGAAAACACTACAATAGTTTATGATACTTCCATGGGGTATTCTAGGTTCCTCCGTAATAAAATAATAGACCAGCCTCCCCCATGACTTCCATAATACAGACAGTTTTCATCCCTTGAATTTTTGTCGAATGCATTGAAATTTATATCGCGTAATCTTGTTAGAGAGTAAAAGAAGAAGACAACATTCCCTATTCCGATTTAATGTGCTTGGTTTTAGTTATAAAGACATTGCCAATTTGAAACAAACACAATGCAGATTTGAAATGTATTGAATTTTAGTTCACGATTCCTATGATTACAGTTATTCTTTTCTTATTGCAGTCAGATTTGGTTGGATGTGCTTCCTCTTATTGGAACTCAAGATTCAATTATCTTCATTACCAACATAATCCAGGAAAATATGAATGTCCTGCGTAAGGCTCTTTCGCTGTGGGAAGCTTCCTCCATGCTAAATGCTCTTCCTGCGAACATTTTAAATGCAAATGATCAGACTATTCACCAACTTAGCGTAAGTCTAATGCGATTCCTGTTTTCGTATCTAAAACTGTTATACATAATACTTCTAGACACCTCTTAAAGATAACAACTTTTGACATTTTGTGCTTAAAAATAGTTTTCGTTAAAAACTATTTTCATTTATGCGCAGAGAAAAACTGTTTTTTTAAAAAGTATTTTAGATGTTAATTTTATGTAAATGCATCACAAGTTATAGGTGAGCGATATTTAGAAACTAAACTAAATTATAAAATGTTTTGATCCTATGTACTTGATAAAATCAGCCGATTTTGACTGGATTTAATTTTTTGTCCAATTTGCAATCGACAAAAAAATTTAGTAAGTTTATGCCAAGAAAGACAACTAGCAGCAGTGTAAATGCAGTTAGTTTCCAACCATTCCATGTAACAAAAAGCCAACTAGTAACCATCATCGCAACGAAAGTAAAATGCCATGGTTTCTTATTGCCTTTCTTTCCACTTATGTTATTCAATGTTCTTCTTTGACAGTGCTCTTCCACAGTCAATCTTGGAGCTAAAGGTAAAATTTCAAAGCCACCCAATTTTGGTTTCTCATTGTGTCGATCACATTGCGATAAAAAATAGTGGGTGTTGCTATTCGAAATGTGTTAACTGTATCCGTAACCATCCTCGATTCTTCATATTTACGTAACTCCCGAGCGCTTACATTGAAGTCTAAATTGCTTGATGACGTGTATAACGTGTAGTTAAATAATTCACGAAAAATTTAAGAGGCATAGTCAATATGTTTTAATTTATTTCAAGATGTCGTCTCCATGGTTCTTTTCTCATCAACACAAGCCAAGTGATTATTCTCATCAGTTAACCCTCCTGGTGGTCATATCGACGAGATATCTCGTCATTAGCTAAACTAACCAGATTTTATCGACGAGGTATCTGATCATTGGAAAAACACTTCAAATCTCGATTTCGTCATCATAAAAAAAATTGAGCTATCTTAATGACAAGATATCCTTACTACCACGACAGACACGAATCTGCAGTTCAGCGATTGTCAAAAACTACATTTTTCGAGTCACCATTTCATGTTTTATGTTGTGATAATGCCACGAATCATCTTGATTCTTAGTGGAAATGCCGATTTTTATGAGAAAGCAACTTTTGAGTCCTAACTCTATTTCCCCCGAATAATCAAATCTTCGAATTTTTTTTAGTAGAAACGTCAATTTTTCAGATCCGTGCCTTTGGTGTGGTGGTAACGATATCTCATCACTAGCAAAATTGGTCAGATCTTGATGGATATCGATATCTTGTCGAAACCACTCGAAAAATCGGTACAGCTACACTCTACGTTTATGAGTGATGGCAACGGCTTGGCGATTTTTTTTTGGCGCACTTCTAGTAGCTAGTTACGATAAATTAAGGCAACCCATCTTTCGTTGCTGTTGTTGTGGTTTTCTCGGCAAACGGAAACTTTCAATTTTCATTTTGAATATTCTAGAAAATTCTTCCAAAATCCGTTAAAACCGTTTGATTTCATTGATTCTTTTGAAATTTTTTCTTTCCTCCCATTAGTTATTTTGTTTTTAAAATATCCTTTTATTGCATTGGTCCTTTTAAATCGTTTTCTGTGATACCATTGGTCCATTTATTTGTATTTTGACAGTTGTGGAATTTTTATTTTGTTATAATAGTTTTCACGAGAGGATTAAGAGTTTTGTTTTTTTGACCATTTTCGTTTTCATTATTTTTTTACGAGAGAATTCTGACGTTATCAGGTATTATTTCTTGCTTTTTTTTCTTTTGTAACTCTTTTTCTTTTTCAACATGCTCACTGTATTTAGTGTAATTGATAAGTTTCAGGGTATTCTTACCATTTGTAGCTTAGTTTCTCTGCTGGTTCACAAATGTGTTTTGATATGTGATTAAGCTTACTACTTTTTGTGAAATTTTTTTAAATATACTTTTTAAAACGTTCTGAAATGTGCTTAAAAAGTGTGTTGTAAAAAGAAAAAAAATTGTGACAGGAAAAGAGTTAAGAAATAATTCTTTCCTTGGCGACTTTAGAAGTGCGCCAAACAAAATCGCCAAGCCGTTGCCATCAGTCATAAACGTAGAGTGTAGCTGTACCGAAAAATCAATGTAATGCACACATACGAGCGTCATCTTTAGTGTACGGAAAAAAAACAATTGTTATTATCACGCATTATTAGCAACTCTTCATAGAGAAGCGGCATTTGTCATCCTTTAAAATGATATTCCAAAAAAAGTACTCTAAGTAATATTTTTTATGTTCTGAACAGAAACTGCTGGACCTCATAAGCAACCGCCAACAGCCTGGCTATGTAATATTCTTCTCTGCTGCTCACATTGCCGTGGCTAGAACAGTCAACAAAATGTGTGCGCACAAAAGGAACACTCAAGGTAATGAAGAATCACGATATGAATCGGTATCTGATAGATTCAATTTACTACCTCAGCGCTTCAGAGCTTTGAGTGCGAAAAACGTTTCAGCCGAGATGGCGTGCAAAAGTTTGGAAGTGCAGAGTTTCTTTGAGGTAAGTGCTTTTTTAAAATTTATATCACTGACATACTACGTCGCACGAAAATTGACGTTATTTACTTATTGTCGAATGGCAACAGTGGATAAAATAATGTAAAATTGACCGTTAAAATTCGTTCACTAATTTTTCAGCTTAGTTTAAAGGTACTGGGTTTGAGCAATGGAGATGAATGAGTTTGTTAAAACTACACGGAAGAGCGCGCCATTCGAACGACATTCTTTAATAGTCTGACGACTGAAAATAATGAGTGTGAGAGTTAGAAATGAGATCAGAAAATAAAATGAGAGGAAAAATAGGTTTAGGCCTAAAAAAATTGCGATTTTGAACAAGAGAATGGCATGACATACAAGTAGACCCATCGAAAAAAATGGTGGTAACACGACTGATGTGTACTTTGTGTCATGCATTTTATTGGAAATAAAAATTAACAACAACAAAAGTAAACGAAATGCTTTTATTTACTTTTGTAAAATTTTATTAAAGATTTCATTTCTGTTAAAACGGTAATGTGAAATGGCTTTTCCAAAAAAAACATGTCTAGTCAGTTTTATTGTTAGAGGCTAGAAAGAAATACACTATTAATAAATAGATTAAAATGCAATTCAAGTTTCTCTGAAAAATTTTAAGTTGTACTTTAGTACAACTTAGAAAAAAAAACTAATTAAGTTAGCCTAAAGTTTCCCTTGTTTTATTTATTCTTCCTGGTTCTTTTTTCCAGAATATTGTTAAACATCTAGATTCCACCGACGATAAATCTAAAAGAGCCATCTACATCGAGGCTTTGTCTCGCACTGGTCTTCAAGAAGCTTTACCTGTCTTGGCTCCATATGTCAACGGAAATATTCGAATCCTGACACCAAACTATGTGGATTTTCTGAGGATTTCAACGATAAAAGCGCTCCATACTATGGTGGATACTTATCCAAGAGAAGTAGGTACCATTAATAAAAAATATACGATATTATATTAAACTATGGTAGTACTATGGTATGATAAACTATGGTACAAATCTATCCATATATACTGTAGTGTAGGGGTCGGCAAACTTCTTTTGTAAAGGGCTAGATTGTAAAAATTATAGTCTCAGCGGGCCAGGTAGAACTCGAAGATATTTACAAAGGTAATTCTATTCGTAAAGCAACAAAATAAAAATAAAACAGCTTCAAAATTTTTCTGTTAGTAAGTGATTTTTTTACATAATTTTTATACACATTTTGCTGACACTTACAAAAAAAACGAATAAAATATTTATATTTATAATAAACGTATAAGAACAGGTTAAGCTTTGTACTAATGCGATGAATGTAATTGTTTTTTCTGTGATAATATTTCATCATACTGGAGTTCGAAGTAAGTAAGTACTTCCTATAATTAAAGTTGCTTGCAAGTGATTATCTGTTAATAATGATATGAATTGCGATTTTGCATACTTCATTTTCGAAAATGTCTTTTCACATTGGTAAGTACATAGAAATACATATATAAATCCTCGTGTGTATTATTTTAACTGACCGTATTTGTCTTCCGAAAGATATTTATAGAATTGGGTTTGATCCATTTCTTTAAACATCATTTTTAGCATTCCTCAATTGTACAGTCAAATGGATTTTGAAATATAGAAATGTCTGTAGCACTTGCATCGATGTCCGAAAAATGCTGTTGTATATGTAGGTTGAGTTAAAAAAATATATCCGCCGCAAATTGTTTTGGGTATGAGGATTTCGCTGATACTAGGAAATTTTTTACAGCAAAAAAATGGTCGAACTTGTTTAATGTGATTTGTGTTTCAAACAATGCAAATTTTCTGCGATATGACTTTAAGATAGAATACGTTTCCCATATGAGCACTGTTTTTCCCTTTAATTTTAAGTTAAATTAGATTAGATATGATGTCGGTAGCAAATATTAATTTCCGTAACCATTCATTGTTTAATATTAGTAGTTGTGGACAATTTTTCTGATTTACAAAAATTTCTATTACTTCTCTGACTGAAAAAATCCCAATAAAACTTTTCCATTGCTGAGCCATCGAACTGTTGTATGGTAGGACAAGTCAGTATATTCGGATTTGATCTCTAATAAAAAATCAGGAAACTGACGATGGTTAAGTCTACGAGATCGAATAAAGTGAACCGCTGACACAACTGGTTCAATAACACATTACAAATTAAGGTGTTTCTCACAAAGAACTTCCTGATGAATGATACAATGAATTACCAGAAATTTTAAACATTTAACTTCTTCACAAGCCTTAAAAATTTGTCCAACTAATCATTTCCCTATTCCATACACAATTTTATCACCATCAATTGTGACACATTTTAATTGATTCCTTTGCAAATTGTGCCGAGAGTTAGCTTTTTCTCAACTTCTTTGAATATATTTTTGACTGTAGTTTGTTCCATGCAGATTTTTCTTTGAAGCTAATTCTTCAGTCACCTCAAACTCAGTACTGACACCTTGAATAAACAGCTGCATTTGGGCATTATCAGTAATGTCTGTAGACTCATCAAGAGTCAAAGAAAACCACTTGAAATGTTTTGCCTTGTCTTTAAATTGAACTATTGATGTGGCTCCCGATATCCTCAACTCTTCTAACAATTGTTCTCGCCGAAAGACTGACAGACCAAAACAAAAACTTTTTCTCTGGGCACATTTCTTCGGCTGCTACGAGAAAACATGATTTAATTAATTCACCATCGGTAAATGGTTTCCATTTCGTGGCTAATAAATAAGCTATTCCGTAAGCTCACTTTAGTTATTGCTTCATTACCATATTTTATTTTTACAAATACATTGCGTTGTGATGAAGCATTCCGTTTTAAACTTTCCAATTTTAGCGAACATTGATTTTCTGTGAGTTTTGAATATTGTGTTGCACTTGGTAATGACGTCGTATATAGTACTCTTTTCGCACAGCTAATATGTCATTACATAATAAACACAATACTTTGTCATTTAATCCTATGACAAAATAGTTCACATTCTATTCTACTTTAAAAGCACGACATTCGAATTTCAGTCTTCTCTTTGTATCTGGTCTTGAGAGATTGACATGACTACGTTGGGTAATAAATAAAATTACATAAAATGAAAAGAACAAATATCACAGAGCTCCGTGGCAGACAGTACCATGTGTGCCGCTAAAGCAAAACTCAGTTAACTGGCAACACTTGTACTACGACAACGACAGACGATAGAATGCAAATATGCCAGTAGCGCTACGTGCGGCCATTATTCACAACTTATCAACTCGACTATCGGCCGTTGCGTTACAGCGTGCAATTTAATTTATTTTTAAGTTTTTCATCTCAAAAAAATATTTACTTGCGGGCCGGATTAAAACAGGTAGCGGGTCGGATTTGTCTCGCGGGCTGTAGTCTGTCGACCCGTACTATAGTGGATAGTTACCCAAGAGAAATAAGAACCATTTATATGAAATATTTACAGTTATACAAAATAGGGATTTGTACGGCTTAAAGAGTAGCGAATTTACGAGTTCAAAACTCGAACCATTCAATCACCGTCGTATACATGGGGACGTTAAATCTATCGTGGCCCCAAATGTCCCTAGGTTGGCTTGCTGTGGAAGTTTGAGGTGCCATCTCAGGTGTCGACTTCGTCATCCGACCGTGGTTTAAAATTACGAGGTGCTGTCCTCGGATCTTTCCCTTCGGTGGATTTGCCGTCGTCTATAGCACATTATGTTATTCCAGCTTGAAGTTAATTCAACTATCAACCGATCAAAGGCAATTCCTTTAGCTATTAATATGAACTGCTTTTACTTTCTTAGGAAACTCGGAGATTTGAATACACTGTCCCACTAAAGTCATTGTTAGCACAGCTCTATATAAATTTCTAAAGAAATAATTCTGATTGATTTAATTATCTACGTTAATGAATCATTGAATCAGGCTTCACAGAGAAACATTCTCGTGTGTCTGAAAATATCGCATTTGCTATACTGTTTAGACAGCATCAGAAGGATTTTTCTGAAATCCGCGAGCTAACTATTCTATTAAACACATTTCCTGCGTCATAATTTTCATTTATTCAGATCGCAAACGTAGAATTTGATAGGTGTAAGGGGGGTGTTATGTATTATTAATGTAACAATTAAATCCAAAAAATAAAAATTGTAATTTGTTCGTACCTTGTCCATCAAGGTCTGTTAAGTTTGGCTAGTGACGGAATACATGGAAGAGATAACCAACAGGAGGGTTAAAACCCAATCTATGAAGAAGTGACTGGGAAATATCGAGGTTTCTATCAGTTTATTTTTTGTTGTGCTGCAAATCAGACATGTGCAAGTTGACTTGAAATAGATATTCTCTTTTGTAGGTGCAGCTTTTAGTGAAGCCAATTTTCTTCAATCAAACCGAGTCATTCAAAGTCCGAATTCCGGCATTTTCCTTGCTTATAAGAAGCAACCCTTCCCTAGGACTTCTTCAACAAGTGGTCGAAGCGACGTGGAGAGAAAGGAGTGCAGAAGTCGGTAGCTATGTGACTTCAGCATTAGAAACGTATGGAAACTCGTCCTTGCCTTGCATGCAGCTCCTGTAAGTATAGTCTCGTATTTTTTAAAGATCCAGTTTTTAGCCTTCAAATTCAATTCAGATATCGACTACGACTTCAAAGCGTGGAGGATTGCTTGCAAAAGTTCGTGTTAGGTGATCTTTGCATTTGCAAGGAATGTGGGGTATAAAGAAACCAAATAATATATTTTTAACCATCTGCAAGAAAATTGTAGATCTTACAGTAGAGAAACAGTAGGGCGAACATAACTTGCATCTTGTAAAAATGGAGCCAGTAATTTTCTGCACCAAGACTACACATTCTGCATATTTAAATAAATATTTAAAACGAATTTTTTAACATCAATCTCTGTGACTAATAGGGACGTAGTAACTTATTAATTTCCTCCAATATAGCATTTCTTCGTTATACCATACATAGTTGTTGCCCTAACCAACCAGCTCATAAAAAACTGTAGTAAGGTGTTAAATTTCAATCCGTTTCGGGAACAATTTTAAATATGAAATTTTCAGGAACTAAACTAACGTGGAAAATTTAAGCAAATTTACCCTAATTAGTAATTCAACATAGAAGGAGGTACGAAAATCGTGAAGAATTAATAAAATCTCACAAACTTTACCATTCTCTTCCTATATATATATATATATATATATATATATATATATATATATATATATATATATATATATATATATATATATATATATATATATATATATATATATATATATATATCTTGATAAATAACGATATATTTAATCTAAACTCAAAGTGTGATTTTCAAGACATGCAATTAGTCAACTACGGATAAATTTTTGCTAACGCAAACTATGCAAACATAAGTAATCAAGTAGAGATTTTTTCCCAATATCATTAACAATTAGTTGTTTTGATGCTTGATTCAAACTTTTAAAAACTATACGAATAACTTATTTTAAGGAAATATAGCTGACCAGGACTTAAATTTTGTCAGTAGGATTAGATGATTATATGTATGTTTAACCGTCGAAAAACGTAAAACGGACGTTACGAACGTCGTCTATCTACTCGTATTATATTTGAGTTACTAAGTGCTGTTAAAAAGGTATGAGTAGAGAAATAAAGTATGAATGATTAATTTGATTTAATTGTGGATTAAATTGTTTGATGGTTTTGTTTCAGCGCACATCGGATAAAGAAGGTTTATTCCCAAGCTAAGCGATTCGATATAGGCTATCAGCGTTCGAAAAGCCTTATGTGGAGCCTCTTCGATGGTAAGTAATTAAAATGCATGTTTCATCATCAAAAAGTTATAGTATGCATCGGAATTCGTCCTATATTGAGAGCAAATTGAAATAACATCTTCCAAAATTTTCTCCTTCATGGTATTACCGACATTATAAATGGGCTGTTAGTTCTCTGGCGTTTGGTTAAACAGACTCTGGGTTTCAATTCCGGTCTTGACATGGAAGTTTGTAGTGTCTCAGAAATTACTTTAAGTCTTAGTCTCCGTTCTAATTAACCCGCATGTAACAAAAAATGACCGAAGGGTGACGATCCAAAATTTGGCCCTTACATTGTTACGTATTTTTTTTTGGTCAGCAATATAATTTTTTCGACGGCCGGTCCACCAAAGCGAAATTGTGAACCATATCCGAATTGATCTCCCACAGTAGCCAATAGCCCTATGCATTGCTCCAGAGTGTGACGTAAATTTAACTACCTTACCTAACCAACCAAACTATAGGTGATTGAATATTAATTTTGGTGTATAATTAATGCTAACATGATAGACTAGTCGAGTGATTTAAAAAAATTACAATAAATGAACACTACCAACACCCACTGTGTTATTCATTCATGATCTAATCATAGATACTAGACAGGGCATGCGCAGTTAAATTTTTATACAAAGCGGATAAATCCACTCCTTACCACATCGGCCTTTTTATACTAAAGAATCAAGTTTGAAACAAGAATGCTGATAACCTTTGCTGCAAAGTTAGAGCACGTAACCAGCTTATATATAAAAGAGCTAACAGTTTTTAAAATTTCACACTACAATAAGAAAGCTTTATAACTTCTAATGGTTTTGTTTCTAAAGTATTCACGGACAATAAAATTTTGAACTAAATGTGAACCATTTTTAGAAAGACCAAATTATTAACCAACATTTTTTTGCTTTTAGATATGCGAGAGTTTGGTCTTGCCAAGCACTTACAGTACTCAGCAAATAACGAATCAATTATTCCTAACACCGTCTACGGAGCTCTTGAATACAACGTGGACAGTTTTAGAGACTATATTTATCAGGTAATAATAAATTATACTTATTTTCCTAAATATGCGTAAAATTATAGATTGCAACTTTAATTCTAAATAATGAAATGAATAAATGTAAAAATAATTACTAATATTCAAGTATGCTAATTTTGCAATTTTAAAGTTCCTAGTTAAATTAAACTTTTATAAATTGACTTAAATTAAAACTTAAAAGTCAACAATAAAAATACCGTTGAACGAAACAGATTTTATAGCTTATGTATTTCGAAAGTGATATGAAAATTTCATTTTACCTTGTAAAGGGTTAACGTTATTGCTTAAACAACAGTGAAGCAGTATATGAAATATCTATATATATAAAACACTAACGTACGTGGACTCGAAATCGACGTTATTTGTGTATCGTCGAATGGCAACAATCAAACGTAAATAAAATAACCCAGATATTTTGAATTCTTGCTGTTTTTAAATAGCCGAGGTCAATTTCTATGCAAAGTAAGGAATTAAATTGTAAAAATTTATGTTTGAACTGACTTCTTATTTCTTCCTTTGATGTAAAAGTAATTTAAACGTAATTTTGCTACCCGGTATCTGGCCACTTCAGAATTAATGTTTGCTTTTTTAATTTGATTTAGAATTCCGTGTTTGCGTATTTGAGTTGACTGCGAGGGTGGAGTGGTCGTTCACGGTAAGAAGGCGATTTGTCGCCAAATATGGTAACCTTCACCTTTTGCAGATTTTCTTCACATCTGCCGTTTTTGTTATGGCAACCCTATCTGCTGTTACGAAATTCAGCCGCCATCTTGATTTGGCGACAAAAATTAGTTGGCGACAAACATCTTACCGTGAACGACCACTCCACCCGAAATTCAACACGTTTGAATAGATACGTACGTATTTTTTCTCTTCGGAATTTTGCATTTTTTCAAGGATTGGAATTTTATTTTTGTTTGCATTATATGTTCTGGTATATTACCTATTGTAGAAATATTATTTAGGAGTTAGATTTTAATGATATGTCTATTTCCTGCAAACTATCACTAGACATGTATAATTTTGTAGCGGTATATGTATATTTCGACCAACTTTCCTTAAATATTTGATTGAATACGCTCGCAATGATTTGAAGAATTGTTTCATAAAAATAAATAAAATATACAAATCAAAACATGCTTGATTACGGTGCGTAAAAAAAGTTTAAAAAAAGCACTATTACACACCGCCGAGCGCTAGCCGGCGCAGCCCGGCTAGTACTTAATGAAATACGAAACGTCTCAATAATTGTGGCCAGATACTTAACCCTTTTGGTCGTTGTCTTGTCTAGTTGCCTCGTAATTAGAAAGAAACCAACATGATCCTGATGGACGAGATATCTCGTCATTGGAATAAAACTGACCAGATCTTGATCTCGTCATCATGAAACAATTAGCAAAATCTAGGAAGCGAGGTAACTCGTCATTAGCAAAATTAGTCAAATCTTGATGCACAAGATATCTCGTCGAAACAACTTTTAGAGGGTTAATTTTCTCTTTCAAAATGCAGAGAAATGAAATACATTTATTAATATTTTTATTCATGTTTAGAGACCTTAAGAACTAAAATTTTTGTAGAACAAAAAAATGTTTCAGAGTTTTGAACCCATTGATTTACTTGTTTCTTATTCTAAGAGTTAACTTTTCAATGTTTTTAATTAAACGTTGAAAATTTAAGTTAACGAAATAATAAAACGCTTAATTTTTCTCTCGTTCCAGTATTCTATCCTTATCCAAGGTATCAGGGCAAGTAACATCTATGATCATATTCTCCAATACTTTGGACTCAAACCAGCAGAACCTATCCCTGATGCTACAGTACAAAAAATATTCAAGAAGGTGGGTTATAATGCTTAATTGTGAAACCATTAATGTTTAAAATGAGAGCTTAAGAATCTTACAAGCACGCCAAATTAAGTAATTTTATAAAATTTAAATTTAGAAAAATTATAGAGCTTGAATATGCTACTTTCATTGCTTACTAACGAATAATTTTGATCCATGGTTCTGGTAATAAGTAAGATAATAAATTATTTTCTTTAAACCAATTCTTAATGTAGAGAGGATAAATATTCAGAATAATGAGAAGCAAATATATATTTTGTGATGATCCTAGTTGATAGACAAAGCGAAAACTGTCCCTATCTTGACTCCTTTTAACTTGAACTCTACCCGATCCAGCTTATTAATTGGCATAAAAATGTATTAATTAAACATTAAAATGTTTTTCATACACGCATCCAAATAATAACTAAAGTTGTATTTAAATGTTATAACAAAATAAAGACCCCTTCGTTCATCATTGGATCAGAACGATTTAATTTAAAGATACTATTCGATAGTGAAGGACAACCTCAAAACAATTCATACAGATAAAACTTAAAGTCTTCAAATTAACCCCTTGGATACAGATTTATTTGAAAAAGTTGTTCGGATTATCGTTTGCACTTTAGTTCCTGTTATATTTCGTACTATAGTCTGTACACTAATTACTGTTATATTTTCGTATAATTTCGTTTGATGAGAATGGCAACGTTTGATAAGAATGGCAACAGTAAAAGAGAGATCGCACAGCCTTTTGATCTTAATTTTCATTCCAAAAAAGAATGTCTGATAACGCAGCCGTGTAAATATTTCTATGTATGGAGTCAAATTAAATAAAGTGTATTTTTGTAGAGAAAACGATTGAATAATTTGATTCAAGGAGAGTCTCGTAACACCAATTACTCTTGCCATGAACAAGAATGGAAGTGTTTAATTTTGTCCTAGTTTGAATGACGAATTAGACTCGTCATCCGTAACTTAGGCAAAACAACTGAATGACGAGTCACAGTCGTCAAATGTACCAAAGGGGTTAAAGTGAATGACATCCTCAAAAAATTCATACATATAAAACTTGCCGTCTGCAAATTAAAAAAATGCACACTTTTCTAATTCACACAGGGAAATATTCATCTTCGACACCAAATTTTGAATCTATGTGAAGAATTATTTTTGATGGCAACAAACAAATAAATCAAACTAAAAGTAAAGATTCTACTTCCACTACCCAAATGCTCTCAAATGGTACATATCGAGGTTACTTTAAAATATTGTCTATCACTGTTTTGCGACGCTTATGGTTTATACAATAGCCGTTGTGATCAATGAACTTTCAACTATTATTTGGAGATTCATTCTTTGTAATGTATATCGGCAAAGGTCTGAAATCGTATTCGAAAAACACGTCAAGCTCTGTCACGTCCGAATCCGTACAGTACAGGAAACTCGATCATCGGAAGAAAAGCTACCTTCATCTGAATTTAGTTTGGCAGGAAAAAATATTGTATCAAACATTGATCTCTTTTACTTGACATTGCTTGGTGAAGCTTGACCAAATGCGACTTTTGCTCCATAAAATTCAATCGTCTAAGCAAACATTGACCTCGATTACGGAGTCATTTGGTCCAGCCGTTTCTGGATTAAGAGTTAGCGTTTGGAGTGTTACTGTTATTGTTCACAAACTATAGTTCAGTATCCAAAAGAATTTTTACTCAAATTGTTCATTCCGTTAATATAAAAGTTAAATAACACTCAAAAAGATTTTAGTAAACAATATGATTCATGAAATTAATATTGGAAAAATATTTGGTAACAACCTTCATATATTTTAATGGAAATTGATTCATGGATTTCGTTTACAAACTGCAAAATTACAGGCGGTAGAAATTCACCATATGCTTTTTGCAACTAGTAAAGATAAAGTGAGAAAATTCTCTATGAAAAGAAAAAATTCAGTGAAGAAAAGTCCCTTTTGATAGCTGCTATCTTTGTATTTGTTGTACTATTATGTGCAAATTGAGGAGCGTTTGGGTATTTTCCGCAGATGCATGTATGAAAATGCGAAATTTAAATTAACACGCCTTTTAAAAATGTCTATAGTACGATTGAATAACATGATCTTCACATCCATCTCAATAAATTACTTATTATCCTTCCCTACAACTAGTTAGGCTTTATGAACTAATAAGTGTTATGTATATATTATCAATTTCTAAATAAAAATTCAATACATTTGAAGAAAGCAATAATGAGTCGGTTTAAAATCAAATTTAGGTAAACTTAGCGAGCAGGGAACCAGAATTATGGAGAATCAGCTTGTATCACAAACTGTTTTACACTGTATCCTTCAACTATTTCGATGGTGATGATGCTAACGTTGAAGATGTTCTCAATATCGGTAAGGTATGATTTCTTTGTTACTAGGAAAGTAAAATAATTCAGAAAGAAAGCTGATTTTTATTCACATGATTCTTTAAATCATATATTCCACTAATCTATTCCTAACGACATTTTCAACTGAATTGAATCCTCAGGGTCACCTCTTTAGGGGTGCGCTATTTGAAATTTTCGAAATTTCTTAATTGTATCTGCAACAACTTATTATTTGTATAACTCAAGCGTATCTTGAAGTCTCTATAAGCATCATTTCGATTTGTTGATAATTACGGTCTTTAGGGGCTCGTATATAGGGGGAAAAGTTATATATATATATATATATATATATATATATATATATATATATATATATATATATATATATATATATATATATATATATATACTAACTAGTGGATAATACTGTTATATATGGATATGTGGATATACTAACTAGTGGATAATATATATATATATATATATATCTCAATATTCAAGTAATGTCTTCAATACAAGAGATTTACTTCTCAGACTAAATGTAAGGTAAATTTGAATAGCAATAAAACCTAAGTAGTTTGAAAAGTACATTTTAAGTTGTCTCAATTATTATAACCTTTTAAGAAACAGTCTTGAACTTTATGTACAGAAAACTGTATTATAATTTGTTTGTAATATATTTTCCAAGTTGAAATTTCACAGTAAAAGAGATATTTTCCCTCGGGACTCTTGGGAACAGTTAACTACATTCTTTATTCACCTAAATTATGGGACCCTATTAAAATCAAAGACTTAAAAACTCCAATAGTACACAGATTTGAAACTGATTAAGTATAAAAAAAGTAGAGAACATTTTAAATACATTATGCACTATCTGCTCCAGATTGTTTTACAACAGCAAATTTCAATCTTTTTTTTATCTCATGGTACACACCAACTAATTTCTCAAATTCTATGGGACGTGAACATAACATTATATATATTTTTTGCGGTTCTGTCAAAAAAATGTGGATTATTTTGTTTGATTTATAAGAAATAATAGTAATCCTCTAATTTTATGTTCCAAAGTGGATTTTCGAAAAATCTTTTGAAACAGTTTATTTACACGTGTAATAAAAAATTATTACTTAAAATTCTTTATGCAGAGTAGTGCTTGAAATTATTTGTTAACATACTTTTCAAAAGTCCAAAACTAAACTGTTGAAATGAAATTAATGTTGCACAGTTGAAACTACATCACCATCCATAATGCGCATGTTACTTTAGAAAAATCTGTACATTTTGTATTTATTCATCTTATTTTTAATTTTTTGTATTTATTTTTAAATTCAATTCAAATTTTGATGGTCTTTTAACAGGAAAGGGATGCTTACATGTTTAACCTACTTTTCAGTTAGCGACCACCTTCTCCATTATCTAAAGCCAGATGCTGAAGGAAACCTCGAAGGCCGGCTTGTTAAGTTGTACATGCCTTCTTCATACCGAACCAAGGCCGTTGGGTACACCTATCCCAGCCGCATCCAATTTGAAATGGAGAACCCGGTACTTACCTCTGTCAAATTCCACATAAAACAGGAGGTCAAAAAACACACCAAATTCACCTTCTCAGTGGAGCCAAGGTAACATTTTCGTGTTTTTCGGTCATAAAAATTAGGCCATGAGAGTAATAAACCATTGAATCAATTTGTATTTCAGATTATATAATTTTAGCATGCTTAATCTTAGCATTTGTAGTCAATTTGATTCAGTGCACATCGTGTGTTAATTTTCATGAAATCTTTTTTAGACAGTTTAGTTTTACTTCTAACCCCAATCTCAAAATACTCAAATGGTCTATTTTCTTAATTAAGTCAATAGATAGTAATTAAAATTTTTGTAATCCTGCCATCTTATGAGGGTATTATAACCCTTTCAGTGCGGTGAGACGTCTAATGTCCTGTCTTCTTGAAATGGTTAAGATTAGGTATACAAATATTCTAGGGTACATCAAAGTTCTTGTTAAGGCAAAATATTATAGATTTAGGTACATAAATAATAATTTATCATTCTCATTTGATATTCTGATGTCTAGGAATGTTCTAGATGAGTCGTGAGGCATAAAAACCTAACACCCTTTAAAAATTACATTTTTCGTATGTGTAGGATACATTCATATAAGTTATAGGTGTTAAACCTCTTGGTGGTTGTCTCGATCAGGTTTCTCGTCATAGCAAAATTGGTCAGATCTTGTTGGACAAGATAAAACCACTTGGAGGGTCAATTCATAAAAAGAGAGGGGACCCGATTGTTATTGATTCCTCGAAATGTAATTGATGTTTCGAAAATAAACGATGAAGTTGCTATCTAAATCGACTAAGATCGATTTTTCGTTATGTCCGTAATTAAAGATTCGGGTACAGGTCTGAAAATATTCCAAAATACTAGGGAGTATCAATAAGTAACTCACATAATGCAAAAAATAATAACAATAAAAGCAATTAATGACAATAGGAAACAGATATAAAAGTATTACCCATTTATTACTTTTCCACATAATTTCCATGCATGTTGAGGCATTTTCCCCAACGATGGATCAGTTTGAAAATCCCGGTCTCATAAAACTCCGTCGGCTGCGTGAAGAGCCCCCTGCGCTCGGCCGTTTGAGTGCCGTCATCATAGTCAAACTTCTTTATGGGTCCAAACAGATGGAAATCGGAGGGTGCCAGGTCCAGGCTGTACGGACGATGCTCCAAAACTTCCCAACCGAACCCCTGAAATTTTGCACGAACTAGTCGAGACACATGCGGACGAGCGAGGTCGTGCAGCAGTCGAATGTGTTGATTAGTCGCACTACGCTTTGGACCCATACTGAAGTTCCTTGACGGTAAGAAGTTTGACTCTGACGACGTCACTCAAACGGGCCGTGCGAAGGTGAATCTCCTCGCAGCCGACGGAGTTTTATGAGACCGGGATTTTCAAACTGATCCATCGTTGGGGAAAATGCCTCAACATGCATGGAAATTATGTGGAAAAGTAATAAATGGGTAATACTTTCATATATTTTTCCTACTGTCAATTATTGCTTTAATTGTTATTATTATTTACATTACAAGGGGGCTCCGCCCCCTGATCGCTTACGCTCGCCAATCCCCTTAATAAACTTAACTTAACCCCTTAATAACCCCTTAATTAACACACTTAATAAACCCTAAACTAATAGCCGCATCGGAAAAAAATCTTAATAATTGTCGAGGGAATACGATGAAGAACAAACCATGTTAATTTTGTTTTTTTCCGATCAGTACTTTCTCGGGAAACCGTCTAAGAATCGAGCTAAACAACACAGTTTTCAATCCTGCGGCGGCGTCGGCGGTAACATTTTTTTAATATAGAGAGATGTGAGTTACTTATTGATACTCCCTCATATCTACAACTTAAGCGCTCATTTATTATTATATTATTTTGATCGTTAAGAAATTAATTAATACATAAAACTATTTACATTTTTCGTTTTTCTAGTATCTACTCCTCTACATTATACACGAACCGAATATTGAGTCTGGGAGACTGTAATAACCTCGGTGTTTACCACGAAAGTAAATCTGCCTTGACGTTCTCTTTCGAATTCAAGCTAAGCATAGAGAATTCTGGGAAGTTCAACGCCTCATATAGGTTCCCACATGTCCCGCAGAAGATCTTCTCGTTGCACTCGGAGGCTGGAACCTACATTGCCAAGGAATCCGTCCTGCAGCTAAATAAAAACAAAGTTCCAATCAAAACGATACCAACATCTTTCAAGGTAAACACAAAATAATTGGACTTTATTTTAAAAGTTCAGATTTAAATTTTTTTTTAATTATATTCAAATTGAATAAATAAAAAATGGATAAAGGAAAATTATATTATGTTACATTATTGGATCATATAGAAAAGACGGTAGCACCAGCCCATTTGGTAGAGTCCCGGATTAGCAACTGGAGAGTTGCAATTTCGAAACTCGATCATACCCAAGACCGTCGTGTTCGTTTAATCTGTCGTGACCTCAAACGTCTTCTCGTTGGGGATTAGTGTGAAAGATTGGAGAGTGGGGTGCCATCTTAAACATTGATGTTTCCATCTGACCATGGATCAAAATAACGAGGTTTAGTACTTTTCCCTTATGGATTGATCCCCCACTGTCTCTAATGGGGCGAGTTGTGTTGCTCCAACGAGACATTCAAACTTCCAACAATGTCAAAAAGTAATCAACCGTTATGACATCCTAGTTCGGTCTATTCCCCACAGTTGAGCATTAACACAAAATTCGACATTTATCAATTAGTTAGTAACGAATTGACCCGATGTCAACCTTTGTTGGTTACCCCTTTCTTATCACCTCCTACACCCTTTCGCATGTGCCAGACCGTAAATTCCTCCAACGGGTTGGAAAACGGTGCAAGTACGATTACTGGCAGTTATGCATCAGAACGAATTTGACTTTGACATCAATATTGGACCCGCAGGCAAGTTTTGCTGGTATATCCCGCTTGCTTTCTATCTCCGGTATCCTCCTTTGGAACCAGGTAGGAATATTTGTTAACCCTGTTCAGTCTATTTCCGTAACTTTATTTCTGAGGTCAGTTTTCGTGGTAGATAGAAAGCAGATATTTATCAATGCCGTGATGTTTATGTTACAGAGACAAGGAAATTTTAGCATGATCGGATTTCCGCCATTTTCGGCCACAGTTCTCACTGAAGACATGATGGAAGAAAAACAGGCATTCCCACGAAAGTTTAAGGAAGCCTTGCATTTTATAATCACCAAATACCGTAACAGCGGTTGGAGGAGTAAATCTGTTGAAGTTAGTAGAATTCCCGTTGCAGGGTTGTGGTCAGAAAATACACAGGTAAGAAAGATAATGATTTATAATAAGTTATAGGGAGAAAGTGTGTTGACATCACCAGAGTACTTTAAGTGGGTTACACTGTTACATATGTATATTGTTACATTGTTATATATACTGCATGTCAAGTTAAATTTTGAAGTGGTGGTTAGGATCGCTATACTTGTTTTACACTAGAACAGCATGGATGCGGAGTGGACCACCCCAGCCTGTGATGAAAGAAACTTTCAGCTCTCATGACCATCACTGCTTTTTTATCGCTGATCTACCAGCATGGTCCAATCTGTATCCCCATTGTTCGAATGTAAAACAGGCTTAAGTGATTCAAGACCTCCATGTGTGGAAAAATCGCATTACAAAATTCACTATGCACACCATAGGTGTATTGAGTGTATAGGTTCTGTGTGATTCGAGTTCAGTACAATTCTTAATCAAACTATCATATATGAGGAGCAAAACTGTATTGACTTGAGATGTGCAATTAAACAAACAATTACCAACTTTAAGAATCGGACTTTGAAAACGATACAAATTGTGTGTAACATATGTAACTAAATAATACAAAGTTGAAACATGAAAGTACGAAATTGTAAGGTAAATACCCTTCCACATGATTCAAGTTCTGATCTTGTGATCAGTTAGATGACAGAATGGATGTCCATTTGTTGAAAGGTAATAAGCTCGTCAAAGAAATGAGCTACTATAAGTTAATTCATGTTTTGCGAACACTTCAATGTGATGATTTTTTTTCTCCAACTCGTAACCACTGTTTTCAAAAACGAAGGATAGACTCGGAAGCAGAATCCGTTTCAAGGAAGCCGATTGTGGACACTTGTTTTCGTTTAACTTGCCCTAATTTATCAAATAGACTCGTCCAAAGCCACCGGTCTCAAATGCCAACTTACTACAGCCGGACAAGCTAACAACATCACACACACCCGTGTCTAGTGAGACACTGAACCAACTTAACCCTCTCGGAGGTTGTCTCGATGAGGTATCTTTCGTCATTAGCAAAACTGACCAGATCTTGCTGGACGAGATACCTCGTCATTAGAAAAAAATTATCAGATTGGGATCTTGTCATCATAAAAACATCGGTAATATCGTGATGACGAGATAACTCGTCATTAGCAAAGTTTTCCAAGTATTGATGTACGAGATCTCTTTCAAACCACTGGTAGGGTTAAATGTGTTTGGGATGAATAGAGCACATCACCGAGGTGGCTTGTCTGTATAGAATGTTACAGCATATTAATTACATCTATACAGTAATTACATACATCTATATAGTAATTACAGCTATACAGTAATTACATCTATATAGTAATTACATCTATGCAGTAATTACATCTATATAGTATATACATATATACATTAATTACATCTATACAGGACTTACATCTATATAGTAATTAGATCTAAATATTAATTAGATCTATATATTAATTACATCTATATAGTAATTACATCTATATAGTAATTACATCTATATAGTAATTACATCTATATAGTAATTACATCTATATTTAAATTGTACAACTATATATTAATTTCATCTATGTAGTAATTAGATCTATATATTAATTACATCTACATATATAGTAATTACATCTATATATTAATTACATCTATATAGTAATTACATCCATATAGTAATTACATCTATACATCTACAATATTGAACCACACCTCCAAGCACGATACTCTTTCTATAAACTCTCACACTTATTAAATAGGAGCAACTCAACTCATCTTTTGTTTTGCGGATCCAACTAGAAGGATGTCGACTTTGAGTAGTCGATTTTTGGAAAGGTGTGAATGCGTGTTAGGCGAAGGCTTCCATACGCAAAAGATGAATGACGATTGCACTGGATGTCACCACCTACCAACTTGTTATCGATGCTGTCGCTTTCAGTACCGCACGATAAACTTGGAATCAGAATCCAGGCTAAAGACCTCAGTCGAGGAAGCGTTCGCTAGCACTTCTACCAATACTCCTAATTGAACCAATACTCAATCACTGCCTAGTGACTCGACTGCTAATTCGGGCGGTTTTTAAGAAGGGGGGTGAGACATCCTTGGCGATCGTCATTTATACTGTTTAATATATCAACCTTTCCATAACCAGAGAACCTCATGGATTTCAAGTCTTACTGTCTAATAGACTTCGTGAAATTTTTTTATTTATGCCACGGAAGATGAGTAACAACCAACAGCAGAAACTAAAGTTCAACTTTGTTATAAATGAAACTTGTTTAAACGTCCATGCAGTAATGTGTTGGGCCGTTGTGGCTCAGTGGGTATGCCTTCTTGCAAATAGAAGACAGCCCGGGTTCGATTCCTCCCTGAGTTTATATCTCTTTTTTCTATGCTAGTAAAACTTTCTTTGTGTGTGTATGCCCTTTAATGGATGTTGTATGTCGTATGTTTCGCGTAACACGGCTAAATATGGCTCTTCTCTACTATTATAAAAGTAAGTGTTTGTGTGTGGACTGTCCTGACGAATCTATGACACTTGCAATAATGAGATTTGGCTCACAGGTAGTCAGAATTTTTTGTATCGCGAACTTATTTTTAAATTTAATCTAGAACATTTTTTTTAAATCAATTTATTAATTTTTTTCACCCGTATATCTTCCGTTCCGGAGATTGGAAGAAGAAACAGAATTTTCCTATTTTCCCCTCTGACGTCACGTCACAATCGTCAGTATTGACTTCAGCCTTTGGAACGATGCCAACTTTCTTTCACCTTCCGTCTCATCGCGTTTAAATGGTAATGCGTAGCAATCGGGGTGGGCGATGGTACGAATATGGGAGCATCAGACAATGACGTCACGACTTTTACATTCTTCACTGCTTTTTTTCTAGATCAGCGATCGTTAAAGATAGAATGAAAATTTCAACAGATTTGTAATCTGCGGAAATTTTCACATTAGATCGATACCTAAAAATATGATTTTCTTTAAAGAAATCATTTTTAAATTGTTACTTTTATATTCTTACCCATACGAATTTAACCTTCGCTGTCGAGAAATCAACAGATTCCATTACCTGCGCTCAAACAATTCCAGCAAAGGAAAGCAAAACAAATAAAAAAAAAATTTTGACTGTCATTGTTTAGTTCTTTTTTGTAAAATCGGGATCGAAAAAGATTTTTTTGAAAATTTCAACGGATTTGAAATCTGCGAAAATTTTTATACTACACTCTATAACAAAAAAATCGACGCACCAAGAAGGAGTTGTCTGATGGAGACAGAAATTGGCGGATAGGAAAATTATGTACAGAATAGAAAATGATTACAATTTCAGAACAATTGAATGATTTATTTCAGAGTTACAGTAACCAGCTCAATAAGGTGTTGACCAGCCTCTAGCCTGGATGCTAGCTGCCACACGGCGTGGTATAGACCGATAGAGCTCCCGGATGGTCTCCTGCGGTATTTCTTGCCAAATTTGCTCCAATTGTCGGACTATGTCATCAACATTCCCTATCGGATGCAGTCGCCTTCCCATCATATCCCAGACATGCTCGATGGGAGAGAGATCTGGTGATCTGGCTGGCCAAGGAAGTTTTTGACAAGCTTGAAGATAGTTCATAGCAACACGTGCCGTATGTGGTCTGGCATTGTCTTGCTGAAAAATAAGCCCAGGGTACTGCGAAAGGAACGGTAGCAAAACAGGTCTCAGAATGTCGTCAACGTACCGCTGTGCGTTAAGTGTACCTCTAATGACGACCAAAGGGGTCCATCTATCAAGGGAAATGGCACCCCAGGCCATAACTCCTTGTTGAGGGACCGTGTGGCGTGCAATAGTGAAAGCAGGACCGGCACGCTGCCCTGTGCGTCTCCAGACTCGTTTTCGATGATCGCCAGGACACAGTTGAAAGCGGGATTCGTCGCTAAAGACTATACGTTCCCAGTCAGCATCATTTCAGCCTGATCGAGCCAAGCACCACTGTAATCTGGCTCGACAGTGTGCAGGCGTGAGTGGCAGGTGGTGTAACGGTCGGTACGAGCGTAGATTTCGCTCTCTCAGCCGTCTGTGAATGGTCATGGTGAACACTCGTGTGTGGGTCGCACGACTGATGGTTGATAGCGATGAATCAGGCGCTGTGACAGCTGATCTGTCAATCACTCTGTCCTCGCGATCTGTTGTGGCCCTACGTCGTCCGCTACCATCATGACGCTGAAATCTGCCATTGTCCACCCACTCTTGCCAACATCTTCTAATCGCCGCATCGCTTCGACTCACATGACGAGCGATTCTTCGATTTGCCCAACCTGCCTCTTTCAATCCAATGATACGACCTCTTTCAAAGTCTGAAAGTTGCTCGTAATGAGCTCGAATCCTGCGGCGAGGCATTTTTTTAGTCCTTGAAAGGTATTCTAAATCGCAATGCAGCAGAAATTTTTAACAACTGTTCAAGAACAACTCCTTATATAAATCTGCTGGATGCGCAGTTCCGATGAGCTGGAAAGCGCACTATTCATTCATTGGACAACAATTTTTAATCATTTGCATATTTGGTGAAAACATTTTTGCATACGAAATTTCAAAGCAATCGGATGATTCCTTCTTGGTGCGTCGATTTTTTTTTTGTTATAGAGTGTAGATGGATACCATATACGTTGGATTTTCTTTTTATAAACTAGAGGGCTCTAGCCACCCTGCTCGCTATCGCTCGTCAAAATTCAGGCTCTAAATTCATTATCCCGTTGAACCACAAGACTCGCTATCACGTGACTCGCTATCTACCAATCACAAAGCGAATAAACCTGATAAAGACCGAAGGATTTTCTTTTACAATAGAAAGATAAATTTTCAATTAAATATTTATATTTTCGCAAGAGACTGTGACGTCACGCCGATTGGATCTCTTCGGAAATCACCTTCTGTTAACGAGCAATGGTCACACCTGACCCCACGAAAAGACCTGTCACGGACAACACCGTGCTGGTATGCTATAAAATCCAATCCAACCGACCAAACAGTAGTGTATACATCCATGTTACTTTGTGATATATATATATATCTATAATTCGTAACATTTTGACTTTTATCTCTGTCAGGTAGGCATGAACATCAGTTTCAGTCGAACCTACAAGTCTGAAATCATGTACCAAAAGACACCTATCGACCAACTTATCCGTGAACTGGATATAGACCAAATCTCGGAGAAGGCAACAGTGAAATCTATACAGCAGGAGGGGTTGATTTTGTACAACGCTATAGATGAAAGCATGTCTCATACAGAAGATACATGGATTTTCAACATTAGCCACTCCGAGAAAGGCAACACGACATCCTTTACAAACTTAAAATTCATCCATAAGTTCACACTCGGTCGAATGATGCACGTGATCCGTTCTCAATTTAGTAGCAAGTTGAATTCTATGACAAAACCTGCAGAGGTGAGCATTAATGATTTATGAAGTATATTTAACGATAGTGCAGTAAAATATTCTCGTATTTTTGTTTCTCCTAGAAAATGTTGTTATCGTAAATTTATTTTCTCTCGCTTTCTTGTTCTATGTGGATTTTTGCGTTGTTTATTTAGATGTTCGTTGTTTCGTTTTTCAGTTCCGTTTTCATATTTTTAATCCTTGGTGATGACACATGCATTACCCTACAATAATGGACCGGACGCCAGTGGATATGCATAAAATCCGACTACTTGTTTGGGGGTGTTTTTCGTGGTATGGCCTGGGACCTTTGCATGTTGTTCCTGGTTAACTGAACGGTGACGCCTACATAAATATTTTGGACCATCAGATTCTTCCTACGCTCTGGCAATTTTATGAAATGGACGAGTGTTACTTCCAGGACGATAACGCTCTGTTGTTACAGCTACACTCTACGTTTATGAGCCGTGTCTTGGCGATTTTTTTTTGGTGCACCGAGCGAGTTGCGATAAATTAAGGCAGCCCATCCATCTTTCGTTACTGTTACTGTGGTCTACGTGGCGACCTTGGCAAACGGAAACTTTCAATTTTCATTTGGAATATTCTAGAAAGTTTTTCTAAAATCCGTTAAAATCGTTTGATTTCATTGATTCGTTTGAAATTTTTTCTTTCCTCCCATTGGTTATTTTGTTTTTAAAATATCCTTTGATTGCATTGGTCCTTTACAATCGTTTTCTGTGAAACCATTGGTCCATTTATTTGTATTTTGACAGTTGTGGAATTTTTATTTTACTGTAGTAGTTTTCACGATAGGATTAAGCGTTTTGTTTTTTTAGACCATTTTCGTTTTCATTATTTTTTTACGAAAAAATTCTGACATTATCAGGTTGTATTATTTCTTGCTTTTTTTCTTTTGTAAATCTTTTTCTTTTTCAACATGCCCACTGTATTTAGTGTAATTGATAAGTTTCAGGGTATTCTTACCCAACATTCGTAACTTAGTTTCTCTGCTGGTTCACAAATGTGTTTTGATATGTGCTTAAACTTACTACTTTTTGTGAAAGTTTTCAAAAAATATACTTTTTAAAACGTTCTGAAATGTGCTTAAAAAGTGTGTTGTAAAAAGAAAAATATTTGTGACAGAAAAAGAGTTAGGAAATAATTCTTTCCTTGGCAACTTTAGAAGTGCGCCAAAAAAAATCGCCAAGGCCGTTGCCATCGCTCATAAACGAAGAGTGTAGCTGTTCCGCTCCGTGTCATGTTACAGCTTCTGTCAAGCAGTGGTATCAAGATATGGATGTAAAACGTCTTCCATGGCCTACTCAGAGTTCCGACCTAAACCCCATAGAACATTTGTTGAACACGAGTTAGAGCGCCGCTTATGGTCCAGGGAAACACGTCCGAAATCTACAGCTGAGCTGGCGACATTCTTGCAGCAGGAATGGACAAAAATACCCATAGTTGTGTATCACAACCTTGTTGAAAGTATGCCCAGAAGGGTTGCTAGTGTAATTGCAGCACGTGGGGGACCATCCCCCGATTAAAGCATGTATTATTTCCCTTATACTATCACATCTTTCTGTCCGGTCCATTATTGTAGGGTAGTGTATAATATGTATCTATCAGTATAACATACATAATATCTATATTATGTAAAAATATAACAATTTCACCTTCAAACTTCCTGAATACCCTAACCATCCCTGATCAAAGCCATCGGGCGTTAAATCACCCCAATGACAAGGGCATATGATGCACCTGTGGCCTCACTTTTGTGAACTTCAATGGTCACTCAGAAAGAATAACTACTCGATGAACGAGGCGTTTGTCCTCGGTACGGTTGCTATATGGTATAAATATTAATGTCCTATTTTCTGGGGATACTATTCTTACACATATGGACGGGTTAAAGTTACAGTGGTGTAAGTCACTTTTTCAAGAAAAAAGACTGACTACCATCAGTTGGCAGGTGAATGAAGACGACTTACTTCACGTTTTCTGTTGACAGATTGACTTATCTAGATCTGGTTTCTGTGTCTAACTAAATATCTTTAGTTAAATTTAGTTATATTATATCTGGTTTCTTTGCCTGTCTTTTTTTTTAAAGTGACTTACACGACTGTAACTTTAAACAGTCCATATATAGGAAGTGCGGAGGTGGCGGAGTGATGAAATGGGCGGTATCATTATGAATGAACGTACCGAACTTTACGTGTTCAAAAGTGGAACCCTGAATGCTCAGCGTTATTGCCAGGGATGTCATTATTTCTCATGTACGCAATTTGTGTGATGTTATTGGAAATTGCTTAATTTTTTATTGGATATAGGACCAGTTTTCATCGTTCGGTCTGTGGATGTGGATAACCTGCAGAACACCGAAGGAATCGATCGAATGGAGTGGCCTACGTAATCTTCTGACCTCAATCCCATAGAGCATTAATAGGAGGCTCGTGTAAAACGAAATCCCCTACCACGTACCAAAATAAGTCATGTTAGGAATACTTTAAAAAAAGTGTCAATAGCGACACTTTCATAAAGCTCGACGAAAAAGTCTCACGTTGGAAATAGTTTTTATCGATGGTTTTTCAAACGATAATGTAAAAGAAAATGTTTTCCATCAGATAAAATAAAAAATTTTCTTTCTGATTTTAAAGTGTACTAAATATTAGAAAGCACAGAGGTTTTGAGAAATTTTACTCAATAAAAACATAGTATTAATTTATTTAAAAAATAAGCAAAAAACCGAAGTGTTTGAAACAAGAGGAAATAAAAATAAAGCTTGCAAAATGTTGATTTTGTTCAAAATGAAATGTAAACTCGTCCATAATTACGTACTATAAATACTCCTGTTGGTCGGCTCAGCTAAAACGTGCTAGATCTTGATGGACGAGATAACTCGTCATTGGAAGAAAACTGATCAGACCTTGATTTTGTCATCATTAAAAATTTGTCAATATCTCGTCATTAGCAAATTTTTTCAGTTTTTGATGTACTAGTTATTTTATCAAAACCGTTTACATTTTTTAATACCTGTACATTTTTTAATACCTGTAAATCATAGCTAAACGTTCAAAGTTTGTAATTATTTGATTGCACAGTTTTTTCCGTTAAAAAAAATCCCCACAATGCGGTAGTTTTAGCGAAAAAACGAAATTCCCTTAACCCTTCTTTGCATAATGGTGGAAATTTCCATCATAACATTGAATGCCCAAAAATTATATAAAAGAACAAGTTCACTTTAAGTGGATCGTGTCTGGATACCTTTTTAATGTCCATTGCATAAAAAAAACATAGCTGTCAAAAATAAGCAAGTGTCACTATCAGTAAAACGAGCTTGAAGTTGTCATTCCGCTGTTTGTTGTAGTTGCAACAAACGTATGACTTCGTTTATAATTTTGTTTTATTATATTTGAGTTTCTATTGCTAAAAAAGTGAAAATGAGTGGAAGAAAGGTTTGTAACATGTGTTTCTGTTATTTTTAGAGCAATTTCTGAAAAAGTTAGCGTTTAATTTAAAAAATACCACATGATACCATCCTATTGTTTTTTGCTAAATTTATACTATAAATATATACTAAGATTTTTTAAACCATTTTTCCTTTAATTTTGAACATGAATTATATCACCTTGATTTATTTCACCAAAAAAGAAAAAATCATGCAAAGAAGGGTTAAGATCTTATTCCATTGTTTCTTTCAGGGTAGCATAGACTTCGTCTCAATATTATTAGGTCCTCCAAACATGTTTAGATATAACGACGCTACTTATGATCATCTAGTAGGAATGATAATGGTTGGAATTACTCTAGGGAAAGGTGGTCCCTTCGAAAACCTAAAGTGGTCTCTCAAGGTGAGTAAATGTATAGTTTTATGTAATTTAAAAATATATATATATTTTTAAAATTTTTGTCTATTGTTTTAACCAAAAATCACGAGGACAATTTATAGTATGAACTTTTAGAAGTTAATTAATGCAAAATTGAAGTGATTTGTTACAAAATATTAAAAAAAAATTTCAATTTTGCTCAACGTCAAAATTTTGGCATTTTTTCATTTTAATAAAAAAAAATTTAAAGTTTTGAAAATATAAAATGGTTTTTATAATTGCAAAATACGATGTTTTCAGAAAAATACAGAAAAAAATTTCAAAACAAAAACTTCATAATTGAAGATTTTAGAATTTTGAGTCCCGAACACCATTAAGGGGCCGAAGATATAGGAATAACAAGGGGAGATAACGGGGTTGTAAGGAGGATTTTGCAGGACCTACCATTGAAACCTTTCATGGAGGGTCTTCTTGGCCATATGTGGCCTAGCGTTGTGCTGGAAAAGCACTATCCCATCCGAGAGCACTGTCCCATCCTGCTATAAATTTTTGTAGCATGCAAATTGGATAATTGCTCTTTGTGTTGATCTGGAGTAATCCATCCTGCAACAAACTGCGGAAACAACTCTCCAGAAATGAGGATAGTGATACAAAGTAGGGATGCGACATCGATGTCGATGTTTTTGTAACATCGATGTTTATACTTGTCGATGTTTTATTTTTAAATAAAAAAAAGTACAATTTTAAAAATAACCTTGCAGCATAATTTTCATAATCAGCAAATTGAACATACTTTTAGATCAAAGTAGCCAAGGATGAAGGTTCTGAAAAGGAGGGATGCGACATCGATGTTGATGTTTTCAAAACCTTGATGTTCTATAAAAAACATCGATGCATTGGATCCGGTGTCGCATAACTAGTTGCTAAACCAGTTTTAAGAAATGGAGGAAAAAGTTTAAATACACTGAATTTTAAAAACATCGATGTTTAAAAACATGGATGTTTTTGGGGCGATGTATTATCAACATCGATGTTTTAATTTTGAACATCGATGTTTTGCTGTTGATGTCGCATCCCTAATACAAAGCCGTTAAATACGCATGTGCAACTGGGAATACCACCACGCGATCTGTCGGCTAACACATTAACTCACTGGGATTTAATACAACCCTACTACACTTAAGGTCTACTTCTTTAATATAAGTTGTAATCTGAGTGCAATCTAAGTTGATCAGAAAACATGATGTGATACGTAGGATTCATAGAACGTACTGTAATCATTTCCTGTTGACTATCAAATCAAACTGTCTTCCTTTTAAGCATGAATAACTAGTGAACCACTATAATTCGACAGAAAAATTATTCAAAGTGAGAGTATGTGTTGGTGTGATTTTTATATTAAGTAGTATTAAGATTGATAACTGCATATTTAACGCATTTCTTCCGTGATAGAGTTTAATGGCTTTTCAACCACTTAACTGGACTCTCAACGAAGAATTATCATCACACCTTGACTTTGAACATTTTCTACCAGAGAGTCACAATGAATGCCTACGTGATAGGGAAATTGGGAAGTCAATCTCTGTTCCATGCTTGACAGCATTTCGAGAAAGAACGTTTATCAATCACTTGGTTGAGTTGAAAACCACTACAGCTAGCGTAAGTATTTGATCATGCTGCTATATTAGTGTTTAAAATTTATTCCACAGATATTCTTTAATTGACAGGCAAGGTTCAGGAATAAAAATACATTCCAATAGTTTTATAAAATCTTGGACTTTTAGAATGTGAACGTTGGTGTGATGTTGAAGTTCGGTGAGTGAAGTACCAAATTAAGTGCTCGACTCGTAGACGAGGAATGTAAGTAAACTGAACATTGAAAATGAGAGGAGCTATAAAAAGTGATCAACATGTCAACTTGTAGTCTCGTGACTGCTCAGTAAAAATGTACTTGGTTTGTCGATTTGAATTCTTATCGCTTCGTTTGGCGATATGGCATCTTTTGACAAGATAAGAGTGTGAACGCGCATTTCTATATATAATTGCCGACCAACCAGTCTAGTGGTTAAGGTGTTGGCCTCTGGATTGGAAGGTTCCTGGTTTGAATCTAGGGTCAGGGCATGGATGTAAATAGTGCTGTCCTTTGTTAGGGGCAATGATGGTCCTCCAACTGGGTGCTCCTTCACAAGTGGCCATCACTTCCGGCCTTGTAGTGGCCAATAATTTAGTTCATATGTGCCCGCCATTGGAAATATATATATACACTTTATAACAAAAAAAATCGACTCACCAAGAAGGAATCATCCGATTGCATTGAAATTTCGTATGCAAAAATGTTTTGACCAAATATGCAAATGATTAAAATTTGGTGTCCAATGAATAAATAGTGCGATCTCCAGCTCATCGGAACTGCGAATCCAGCAGATGTATATAAGGAGTTGTTCTTGAACTGTTGTTAAAAATTTCTGCTGCATTGCGATTTAGGATAGCTTTCAACGACTGAAAAAATGCCTCGCCGCAGGATTCGAGCTCATTACGAGCAACTTTCAGAGTTTGAAAGAGGTCGTATCATTAGATTGAAAGAGGCAGGTTGGGCAAATCGGAGAATAGCTCGTCATGTGAGTCGAAGCGATGCGGCGATTAGAAGATGTTGGCAAGAGTGGGTAGACAATGGCAGATTTCAGCGTCATGATGGTAGCGGTCAACGTAGGGCCACAACAGATCGCGAGGACAGAGTGATTGTCAGATCAGCTGTCACAGAGCCTGATTCATCGCTATCAACCATCAGTCGTGCGACCCACACACGAGTGTCCACCATGACCATTCACAGACGGCTGAGAGAGCGAAATCTATTCTCGTACCGACCGTTACAACACCTGCAACTCACTCCTGCACACTGTCGAGCCAGATTACAGTGGTGCTTGACTCGATCAGGCTGGAATGATGCTGACTGGGGACGTATAGTCTTTAGCGACGAATCCCGCTTTCAACTGTGTCCTGACGATCATCGAAGACGTGTCTGGAGACGCCCAGGGGAACGTGCCGACCCTGCTTTCATCATTGCACGCCACACGGGCCCTCAACAAGGAGTTATGGTCTGGGGTGCCATTTCCCTTGAAAGCCGGACCCCTTTGGTCGTCATTAGAGGTACACTTACTTCACAGCGGTACGTTGACGACATTCTGAGACCTGATTTGCTACCGTTCCTTTCGCAGTACCCTGGGCTTATTTTTCAGCAAGATAATGCCAGACCACATACGGCACGTGTTGCTATGAACTGTCTTCAAGCTTGTCAAACATTTTCTTGGACAGCCAGATCACCAGATCTCTCTCCCATCGAGCATTTCTGGGATATGATGGGAAGGCGACTGCATCCGGTAGGGAATGTTGATGACGTAGTCCGACAATTGGAACAAATTTGGCAAGAAATACCGCAGGAGACCATCTGGTATCTTTATCGGTCTATGCCACGCCGTATGGCAGCTTGCATCCAGGCTAGAGGTGGGTCAACACCTTATTGAGCTCGTTACTGTAACTCTGAAATAAATCATTCAATTGTTCTGAAATTTTAATCATTTTCTATACTGTGCATAATTTTCCTATCCACCAATTTTTGTTTCCATCGAACAACTCTTTCTTGGTGCGTCGATATTTTTGTTATAGAGTGTATAATTGAGTGACAAAAATGGTGAAATCTCCAGTTTACTATAATGTGGCCCAGACCAATCCGTTTATGAATCAATGGATAGGCATCTTTTTCCGTCCCGTGGACCAATCAGATGTTGAATGTTGGGTTCCAAAAGGCTGGCTGAAGTAGTATAAGGGAGACGTTGCTATTATTTTTGATCACGTGATTCTAGGCATATAAAAAGGTTACCATTGCTCACTCTACTTTCATATTTTTCCATGCATCGACCTTCTAAAGAAATAGACAAATCATATAGGCGGGGTCGCTGTCGTAAGATCTCAGGTCAAGTCACGTGGGCTTGCGAATCGACTGTGCCGATTGTCTATCGAAACTCAGACTAGTGTCTTTAATCACGCTGAATAATCATTTTAAACTATCAGTAATTTATCCCACATCAGGATTCATGCTTTTTCTCACTACCACATTACAGATCTTTAAATAGAAGAAATAGCATGAAGCTCCATCTATTTCATTTGAAAGCTCCGGCGTGACGTAAATTTAACTACACTCATTTCCATAAATTAAGGATAATGCCAGCCCTGGCATATAAAGGTTCAGAAACAAAACAAACGCGACTTATTCATAAAGCCCATTTATTAAACAAAAGATAAAGAACAAAAAAGATGGTCTATGTGTGATATCATTCATAAAAACTACGTTTTTTTCTCACTGGAGCAATTACAAAAAATATCGACCTTACAAAAACTTAACATGACATGGTTGGTATGATGGTTAATACATAGTATGTCTCTCACACGATGAAATACAGTCCGAAACAACGTCTAGGCATGCTGAGAATCAAATTATTGAGCTGATCTTGGGGAAGATCTCACTCCACTCAGCAAACAATGCTCTACGAAGTTCCGATACACATGTCGGAGGTGGTTGACGAGCTGAAACTCGTCGGCCAAGCATGTCCCACACATGCTCTATCGGATTCAAGTCAGGTGAGAATGCTGGCCATTCCATACGGGTTCAAGGCATTAGATCCTTAGATTCAAGGCATTCGTTTACAATGTTTGCACGGCGAGGACGGGCGTTTTCATCCATAAACACAAATTATGCGCCCATGGCACCTCTAAACAAACGTACATGTTGTTCCAGAATGATGTCCCGATAAATTTGGTCTCTCATGATTCTGATTTGAACATGTAGATCTGTCCTGGAGCCCAGTATAATTTCACCCCAAACGAGCAATCCTGCACCACCGTAACGGTGTCGTTCAATAATGTTGTCTTGGTAGTAGCGGGTACCTGGCGTTCTCCATATGAACTTCCGCCGTGAATCCGACTACAAGCTAAACCTGGACTCGTCGGAAAACATCACTCAAGCCCACTGTGACGATGTCCACATTGCATGTTCTCTACCGCTGGCGACAGTGAGTTGCTGGAAGCGGAACACATCTGACAGGCCTATGAGCATATAGACCAGCATGTCCCAAACGTCTGTAAACGATTTGCCTTGAAATGGTCGTACCCGTGGCTGAAGATAGCTGACGAGAAAGGTCGGATGCTGTGTTCCGTCTGCTTCTTTTTGCAGTTACTGCCAAATACCGGTCGTCATTCGGCGTTGTAACTCGGGGGCAACCTGTACATCTACAGACATTTCCATCATTTTGGAATCGTCGGAAGATGTGTGTGATAATTCTACAGGTGAAATTTTTACTTTAGAGTCCGATTTCCGTGTGATTCTAAATTATCCTTAATTTATGGACATGAATGTAGGTTCAGAATAGAGGAGCTTTCACGAAAGAGGAAAAAGAAGCTCACTATTATTCAAACTACGCAAAACAAATACAAATAATTTTGTACTTACCCATTCCTTCATACCTAGTGATTAAGCCGTAAGTATCTCCTTGACAGACGTTGGCGCCTCTATTAAATTGAAGCAGCTTTCAATATACTTGGCAAGTGCCAAATATTTTCCAAACTTCTCTTTTGATGTATCGACACGATAGTAGATATTTTTCAGCTTCCTTACCAGAAACTAATCTCTGTGTACTTATGACGTTACATTAATCAGAATCTCAGGATAGTACAGTTATCATAATCTTTGTACTTAGGATACCACAGTAATTTAGAATCAATGTCAGAAATTATAATTACTGTTCAGTACATTTTGTATTTTTTGCTCGAGACACCATAGTTAACCCTCTAAGTCTAGGGTGGCTAACCTGTGGCGCATGCATCAATGGTGGCGCATTGAATGATTACAATTGGCGCACTGCATCGTTGTGCCTACTTATTCGTTTGAAAAAGGTGCAATAACTGAATCCATCTTCAATTTTTGAGCACCAGAATGCTCTCAGTTCAATTGTTCATAATTCAGAATTTGTTAAACCCTGTCTCCAAATACCTGCACGACATCTTGGTAATAAAGGCATTGAAAGGAAAGCAGACGAAATTGCTATATCAAGGCAGACGGTTACCAGATGTATCGAGGAAGTCTCTCGGGATGTATCTCAGCAAATAGAAGTCTTTGTCCAATCTTGTATTTTCTTTTCTCTAGCTTTCGATGAATCAACGGACATGTGATGCAGCACAGTTAAGCATTTTTATAAGAGGAATTGATTATAATTTTAATATCTTGAAGAGCTTGCCAGACAGGAGTCATTGCATGGTAAAACAAAAGGATCAGACATATTTGAAAAAGTAAAAAAGCATGTCTAGAAAACCTAAAATTATATTATAGTAAACGCATCGTATCCTAAGGTGTGTCTGAACTCGTATGTGAAAGCAATTGACACTTGGGGTGTAAAAGGTTGGTCTTCGAGGTTTCGCAAATTTTGTTAATGACGATATATCGCATCATCAAGGTATTCCCAATGAGATGATTATTCCCAATGATGAGATCTAGGCAGTTTCTTCTGCAGACAAGATATCTCATCCATCAAGAGCTGATCAAATAGGCAAATAACGAGATGCCTCATCGAGACAACCACCACGAGGGTTAAAAAGCTAAACCAAGACCATGAATCGAGACACGCTCGTTAAGTACAACACTAAATAAGGAACCAGAGAGAACTTCTCTTACCAGACCAACATAGACTAGAATACAACTTAGGAGAGCCTTGTTTATTGCTATATTTTAGGCGTTGGAAGTGCGATATGGTCCTGAAACATGGATAAGGATAGGATGTGCTGTCTCACAAGTCTAGAATGGACAATCTGACATTTTCTGTGGCACAAATAAATAATTTTAATCAGAGGAAATCATTTGATAGCATATTTCATTCTTTTACACAAGCAATTGAGTTTAAGAACCCACTATAAACAAAACTGTAATGAATGTTAAAAGTAGCTTCTTATGTACCGCGAATTTTAACCAAAGATTAACTTGATATTCAGTCATAAATGAGGCATTAAACTTTTTACATGGCTTACAATCTATAAATGTTCGTTTCATATTTGATCCATTTTCTATTCTAAAATATAATTTCTTCTTTTTTCACAGGACGTAAAACACGACAACCTTTTAAGCTACATACATCAACTTGATTTTCCTTTGAAAAACCTATTTCCCGATGAAATAGAAAATGCTGTTATCAAGTTACGAGATATGTCACTAAAGGGAGTATATATCGACAAGTTGACCGATCATCCAGTTTATGATATGGTTTTGAGCCGCGGTAACGAAACAACGAAACACAGGTTTCCAAGCTCCTTCCTGACCCAGCCACCTTCCGTATTTGAAAGATTTGAAGACCTCTACTTATTGAAAGCAACAAATAATTCGTATCCAGGTAAGTTATCTCACATTGTGAGATTTTTCCTTTTTGTTTTTTTCTTCGTTGCAAGTGATCACACAATTTCCAACACACCATTTTACGAAACATGTTTGAGACAATGAATCTAAAATCTAAATCTAATCATCATAATAAACAAAATAGACCAGCAATTTTCAATCAATATCCATGTACCCAGTCGGAAAAAGTAACGGATTAGCAATCGGAGAGTATCGGGTTTGAACCTCGGTTCTCAAATATCCTTACGTTGGCGTGATGTGGAAGGTTGGAGAGTGGGGGTGCCTCCTTATGTGTCGATCCCGTCATCTGACAGTGGTTCAAAATTACGAGGTGTTGTCCTTGGAATCTTTCTCTGGAGATTGGCACAGGACAGTTGCCTTTAGGACTATCTGTGTGCCAATTTTCATGGTTACAGATTAGTCTGAATGCATGAAAGAAATAGCCTATGTTTTCCGCAGTGTTCTAAAGTATAGGTGTACCAAATTTGGTGTGGATTGGTCAAACGGTGTGGATTTGTATAGAGAATACACACACACACACACATGCTTTCTTATATTCAGGGTGGTTATAATTAAAGTATTCCTTTTCAGAGCCCTGTAGTGAAACGATCAGTGATTGTAAGAACGCTAAATCTGTGTTGTATACATTTCAGAACATTGAGAAACGAATGGCGGGGAAAAAAATTTAGTTCCGAAAATGACCGATAGGGAAGAGAATTTGCTGTGAACAGTTTTAGTGAAAACGTAATTTAATGAAATGGCCTTACAATCGGGATGCATATTAATCACAATATGCAAGTAGTACAAGCGTGCGATAGATACTGACAGTATTCATAAAGAACCAAATGTCAATTTAATTAATGCATCTAAAACATGTTACACATGAAACACAGATGGGAAGAAAGATGCAGAAAGATAAGTCATTGGCAGTGTTCAATGTGTCCACCGTGTTGTAGAAGCAACAACTGGTACCGTGTGATGGCGTGTTCAACAACTGCACGTAACTGATCTTTAGTGATGTTACGCGTGTGCAAGATGATGCTGTCTTTCAAATCTGAATGGTTCCGAATACTACAGTGATAAACCATGCTTTTTAGGTAACCCCACCGGCAAAAGTCAAAAAGGCTCAGATCTGGTGAAAGAGGTATGGGCATGAAAATGGTTATGTGCGACTGATTACTCGATTTTCTGTAAAATGTTGTCCCAACAACTGTTGAACAGGACGTCCAATATGGGAGGTGCTCCATCTTGTTGGAATATGGTAGAGCCGAGGGCACTTCGTTGTCTTTGTATATATATATATATTTATATATATATATATATATATATATATATATATATATATATATATTTATATATTTATATATATATTTATATATATTTATATATATATATTTATATATTTATATATATATTTATATATATTTATATATATATATATATATATATATATATATTTATATATATATATATATATATTTATATATTTATATATATATATATATATTTATATATTTATATATATATATATATATATATATATATATATATATATTTATATATATATATATATATATATATATACATATATATATATATATATATATATATATATATACATATTTATATATATATATATACATATATATATATATATATATATATATATATATATATATATATACATATTTATATATATATATATATATATATATATATATATATATATATATATATATATATATATATATATATATATATATATATATATATATATATATATACATATTTATATATTTATATATATATAGAGAGAGAGAGATAGAATATGTGCTTATCTTACGCTTTTTTTTTCTGAAAACTATTTTTTCACTAAGGAAGAAGTCTAAACACCTCTCGAATGCTTTTCATAGCCAGGAATCTCTAAATTGATTCTTTTACTTACTCTTTGATTTCATTACTGTTAAGTTTTCTAACCACAAATAACTTAATAGAGTTAAAATCGAACTCAAGATCTTTCTTCTGTTTTAGCAACTTGTGGTTTGACTGACAAATATGTTTTGACATACGATTTGGAGAGCTATCATTTACCTGCAAAGGATGACTTATGCACATATTTGCTATCTGCTCATTGCGTTAAGAATAAAAAATTTGCAGTTGTCGTCGCTACGAATTTCAAAATCAACAGTAATAAGGTAAGGCTTTTCCTTTAAAGAAAAAATAAGGATTTCTAATTTCAGTCTGCAGTAATTACATAGTATAAGTGAAATTTTCTGTTAACAAGTTAATTTAGTTGATTTTAGACAAATTTAAGCATCACAATCAAAATTTATGATTGCATTATATTCCAACTCTGAATTTGAAAATAAATATGTTCGAAGCTCGATATATATTGTAGCTAAATATGTATATGCTCGTATTCAAAATGAAAGTTTCCCTGCGTTTTTTAAGGTTTCCAAGGCATTTTAAAATTTGGATACTTCAAAACAGTTCAGTACAAAATTTTATCAACTTCATGAGTTTTTATTAGTGACCAAAAAGACAAAGTATTTTCGATTTAACACAGTCATTTTGAAATTCTACCATTTTTGACTATCCATATTATTGCCCACAATCAATGAAAACTATTGAATATTCAAAACTGAATGTAACTTCACAAATCGCTTTAAAGTTAAATCAATAAATATTAAGCTTCACGTGTTAATTGGCGTACATGTTAATCCTCCTGGGTATCACGTCATTATCATACCTGCCCACAACTTGATATCTCGTCATTAGAAAAAACTATCCCTTGATCTCGTCATCATCAAAACAGACAGATTTCGTCAAAAACTGAAATGTTCTCTTTGTTTTTAAATAAACGGAAATACCTTGATGAAATATCTTGTCATTAACTAAATTGGTCAGATCTTGATGAAAGAGATATCCCATCGAAACCTCCTAGAGGGTTAAGTGATATACATTTGATCTTTTTCAATGAACTTTATTGGAATAGTCAAGATGGGGGAAATAAAAGCCCAAATCTTCGAAGTTCACGCAAAAAACAATACCTTCTGTTTCCCAGTAATTAAAAAAAAATTTTATATATATATATATATTTTTTTTACTAAATAATCTCAGACAATTTGTTAATATGTTCACACATTTACTTGTTTCAACTAAGCCATCCTTTCCAAAGCTATTTCATGGGATCGCATTTGCCCCACACGGCTCTAACACTGTGAACGTACTTGACCCACATCACCAAAACAGAAAAGGTAAGAGTATAATGGGCAGAAACAGAGTAATTTCTGTTAAAAATACAAAATATCTCTTCTTGAGTTTGTTAATGACGAGGTACGTCATCATTGGCAAAACTGACCAGATCTTGAAAGGCGAGATACCTCGTCAATAGCACAAAAATGACTAGATCCTGATCGCGACATCCTTAAAAAACATCGCCAATATCTTGATGATGAGGTCTCTCGGCATTAGCAAGATTGATTAGATGTTCAGGAACGAGATATCAAAACCAATTGGAGGGTTAATCAGGAGCATTATATCTTTCAGTGGGCACACTTACCCGGTGGACGTACTTGACCCACCTCATCAAAACTGAAAAGATAAAAGCATAATGGGCATGACCAGAATAATTTCAATAAAAAATAAAAAATATATCTTCTTGCGTTTGCTAATGACGAGGTACGTCGTCATTGGCAAAACTGAACAGATCATGATGGGCAAGATACCTCGCCAATGGTACAAAACTGACTAGATTCTGATCGCGTCATCCTTAAAAAGCATCGGCAATATATTGACGATGAAATCTCTCGGCATCAGCAAGAGTGATCAGATGTTCATAGACGAGATATCAAAACCAATTGGAGGGTTAATCAGGAGCATTATATCTTTCAGTGGGCACACTTACCCGGTGGACGTACTTGACCCACCTCATCAAAACTGAAAAGATAAAAGCATAATGGGCATGACCAGAATAATTTCAATAAAAAATAAAAAATATATCTTCTTGCGTTTGCTAATGACGAGGTACGTCGTCATTGGCAAAACTGAACAGATCATGATGGGCAAGATACCTCGCCAATGGTACAAAACTGACTAGATTCTGATCGCGTCATCCTTAAAAAGCATCGGCAATATATTGACGATGAAATCTCTCGGCATCAGCAAGAGTGATCAGATGTTCATAGACGAGATATCAAAACCAATTGGAGGGTTAATCAGGAGCATTATATCTTTCAGTGGGCACACTTACCCGGTGGACGTACTTGACCCACCTCATCAAAACTGAAAAGATAAAAGCATAATGGGCATGACCAGAATAATTTCAATAAAAAATAAAAAATATATCTTCTTGCGTTTGCTAATGACGAGGTACGTCGTCATTGGCAAAACTGAACAGATCATGATGGGCAAGATACCTCGCCAATGGTACAAAACTGACTAGATTCTGATCGCGTCATCCTTAAAAAGCATCGGCAATATATTGACGATGAAATCTCTCGGCATCAGCAAGAGTGATCAGATGTTCATAGACGAGATATCAAAACCAATTGGAGGGTTAATCAGGAGCATTATATCTTTCAGTGGGCACACTTACCCGGTGGACGTACTTGACCCACCTCATCAAAACTGAAAAGATAAAAGCATAATGGGCATGACCAGAATAATTTCAATAAAAAATAAAAAATATATCTTCTTGCGTTTGCTAATGACGAGGTACGTCGTCATTGGCAAAACTGAACAGATCATGATGGGCAAGATACCTCGCCAATGGTACAAAACTGACTAGATTCTGATCGCGTCATCCTTAAAAAGCATCGGCAATATATTGACGATGAAATCTCTCGGCATCAGCAAGAGTGATCAGATGTTCATAGACGAGATATCAAAACCAATTGGAGGGTTAATCAGGAGCATTATATCTTTCAGTGGGCACACTTACCCGGTGGACGTACTTGACCCACCTCATCAAAACTGAAAAGATAAAAGCATAATGGGCATGACCAGAATAATTTCAATAAAAAATAAAAAATATATCTTCTTGCGTTTGCTAATGACGAGGTACGTCGTCATTGGCAAAACTGAACAGATCATGATGGGCAAGATACCTCGCCAATGGTACAAAACTGACTAGATTCTGATCGCGTCATCCTTAAAAAGCATCGGCAATATATTGACGATGAAATCTCTCGGCATCAGCAAGAGTGATCAGATGTTCATAGACGAGATATCAAAACCAATTGGAGGGTTAATCAGGAGCATTATATCTTTCAGTGGGCACACTTACCCGGTGGACGTACTTGACCCACCTCATCAAAACTGAAAAGATAAAAGCATAATGGGCATGACCAGAATAATTTCAATAAAAAATAAAAAATATATCTTCTTGCGTTTGCTAATGACGAGGTACGTCGTCATTGGCAAAACTGAACAGATCATGATGGGCAAGATACCTCGCCAATGGTACAAAACTGACTAGATTCTGATCGCGTCATCCTTAAAAAGCATCGGCAATATATTGACGATGAAATCTCTCGGCATCAGCAAGAGTGATCAGATGTTCATAGACGAGATATCAAAACCAATTGGAGGGTTAATCAGGAGCATTATATCTTTCAGTGGGCACACTTACCCGGTGGACGTACTTGACCCACCTCATCAAAACTGAAAAGATAAAAGCATAATGGGCATGACCAGAATAATTTCAATAAAAAATAAAAAATATATCTTCTTGCGTTTGCTAATGACGAGGTACGTCGTCATTGGCAAAACTGAACAGATCATGATGGGCAAGATACCTCGCCAATGGTACAAAACTGACTAGATTCTGATCGCGTCATCCTTAAAAAGCATCGGCAATATATTGACGATGAAATCTCTCGGCATCAGCAAGAGTGATCAGATGTTCATAGACGAGATATCAAAACCAATTGGAGGGTTAATCAGGAGCATTATATCTTTCAGTGGGCACACTTACCCGGTGGACGTACTTGACCCACCTCATCAAAACTGAAAAGATAAAAGCATAATGGGCATGACCAGAATAATTTCAATAAAAAATAAAAAATATATCTTCTTGCGTTTGCTAATGACGAGGTACGTCGTCATTGGCAAAACTGAACAGATCATGATGGGCAAGATACCTCGCCAATGGTACAAAACTGACTAGATTCTGATCGCGTCATCCTTAAAAAGCATCGGCAATATATTGACGATGAAATCTCTCGGCATCAGCAAGAGTGATCAGATGTTCATAGACGAGATATCAAAACCAATTGGAGGGTTAATCAGGAGCATTATATCTTTCAGTGGGCACACTTACCCGGTGGACGTACTTGACCCACCTCATCAAAACTGAAAAGATAAAAGCATAATGGGCATGACCAGAATAATTTCAATAAAAAATAAAAAATATATCTTCTTGCGTTTGCTAATGACGAGGTACGTCGTCATTGGCAAAACTGAACAGATCATGATGGGCAAGATACCTCGCCAATGGTACAAAACTGACTAGATTCTGATCGCGTCATCCTTAAAAAGCATCGGCAATATATTGACGATGAAATCTCTCGGCATCAGCAAGAGTGATCAGATGTTCATAGACGAGATATCAAAACCAATTGGAGGGTTAATCAGGAGCATTATATCTTTCAGTGGGCACACTTACCCGGTGGACGTACTTGACCCACCTCATCAAAACTGAAAAGATAAAAGCATAATGGGCATGACCAGAATAATTTCAATAAAAAATAAAAAATATATCTTCTTGCGTTTGCTAATGACGAGGTACGTCGTCATTGGCAAAACTGAACAGATCATGATGGGCAAGATACCTCGCCAATGGTACAAAACTGACTAGATTCTGATCGCGTCATCCTTAAAAAGCATCGGCAATATATTGACGATGAAATCTCTCGGCATCAGCAAGAGTGATCAGATGTTCATAGACGAGATATCAAAACCAATTGGAGGGTTAATCAGGAGCATTATATATTTCAGTGAGCACACTTACCCGGTGGACGTACTTGACCCACCTCATCAAAACAGAAAAGGTAAAACTATAATGGGCAGGAACAGAATAATTTGTTAAAAATAAAAATATATCTCTATTTGCAGGAAGTTCGCGTGTACATTGGCAACAGCACCATTATTTTAACCAAACGGGATAAAGGAACACATTTCAATGTAAACCTGAATGGCAAAGACCACACAGTCGCTCCAGGATCTGCGATCAAATTGTTGGGTGGAGATGTCGTGGGCGCCTATTTGATCGACGAACTGGAGAGAAGCGTGATGGAAATAAACGTCTATGGAGTCGGACTCAGGCTGTTCTACGACGGAAGAAACGTACTATTACGGGTAAGTAAAACATTATAGGTCAGGGATGAACAGACTGCGATTACGTGCGGCCCTCCGTCGATATTCTGTCTGCCCGCCTCACCATGTGTTATTTTCATATTAACAAATCAACCGATAGTTAGGAGCCGCGGTAGCTCAGTCAGTAGAGCGTCGGGCTCGCATCGGAAGGGTTGTGGGTTCTGTTCTCGGCGGAGCCTGCAATTCTGATGGTTGCGAGATCGGCGTTTGACCTGGCTAAAGACCGTCGTGTTCACTAATGATGGCTGGGGCACGTTAAATAGGTCGTGGTCACAAAGTCCCCCATGTTCCCATACCAAATCAATACCTCTGAGGGTACCTGATCAGCGGGTTATCGGCCTCTGATTGGGATCTAAATTACGATATGTGTGAGTGAATGGATGTGTGAAAGGGACCTTCCTGTAAAACGGATGTGTCATGCATGAAGAAGTCCAACCCTCCGGGGCAATGGCACCTCCAATTGGGCCATATATGGCCCGCACGACAACAACAACAACCGATAGTTAATTTTTAAGTTCAATTCAAACTTGAAGATTGTATATATTTATAAAATTCATAATTTTTCATAGAAGCTTTCAAGGTGGTCGCGGTAGCACGGCTGGAAAATCAACGTAATGGCAACCGAATGGTTGCAAGTTCGAATGCAAAAATAAAAACGTCGTGTGCAAAGAGTGCACGTTGGTCTCATATACCCTAACATTGGTGGGGTGTGGAATTTTGGGGAATGGGTTGCCGGCTCAGGCGCGTCATCTGACCGTGGTTCAAATTTACGTGGTGTTGTGTCGAAATCTGGTCAGATTCTAAGATCTTTCAAGTAGGGTTTGATCCCGGGCCGTGGTTAATAGCCCATTGTGTCGCTCCTCTGCGACGTTAATTAAATACCTACCTTTATGCCTTTGCGCAAATTGTGTACGGACGCTTAAAAGTGCTATGCATGGAATCATTATTTCCGAGCCACGATGTCTGTAAACGTACATGGAATTTTGTAGATTAGTATTTTTTGAATTATATAGTCTTGAATCTACTGCATCGCAAAGAAAATACTGATTTTATTTATTTCTACAATATTCTGTGTGCATTAATAGAGTTACATTTGCTTCAATACGAACGCATCAATGAGAATTTTTCTGTGAAGTTAAAGATAGAGTGGGCTAGTGTTTTGATAACTCTTTCGTGGGTGGAAAAATTGGGTTTTGGGGAAAATTTCTACAGCAAAAATAAATTTCACAGCGTAACAAAAGAGATCCCTCTCACTGCTACACTCAAAGAGGCTATTTTTTTCCTCGTTTCATGAAAAGAGTCGATCAAAAAAAATGTGACGGCAATGCTTTTATCTGTCAAGGACAAACGGACAAGCTGACGCTCCTTTGAAATCTTAATATACAATATGATAACCCTACATCTGTCTACCGCAAGAACATTGCTCCAGACCCAAAATATGTGATCGTCTGTTGCCTAGAAACAATATCGCTCATAGGAGATGAAGCCTTTTAAATTGCTATATTGGCGCACTTAGCGACAAATGGTTACAATGGTTAAAGTTAGTCAAAATCTTTGAAAAGAGGAATGATCCGTAGAGGAAATGTAAAAGTATAATGCGCAATCACAACCTTTTTATACGCCCATGATCATGTGACCAAAACTAGTAGTAACGTGACCTATAGACTACTTTCGTCAGTCTGGTGACATTCAACATCTGATTGGTAGGCGGGACGGGAGAAGACGCCCATCCATTGATTCATCATTTGATTGGTCCGCGCAGCATTCTAGTAGACTTCTACGATTTCGACACCTTCGTCACCAATCTACAGAAATGCGAATTCACACACTTACCCTGCCACAAGATGCTATATCGCTGAGCGAGGTGACAAAAACTCCAAATTTACCAACCGAGTTAATTTTCCACAAAGCAGTCACGTGACTACTCAGTTGACATGTTGGTCACATCCCCAAACCTCATCCCTACTCTTAAGGTACTGTTCCTATAGTGATTGCCATTACCTTGGCATTGTGTCTGGAATAGTTCTCGGGGTAGACAGACAGCTACCGTATTGTGAAATATAATAAAAACCCTATCTCGTTTAGGTGAGTACCCGTTACAAGGGTGAATTATGTGGATTATGCGGTGACTTTGACGGTGACGACCACAGGGATTTCAAAGGTCTAAATGGAAAATTCTACGACGAAAGCGAAGATGACTTCGTCCAAACATTTAATCTGGGTGTCTGTACTCAGAAGAAACCAATCGTCAAGCACCGCGTTTGCGGAGAGGGTGCTTCCGCAGGAGAACAAGACCAGGAAGCAGAGGCTGCGTGTTTGGAAAGCGATAACGAACCAAGTAAGTTCGTTAAACTATTCCATTTAAATGCACAAACAGAGACATTATCCTCAAGAAATAAATTTGCCTCTACTCTTTCGGGAACTAATCAAGTGAAATATATTCAAGATAAACCAAAATATATTCAAAATACACCGCATAATACAATTAGATGACACTAATCCAGCTGGATCAAACCGGATCCGGCCGGATTGGTACTTTGTTAATAAGCCTATCTAACTAGTATATATTTCCCAAAGTCGGCTGAGTGAAAGTAAGTAAAAAGGATATTATTCCAAATTGACGAACAAAACGTTTATTTTAGCAATAAAAATCAACTTTATTAATAATTATCCATAGGTAAGAAATCAATCACCAGCAATTAATTATAACTACTAGTAGTAAGTATTAAACGAATTGATGATGATCAGTGTTACTAGTTTCCACACTAAAAAACATCAGTTTGTTTTATAGGTAGTACTTTTCTATTTATCTATAGTTAAATAGTCTCTATCGCTAATGTCGTTGAGCAAATGATATATAAATTTTACCTAACCTTGTATCATACTAACATAAAAATACAATCTTTGGCAGTTTTTAGTCAGCATAACAAACAAGGGAACTCTTAATCATTCTTAATTGCTTAAATCGAAGTTATAGAGTAATGTAAATCACTTTTGAGTTTGAAAGAACGATCTAAGGAAACAAATCGTATGAATTGTGTCTTCCCCTAACCTACTTCTCAATGAACTGCAAATATAACAAGCGGCCGAGAAGGTCCTCTCAGCTTCGACACTAGTTGGTTTAACCGTCATTAAGTTGTCGTACATAAGAGACAAATATTTTCCTTTGACTCCATTTCATATGAAGTAATTTCTTTCGTCAGTTTTTTCTCAAAACCTGTTTATTTCCTAAAATTTGTCTTTTTTGCAATAGTCTTCATTTTCTTGCAGAATTTGCTTTTCTGATTCCTTTTCATTAAAAAAATATTATCGATCATTTAACTTGTTATTTTTGCAAGAATTCTCCAAACTGATGATTGAAAATATAAAATCGATTATTTCACAATCTATTAATAATCTAGCTTAATAAACGATTTTGCGACTTTAAATTTGGATTTGAACAATTGATTATTTAATTTTAAAAAAATTAGGGTTTATCGGATCCGGACCGGATTTGATAGATGTTGCTGGATCCGGACCGGATTCGAAAGTTGTTGCTGGATCCGGTAGGTAGTCAAATGATTCCGGATCCTCCGGATCGGATTGCAATCCCTAAACACAATACATATAGTATTCAAAATATGCAATGCATGTAGTATCAACGTACGGTACAATACATGTAGTATTCAAAGTATGCCTCACTAGAGGCCAAGCGAAAAAGGGGGTCTGTCTTAACCCTTCTGGTGGTTATTTCGACTGTGGATACCTCGTCATTATCAAATCTGATTAGATCTGGATGGACGAGATATCTCGTAATTCGAAAAAAATCTGATCCGATCTCGATATCTTCATCATAAGAAAATCGACAAGATCATAATGACGGTGTATCTCGTCATCAGCAAAATTGATTAGATCATGGTGGGCGAGATATCTCGTCAAAACCACTAGGTGGGTTAGGAAATTATCAGACTGAAGCGATTAACTTCCGTTTACTGAACGTTTTAGTTTCCAAGGGTTTCGATGAGATATCGCGTCTATTTTTCTAAGGATAAGATCGAGACAAAACTGCCACATTACAATTCTTATTAACGAAATTCGTACTTACTTCAAGGAGAATGAAGGTCCAGGTTATAAAAACAAATTGACCATTGTCCAGAACTGGTAACAGTTATGAACAGGTATTTTGCACCAGATGCTGCCCATTACAGGGCAGTGTAGACATGAAGATAAACCACCAATAGGGTTATTCTAATTTTTGCCCAAATCACGTCGGCTGTTTTAAGTATTCTCGTTTCTTCAAGATGATACGTAAATTCTGGCCATCATCTTCAGAATCCCCAAGAAACTGTGTCCTCCACAGCACAGATGCAGAATTATATTCAGTGTTCTCCAATATAACTCCAAGCAATTGCAATTGTTCTGGAGGCAATTTGTTCGAATTTTGAAAACTGCAGTAAAATCAAAAACAGACGTGAAACACAATTATCGGCTAGATATGTATCACATATTTATAATGAAACATCGAAATTAATTAACTTACTTTTTTTTAAACCAAGGCATACTTTCAGAATTTGCAATTTTGTCGATAACTTTAGAAGTAAAATATTTTGTCATTGACATAAATGTGTTATTTTTAAAGTGTTTGTGGTACTTCGGGTGGTTAAGGGAGATTGTTCCGTAGCTAGAAAAGCAAAAAAGGTATGGCAAGGAGCGCGCTCTGCACTGCAGAACATCGTAGCTCATAATTGAAAAAAATTGGCTAACATTTTGGAAAAATTATGGAAAAATTGTTCTACGACGTACGTTGCAGTTTTAAGTACTTTCTGCTCCCGGGCTCCACAGTTCACGATGAGTGCGATGAGCAACATCACCAATTGTGACCAGGTTTAATATTGAGCCAACTAATACTTGAAGTGTTATGTGTCCATAAGCTGGTATTGGAAAAATGTTAAAAGGGTGATACACTGCTTTCCCACTATTTTTTAGAATTCAACGGGTGATACAGCTCTTAAGATATCCAACGTATGTTACAATACAAACGACAATCAACTTATGATTCAGTGTATATGATACTCAAAAAAATGTACACTTAAGACAATGCATGAAACTTTCCCCTCCCAACATAACCACGGATCTTCCCTTGGGGGCAAGATCCCGGACCGTCGTCAATGACACGCAGTGTTGCTCCAGTACGACGTTAATTAAAATACCTACCTATACCAACCCAAAATAACTGCGCTTCTCAAAGTTCGACACTGATCTCTCAATCCATTATTCTTGCTTTTTAAAACCATTAATGCTTACGAAAGACATCGTGATGCCGGGGCCAATGAAATGGACTCGTTCCAAGAAGTAATGTCTCCGGTTCTTTTCTTATTGCAGAAAGAATTGTGAAGAGGAACCTGGTTCTGTCCCAAGATGACCTATTCTGCTTCTCGATCAAGCCACTCCCCACCTGCGAAGACAACTCAACCCCTCTGGAGACCGAAGAGGAGGACGTTGAGTTCAGGTGCTTCCCAAGAAACGACCCTGCAATCCGGAAGAAGGTGAAGGAGGCGAAGATAAGAATCTTGAGAGAATTGAGGGACGAACCGTACGATTTCACTGAGACAGTTTCAATAGCCAGAAGATGCTGATATAAGAGAAATGGATATTTATTCGATTCACTTGCAGACTAGGACGTTGATATTTATTCGTTTAAAATATTCTTAAGGTGCCATGTAATCAGACCTAATAAAAAAAATGTCATTATTAAAATTATTTTGCATGCTATATAATTCTCAAGCACATAAATAAAAATATCCCCATATATTAAATACAAAGTTATCTTTTGTTTTGATTTATTTGAGGTGAATTATATTTACACTGTATATATCGTCACTCAAAGTGCAACAGATCGTAGTTCAAAAATTCTATTTTTTCTATTATTAATGCTATATGTGGCATTTTGTGATTTCCACCTGATTGCAAAATCTCTTATGTCATCAGCTGATCCAATAAACTAAGAATAAAACCCAAAGTATATAATAATATAATCAAATCATATAAAAGAAAAATTGGATTTTGTTTTACTCTTCTGAAAATTGCAGCTTTACCTACGACCTTTAGCTCTTTGAGTGACGATATGTAATATTTTATGCAATTCCCTTACTTGTGAATTAATCATACAACTAGGGAAAATTGGTTTATGTAATGCATCTTTCTCCTGTGACCCGGTGCACACATCCGCAACGCAAGTGCGGTCTGAGATACATTATATCCAATAGAGTAGTGCACACATGCCTCCGGCGCCGCACGTCCAAATTCCGTGCAATTTCAACCGCAGTTCCCCACGGCGCCGCAGCTCGCCGCACACGTTTCTCCAGTCTGAAGTACCTTGTTTTTATAAATAAATGGAATATAACTAATAATTAGTTGTATCCAGAAACGTCTATTTTGTTTCAAAATATACTTTTTTTACACCAAGTAAGCGAAATAAACACGCTTTCTTAGATAGAATATTTATCGAAAATGGCGCGAAATGAGTACTTGCGTCATTTCACGGTTATGTGTGCATAGTTGGGCTTTGGTGCCGCTGCGCCGCACGTTGAAAAACCGGATGTGTGCTCAGGGCGTAAAGCCTAATCTATTGATAAACGTAAATATTTAACAGTGAATAATAAGTAAATAAGTAGACGTTTTGTTATTATTTATTTTAAGTTGTATATTTTCAAACACTTCTCTCTCAGGTAGGTATTTGAATTTATGTCGCACTGGAATGACACAACTGGCTCGTGCTGGCGGTCCTGGATCGATCCCCAACGGAAAGATTTCGAGGGCAACACCTCGTGATTTTGAACCACGGTTAGATAATGAGGTTGACACCTGAGCTGGCAGCTCACTGTTCAAACTTTCATACTATGTCAATGTGAGGATATTGGAATCCACTACAAATTTAACGTATGCCAGCCCCCATAAACACGGCTATTTGGTTTGCACCAGGTTCCTAACTCGCAACCCTCATGCTGCTAGTTCGTTACTCTTCCAACTTAGCTACCGCGGCACACTTCTCACTCAGAGAAATTCGCGGTAAAAGGTGTATTGAAAATTTGAATTCTTTAATGCTTAATTGAAAGATCCTCGATACTTTATAATCATACAAATTCTTGCTACAGTATAATGGAATACAATTCTGACCTACTTTAATTATTTTAATTAATTAATTTACTTTAAAAGCATTAAAAGTCCACTCTACGTGAAAATATCTTCCATTTGCAAATAATCAGTTATCAGTTAGACTGGCGATATAATGTTTCGATTTCAAGAAATTTACATGAAATTCAGAATTGGGAAACATTGGAAATGTAAATATTAAACAATAAAATATCATTATTTAAATGTATCTTATAATTCTTTAATTATTTCGACTCTCATGTAGTCTCGTACTCAGATATTTATCCGATTAAAATTTTCTGATAACTTCCCGGTTCGGAAAAAAATAAACTTTTTCATTAATAAAATTATTTCATAAAGTTATTTAAGTTATTTTTTACACTATAGATCACTCTTATTGAAGAAAATAAAATAGCCACACGAATGTTAACCTTTTGATTACGGCTATAGATATAAATGAAGCGATTTTTTCCTTTCTTTAGTTGGGCTGGTGTGGAAGTTTGGAGAGTGGGGTGCCAGCTCAGGTGTTGCTTCGTCATTTGACCGTGGTTCATAATTACGAGGTATTGTCCTCGAATCTTTCCCTTAAGGGACTGATCCCGGACCGTTGTCAATAGCCCGTTGTGTTGCTCTAGAACGACGTTAATTAAAAATTACCAATTACCTCTCCTTTCTTGGAGCGATTCCTTTCTTGGAACTTCAATCTTTCACTTTCTTATCACTTTCAAGGTAAAACTGCTTTACTGGCCGCAAAACTAAACTATTTTATGGCGTGATCAAGATACAACTGCTGTACCAGCCGTAGTATAAAGGTTAATGAATAATTCATTCCACTACACATATCATTGTTGGATTAGTTTCACTTAAAATAAATCCATAAAATTATATACAAATGGGAAGAATAATTATATTGGTATGGAGACCAAAAAAGATTCTCCGTTAGGGGATTGATCCCTGACCGTCGTCAATAGCCCGTTGTGTTGCTCTAGTACGACGTTAATTGAAAACTTACCAATTATCAAAAAAGATTCAATTGATACATTTTAGGTCGAGAAAGAAGTTGTATTTATTATTTTTATATTTATTACAAACTACATATATTTTGGTGTAAATCAATTTACAATTGTGACAGAAATAAATTTTGTCCTGTTATTGGTGGCCCCACGTTGGGCGCCAGTTTAGCGCTTCATACGTTACCTATATAGGCCTAAATGCCAGCCAAGGATTGGCGGGAGAATTGCACTTACCGGCTGAGTCTCGTCTTCCCCTGAAAACCTACAAACATAGTTTTTTCCAAAACACAAATGAAAGCACCGGATAGTGTTAAATTTGTTTATTACAAGATTCTTAAAACTATTTACAGGTAATCGAACGCCAAAAAAATAGAAGGCGATCATTCCCGTCAAAGACTTCATTCCAATTAACCACGCTACTTTTCCATCCACTGAGTTCAGTTCTTTTCTTGAACTACCACGTTAAACGTGGCGCGACCTCTAACAGGACAAAAGTTAACTTCTGTCACACAATGTGTAATTGATGTACGATAATGCAAAAATTCAGTTATTTCCTTCAAGTAGAAATTGGTCATTTTTTTTCTTTTATAAAAATTGGCTACAGTAACGAATTTTTTGTGTGAAAATTTTGCTGCGAGAAAGCTAAATTTTGCATAGCGTATGTAAAAAATAGTTTAGCAATATTAACATTTAGAATTCGGCTGGTACAGCAGTTGTGCCTTGATCACGCCAAGAAGGAATTTAGACAACTGCCAACACAGCAGTTGTACCTTGAAAGTTTTAAGAATTGCGCCCGTTATATCTATAGACGTAGTCAAAAAGTTAAATTCATAGTTAATATTGTTCACAAAGAATTAATTTAAGAAAGAATCGTTCCGTAGATTTTTTTTTGTTTGGTTTCTTTAATAAAAAGATAATAAAAAACTATGAAGTTAATTCTGAACTCTATGAACAAATTCCAGGGAAACTAAGTTAATATTTGTATTCCAAATGTTTCCTGTGGCTTAAACTAAATGAGACTAAATTTAGTATTCAGAGATAAATTTAAAAAAAATTTAAAATTGTGTTTGTTATAAGTTTCTGCGTAATTGTTTCCAAAGAAGACTCCTAATGCAATAATTATATACATGAGCTTATAGATGTTATTCCCTCTGAATTATACCTTTGAATTGAAGAAGAATAAAAGAGGGAGGATTCTATTTCTTCCCCGCAACTGTACATACGCAAATTGTACGCGGTGTTAGAGAAACAATGTTTCATTCATTGAAACAATAGAAACATTCTAAACAATGTTTCTACAGGAAAACGTTCATGTTTTATGAAAATTTCTGACACAATTTTAAGGGTTACAAATAATCATTTATTTAGGTATAAAATGTTCAAAAATTTAACTAAGCATAGTATTTTTTCACAGAAAACAAAATCTTAATTGTTAAATTTCTTTATCCTAAGCCCGCTAAAGCCACTCCTTATAAAAAAAATTCTTTAAAAACTCAGTCTACAAAATTAATATAATTTCTAAAACAAGAGGAAATCTATATAAATAAGAATGGAGTGTTTGTTTGTACATTCAATATTTTCGACCCATTTCAAGTTTTCTATCCGTTTTGGACCCTTCTTATGCCGAATCCGCCTTTTTCTCGTTTGGTGTCTGTCTGTCTGTCTATCTGTCTGTCTGTCTGTCTGTCTGTCTGTCTGTCTGTCTGTCTGTCTGTCTGTCTGTCTGTCTGTATGTATGTATGTTGTGCCCTATACACGTCCACGCGTTTTAAGATATTTTCATGAAAATTTGCATACAGTGAGTACTTATCTTCATTTAGTGAGTGGCATTGGTTTCGAAAGTCTGTCTGTCCGTCTTTTCTGTTCTATGCTCGATTTTGTGTTTGTGTGTTTGTGTAGACCTCACAAGAATTGTATTCCAGATATTTGATTGCATTGTACTTTATTTTATACATTATCTATTAGTTTAGTGGTGAATGCAATATTAAACATTTCTTTATTGTTATATTTAGTTGAGTTTCATGCTAAAACACCTGAGTAAGTATACTTAAATCAACCATAATTTGGTAGTTTTGGAAAAATTGGAATGTCTATTGAATATTACGATTACTTCGATTGCTTTACCAGTACTGCTGAAAAAGTAATTATTCTTCAAATTTTTTTTATTTTTTTTATGGAATTTCATATCTGATACTTCATTTATTTCGAGTCTTATTTTTATTCTTTGCGCAATGAAAACGATTTCCGAATATATTTGGGACAGACGATATTTTTCAATGAAACGAGAATGAACAAGATCGCGCGAGCAGTGATATTTTTTCTGATTCTTTCGCTCTGGATTAATTTCACATTTCTAAATTTTGTACACTTTTAGTTGTAAGTTGTGGCAACTGTGCGGGATCAAGAGAAAAAATTGAATCACAAATTAATATCTTTAGAACAATTTTTTGCGACATCTTTTATTTTGTTTTACTTCGCTGTTTCCTGTTTTAAATATTTATTATTTTAATAAATGTTTTTTCCTTCTCATCACACGCAACAGCACCACAAAGTATTAGACCTAAAAATGTTAGGTAAGTCAGTATAAATTTTCAGTAAATTTAAAGTATAGTTATGCCATTATTGAAAGAATAATGTCGTTATTTAAAGAATAATGCCGTTATTTAAAGAATAATGCCGTTATTTAAAGAATAATGCCGTTATTTAAAGAATAATGCCGTTATTGAAAGAATAATAATGTTTATTAATCCAAGCTGGAACTTTTTCCAACGTTAAAAAATTCGTTGAAATAATGACAGGAGAAGATTGCAAAATTTCACAATGTCGCATACAGGAGGCAAGAGTGCCACAAGTAAAAAAATATTGTTTTGTTGACTATGAGTGCGAGAGCACTCGCCGTAAATCGTAATTTTAATTAATTGAGTCGAACATGAAAAGAACTTAAGAAAGGGAATTCCAAATCTTCCTATAAATCGTCTTTTATAGTAGTAACCTTATTATCACCTTTCGACATTTTGTAGCTTTGTCATACAGCAATTGTGCGATGTATGTGAAATGTATTACATGAATGGATATGCATGTGTAGGATTTGTGTCCAAAGTAAGTTGTAGAAAATATAAAGATGGCGAAAGATGTTAAAATAAATTTTTATTCTACAAAAAACGTAAGTCATTATATATTTTGATTATCTCTTCAATCTAGAGTAAACCAATTCAAACCGAGTAAGGTCGGGTATTTTGCTAGTTCAAAATAAAAACCAACAGGAATTTATTGAAAATGAAAGTGTTGGTGGATAAGGTCGCCAACAGGGAGGAGCCTGACCCATACAACATGATATGGTGTTTTATACGTATACGAGTAGCAAAACACTAAGAAATTTCTCATATATTCCCCCAAACACCATTAAAAGCAAATATACAAAACAAACTTTCTTTTTCTGGTTGAATACCCCGGCTTTTTATTTTGCTCATTCTCGTTAATAAGTAACAAAAAAAAAAAAAAAAACGAAACAGCCGGGGTGCAATAAACCAGAAAACGAAACTCAAAACTATCCATGCATTCTGTGTTCTTGAAATTATATATATTTTGTTAATCTCTATTCCGTATCTGTTATTGTTGCTGTGATAAGGAAGTTTGGAGAGTGGGGTGCCAGTTCATATGTTGTTTTCGGTATCTGACCGTGAATCAAAATTACGGGGAATTAAACCGTCCCCAGTAACCGTTGTGTTGCTCCAGTGTAACGTTAATTCGCTACCTACCGTCTGGTTTGTTTATTTACACTGAAAATCCCTTTCATAACATCCTTTCCTAGCTAACGCAATTTCCAATCGATAAACTTTAAGATATAGCAATATTCTGAAACTGTAATTGTTAATTTTCCGCAGTACGTAACAGAAGGAAGCAAAATGCATTTATTTTAGTTTTCAGTCCTGATCACTAACAAACACGGGTTAAATTCCTGATGATTGGGATTTTCAATGTAAACAAAGAAACCAGACTGATTACAGAGATTTTACTACCCGTTTCCCAAATGCTTTAGCATCATACATATCAGGGTTACCTTAAAATATAGTTTATTGCAGTTTTGGTTACATTTGGAGTTTGATCTAACTGACATTGATCAATCAACCTGAATATTTCTATTCGCAATTTTCATTGGTATCGTGATGAAATTGTGTCCGAGATAAAAATCAACGGACATCACTTCCTACAAGAAGCACATTTCAACACAAAACCACAACTGTCACCTACATTCAGCTTGTCACAAAAATCCTTTCATACAGTTGCAATGATTCTGAAGTTTTTTCTGGAATGTTTAATTTAAAAAATTGTCATCGAATTGCATACGATAGTGATTCCGTCGACTTCAGTTTGCCATGAAGGCATAATTCTACTGATAAAAATCAAAACAAAATGAGTGAGAGAAATGAGTGTGAGATATTAAATGAGAAATTTATCTGACTAAGCAAATTGAGGAGACGGCAATCAATATGTTATCGTTAATTACTAGTGGAGAAACATGAACTCAGTAGTTGTAACTTACCTACACTTAAGAAGTTTATAGAAATTTAGCGATCATGGCATAAATGAGACATAATCTTATCCATTTACTTTTGATGATGCGTGTTTTCCTGTACGACGCCTCACTGTATACATATTTGTAGGCTTAAATTTCTTTTTCGTGCACATAAAAATGGTATATGGTTGATAGAATTCCTTTAATGTTGTAACACTAACTTTTTGATGGCCGAGCATTATAGTTTTATATTTTATTCTAATGTTAACATTAGATTTAATGAAATTTTTTATCATATGTTGACGAGTAAACGCTAATAAATTTTTTTTTACAAACTGAATTTAGTGGGGGTGATGTTTTAGACATTTGTGTACCAAAAATGAATTTCATTCTTAAGTAGAAAACGAGTTCGGTGAAATCAAAACTTTCGGGGGTGTCCAAACTTTTACATACCATGCGTCAATTTTTCCCACATGCGAGTTCAGATGCGTCATACAATTCAAACGCCTTTTCTACCTTCTTATGTTCATGGTCCTGACATATCCTTAATAAACTTTTTACAAAATGTATGCTTAGATGCATCATTACCATTTTTGAATGATTTAATTATTTTATGTAAAACAGTATCTAATACAGCACATAAACATTACTTACCACATTAATGAGACTTTTGAGCCTGTTTGGATTTTGCTAGTCTTTTAATGTTTGGTGTTAATTTGTTACTGAGAGCAGCAGAGAAAGACGAAGGTAAAACACTGTGCATGTGCAAAACAGTTCAGTCAACGATGACATGCGGAAAGCACCGGCGTACTTCGGAAAGAGTATAAAACGGCCTCTAGCGGCATGGTTAGTTTCGACAGAAATGTCGCAATTGCTGTGGTACGAAGCGTTGTTAACTATCAATAAGGACGGAAGCTGACACAAAGATGTCAATTGGACATGTTTGTGAAGGGACGAATTATTGGAATGCTGGAATCCGGTCGATTCCAAACCGAAGAGTCTTCTGCCTCAGTGTGTGATCTCTAGACTGTCGTAGAAGTTTCCAACCACTGAAGACGTTTTCCGACTACTTATACCGGGTCAGTCAATGGTAACAACAGACAACTGTGTTCAGCCCTGACATTCTCCACAGGAGTCATAGTTTCGAGACAAACTGTTTACAGGAAACTCAGACACATTGGTCTCTATGCTAGACGATCGGCAGTTTGCATCCCTCTGACGCCTGAACAGGAAAGCAGGCGTTTACAGGGGAGTTAAGAACATCGGCTGTGGTGTCGACAACTGTGAGGCAAATGTCATATTCAGTGACGAGTCCAGATTTAGTCTAGAAACTGATTCTCATCGTACAACAATCTAAAGAGAACGTGGAACGCGTTTTCACAAGGGAAAAAACATCATGATAGGACATTGTTTTCCTTCAGGGGGAATCATTGTCTGGGCAGGTATCATGCTGGACGACCGCACGTTCCTCCATAACTTTGACACGGGGTCTGTTTCCGGTCAAAGATACAAAGTTTTTGAGCCTACCGTTCGCCTGTTTCGAGGTGTTGTCGGTCCTGCTTTCATATTCATGGATGATAACGCGCCTACTCGCCGTGCAGCCCTGGTCGATGACTCCCTTCAAAGTGAAGATATCCATGCAGTGGCCTTCCAACTCTCTTGATCTGAATCCTAAAAGCATGTGTGGGATATTCGCGGTAGACATATTTCAGCCTTCGCCATCCACCAAGGTCCGTTCCGGAATTGAAAACTGCTCTCCGTGAGGTTTGAACTTTTTGAGACAACAACTCATCCAATGCCCTCATCGAAATTATGGGAAATAGTTGTGCAGCATGTGTGGCTACCAGAGCTTCCCACACATCGTATTAAACTTCAGTATCACATTGTTTTAAACATTCTGTTTCACTAAAGTTGACACTCGTATCGTGAACCTTGTCATTCAACCCTTTTCCTTGGATAATAAAAGTCATTATGATCCTTGTTTTGTATTGTTTTCTTCTTCTATGACTCTAATACACTCCTCGTTCAACACGGTTCTTTCTATTCCAAAGTAGATTTTTCTGAAATATTCACAGAAACAGAAATTATGCTTTATTTTTGGACATGGGTGTATTTTAAGAAATAAGTTTCTATATGCTGTACTCGATCTATTACATGGGTAATAATTATGAGTAACCGACAGGCAGGTATGTTGTAGAATTAACGCCTACTGGGGACAACGGTGGTTCGAATCCCTAAAGAAAAGATCCGAGGGCAACACTTCGTAGTTTTTAATCATGGTTGGTTGACGGGGTCAACACCTCAATAGGCATTCTACTCTCCAAACTTCCTCACAACACCAACGTGAGGTCGCTTGAAGCACGAGTAACCTAACGTGCAGCATCCCACAAGCACGCCACAGCTTTTTCTTGTACCTAGTTTTGAACTCACAACCTTCTGGTAGCTAATCCGATACTCTTCTAACCAGTCTACCGTGGCTCAAATATGGATAACAAATCTCAGGAATGTCAAATGCAAATGGTAAGTCAAATCTGACTGTTAACGACAGAAGTGCCATCTGTTGAAAAAGATTGTAACATTATGTTGACATCAAAAGCGCCATCTGTTGGAAATGTTGTAACTGTTCTTTAAGTGTCAGTGTGTGTTCTTAGAAGCCACCAAGTGGTGTGAGATGTTTCAGCTCTCGATTGAGAAATAAATAAGCTATAGTCCAAATTAGGTGTTCTTCCTTGTGTTGAGTATCAGGAAAGTTAAAGTGTGTTCGAAAACCAATAACTGAGCTATAATGTGGATACACTGATGATACAATCTTGCTGGGAAATGTAGCAGTTTTAAAAGATGCCAAGACTGCTAACGTTAGCGCAGAAAAAATTATTCTGTAAGTGTCAGTGTGTGTTCTGAGAAGCCATCGAGTGGTGTGAGATATTTCAGCTCTCAGATTTGTAATTGGTAATTTTTAATTAACGTCGTACGAGAGCAATACAACGGACTTAGCTCTCAAATTGAGAAATAAATAAGCTACAGTCCAAATGAGGTGTTCTTCCTTGTGTTGAGTATCAGGAAAGTTATTTTGTGTAAAGTGGGTCTGAGAACTAATAACTGAGCTATCGTGCGGATACACTGATGATACAATGTTGCTGAATAATGTATTAGTTTAAAAAGATGCCAAGACAGACTGCTAACGTTAGCGCAGAAAAAAATATAAAATTCCATAATCGTGAATAAGTTTTTTTTTTCCTAATTGCGGGCACATTTGACCTAAGTCATTGGCCACTACAAGGCTGGAAGTGATGGCCACTTGTGAAGGAGCACGCAGTGGGAGGACCATCATTGCCCCTAACAATGTCGTGAATAAGTAGAAAGGCATGTTATAAAACTATATAGAATATTAAAATTTTGCAGTTGAAGCTTTTTGTTTTAAAGTAAATGTGTCGGTGGAATACTACATGAAGACGATAGGAATTTGCAGAAATTAATGAATGAATCATAAATACTTAACTTTTCCATGCTTTTCTGGTATATAGGTTATAAAGTTTGTCTGCCACCTATTTGGTCCCCGATTCATATCCCGGTTAGTAAAAGCATGAATGTTGGCGATTGTTCCTGTTAGGAGTTACGTCAGCCTCCATATTGGATACTGGACTACTGTAGCCCAATTGAAAGATTGGATTTTTGTCACCGCAGGAGACTCACTTATTTCCAGACATATGTAAGGTTGAAGGGATAAAGATTGAATTAGCTACCAGAGTGTTTTTAGTCCGAAACACGGTCCAAAGACTGTCGTGTACTCGGGGATACTGATGTACATTAAATCTGTCGTGGCTTCAAATATCCTCACCTTAGCATGGTGTGGAAGTTTGGAGAGTGGGATGCAGACTCATATGTTGAGCTCGTCATCTGACCGTGGTTAAAAATTACGAGTCATTTCCCTTGGATATTTCTTTTCGGGATTGATCCCGATCTGTCGCTAATTACCCGAATTGTGTTGTTATAGTGATATGGTAATCGACAACCTACATACCCAGTGGATAATTCATTAATAGTCACCAATTCACTCCTTGTAGCTCAGAAGATCGAAGAAGTCAATTGTCTGGAGGAGTTAAAAAGACTGAATGAAAATAAAATGCCATACATTTCATAAAACATTTGAGTTAGATCTAGTGGCAAGTTACCGTAGGGCCTTCTCCTATCAATAATCGAAAGACGCACTAAAACGTCTGAGGTTAAATGTTTGGCAAGTCTGTGGTTAGATTTATGGCCACGAGATTCCCGTTCTCAAAGGATGGCTGATTGGAAATTTCCAAAATCCACGTTATTGTCATCTGTGAAAGTTTTCACACGAATGAGAAAAATATATGATTGTGCTAAATACGCTGACCCAATATCAATTTTTCTTATTTCCATGGTGGCAGATCAGATAAAATTTGTGCACATTTGTATCCTCGGCCTGAAACATAAATGTATTAACTGACTAAACTATTTTTTTCTACACAGCTAATGAATAACTATTGGTTTTGCGGTCAAAATTTAAAGTTTTAAAAACATTTTAATACTGCTCTGTGTCTCTTAACTAGATTACAATTTGATTATGTATTTCTGATCATCATTCAAATAAGAATTTAGTGTCGCCCTAGAAAATGTCAGTTAACGAGTTTCCACTCTTACCCGATGATATAAAGAACAGAAACTCATTAAACTTCCTAGTGTTTGTCTTGAATAGATATCTCGTCAATAGCAAAAGTGACCAGATTTTACTAAACGAGATATCTCATTTGAACAAAAAACGTAATTAGAAGAAAATTGAGCATATCGTGATATCGTCATCATCAAAAGTACTGATGACAAAATATCTCGTCGTTTGAAAAAATGGTCAGTTCTTGATGACATATTTCGTCAAAACCACTTGATGGGTTAACTGATAAAATAATTTTTTTACTTGACAGTGTATAAAGACTAACTGCTTTAACTTATATATGCATAAAAGAATTTTAGCTTTATGATAGTATTATACATTTCAAATAGATTGCAATGTGACAATGTTTTTGTCATCATTATGAAAAAAAGCCTTAAGTGTCTCCTAAAACTTGTCAGCTAATGAGTTTCTGCTTTAAACCAAGGATATGTACCAGTTAAAATTAATGTTTTGTGAAATTTTAAAATAAAGGTATATTTTAGAAATGAAGTAATTCAAGAAATGTGTGTTGCGAATTATTAAAATTATTTATTTTTAACTAAGGAAAATTAATTACTCTATCATATATATATATGACATTAAGTGTTTGGTAATTTCAGTTAACGTCGTACTAGAGCAACACAACTGGCTATTGACGATGATCCGGGATCAGTCCCTTAAGGGAAAGATCCGAGAACAATACCTCGTAACTATGAACCACGGTCAGATGACGAAGCAACACCTGAGCTGGCACCCCACTCCCCAAACTTCCACACCAACCCAACGTGTGGACTTTCGGCCACGACATATTTAAGGTGCACCCACCGTCTCTACATCATACGCTTACAAACATCCATGCCCAGACCCGGATTCGAACCAGGAACCTTCCGATCCAGAGGCTAACACCTTAACCACTATACCGGTTGGTTGGCCATTAAGTATTTGGAGATTGTAGAGTAAAAAAATAGTTAATAGAAAACTTTTTCTCTGTGGGTGTGTTGAAAAGAGCTACACGTGTCCAAATCATGATGTTTTGGACTTTCTGTTACTAAGGGGTTTAATAAAACGTAAAATTTTGGATTTACCAGAACCAGGCATCAGAAGTATTCTCAGAAAGAACCCAAAAATTGTCTATGTTTCATAACCATTCTAAGAATAGGTTCTGACTTCATCTTGTAAAGCTTACTCACGTAACCTCTTTCTTTTCGTTGGAACTGAACTACCTTGTTCGGCATGTCGGAACACTCAGCGATAAACATTGTATCAGATCAGCCGATGCTATTCTTGTGAAGTGTAGTAATTTTATATATGCAATCCTAATCCGCAACGTAAGCGTTTGCTTATCAAATAATCTACACTTATCGCTAAGGTTTTTTTTTAATTCGATCGTCTTTCGGATCATTCTTTGGACCTCAGCTAATTTTGATGTCTGTTTCAATATGATTATGGGTGGGGGGAAATTGCTCACTTTGCTGTATGAGGAGATTATAAAAGGATTTTTTCTAAGATTCAGATCTTAGTCACCTTGGTTTATCCCTTAGGATAAAAATGAGGTTTCTAGTCGCATTGTTTGCGTCACTCGTGCTGACTGTGGCTTGTAAGTTATTTTTCTTTGTGATGCTCTCAATATTTTTTTCCTGAATTACTAATTTAAAATTTATTTATCGATGGCTAATCACAGTATGGTAGTACGGGTGCTGGCTTCTTGATTGAAAGGTTCCTGGTATGAATCCGGGGTGTGAGCATGGATACTTGTCCGTCTGACAACTGACCTTGTTACGTATATGGGCTTGTCTAATGTGAGCACAAAATGTGTTAAGCTACAGTTTGTAGCTTCAGTTGGCAAATATAGGGCCGTGAAGGAATACTTTGGGTGCAAAAAAAAAAACATCACGAATTTCTAACTTATAATTATGGACTCATATTGGGAAAAAAATGAACGTGTTAAGCCAGTTTTATATGCAACTTTAAAGCAGTCAGATGGGAATGATATGTTAATTTCAAGGGATATCTTATCAACGATTCCCGGTACAAAAATAGTTAATAAGTACATATTGCGGAGGAAATATTACTCCCAAAGAAAAATTTCATATTATTCCATAAAATCAATACTTATTTCATTCTAGATAAGCTAGCTGAATAATTCTATGAAAATATCGAATGATTGATCTCAAATTTTTGAAAAAGCATACCTTATACAATATATTTGCGATGCAATATGCATAAGATATTTATTATATTATATTTTTAAGTATAAACACAAAATAATTTTTTAAAAACATTCACAAAGAACTCCTCAATGCAGGTTTAGAATTCACTTTTTGTGAAACTAACAAATGTAAATTACCAAACTATGTTTTTCAACTGATAATTATTGCATAATTACGCAATCTGAACATAAAATCAAACGTTAAGCAGAAAAGCTTACATTTCTCCAGTGAACCATTTCTAATCTAACAAATATGGAAATATGGGATTTTTTAGGAAAAAAGATAAAATGCTTTATAATAAACAATTATATGAGTAACAAAAGCTTATGTTTATGAATTTGGTTATTCCAACCTATTTCATCTAGCAAGGAATTTTATAAATAAAGACCAGTAAGTTGTAGCTCTCACAGGTTTGCTCTTTTCTTTGTCAGTAAAACATTTCTTGTGTGTCTATTATTTGACGTTATCCGGGCGTCATCCAAATCATGACGTCATCCAAATCAATAATTTAAGAATAAGAACATTTAAATTACAAATGAGCTCAAATTTGTTGTTTGGAAATTTTTACCATGGTTGCAAAATCAGATTAGTTTAAAATAATGTTATGTATGGATTAAATTATATATTCAAAGAAAGACATTTTTTTAAGTTTCAATTTGAAATAGAATTTTGCCATAAATTAATAAGCATAAATTAGCCATTTTAAATCATAAGGCTAACAGAAGAAATGCTCACAGTAATTAGTTATACATTGAATTTCAACCTTAATGAAATTGTTTTTAACAATACTCAAAGGATTTGTAACAAACATCAAGAATATTTAAACCAAATTGGATGAAGTCCTACTGAATATAAATATAGCGAACAATATATTCAAAATATAGTTTTTGTGTATAAGATATGACATAAAAATAAAATGACTAGAGTGCATATATATTCTCAGAAATATATCCTTATGTGAACTTAACTGTTCATTCGTACAAGCAATATATGTGGATAAAGAATGTGTTGAGTTGATAATAGGATAGAGTAAGTTATTCTAGAGGTTCAGATTTTTATAATTCACATTCTAATGACTCTGATCATTAATTTCTACAAGGGCATTTTTAATTTCTAAATGTCTAACAGTTCCAATTTATTTATGCATGAACCAACAGTGCCATACTTACAGAAAATGTGCAATAAACAAGACTTCAAAAATATAAAGATGAGAATTTGAAATGGGTGATGGATAGTTCATGAACATAATGTCGTGTAATTTAATAGTTACATAGAAGCACGTTAAATTTAGAACAGGTTATTTAAAGGTTTTTCTTTAGAAATTAAAAAAATTACATTTTTGTTCAACATACATTATTAAAATTCAAACTGTAATTCCTTCTTTCAGATGCTCATCACTCCAAAGAACACAAACTTAAATATCCAGGTAAGAAAATTTTTAATCTGTATGTTTCATAGTTTTCATGATTCTTCTCTAAAACCGTTTCTCTTTAATCCATGAGTACGTTCATTGAGTTAGCGCGTCACTGAAATTCGTTTCTCTGTTCTAGAATTCGTGGAGAAGAAAACCCACCTGTACGATGTGACGATAGACGCGACATCGGGGGTGCCGGGACTGCACTCCCAGGTTTCTAAAACTGTCATCAACATGGAACTCGAAATATACGCCGAGACCAAGACAGAGCTAATTCTTACGGTGAGTGGTTTCCTCCAACACTGAAAATATCCACGAAATGTATAAAATGCTATAAAAAAGGTTTTGTAATTAAAAAGGCTGAGATTGAACATAAGAAAAGTGTTTAATATAGATTGATATGGGGGGGGGCTGTAAAATATCGCACCCCGGCAAGAAAAGTGACACAACTTAAAATAAAAAAATTTGAGGTTATGTCATTGAAAAATATGTGTGAGATGCCCAAGCGTGTTATATTACTATTCTATAGAATATAATAGCAGTTACGCCGACCAACCAGTATAGTGGTTAAGGTGTTAGCCTCTAGATAGGAAGGTTCCTGGTTCGAATCCGGGTCCGGGTATGGTTGTTTGTAAGCGTATGGTGTAGAGGCGGTTGGTGCACCTTAAATATGTCGTGGCCGAAAGTCCTCACGTTGGGTTAGTGTGGAAGCTTGGAGAGTGGGGTGCCAGCTCAGATGTTGCTTCGTCATCTGACCGTGGTTCAAAATTACGAGGTGTTGTCCTCGGATCTTTCCCTTGAGGGACTGATCCCGGAGCGTCGTCGTTAGCCCGTTGTGTTGCTCTAGTACGACGTTAACCAAAATTACCATTACCATAATAGAAGTTTCCTCCAACACTGAAAATGTCCGCGAAATGTATAAAATGCTAAAAAAAGGTTTTGTAATTAAAAAGGCTGAGATTGAACATAAGAAAAGTGTTTAATATAGATTGATATGGAGGGTTGCTATAAAATATCGCACCCCGGTAAGAAAGGTGACACAACTTTAAATATAAAAAATTTGAGGTTATGTCATTGAAAAATATGTGTGAGATGCCCAAGCGTGTTATATTACTATTCTATAGAATATAATAGAAGTTACGCCGACCAACCGGTATAGTGGTTAAGGTGTTAGCCTCTAGATAGGAAGGTTCCTGGTTCGAATCCGGGTCCGGGTATGGATGTTTGTAAGCGTATGGTGTAGAGGCGGTTGGTGCACCTTAAATATGTCGTGGCCGAAAGTCCTCACGTTGGGTTAGTGTGGAAGCTTGGAGAGTGGGGTGCCAGCTCAGATGTTGCTTCGTCATCTGACCGTGGTTCAAAATTACGAGGTGTTGTCCTCGGATCTTTCCCTTGAGGGACTGATCCCGGACCGTCGTCGTTAGCCCGTTGTGTTGCTCTAGTACGACGTTAACCAAAATTACCATTACCATAATAGAAGTTTCCTCCAACACTGAAAATGTCCGCGAAATGTATAAAATGCTAAAAAAGGTTTTGTAATTAAAAAGGCTGAGATTGAACATAAGAAAAGTGTTTAATATAGATTGATATGGAGGGTTGCTATAAAATATCGCACCCCGGTAAGAAAAGTGACACAACTTTAAATATAAAAAAATTTGAGGTTATGTCATTGAAAAATATGTGTGAGATGCCCATGCGTGTTATATTACTATTCTATAGAATATAATAGAAGTTACGCCGACCACAACCGGTATAGTGGTTAAGGTGTTAGCCTCTAGATAGGAAGGTTCCTGGTTCGAATCCGGGTCCGGGTATGGATGTTTGTAAGCGTATGGTGTAGAGGCGGTTGGTGCACCTTAAATATGTCGTGGCCGAAAGTCCTCACGTTGGGTTAGTGTGGAAGTTTGGAGAGTGGGGTGCCAGCTCAGATGTTGCTTCGTCATCTGACCGTGGTTCAAAATTACGAGGTGTTGTCCTCGGATCTTTCCCTTAAGGGACTGATCCCGGACCATCGTCATTAGCCCGTTGTGTTGCTCTAGTACGACGTTAACTGAAATTACCAAATACTTAATGTCATATATATATGATCGAGTAATTAATTTTCCTTAGTTAAAAATAAATAATTTTAATAATTCGCAATACACATTTCTTGAATTACTTCATTTCTAAAATATACCTTTATTTTAAAATTTCACAAAGCAATTATTTTAACTGGTACATATCATTGGTTTAAAGCAGAAACTCATTAGCTGACAATTTTTAGGAGACACTTAAGGCTTTTTTTTCATAATGATGTCAAAAACATTGTCATATTGCAATCTATCTGAAATGTTTAATACCATCATAAAGCTAAAATTCTTTTGACTGATCCCGGACCGTCGTCAATAGCCCGTTGTGTTGCTCTAGTACGACGTTAACCAAAATTACCATTACCATAACAGAAGTTATCACCATAAATATTTACCTGAAAATTAAAAGAAGGTTTTACTATTTCAATAAAAGTTTTATAGTATTCTTTAAGTGGATTTTTCTCAAATGCTGCAATTTTGAGTTGTGTCACTTTTCTTGCTGGGGTGCGATATGTGAAAGCATTTTTTCATATTATATTGGAAAACAAGAATTATGTTAATACATCAAAATGGAAACACACCAAACAATTCTAAGAGTATTTGAATTGACTCGTGCATGGTTTAAGCGAGAGAGACCGGTAATAACTGTCTTTGGAGATGGGAGAGAATTTGCGTTGCTGGAACATGAATACCTGTTTATTAATTATTATTTCATTAATTAATTATTTTTTTATTTATCTACTTGAGTTCTTAGTTGGTATTTAAGAATTCATTTATTAACTATTAATTATTGTATTTTTTATATAGTAGAAGAAAATGCCTTTAGTGCTGAGTACACTGCCTCCAGAAATCAAATCCGAACTGCAGTTTTTACCGTTGAATCAAATATTACATTAATATCAGAAAGGACATGCGTCTCCCACGAAAAACGATTATCTTATTTCTATTATTTTCGATATTCATGTAAAAAAGTGATTATTATTCCAGAAAAAAAATTTCAACTTTAGTTTTGTATGGTTTGTGTATACAAGAGTATGGGTTTGCATGTCGCTGAAAAAAAATTCCCTCCCTATGGAGTTTATAAAATACTTTGAAATCGCTCAGGATTCTCCAAGATTATATTGCTATACGCATATTTTCTGTACGAAAGTAAAAACTAAATAAGTATTAATATTGTTTTTTACATTTTAAAATTTCTTTCTTCGAATGCTATAGTACAGGACTAATGCTCGATTTAAGGTTTATAATCACGCCTTCAATACCTCCACTAAGGTAAAATAGAGTTAAAAACCGGAATTAAGAAATTTTGTTTAATTAAGTAATTAATTCATTAATTTGTAATTGATGTAAAACAGGTTGCGAAAGTTATATAACAGTGAAAAATACCAAAAATACAGAACATGCAACAGAAAATATGAAGGAAAAAAAAGCAGTACAATTATGCTACATAAACTACATCATCTAAACACAAAATAAAAATTACATAGAACAATACTGAAAATAGTCAAAAATCGAATTTTCAAACGTAATAGTTATAAAATTATTAAAGTGTATTAAATCGTCGAAGAACTATTAAGCATTCAGCAACTTGATCATACTGACCTATCTGGGTTATTGATTAATTTGTTGAGTAGTTTTTAATGAAAACGTTCGGTCGGCTGAAGTACAAGGGCTATTAATCAAGTATCCAGTGGGTAGGAAGGTCTATAATTAACTTCGCACTGGAGCAACACAACGTGTTATTGGCGACTGTCAGGGATCAATCCCTAATGGAAAGAACCAAGAACGTAATTTGAACCACGGTCAGATGGCGAGGTCAACACCTGATCTGGTGTTGACCTGATCTGGCACCCCACTCTCCAAACTTGCATACCATGCTAAGGTGAAGACATTTGAGGCCACGACAGATTTAGCATGCATTAGCCCCCGCGTACACGACGATCGTTGACTGGACCGTATTTTAAGCTCGCAACACTCTAGTAGCTAATTCGTTGCTCTTTCTATAAAAAGTAGTAATTAGAAGTAGCATTGCATGAATCTAAAGTTACAATCTTGTTTTTCTTACAGGCTGGCAGAGTTCTCGTCAGTCATTCCCTCCCAGGAGTGGGCAGTGATGTTGAGAAGGTCTCTTTGACCAAGAATGTAGCTCTGGAAGAAAAAATGAAGAAACCAATCAAGGCAATCTACGAAAATGGAGTGGTAAGCAATCCAAACTTTCATCCCCTTAGCATATTTATCAACAGTTGAACTTATTTGTGCTCTTGCATTATATACACTATAAGGACAAAAGTATTTTGGACGCTTCAGAAATTAGGAGGAGGATTCATCTTAGAGTGGAGGCTTTCCTGGTTAGGGCTCGACCCATTGCTTTATGTACCTGGTACCATAAACGATGACGTGTACCTCGACGTTCTGGATAATTCGGACTTGCCAACACTATGGCAATACTACGGCGATGGTGGTTGTTACTTCCTACAGGATTGAGCTCCATGTCATACTACAAAACGTAGGCTGAACTGGTTTCCTGAAGTCGGGTGAATTTGTTTGACTGGCCTGCTTAAAACCCCGATCTCAATCCGATCGAACATTTGTGGGACAAACTGGAGCGACTAGTACGATACCGCCACGCACCCCCATCTCCACAACAATCTCTTCTCACAGCTTTGCAAGAGGCATGGCGAGCTATTCCTGACTAGAACTTTCGGAAAGTTTGCCTCGACGTGTTGCAGCTGTAATACAAGAAAAAGGAGAGCCTTCTCGTTACTAAATAGAATAATAAAGCACTTTTTCTGAAAAACATGCAGTGTCCAAATACATTTGTCCTGTTGTTATTCTTTCTCATGCCTACACTGGCAGACCAGAGGAGTGCCAGGCCCGTCGAAGACGGCAAGAGGCGTGCGCCTCCCATGTTATTGAGCCCCATTGGGAGTAAGTCCGACTTTGCTCGACATACCTATCGAAATTTAGATCCCAATCAGAGGCCGATAACCCCCTGATCAGGTACCCCCAGAGGTATCGATTTGGTATGGGTACATGGGGGACTTTGTGACCACGACCTATTTAACGTGACCCAGTCACCATTAGTGAACACGACGGTCTTTAGTCAGTCTTTAGCGCCGATCTCGCAATCATCAGAATTGCAGGCTCCGCCGAGGACAGAACCCACAACCCTTCTGATGCGAGCCCGACGCTCTACTGACTGAGCTACTGCGGCTCACTTTTGTCCTGATACTATCTTGTTTGTTAATACGAAAACTATAACTTAGTTTGCTGTACTATTGTTGACCCCATACATTGTACGACTCGACAGAGTATCTTGTCATTAGAAAAACTGACCAAATCTTGATGGATATATCTCGTGAAAACCAATTCGAGGTTTAAAATTGTAAACACAAAAGTCTTTTACATGTGCAGAAGAAATTTATTTTTCCCGCACATATTAAAGAGTGGAACATCTAATTTTAGACTTGCTGGTCTGTTGTTTAATTCTAGGTTCAACAAACTTAAAAAACCCTCTTGAATTAATTTAGTCGCAATGTAGCTAAAATAATTTTTCTATGTTGTCCGCTTTTACCTGTGATAAGGCATTAACCCTCCGGGTGCTTTTCTCGACGAGATATCTCGTCATTAAAAAAACTTGACCAGATCTGTATGGACGAGATATCTCGTCACTAGAAGAAATTGACTAGATCTTGATCTCGTCATCATAAAACTATCGGCAATATCTCGATGACGTATCTCGTCATTAGTAAAATTGGCCAGACTTTGATGGACGAGATATTTCGTCGAAGCCACTTGGAGGGTAAACCAATGCGTTAGAGGGATTTTCTGTGCAGTCAAAATAACCAGATGAAAGAAGATATTATGCTTCTGTTACCCAAATGAATGCATACCCCAAGGTTATTTTATAATATTTTATTAATTAAAGTAATCAAAATTCATATTCACATGCGATCCCATACTATCAAAAACAGACATTACAATGCATTTGATTGCAAAGAATAAGGGTATTAAATCCAGTTGTATAGTTTTTAGCTTACGTGCAGTTTATGTTTATTTTCTATCGAATACATATTTCACTTTAATTTAATGGATCAAAATTAAATTAATCTAAGTCGCTGTTTACGAGACAGATTTTTAGTGTCAACAAAGCAGACGGAAGAGTGAGATTTTACGTCCTGAAACCCAGATGCGCTCGCATGCCACACATAGGGGTTACTTAAAAATGCCGTTCATCTTCGTTTTGGCGAAGTTTGGCGTTTACTAATTGGCGTTGATCAATCGACTATCACTTTTCAATTCGGAATTTCTATTGCCGACACGTTTAAATCGAAAAACAAGACAAATGATGCTCTATCCGTCGTAGCGTTTGGCACTTAATTATTTAATCAAAACTCTTCGACTAATTAGTTTTTATTTACATTTATATACAAAGCTTAATTGATCACACTTCGGCTACAATTATGTTGGTCAAAGCACATTAAATCTCATCCCAGGGTGGGATATCCGAGAGAAGTGTTCAATATACGAACTCTGGTAGAAGCTCTACCGCAAATAGTTCCCAGGATGGAAGCCAGAAAAAAGCGTCGTTCTCTCGAAGTTTTCAAACGATCATCTCCCTCGAGAGCTTCCAGCCTTTCCAAAAAAAACTCTCATCGATGCCAGATCATAACAGAGTCGCCATCATTTTCGTCTCCCCGACGCTGCGTCTAGACTCGATGACACCTGTCTATGGTCATGAGATGTCTTTCCTGGCCTCGCTGAAGGGTTCCACTTTACATTATGGTATCCCATAGCGGGGCTGAGAGAAATCTATTTTTAGAATTATTGTATGAAATAGGTTTCTTCATTTAGCCTCGTAATAGGCTTTCAGTTTTGTCCACACTCAACGTGGCAGGATGTTTGTCACCTTGTTCAGTATTAGGCAGACGTCACTACGTAATGCTTACAAGAAGCACGTTACCTTAGAAACACTACCACCATTATATTTAGCTCGACAGAAGCTTCCTAAGGATAAAACTTTTCAAAAACATATTTTATATGATTTGGAATAGAATTTGTTCTAAGTTTATTTCAATGCGGCCTGATTGTGTTAGGTTATAGATATTGTGAATCAATCAATTATTTTCTAGAATAATTTTACAAAAGCGAGAATTTACCAATAAAGACAACTGAAAAACTTGTTTCTTTCCCTAATTTTACTTCAAAATGCAATATAAAGTCAAATTTTATAAGAAAATAAAATAAAGGCTATAGAATGTGAATTACAATGCACTAAAGCGTAGAACAACGAAAAAAGATGCGTATGAAACATCAAAATTACATCGCAGATTTTTAAAAAATTAAGTGAAAATAATTATTTATACGTAAGCTTTTACCATGAAGATTTTTATTAAATAATTGAAAAAAGATGATAAATATCTGAGAAAATTAATTTATTACATTTTGATCATTTCTAGATAAAAAGCTACACCCTAGATTCCAGTGAAAGCTTAGAGTCTGCAAAGATCAAGAGGACTATTTTGCGAAACCTTGAGATATACATGGACCAAAAGGCTTTGACAGGCAGCCAACAACCATGGCATGCAATTACCTACAACCGAACTAGGGTAAGTATATATAAAGACTATTAAAAACATTAATCGCTTAAAAATTCAAGTTACACATAATCAAAATTAAGAAATAACTTGCAAAATCGTTTTCGATGTATTCTGACTTAATTTTTAGAATAAAGTTCACAAGGCGTCAATTCTTGTTATGGGTTCTTTTAAATCCCATTGTTCACGGCTATTTTGTTCCGTGTCAAGAAAATAATAAAACTATGTGTAAGAAACTACACACACCCTCAAAAATAAGGTCCAAAGCAATCTGAGATTGTTAATTCTTATGCCAAGTGTACCTACACTGAAATTTTTTAAATGACAAATTAATATTTTACAAGCTAAGGGGAATAAAAGAAGAACACCCAAATGTTTGGAGTGCTACTGTGAACTAAAAAATTGACAATAAAATGCGCAGGTGAAAGCATTGTAGTCTTCGTTATTCCGATAAAAAATTGATGTGCTGGTCTCTGACCCTGATATCAGTCCTCACAACGTTCAGACATGCTTTTCATAAGGCTGTTCAAGAGTTCATGTTGCAAGGAATCGCTTTCGCTCACCATGCGACGCCTTTGAGCTTGTGCGGTCCGTGCTGGTGTTGTGTACACTAAATGCGAGAGCAGACTGTGTCAATTTGCATAACCAAGGATATTAGGTAGAAACCCAAGCAAGCTCTATTGGGTTAAGATTAAGTGACCGTACTTGATACGAATTCAGAATTATCCTTAATACTGGTAGTGGAATACAGATCGCACGAGCAACGCAACGGACTGTAGGTAACGGTCCGGGATTAACCCCGAAGGCAAAGTTTCGGGGATGTACACCTAGTAATTTCGAATAACGATCAGAATACGAGTTCAACGCCTGAGCTGGCATCCCTAATCTCCAAACTTCCAAACCACTCCATCGTGAGGACATTTGGGGCCAGGACAGATGTAACGTGCACCAACACTACGGTCTTTGGTTGTACTGAGTTTTGATTTTTCAACTCACAGGTTGTTAATCCTCTAGTCTTTATACCGCGCTGTCGTGACTTACTTGACATGTGTGTCTATTTGTTCGAACATGTCTCAAGTCATAAATGTACCTTTCTTGAACTTTTCAGAGTACTCCCCTTGGCAACTACAGTTCCCACTACATCATAAACTCAAGTCCATACGCCGCTTTCCCCCTGGAGAAAAATGTCTACAACATCAGCCGTATCGACAACTACGAAGTCCTTCCTTACCTCGCTTACAAATCCCACCACAACTTCCAGCAACAAGGATGCGCAGAAGTTTGCAAGAAGAACCACGTCGAGAACCCATTTGGTGCTGGATGCCCCACTCAACTGGAGCCAGTAAGTTGCATAGACAGCAATTTTGCAGACATTAATTTAGATATTACACATGGACAAAGATTAATTTGCCCATGCTTCCCTTTTCATTTCAGTACAACACACCACTGAAGAGGTCCTTCTATCAGAAGCACGATCTAAGGATGATTAAAACTGGAGAAACTATTCTGGACATCATCCACACAACAGAAACTCACACTGCTGATCTCTATGACCAGAACATGGAACTTATTATTAAGTAAGAGCCAAAAAGACTCATTATTTTTGTGTATCGTATACACTGGCGTGCAAAACTTAAGAAACACCGTCAGTTTTAAGGGTTACAATCTCAAATTTAAGCGAAACAGCGTGTGTCAATTTGCATAACCACGGACATAAAGTAGAAAGCTGGTGCATATTCAAAATCTGAAGTATTCTAGAGAGAGTTTCACATCCCCCTTCTAATAAATAGAGTATTTTTGGAAAGTTACTGTTGGAAGATCTCAGATGGGCAAGTCACGTTGGCTTATACTAATCTTTGAGTTGATTGGCTAACGAAGCTCAGACTAGTGTTTTTAATCATCCCTTTAACCAATCAATAATTTATTCTACATTAGGGTTCATATTTTTTCAAGTAATCACGTCACAGATCTTCAAACCGAGCGATCAGGAGAAATTGCATTAAACTACGCGCACATACTCCGTCTATTTCATTAGAAGGTAGATGTTCAAACATACGAATGGATTATGATTCAGCAGGAACTTACCTGGAAACATCATTCTCTGTATGTAAACGTTGTGCAAAGCCTGTATCAGCATTCGAGGTTGTCATACAGCCTACTCCTCACACCGTTCTCTCTATTTTAAAGTTTTCGCTGTTACTCTTCTGTCTCTTGGCACTCAGTGTAATGTAACCACTTCAATTCAGAATTTTTATTACTGTTCACTTCTGTTCCTGTGTTCACGTTTTGCTTTTACTCATTGGTTAACACTTTCGCTGACGATCTCGCGCCAATGCGTTATGTGGCGTCAACACTAAAGAGCCAATCACGCGCCAACGCGTGGTATATAGTGATGTCTCAGTCGGTAGTCACGCGTTCGCGCGGGAAAAGCTGCGCCTCAACATTTATTCTCCGCTTCAACTGGCATTTTATGTCAGGTGTTGGAGTGGTATTGGCGTGGAGTAAAGGTTAGAATTTAGTTGTAAAGGTGTGTGGTTTTTCGAATATTTATAGCTTTATTGGTTATTAAAAAAAATCTTGTAATATGAGTTGTAGAGACTATAGTTCAGCAGGGCCTTCACGCCCCAAAAAAAGAAAAAACCACTCTTATCAGCCTCTAATAGATGATGAAATTGCAAATTTGTTGGCTAAGGTTTAACCAATCTATTCTGGTATTGGCGTGGTTCTAGTATTGGCTTCTGGTAAAAACCCATTTTTACGGAGGGTCAATAACTATCAATGCACCATATCAGCTTTAGCAGCGAACGTGTTAAGCAAATCACGACACGTTATTTTTACGTTTACCTTTTGTATCATTTCCCCATATCCAGGTCACTTCCCTGTAAACCATAAGTTGAAAACCCCACTGTTCCTGAAGTTTTGGAGAGCAGTGTAGAAGATTCAGATTATTTAAATTCTATACAAAATAGTTAAGTTCACCAGTGCTGATGTAAAAAGTTAGTTAGAGAGCTTAAATAAAAGAACCTTTAAATTCACTTTTCTCGATCTTTTAAACCTAAAGACCCTCATATATCAACTGCGCTAAAGTTTCCAGTGTGTCTATTAACGGCACAAAAATATTCACATCTGATGATTATAAACATCGATATGTTCATTCGTGAGGCAGATTACAATTTAGATATCTCCAGCATATAGAAGTTTGAGGACAGTCGAAATATTTTAATTTTTGTTACCCTGATGAATTTAGTAGCCACTCAAATCTTTGCAGTGGCTCAAAATTACTGGATGTCCTCGTGGAGTTTTCCCTTCACAATTTATCCCGGATCTTTCCAATATCCCGTTGTATTGCTCCAGTGCGACGTAATCAACTACCTACCTAAAAGGCTAGTTCAGAAAATTGCACTTAACAACAAGCAGTGATATCAACAAAATACCTTAGATACAATGTTCTTCAACTGTTCGAAGTGAAAAAATTCAGTTTTATTCTACAAAATATTTTGAATGAATTTAAATTTACAAGAAAATAGCGTGATAAATAAAGTTTGCTGTCATAATCAATATTTACTAGAATCTAATAGTAAATAATTTATTTTGACAAAAATATCAATTATTTAAATAATATACAAAAAAATTACGTTCACCTGCAAGAAATATTCTTCAAAGAGGCGCCTCAGAAATATTCTCACCGATAAGGCTCTTTATTATTCTGTATTTTTTTAAACTAGACCCAGGTATATCATCTGCGTGAAAGTTTATTGTTTACCTAGTGACGGTACAATGATACTCATATCTGATCAATATAAGCATCGATATGGTCATTTCGTAAGTCCAAATGAAATAAAATTAATACAAAATATGTAACAATTTTTGATACCTCTTGGAAGCGTTAATTTACAATTCAAATAACTGCAAGATAATGCATTCCTTCTCGCTTTCTTCTGAACATTCATTTCAATTGCTTCTCACTCACTTGTTCAAATACGATCATTTCTAGCTTAGGAATTCTCAATTGCCTTCGGTAATCAGACTACTGAAGAATATCAACATATAATGATGATAACTACCGAGTAATTTCAGCAATATTATGCAGCCTCTATCTCAAATAAAGCGGTAAAGTTGGCGAATAAATCACAAAGAGATTAAATTTAACTTTTTCTTCTCACTGTGTGTACACGTTTTATATGTATCTCATGTTTTTACTTAGGTCTCTAATCCGATTCAAGAGAACAACTTCGAAGATCATAAAGGAAGTCAGTGGCCAAAAATCCTACACCGACTTGAATGACTGGGCAATCGAAATCAACGAAAAAGGTTTTAGTTCTCTCTTATCTCTATCAATAAGTTTAGCTCATTAAATTTTAAAATATATTTTTCAAAACCATAGATATGGTTCTTGGATAAGAGTTATTCACTAAATCAGTACCAAATATAATTTTACACTGCTGAAACGTGTTTAGGTATTGAAGAAAGTTAGGTATTCTGGAGGGTGTTAAAATTAGGGCAACTTTTTTCAACAAATGCAACTTGTTTTCACATGTTCTACTCTGCATGTAAAGTACTAAAACCAAAATTCCTCCTACTTGGTGTGTGTATTGTAAAATGCGTTATAACCGCACCATAAATGCAACCACCTGAAACTCTTTAAAATTTAGCTTAAAATTAATTAATAGCAAATTACCATTTCGCTTTTGGCCTCTGAACCAACCCTTCGATCACGTGTGTCTGACCTTGCGAACGCCAAAGTATTGGGGATCAAACAAGAAGTTCGTGGAAAGAAGGTGCTCGTCCAAACAGACGAAAGTGAAATAATTGGCAAGAAGTACTTTTAACAGATTGGTTGGCACTCTTGATAATCCAGAGGAAACTTTCGTAATCGACTGCATAGTTTGCGAGGTGAGTGTCGATCGTCAAATATCTTGTTCGCCTTGTAGATGACGTTTTAAAATCTTTGAATGTTGAGCGAAAGGATTTTGCGCTTCTGCTATCTGATACAGCACATATATGACTGCGTGGCAGGCACAATTTTTCAATGTTAAAGAAATTACCGCCCAAGATCGATCATTCAACATTCTTCTGTATTTAAGAATGTATTATAATTGTGTTGTACACGACTAAAATTGTCAATATATTTTGAATTTGAATAACCCGGCGTTGCTAGGGTTTCAAATATGACCGCGACATTTCCCTGTGTTAACTCAAATACACAAACCTTGTAGAACATGTTTCCTTGTCCATCGTATTAGTTTTATAATATACTAGCCACTGCGTGGCCCGTGACAGTTCTTTTCATTGGTTCAAGTATGAACACTGCTCGCTAACCCCCGGTGATTGCTACGCATTCGCCTGTGGTTTGGCAAACCAAAACCACAGGAAACGCCATGATGGCATCAAAGTGGATAGTAATAAATAAATGCCAATAAAAATTAATTAAAAATATTTTTTGCGAAAATTTAAAATTTGGGCTGGACACATTAAATATTTCCAATTGGTTTACTTCGCAAACAACACCACAGGCAACGCCGTGATGGCTTCGAATTGACTAGCAATAAATAAATTTCAATAAACTTGTTAAAAGAGATTTGATATTAAAATTTAAAAATCGGGCTGGACACATTAAATTTTACTGATTTAACTTGACACAGTTCCAAAGGTCGTAAAACGCAAAATCCTTTGCTTTCTTTAATCGAGGAGCTATGACGTCAGATTCGCAAAAAGAAGTGATGAGGAAAACTAATAAATTAATTTTTAAATGTTCTAGATAAAATTTTAAAATTCGGTCTTGACACAAAATTCACAAAAAATTAGAACTACCTGTATGCAAAATTTCACTATTGTAAGTGCCATAGATTCGTCAGGACACTGCATATATACAGACACACAGGGAAGAACTTCCTTTTATAATAGTTCAGAGATACTTCAATTTAAAATCACGAAAATTTATAAATAGTATATTTAAGTTGGTGATTTTTTTTAGAAATCAGTGATCTTTGCGGTTATCCGGATCCAAGACAAGCTGTGACCTCTGTCAAAATCATCTTGGGAGAAATCGCATCTATTATCATCCAAGGAAAAATCGAAGATCCCAAATCGAAGCTGATTGGTGAACAAGTTATTCTCTTACAGAAGGCCTTGAGGATCCTGAAGGTAGGAGATCTGAGGAACATCCAAGAAACGATAGTCAACTACGACGATTTACTAGGTGCATCAGAGCTAGAGAAAGTGAAAAGGTTCGTAGAATAGGTTTTCGAATGTCAATGATTCTGCGATGCTAGTTAGTAGAAGATGTTGTATATACATATCCAAAACTGTAGGATAATGGAATTCGAGATGCAATCCCGTGGAAGTATCTGTATCGAAGTACCTTAAGGGGGTCCGGGACACATCAGAAAAAAATGTTTATTAATTCATTTAGAATTTTGAATTTTTTTGTACTGATTACCCATCTAACAAATAAGCAAAATCACAACACAAAATTTTTCCAAACATTTTTTGAAAAAAAGAGGAGTCTTTTCAAATTGCTAAAACTTAAAATATTTTTGGTCAACTTTCAAAATTCTTACAGTAAATTATTCACAAATTTATAAACTTTAATTCTGATTCAGCAAATTTAAAAATATTAATTCAATAAAAAATAAAAAATATTTAAATGAAAACTTCTAAAAATTTTACGGTACTTTTTTTTTAAGTTATATATTTAAAAGTAAATATTTGCTATTTGCTTCAAATTTGCTGAATCAAAATTAAAGTATAATATTTGAAAAAGATGTATTCCAAATTTCAACCGTTAAACTTTATCGGTTCTAATCTTATAAGAATTTGAATACAGGAAATCTTGAAAAATTGCATCATAGAGAAAAACGCATTTAAAGTTTTAAAGACAGATTTACAATTAATAAAATGTTTAAATACCCTGTAAGAGCATCCAGATGAGTATCTAACTCCTTCTTTCCTCTTAAATCTTTGGTTTAGTTTGATTTTTGCAAGTTCTACCTTTTTTCTGCATAGTTTAAAGGTCTCCGTAGACTTAAATAACGTCTTGCATATATGTTGTTGCCATGACAACAGCTATCTGAGTGTTAGGTTTTCAAAAGAACGAACCACAAAATTAATTCTATCTCTCGTTCTAATTAAGATAGAAGCATGATTCAGGCGTCATTTTAAGCAGAAAGACACAGATAATTTTTTTAATGCAAAAATTTGACGGATTTTGTGTCCCGGACCCCCTTAAATGACTAATGAATATTTCACAAGCTTTGTGGAATAAATTCAGATCTTCCACATTCCTCGTGGTGCTACTGTGAACTAAAGAAATTAAAATAAAATGGTTAAATGAACATCTAGTAGGCTTTACCTATCACGAAAGGAATTGCCAGTTTAAAGCAATCTACTAATGAATGTGCTAGCCTATGACTCTAATGCAAGCCTCCCGCGTGGAGACCTGCTTTCCACAAGGCTGTCCATAAGTTTATGTGGCAAGGGGTCTCATTCACGCACTAGGAAACATCCTTTCCTTTCTCCGGTCCTTGGTGGCGTTGTGTAGTCTGCAACGCTACGTTCGAGAGCATTCAAGCATGCTGTATTGGATTGAGATCAGGTGACCTTGCTTGATACTAATTCAGAATTATCGTTAATTTTTTACCACGTGGGGAATTTTGAGTATACGATTGTTACATGATGCATTTATATTATCTAAGACTTCACAACACATAGCTGGTGATTGCATTACTAACTGTTTTAAAACTTTGACGCATCAGATACTTATAAACCCTACATTTTAGTAGCAATTAACTCTTAAGATCAAAGTTTAGATCTTGACAAGCATAGAAGAAATGAGAAATGTCAAATCTAATAACAGTATCAGTTACAATACCCAACTTCAGTTACTTTTTGCTAACTGTTTAAATTCTGTTCTTACAGGCAAATCTGGATTGACAGCATCCCACTCATTGGTTCTGCTGAATCCGTTACTTTCATTGTTCAGTTGATCACAGAAAACCTGAACAAGCCTAACAGAGCTATTTCTTTGTGGGAGTCAAAATCCGTATTGGAAGCGCTTCCCATGAACATCTTGGAGCCCAGTGAGAAAACAATCACGGAACTTAGCGTAAGTTGCTTTTAAGATATCCATCCATGGAAGTGAAGATGAACATGTCATGACAAATCACATTCAATGCAAAATTAAAGTTCTTAATTTAAGAGTTGCATTGCTATGGTTCACGTCCTCTCTCTTCGAATTAGCTAAGGTGCTTGGCTAATTTTCTACTCTTAATAAAGTTATTATTACAATATCAAAATTTTTTAATTCAACTGAAGAGTTTACTGTATATTGTCAGCATACTAGTGAAACAGTCAAAATTTTCGCGATGTGAATTGTTTTAGCTTTTCTAAGCCAGAATTTTTATAGTATAACAAACAAGAAGATTTCTTTAGTGGAACAAACTTAGAGTCAAGTTTAGGGAGTAGAATTTTGCCCTTTTGTCTCCTCATAACTTACTTCGTTTCACTTGTAAGTCGAGGAAAAAATAAATAAATTAAAGTTTACCCTTCTAAAAGGATTGTACTCTGATTAATTGTTGAAAGGACCTTTTCCAAAAGCATAGTTTAAGCTAGGCTTACAAATTACTAATATGAAATACACAAATACAAAGAAAAAAATTTGACAGAATACACTTTAAAATGTTCAGTGAATAAAAGTTATATTTCCTAAATGTTTTTTCCAAAGTGGGTGAAAACACGAAGGAAAATATTAGTCTGTTAGTTCATTTTTAGTGAATTATAACTATGAGCGGGATTTCCACTGCACACAAACAAATCACAAGGTTTGTGAATATTTTATTTCTGTTGTCCGAATAATCTTGCATAATTCACATTGGGGTAACCTTTAATTGTAGTTAATTGCCATTTTAGCAACGTTTGACGCTTAATCTAATTGGTGGTGACCAATAAACAATCATGTATCAATTAGGAATTTATTGCTTGGACTTTGTATTGATGAAATGCTGAAATCTCATTTTAATAATTGTCATTTAGTAAGTTTAGAGTATGTACAGGAAACACATTCCGCTGCAGAAGCAGTAACACCACCTACATCTGGCTTGAAAGAAAATCTCTTTTCAAAGGATTCTATTCAACAGAAATTAGCAATAGGATATTTCCAAAGGATTCTAATAAGGAAAGGATCGATATAATATTTCCAAAGGATTCTATTCTACAGAACTGGTCAATAGAATACTTCCAAAGAATTAAATTAGCAATTAAACCTTTGTGATGGATTCAATTTAAATGAAATTAGCAGTAAAATTATTCCAACATTTTCGATTCTCAGGAAAAGAGCAGTAAAATTATTATATTCCAAGGAAGAGACCAACAGAATCGTTCCAAAGGTTCAAAAAATTCATGTATTGTTTAGAAAGGCGTGGTTATGTAATCGTTAAGTGTGTTGTGAGGGAAAAGCAACAATACTCTACTCGTAAATGTTTTAGTTTTTCAGAAGAGAAATTTGTATTGTTTTCTTTTCTTCCACACTCAGACTCTTCTAGAAGCCGTCTCTACGAAGAAAACTCCAGGCTACTCCATGTTCTACTCTGCATCTCACTTGGCCGTCTCTCGCGTCATCCAAATCTTGTGTTCCGTCAGCACTGGTGTTCCCGATGTGGAAGAAACGTCTGCTCAGAGGAGCTGGAGGAACAAAGGCTTCCATAAAGTGTGCCCCAAAACCATCGTCAAGAAATTCGTTTCGGTAAGAAAGTAATTAGTTTTGCTTTAAATGCAATGCCATGATCAATTTAGTTTGTCAGAACAGACGGTTATTTATACGGCTTGATTTTATTAATGTTTTTGTTTGCTTTGAAAGGATATAACAGAAAAGCTGAAATCCACAACTGACAAGACCAAGAGAGTGATCTACATCCAAACTCTAGCTCGTACTGGTCTTTCCGAAGTACTGAAAGTCTTGAAACACTACGTCTATGGACATATTGACGGCCTAACTCACAGCTACATTGATTATATCAGAACTGTGACTATCCACTCACTTTACCACATTGCACCTAAGCACCCTAGAATGGTAATCCTCTGACTTATATTATATTCTTGTTTTATTTACATTCTTATCACTTGAATGCTTTGGAAAGTACAAATAGAATCGAAAAGGAGTTCGGAATTAAATATTTCTTCTCAGAGGAAGCGATTTTCGACCGGTGTGATGCAAGCATAGTATTGGTGTACCTTACGGTTGGTGAAACGGTATAAATTGCGTAAGATATATTCAATTTCTACGATTAAGCTTTGAACTTCTGACAAATAATTTGAAGTAATATCCCAGCATAAATAATTTGAAGTATTATTTTTCTCCGAATAATCAAAATAAGTTGGTTAAAAAAATTGTTTTTTAATCCACCTTGAAGAAAAGGGGTAGGCAATTACTATTGCTATTTTTTTTGCAAATAAATAAAAAAAAATTGTCAGACCTATAAAAATATCGAAAAATTTTAGTATGACTCAGAATTTTAATTAGTTTATGTGTACAATGTATGAAAAGGGTTGAAAATCTCTGGTCTTGATAGATTTTGATGATGATTATATTAACAGTTAAGATTATATTACTGGAAATATTTTCACAAATATTTTCAAGCGATACCCGCATAAGTAATTCCAGGAAAATAATTTTGCGTATTACTTTTTGTCACAAGGTGTTAAATTGTTTTTTAAATATTTTTTAAAGCCCTACTTGAAAACAGGATAGTTGATTATTATTTTTTTGTTATTCAATTACAATTATACCCAATTTTTCAGAACGGCAAGAAATATATTTTTTGGTGTGTCGCAGAATTTTAGTAATTAGATATGTGTGTCATGAGATGAAAGGTTGAAAATATCTGGCTTATAGTGTAATGTACTATAATTAAACATTGGATTTTCAGAAACAATTTATGCATATTTCTAATACATGATTAATCTGAGTTTAAAGTAATAAATGATTGAATCACGACATTCTCTCGTCAGATTAAAATTGCACGAAATATTTTCGTTATTATTATATTATTAACGAAGAATATGAAAACAACGTATATGTATACACTAGAAATCAGAAATAATTGACCAGAATATTGAACTTTTTTATTGTTCGAAACATTCTTTAACTCCGGAATACTTTAGTAGACACAAGAGATTTTTTTGGAAGCATGTACGAACATATTTCCAAAACTTTAAACTTAATTCCTGACGAATTGCTTTGTTCAAACGATGATAACTTGACAGTTAATTGATCTATGATAATCATTTTTTATCAATATAATCTATGTATTACATTAGAAGTTTTTATTCTTAATCAGAGTTCTTTGTAATGAAATGAATTTTCAGTTGATTTTTAAATGCTAAAATTCCTGAAAAATCTTGATTTTTTTATATTTCCTTGATAAAAAAATTGTAAAAAAAAAAACCTATTCCCTCTATCAAATTGATTAAGGTTCAAAACATGGAAATGAATTTTCCTTCTGAACAAATAATAATTTGAGATATCATTGTTGCAAAAACAGACTAGTTATATCTAAATTAGATAATTAATAATTTCCTTAACCTGATTTTTTTACACTGAAATGTTTTAAGCATAAATAAATGACCTGTTGTAAAAAACTGGATTTTGAAGTCAAAATTACTTTTTAAAAAAATCTACTAGTTTGTGTATTTGGAACGGAGATTCGTTTAGTCGTTACATATTGTCATTTACGAGGGTAAGTCAATAAGTATTTGCAATCAATTTTTATTATTTATTACAACATGAGTACAAAGTTTTTAGTGGTATCATTTTTCAACGTAGTCACCCTGCTTTCAATACACTTGGTCCATCTTTGCAAAAGCTTTCTTATACCCGCGAAAAAAGGGGTTTTAGTTGCGCAGCAGGCCACGTATGCACAGCTTTCTTTACCTGTTGATCAAAGGTGAATCGATGGCCTCTTAAAGCATCATTAAGTGAACCAAACAGATGATAATCTGACAGGGTGAGATCGGAACTGTATGCAGGAAACTCCAACACCTCCAAACGCAACGTCTGAAGAGTTTGAGCGGTGTGGGCGACAGTTTGAGGACGCGCATTGTCGTGCAACAAAAGAACGCCTTCCGACAATCGACCTCAACGTTTCGTATGAATTGCAGACTTCAACTTGTTTACCAGCATATCACTGTAATTTTCACTGTTTACTGTTGACCCCTTGTCCAGGTAATGTTCCAGGATTGGCCCTTGTGAGTCCCAAAACACTGAGAACATAATTTTTCCTGCAGACGGTTGACTCTTGAATTTCTTTTTGACTGGTGATCCGGGATGCTTTCAATCCATGCTCTGGCGTTTGCTCACTAGTTCAAAGTGATGAATCCACTTTTCATCTCTTGTGATGATTCGCCTGAGAAACGTTTCACCTTCTTTTTTATAACTGTCAAGTATGTGCAGACAGATTCTCACACGGTATCGCTTGTGCTCTTCATCGAGTTGTTTCGGAACTTATCTCTCACAGACTTTGTGACAGTTCAGCCTGCTGTGCATGATGTCGTATTCAGAATATGACTAATCTGCATATGGTTTGCCACTTCATCAACAGTCACTCGTCTGTTATTCTGAATCAAGGCACGGACTCGTTCAATATTGTCATCAGTTGTTGCTGTAGCTGGCAGCCCTACTCTTTCAGCATCCTTCACGCTCGTTCGACCAACTTTTGAACTCTTCAATCCACTGATAAACACTTCGCTGTGGCAAAACATTGTCCCCGTATGGTGCTAAAAGTCTTCTATGAATTTTCGCTCCTCGTACATCTTCAGACCACAAAAACCGTAATACAGAACGCTGTTCTTCCTTGGTGCACACAGAGACTGGCACGGCCATCTTTACTTCGCAACAGCGCCAAGTAGACTGATGTGATAACGCTGCAACCTACCACAGGCGAAGACAACGGTGACACCTAGCGTCTGGTGAGCACAAAAAGCCGTAGAGCCGACTCAAAAACAAAATAGACACACATTGCAGTTACTTATTGATTTACCCTCGTAGTTATCTAGTGATTCCAAGTCTACAGATATGGATGTATTTTTAGAAAACACGATAAATACTTCTTTTGTTCACCGTCTAGAACCTTAATTAAATTGTCTTTGGCTAGGTGCTTGATTTAGTAGTACCAATTTTCTTCAACAAAACTGAGCCGGCCAAGATCAGGACTGGTGTTTTTGGAGTTATTGTGAAATCGCAACCAACATTAGGTCTATTCCAACACATTGTCGAGGAAACCTGGAGAGAACCTAGTTTAGAAGTCGCAAGTTACGTGACATCAACTCTGGAAACCTTTGGAAACTCTACTATCCCATGCCACCAACTGACGTATGTATTATTTCTCTAGGCTTTACGATATTTCCTATAGTACTATTATTTTTAACCTATGACACATTTAATGACTAAATATCCACTGCATTGGTTGAAATAATTCCATACTCTATGCTTTAAAATAGACGTCTCACGATCACGTGCTAACTCAACCTACCCTATTCCAATCATGGTAGCGTTTACAGTGATCGATGCAACGAATGTATTTATCCCACTTCATTTAAGACTAATGATTCGTTTCTTGAAGATTAAGGTGGAATTTAAACACTAAACGAATATAAAGGGGGTAAATTGAGCTTAGCAATTTCGGGAACTCGACTATTCCATGCTATCAACGTAAGCATGTCGTTATACAGTCCAGCAAAATAATAACATGGTTTGTCTATTCCTCCTGGTGTTTGTCTCGAAGGGGTATCTCATATCATTAGCAAACCTGAACCAGATCTTGACGGACGGAATATATCGTCATTAGAACCAACCAGATCTTAAACTCGTCATTAAAAAAAGGATATGCAATTCCTTGATGACGAGATTTCTTGAGATTAGCAAACTTGGTCAGACCTCGATGGGCAAGATATTTCATCGAAACCACTTAGAGTGTTAACAGCGAAATGTTATTTTATATAATCTTCATATGAATGCTTTTTATTTTACAGAGCTCGAAGAATCAAGAAGATTCTTCCTCTAATCAAGAGAGCCGTGGGAGGAAAACAACATGCTCAAAACCTCTTATGGACCCTTTTCGACAGTAAGATTACAAACGTTTTTTCTTTTGAAAACGTATACCTTTTGCTAGCACTCTACAACAAATAAAATTAGATGTGATGAAAAATGATTGTGTTTTCATTACTATTTGTACCATAATCCGTTCAATCTTATTTTTTATATGCAAGTGGAAAACTAAAAACTACAAATTACAAATCGTGTTATATAAGAGAAATCTTTTACATGTTTTCATTTCTTTTCAGGTGTTCGGGGATTTGGAATAGAAAATCGATTTGAATTTACTCCAAGTAACGAAACTTTCTTTCCATCTGTCATCTACGGAGCTCTTGGAGCTAATGTTGACAGTTTCAGAGACATTTTCTTCCAGGTATTGTATAAAAGTTGAAAATACAAATCAATCTTATAATAATTATGAATTTTATGCGAAGTATTGTTGGTCAACTGTTATGAGAGGTATTTTCAGTGTAAACAAACAAATTCGACGGAATGCAAATAATTTGCTACAATTACTCGAGGTATCTCACATGGTAAACACCGGGGTTACTTTTAAATGTTTATTGCCATTTTGGCGACGTTTGGCATTTAATCTAGTTTACATTGACCAAGAAATTACCATACATTAATATGTAATTCATTCTTTAGAAGATTTATTGACGAAATGCTGAAATCGTATTCTAAAAAGATGTTGAAGTGACGTCACTTTCGGAATGCGTACAGGAAACACAATTACATTTAGTTTGAAGAAAAATACATCTTATACGAATAGAAGTCGATATTTATTTTAAGATGGTAAAATTTTTCTCATTAGGTGATCGTTCATTAACTGAGACCAGATACAAAGAATGATTGAAAAAACTCTTTCACTGCTTACTTAGTGAAAATATTTTCCGAAGAGTCAAATTTACTTTGGAGATGCAGACTAGCTATATTCATTTTTTGGATTATTAGAATTTCAATTCGATAGGATTTAATCTTTGATTAGCTTTTCAGTTGTATACATAGAGATTAACGCTTTTAAAAAAAAATTCTACATTTATTAAGAAAATAAAGACGACACAAAACTAAAAAGAACAAAGATCAATTCACCTTTTCACGAAGAGTTTTATGTTCTACGACGAAATAACTCCTAACCTTCACTTCATACTAACGAAAATTAATTTTTAAGTAGTTAACTTCAGGGGCTCTAAAATGTTAAGTTACATTGAATAAAAATATCATTCAATATTTAAAAAATCCCCAGTTCGGTAATTTATTCTTAAGCATAGGATTTCTTTATGATATGCGGCACCTTTGAGAAATGTAAACAACAAATTTCTGACTGAAGATTCACTGAAAATTATTAAAACTTTATCCAGCGACGTAAATACAAACTAATGCATTTCTCAGCATCATGATGGACCATTCCACCGCTGTCGGAGATTTATTCTCGGATCCTGGCTACAACGATAAGATCAGAACAAAGGCCACCATTTTAAGCGCCAAGACAGAGAGAGAGTTAAGGTAGAAGTAAAAGTTTCTGTTTAAATACTTATAAAATTAGCAAATGCTTTCTCATGATACTATGGGGGTTACCTTAAAATGCTGTTTATCCCACTTTGGGCGAAGTTTGGCGTTTGATCTAATTAGTTTTGACCAATCAACTATTATTTTACCAATTCGGAATTTATTCTTTGGAAGTTCTATTGGCGTAGTTTTGAAATTGTATTTGAATAACAAGTCAACTGACATCATGTGCAGAATACGTACCGGAAACACGTATCGCCAGAAACAATAACGCCACAAACATTTAGCTTGACAGAAAATGCCTCTCATAGGAAGTTCGAAGAAAACCTTTTTAATAATAAACGCTTTATAAAATGTGATATTTTCATTCCCCTAGTTTGCAGTGAACTCTCAAGGTCTGACATCCAGAAATGTATGGGACAGTTTCCTTAGATTTTTGGGAATTTCTCCTGCTGAGGACATTCCAAAAAGTAAAGAAGGAGATATCTTCCCAGATGTAAGCGGTATATTTTTATCCAATTATCTTTCAATTTTAACATATGCATATTTAAATAGTGTTTATTAAAAATACTGATTGCTATTTTAAGTACATTTGTGGTGAATATTTTATTTAATATAGAAGATCAAGGAAGATAGAATAAAATATATTGCTCATAAATAGTTTTTATTAAAATTATTGATTGCTATTTTAGGTACATTTGTAGTGAATATTTTATTTAATGTAGAAGAACAAGGAATATAGAATAAATTCTATTGCTCATATAATCAGTAGTTCTAACGCTATGATAATCATTCACCTAGTAGATTTTTGAATAAAACTAGTTCTGAAAATATAAAATTGCATAAGAATAACTGAATTTGTAATTAAATAATTTTATTTCATGAGTAATATTTAGTTTGTTTTGTGTATAGATTGAAGTTTTGTCCAGAGATCCAGAATTCTGGAGGTTCACTGTTTATGAAAAACTCTTTTACTCTTCTTCTTACTACTATTATGATGCTGAAGAGACTAACAAGAAAGAGATCAGTGAAATCTGTAAGTTGCGCAAAATTAATTTTTCTATTTTAGAACTATCAATCATTTTCCTAATTGTATTTTTAATCCACAAATTTCTGAAAAATATAAACAAAACTTGGGATTGCTATTTTATGTGAGTTTCAAGATGTAGATAAAATTGTAGAACAATTGAGGAGTTGACGTTGAAAAAGGAGATAAGCACCACAAACTAAATTTTACAGGACAAGCAAGTCTAAGGTTTCACTTTCCACTTTCTTAGACCCAAGAGTGATCAAGTTTCCGTTAGTGACATATTGTGGGTTTTTCCAGAACTGGACTTCGTGAGTTATGAACTTACCTCCTTTTCAAGGTTACTGGCATTGGAACATAGAATCCTTTCAACGAAATAATCGTACTTCTTCCTTTTCAATATCAACGCCTTAATTGTTAAACTGAACAATCAAAATTTTTATAAGCAATTCAACTGATGACAAATAAAGTATTCAAATTATTAAGAATATAAGAAATTGGAAATTGAAAACGAACAGAAGATTTGAAACAACTTTTTATACCATAAATCTGAAAAAGGTTTGAAAAGTCAAGCTTTATAGATTTAAAAATTGTTCCATTTTAAAGTATTAAAAGTACACATTATTTTAATCTTGACTAGACTTTAGTCAATTTAAATTTTACATATTAATTTATAAAATAGATAAATATTATCGCAAATTTAATTCACAAAACAGCTGTATAGTTTTTATTTACACATTATAAAAATGTTTATGCAACTATTACATAAATAGTACTTTATACCTCAAACGAAAACTACAATTCCAACACTCTACCATTTGAATATCTTTATATCGAAAGAAAACAATAACATGATAATTGTTTCCATTCTCAAAGAATATTCAGTTTTCAAATATGTAAATCGTACAAATAGCTGAAACTATTTCAAGTTCTTAAATAATATTTAAACCAAATTTTAATCTAAAATATGATCAGTCTTTAACCTTCCTGATGGTTTACGTTTGCTTCGAAAACTGCCTTGTATTGTAGTTGGCAGCCTGTGATACAAAAAATTGTTCCAAATTGTCACCAGTTCAACAATTAGTTTTGCCTACTTGGACCTTCATTTCTCTTGGGGTGGCAAGGCAGTTTCGTCAGAACGAGATACCTCCTTATTCGCAAAAACAATCAGATCTTGATAGAAGAGATATCTTGTAATTAGCAATATTGACCGGATCTCGGACGAAGTATATCGTTGAAACCATTTGGAGGGTTAATTGCAACTGTTAGTTGCTTGACTGTAATCAATAGTGTGTGTTGCTTTTCAGTGCTGGACCAGCTTTCTCGTTACGTCACCATAGACAAGCAAGGAAATGTAGAAGGTCACATTGTGAAGGTCTACATCCCCTCTTCGTACCACACTAAATCAGTTTCTCTCGCCATGCCCAGCACAGTGGAATTCGAAATGAGTAACCCTTTTGTTCTCTCCTTGAAACTGAAAACTGAAGTCCCTCCAAAAGGAGTCGCCTCTCTCAATATCAAGCCAAGGTACCGTTTTTTATTGAAATACGTAGTTTTGATATTATGAGAGGGGATTTTCAATGTAACCCGCTTGTTCTCGGTGATTGTAAACCATCCGAGTCAAGTAAAAACGAATTTATTTACACATCTCTTGTAGAGCAGAGATACAAGTTAACGTAGCTAGCTTTTAACAGATAGGGGTAGAGTGCATTCTCGTGATAGAGAGACAATACATTCGCATCTCTAGCTATATCGCTTGAAACTTATTTGGCCTAAATACGATTCAACGTTTATCATCATTGCATTTAAAAACACTCCTTATCAAGCCAAGAATTCTAAACCAGAGTAAATTCCTATATTTGGCAGATAAAGATCTCAACAAATATATTCCCATACTGTAATTAAGTATGCCCATTGACAAATTTGAGCACAATTCTCCAGGCATTCCCTATAGAAAATAGGGTAGCAGTATGTTTCTATGGCCACAGACAGGGGTAAGCAGACAATACATCTACATGGGATAAAAGTCCACAAATAGGAATGGCCACAGATAGGGAAAGACTTTGTGTTTTCGTGTTAGACGGGCAATACATCCACATCTCTAGCAGCATCGTTCAAAACGTATTTGACTAAAATACCAATTAACGATCCAACTGTATCTACATTATTGTATTTGAAAACCCTCCTTAACCCTATTGGTGTGTTATCTTTGCGTAGAAAACTACCTCGTCAGCCTCTGCTACAAAATGTGTTCTTGACAGTCACCCTATCTAGGCAAAGAACAATTTGTTTTTCTTTCTTGGATCTTCTTTCCCCTTGGAGAAATAGAGTATTTTTTTCTTGTCGAGATATCTTGTCATCAGCAATGGAAAACCAAAGGTTAACGAGGGTTAAACAATGGAAAATTCTAAACCAGAGGAAAAATCTATAACTGTGATTTTTATTTTTCTTAGCTTCTACTACACAACTCTCTACACCAACCAGTTCTTGAACTTGGGAGATTGCAAGGACATCGGAGTATACTACGAGAAGAGAGTGGCCGCCACATATCCCGTGACAGTTTCAGTCAGGTTAGGGGAATATGGTAAATTTGGCTTCTCTTACTCCTTCCCAGAGCTCCCCAAGACTGTTTTCACCTACCATTCAGAAGCAGGAACCTACGCAGGGAAGAAGAAATTGGTTATGTTGCCACCCATGGAGGACAGAAGAACTTTCAAGACTCTCCCATCTCAGTTCGAGGTGATTAAAAAGAAATCTTATTTCTCTTAATGGTGTTTTAGTATCTGAAATTTCCTTTATTTTTCATGAAACAATAAGTTTGCATATATTAAAATAATAGCTCTTACAATTGAAATCAAAATTGAATAAAGACAGCGCAATTACTGTTATATTTAATATTTTAATGAACTGAGGTAGATACAATTTTCTATTTCAGCAAACACTAACGATTTAAAGTTTAAGAAAAACGGCTTTGAAAGTAATATCGCACAAGCAAGCAATGGAAATTCAACGACATATCACAACTTAAGTCAACGAATTTCTATTAATAACCTGTGACATAGCATAACTAAATAATCAATGGCATATCATTACTAAATAATTGACGGCATTTTTAACTAAATAATCATAATCTATACATATCATTATCAAGACATTGCTATTCATTCATTAAATGAAAAGTGGTTGTTTCTATTTAAGATTACAATTATAAATATGAAAACACACACAGTGCGGGAAAATATTGTTGTAGGTTTGACACTGCGGTGTCATTTTTTCTTAAATGAGGGGGTTAGCCGTGGGCCGAATGGTTTAAAATCATTGAAGAAGTAATATATATTGTTATGTATTTTAAACAGTGAGAGATAGAGACGTATTAATGGTCAATTACATTATCAATCGTCTAACGTTTTAATATATTAAACACACTATGTTAGTATACGACATTTTTTAAATGTTTGCAACTATTCATTGACCTTGCTGTGTGACGACTATTGGTAAAAATTTATGCATTACTAAAATAAAAGTTGAAACTTTATTAAGATTTGAAGAAACAAAGTCGATACTAATCTTGAATCCCGAGGTTGTCACACCGTTTTCCTGTCAAACCTATAGAGGGAAAAATCTATAGAGTTGTAAATTGAATAATCGTGAGTGTTTTACTAAAACATTCATTGCGCTTTTAAAAGTAGTTATTTCCATAATACCCTCAAAGCATGATTTACAAGGCTGATAATAGGGGAAAAGGTCTGGGTTTTGAAAGGCGTCTCAGATACTAATACCGGTCCTAGTAGAAGAACTTTGTGATGATTAAATATCTCTGTTCAAACATAAAAGATGCATGGAAAACAGATAGAAAGCAACATTAATATACTGTATTGTTTCAGAGGAAAGACCACTTTGGAATTGTTGGTTTTCCACCTTTCTCAAGCCATGTTCTCACCGAAGATATCCAGTTTGGATACGAAGAAATTCCTCGTAACAGTGAAGAAGCTATGAACCAGATTGTCAAAGACTTCTTCAATGCTGGATGGAGGAGAAAGTCAGTTACCATCAGAAGGACCCCGAGCACCGCAACCTGGACTAAAGAAACCGAGGTACTTTTTTTCCGTGGTGTATTTCTTCATGCCTCTGGCAGTTTTAGTTTCATAGATCTCTACTTAGCCCACTTCAACGTGTTATCTAAAAATTAAAAATGGCGAACTCCTTAAATTCTCAAATTTGCCTGTTAAAGTGAGCGTTCAGGTGATCGATACATGTGAACGATTGGGTTTGCTTCTTGGAACCCAACTAAGAGCAAAGTTCTTTATGCTCTGGTGTGCAAAGCTTTTGGAATGCCCTTATTTTTAAGGGTTACAACATCAGAAGAAAGCGAAAAATTCCTGTGGTGATTTACATAACCGAGGATATAATAAAAAGAATGGGATATTCTGCTGCCGCATGAACTCCTCTGTAACATCATTGTATGAAAACGCGGTGTAAAGCGTGCATTAGAATTCGAGGTGGACATACAGCTTACAGAAGAAGGTTCTTCTACCACGTTCTCAGTTACATTTTCTGTTTCATGACACTCAGTGTAATAGTCAGCACTTCAATTCAAATATTTTTTTTTATTGTTAGCTTCTGCTCGTACTGTTGGTCATCTATTTTCGACAGCTCTTGACGTACCTTTAGTATCATTTTCCCACATCCAGGTCACTTCACTGCAAAGTAGCATTTTAAAAACTTACTGTTCCTTAACCCTACACGCAATATCTCGTTCATCAATATCTTATCAGTTGATGACAAAATATCTCATCATCAAGATATTGCCGATTTTTTTTTTGTGATAGTGAGATCAAGGTTTGGTTTCTGAAGATTCTGATTTTATAAGTTTATGACGAGACATCTCGTCCATCAAAATCTGGTTCGTTTTGTAAATAACGAGATACTTCGTAGAGACAATCATCAGGAGGGTTACTTTTTTCACATCAGTGTAATTACTTATTGAAACTGGATTCACGGGCTTAAATGTTCATCAAACCGTTAACATTGCACCTTATCTTGTAAAAATCCGAGGATATTGTTAATAATTTTTGCCCTTACCTGAATTTCAAGGGGCAAAACCAAACGACCACACAAAGTAAGGAGGTTCTATACTAGTTTCCTTTTCTTCAATTTAGAATAGATATAAACTTAGAATAAAAGAATGAAAAGACCATTTGACTTCTTACAGGTTAAAATAGACTTCGACCACAGCCGAAAGCATGTAATACCCAAATCGAAATCAACAGGGGAGGAAGACTGGACCAAGGATTTGAAGTTCGATGACAAATTAGAGGAGAAAGATGTCAACGCTTACGCTTCTGAGGGTCAAACTCTTGTCAAGAAATTTGAAGTCATACCTCACATCACGGACAAGTTGTCTATCAAAGTTGAACAAATAAAGAGTCAAACGCCCATTATTACTGGTTCCCTGGACATAATCCACAAACATACCTATGGAGGATTCCTTCACGTAGTTCAAGCCAATGCAACAGCTAATGTACCAGCAATTAAAAGAGATGTTTCGGTAAGAATGTTTTGTCAAATACATTCCTTATTCAAATGTTCAGAGTATTATCTTACTTAACTATTTATTTCGTGTTTTATATGCTATTCATACATAGGGTTTTCTCATTTACAGATAAGTGTCTCTTACGCGCTTGCCTTCGTTGATCGACCCGATGAGTTCTCTTACAGTACAGAAACTTTCGGACATCAAAAAGGTTTAGCTATCGGTACCATATCTTTCCCCAAACTTCCTTCCTTCACCCAACCAATTATTTCAACAAAGGTGAGTATATATAGTAATTCTCTCACATATATAATTTTTACTTTAAAAAAAAATGTCAGATATTCAAGCCTTACATTTGAATTTCCAAATTGAACCCATAGCTGTATTTAAGTCGAATTTTTCCACCCAATTCTTCAAAATTGCTTCCTTGTTTGGTATTCCAAAATAGCATCATGAAAAGTTTTGCAATACCAAACGAGGCATTGCAAAATATTAAACAATACGATTCAACCATTAAAAGTTAGTAGAAGAGACCCCGCGCTCTTTTCAAATCACAGTGCACCTTCCCACATAGATCCAAACGTCCATAAGGAGTGTTTCGCAGCAATTACAACGTTTGTGCTTACGTTAGGAATTTCAACTCTTAATATGGCATTTTTAATTAACCTTACATTGGAGCAACACAACTTTCAACTCTTGGAGATATAAAATAATCTACAATAATGAGAAATGTAAACTGTTTATGTAACCCTCAGAAGTTTGAGAGTAGTGTATCATTGCTTTTACCCAGAACTAAATCTAATGGTCTAAAGAATAATTGGAAGCATTTTAACGGATAACAGTTAAAATTGTGGTTAGAAGTTATGCAGGAAAGACTGCAGGTACCCTAAGTAGCAGGTGCAGGAAGGTGCTCTAAGTAACAGGTTCAGGAAGGGGCTCCAAGTACCAGGTGCAGAAAGACTGAGTGGCAGTCCCTCAGAGATTAACATCCGTTCCGTTCCGAATGGGAGCAAACCCCTCCGTACCGAGTTATTTAAAACCCACATGGGATTAGCCACTTGCTAGGGAGAGCCTCGAGTAGGACATAGAAGGATAAAGGGCTGTAGGACATTCCGCCCGAAATTCCCGTCGGCCAATACTGGCCTGGCGGGGGTGCATGAACGCGATCAACCCAACGAAAGATGTGTGTCCAGTCCCGGCTCATAATTATCAAGAGGTTAACATCTAGGGATCCCCCAGAATAGGAACAAATCGAAATTTGTAATAATTAATTAATTGATAAACACGATTATTAGTCTCAATAATATGTATCTATAGTTCATTCTCAGATGTTTTCTTTTTCATTTTAGGCTTTGTTCTACTACAAACCTCTGGAGACTGTTCTGAAGAGAGAAATGAACCCTCGCCCGACAGCGGAACACTTTTTGCCGGAGACTCACCAAGAGTGCTTGCGTGACGTTAAGATTGGCAAGTCTCAGTCCGTCGCCTGTATTAAAGCAATCCGTGAATGGTCCATTTTCAACAAATTGAGAGTACACGCCGTATGGGAAAAGGTCAGTAGGCATAATAACTTCTAAAGACGTTTTTCGAAAATTCATTAAAACCACTTTTTATTCTCAAATTATAACCTTCCGTGGGGCCACATTAAGAAGATCTTTTGTTTTGACACTTGAAACCCAGCTGCATAAGCGCTAAGCTCTTTATTATGAACCTTGATTCACGTTGTCACTTGTTCATTGAATGTGAAAAAGTAGGTATAATACAGAATTTTACACAACCAATTTTCAAGAAGTAAATTCCCCTTAACCCTCTGAGCAGTAACGCGTTATCATAATAACATAGTTTTACATTTTCTCCACGAGACTTATAATGACACAATAAACACATCACTTGATTAAAATAGTGTAAGCAAAGATTCCATTGGTCAAGAAGATCAAAACAAACTGGTTAGAAATCATGTAGGAAATATTGCATATTCCAAAAATTGTTAGATACGTGTGAGCTCCTCAGATGGTTAAATGATTCACATGTAAGTATTTCTGTAAGGAAGAGGCAAAAAGGAAACAACATAGACCAGTGGTTCCCAAAGTGGGTTCCGCGGAACCCTGGGGTTCCACGAAAAAATTTAGGGGTTCCGCGTGACAAATTTTATTTCATTAAAAAAATAAGAATGGCGTCTAATATATTCACATTTTCCTTGGAAAGTATACAATCGACCAACGCATTAATTTTAAAATTTTAAATAAGGCGACTGAAAAAAAATCACCCAACAAATAAAGGCAAAGATATTTCTTTTTTTAAGAAGAAAACTTGAAAACCATAATAAAAGCAAGAGTTTTATGATAAAAAATTTCAAAACAATAATCAAAAGATAACGGAAGCGTCGTATAAAGTATCTTGCCGTATTGCTCTTGCAGGCGAGGCACATGTTATTGGTGAATCACTTATTAAACCTTGCGTTCAAGACATCGTTTCGTGTGTATTCGGCGAAGAGTATAGCAAACAAATTGAAAGTTTGTCTCTTTCTAACAATACTGTAAAAAGGCGTATTAACGATACTGTCGGTGACATTTAAATATAACTTATTTCATGGTTACAGGCGTGTGACGCTTATGTATTATTATGAGCTCACAGACGTTGCTAGATTAGCAATTTTGCTTGTTTTCATTCGGTATGATTTTAATAAAAAAATTGAAGAAGATTTGCTTTTATTTGATAGTGTGAACATTAACACCACGGGGGAAAATATATTTAACTGCATTGATAATTTTATGACAACGCATGAAATTAACTGGGGAAAATGTATTGAAGTATGCAGCGATGCAGCAAAAGCAATGACAGGAAAAGTGAGTGGTGCTGTAGCACGGATTAAAAATGTTGCAAAAAACTGTAACAGTACTCATTGCATTCTTCAAAGATATGCATTAGTAACAAAAAGGATTTCGGTGACATTTAAATCTGTTCTAGACGAAGCAGTGAAGATTATTAATTTTATCAAAAGTAAACCAGTGCAATCACGTATTTTCAAAGACATTTGCGAAGATATATGTATTCACACCACTTTACTTCTTCCTACGGATGTTAGATGGTTATCGCAAATATTTGAATTGCGCCGACCAACCAGTATAGTGGTTAAGGTGTTAGCCTCTAGATCGGAAGGTCCCCGGTTCGAATCCGGGTTCGGGCATGGATGTTTGTAAGCGTATACCAGCTCAGGTGTTGCTTCGTCATCTGAACATAGTTCAAAATTACGAAGTATAAGTTGTTAGGGGCAATGATGGTCCTCCCACTGGGTGCTACTTCAAAAGTGGCCATCACTTCCGGCCTTGTAGTGGCCAATGACTTAGGTCAAATGTGCCCGCCATTAGAAAAAAAAATATTTGAATTGCGAAAGGAACTGATGGCGTATTATATTGGTCATAAATTTGTATTATCAGACAGGATTAAATAATATCACTTGCTATCTACACTTGCATACCTTGCTGACATATTTGGAAAATTGAACGAATTATGTTTGGCTCTTCAAGGAAAACAAGTCAACATATTCCAAACAAAAGATAAATTGGTTGCCTTTTCAAGGAAAATACAATATTGGATTTCAGCTGTGGAGCAAAACAACTTCGAGTGTTTCCAGACGCTTAGTGATTTTCTCTAAGAATCTGAAGTGAATTTAGATATGGAAATCCGCGACGGTATAAAAACATATCTGTCTAGTTTACAGCAATCACTCAGTGATTACTTTCCAAACCTAGAGAATCAAGATAATTACTGGGTACAAAATCCTTTCAAAATAAAAGAAAAACCGAAAGAATTTCATTCCATGGATTATGAAAAATTGATTGAATTGAGTTCGGATACACAATTAGAAACCAAATTTAGAATAGTTTCGTTAACAATATTCTGGTCAGATGTATTCCATGAATATCCAAATTTATCAAAACATGGTATTCGAATTCTATTGCCGTTTACTACGTTTGAAGCTGGGTTTTAAAAATATGTTGCGACAAAAACCAAATATCGTAACAAACTTGATGCTGCACCAGATATGCGAGTTCAGTTATCAAACATAACGCCCAATTTTAAGAGAATCATGGAATCAAAGAAGCAGGTGCATTCTTCACATTAAAGTTTTTTCATTTATTTTAGTTGATGTTTTGTATTTATATATATATATATATATATATATTAAAAATAATTACAATACTACAAATATTTCTCTTACACAGATAGTTAGCAGCGAAAATCCTATTAATTTGTATATTTATATCTGTGAACATTGCAGATTTCATCAATACTTAGTAAAACACCTCTTAACTAAATATTGATAAAAGCTACTTGGTGGAAATTCGCTGGGCTTTTTCGTTCTTGTGGAAGACCTTCCCGGCCAGCATTAAGACCAGCGTTAGACCCTTGTTGGTAGATTAAGTGATCATAGTAATAAAAAACTCACTATATTGAAAACTAGAGTAAAACATGAAATGGAATAGAAATACCATAAATTTAGATGTATTTTGATACCTTACCATGTGCCATGAAAGAAGGAAGCATGTATGTAATGTTTACATCATCTAAATGGTGAAAAATACAGATAAAACTAACTGAAACTAAAATGATAATGTTAATGAGTGTCACAAGATTGTAAAGTATTATAGTATGTTATTTCAAAACCCAAATCACATTTTATGAATGGACAGCCCCGTCATTGGTTGAAAGAATCCTAGGAGAAATTGGTCAAGCAGACCGAAAATTGTTGGAAGTCATGCAGCAAGAAGACTACTTACTGAACATATATAATATTACTACTACTTACTAGATACTATGAAGATAATCTCTTATGGTGCTTCGTTTTTCAGGATTTACCCGTGACTCTACAATCAACCGTTCACCAATTGGACTTGGCACTGAAGCATTCCTTCTTCAAGCACATGACATCTTACAAAATCACAAAGGTACCAACCAAAAGCTTTCACATAGATGCTACCTACATCGACAAGATGACCGACAAACCAGTTGTTGACATTGTCATCACCAAACCGACCGAAGTATTGAAATTCAAAAGAGTCAGTGCTGACTACATCCAACCTTTTTCAAGTATAGACACCATTTTTGACACCTACGTGCAAGAGTTCACCAACAACTCATATCCAGGTAAGAGAAACTGTTTGTTTGCTTAACTATGCACCTGAATAAAGTTTAAACACGAGACAAATGTATTATATTTCCAGTGACTTTATTGAAATGTTACTTCATATCAAGAAAACGTAAGATAATTTATTATAATTATAAGCTTGAATACATACATAAATCCTCGAAGCGTTTCGACGTGATATCTCGTCCGATATCTAGTCAATTTTACTAAGGACAAGATATCTTATAGAGACAAATCTACCCTATTACTTCAAAATCCAAGTAGAAAAAATAGATTTTCCCTTGTCTAGATCTGGTGACAGTTTGGAACAGGTTTTTGCACCAGAGGTTGGCCCCTACAAGGCAGTTTTTCGACGCGAAGATACACTACCATGACGGTTAACAAAAAAATTTTACGAATAAATAAAATTTATAATTGAATATGTAGGAAAAATATTATATCGATAGTATTTAATTAATATAATTTCCATATTTCATTGAATATAAATTTTTTATTCCATTGAATATAAATTTTTTATTCCATTGAATATAAATTTTTTATTCCATTGAATATAAATTTTTTATTCCATTGAATATAAATTTTTTATTCCATTGAATATAAATTTTTCATTCCATTGAATATAAATTTTTTTCCATTGAATATAAACTTTTCATTCCATTGAATATAAATTTTTCATTCCATTGAATATAAATTTTTCATTCCATTGAATACAAATTTTTCATTCCATTTGTTGTATGTAGTAGTAGTGAGACTTTTGCTCTATCGATAGTAGGTCTCCAAATATATACAGGTTAATTGAAATCTCTCTTACATTACAGCCACTTGTGCACTTATGGACAATTATGTTAGAACGTACGATTTGAGGAGTTTCAAAATGCCAAGGGAAGACATTCCATCATGCACTTACGTCCTTTCGACTCATTGCACAGAGCACAAGAAGTTTGCCGTCCTGGTCAAAATCGACCCAGAGGTTCCTGGTACTAAGGTAAGTATCCGTGAACTGTTTGATTTAAAAAGTTAAAGCAAATATGTTATCAAAACCTTGTCGACAAGGTAGGTCGCCATTATAAAAACTGACCGCATCTTGATAGATTACATATCTCGTTCATAAAGCTCTCGTCTTCTCTCTTCAATTGGAGAAAAGTTTTCATATCTTGATTTAGTCAACACCAAAATATCAGCAATATCGATATTACGGGATATCTCGTCATTAGAAAAATTGGTTAGATCTTAAAGGACGAGATATTTCGTCGAAACCACTTGCAGGGTTGAAAATGTTGTTTATTTTCTCACTTGGTATAAATATGATTGCATTAAGTCCGTGAGATTTGAGGACTTCTAGAAAGAGCTTAGGATGATAATTAGTTTACCAGAACGAAAGCTGAGACAGGAGATATGCTTGAATGAAGCCTGAGCTGGATTGCATTTATAGCAGAGTAAAAGGCTTGTAACGCAATGTGATGTTCATTGACTTCAAGTGTCCATTACTGAACTTGGTGACAGCAGTCTTGTCTTTTCTGATGCCAATTTTAACCAAGAAAGGCACCGGGCGGCTAACTTCAAGCGTTCCAATCAAATCAGTCAAAATTTTAAATTATGTTCATGCTGACTTTAATTTTGGACACTCTTCTCTTTACTCTGAAATTAAACATCCCTTACGAAAACATTTTATTGAGTTTCATAGAACCCTATAGAATTATATAACGAAACGAAATTTCGTTCTATAGAAAAAAATTCTATAGAAATATCTATTGAGAAGACGAGCTAAGATTCTATGGAAATGTATTTCTACATAGAAGTTCTATAGAAAAGTAAAAAGTAAAGTATAAAGTAAGTCGTGAAGGAAAAAAAAGAAACGAGCTTCCATAGAGGTTTCTACAGACATTGTAGACTGGAGTTTCTATAAACAGTTTTTAGAGCTTATAGTAAAACAGGTCATAATTTTACGGGATTCTATACAACTTTTTATAGAATTCAGTAGAAATGTTTCGTAAGGGATACTATCAATCACGTTTGATGTAGTTAACTATAAATAATTGTGTGTTATGAATAACTTATAAAGTTATCTGAAAGTTAATTGAAATTTTTTAACTATATATACGTATAACCGCTCTTTTAATCTGTCATTTAAGTAAATTCGGAATATTTTCGCCGATGTTTTAATGTTTAAATATAAAAAGCACGCCTCTTATATAAGCGATGTTTACAATGAAAGATTTTACTCCGTAGGAGTATATTGAAATCAATATTTTATAATTGAATAATCTTTAAAAAAAACTATGTAAAAAATTAATAATAGTAACATAAAATAAGTTTGATAGAATATGAACTAAACCGGCAGAGATAGCACAAAGAAAGTGATTGATGTCATTGTTGGATGCATATTATTAAATTGCCGAAAGACTATTTGATATCCGGTATCAATATAAATCTTTTATTTTCACCTAACAGATAAATATCAAATTCTTTCCGTAACTGAATTTTAAGAATTTATTTTGACAAACTATGAGTGAGAAAAGTTTACTACACCATCCTATTCGTTCACAAAATTTCCTTTCATAAAAACTTCCAGAAATGTAGTCATCACAAAACTAATTGTTTCCTTAAAAATACTAGTTGAAACATTTGAATTACGCTAAACACGATAATGATACCAAAGTTTACAAGATCCGCGGTAGACTTGTTGTAAGAGCGACGAATTAGCATCCGTCTTGTGCACGGGGGCTGGTGTAGGTTTAGTCCGTCGTGACTTCAATTGTTCTTACTTTGGCGTGGCATGGAAGTTTGGAGAGTGGTGTGCCATATCACGAATTGTTCTCGTCATCTAACCATGGTTCAAAATTACGTGGCGCACTCCCTGGTTTTTTCCCTTCGGGATTGATCCCGAGTCGTCGTCAATTGTGTAACTCCAGAGTGACATTAATTTATTATTTACCTACCCAGAAATATAATCATCCAAAAACCAAATGTTTCCTTAATGTATTGAAGTCCATTGACAATTTGAGTACGGTAAACACTATAATCAAGAACCAAAGTTTACAAAGCGTTCGTTTTTCAGGAAATTCACATATATCTTGGAAAGGAAGTGTACATTTTGGTTCCTGGAAGCAGCAGCAGCGAATATACGATTAAACACAAGAATACTGAGCACACCATTAAGCCTCACCGACCTATCATGTTCGATGAAACGGCAGTAGTCTATGCATCTGTTCACGTGACTAAAGGTAAAGCTTCTCCCGTGGAATTCTACGCTGAAAAAGCAGGAATTAGAGTCACTTACAATGGAAAGAATCTGAAGATTCAGGTAAGCATAGCTATTAAGTTACATAACAAATTGACAATTACTGAAATTATGAAATATAGTCGGCGCTTACATCCGTATTTATTTTTTTAAATAAATATTATTTCGTTTGGTATCTTTGAAAGAACTTAACTTAATTAATTTCAACACGACTAAATTTTATCTGTTAAACAGATTTTCCAAGAGCACCGTTATTTTCACCCAACATTCAATTTTATGCACCAGTAATTACAGATATTGGTTTAAAGGAGTCCTGGGAACTTTTTAATTGTTCAAGAAGGGTTAAACTGATTGAGATTCGTGTAGATAAAATGGTGGCTTTTTGTGTTGAATCATAACTCAGAGCATCAATTTCCTATGTGGACAAAGGAACAAGACGGTCTGGGAAGATTTTACTTCTGTTTTCCAAATGCTCTGGCAAGAACGAATCGGGGTTACCGCAAAATGTAGTTTATCGCCATTTTGGCAATGTTTGGCATTTAATCTAATTGACGCTGACCACTATTATTATTCATTCGGAATTCATTCTTTGGAATTTCTTTTGGCGACATGCTGAAATCGTACACAAAAATCAAGGCAAAGATGTCAAGGTTGGAACATGTACAGGAAGCACGTTCCGCCGCAGATAAAAACACCATCGCCATCTGGAGATCTAAAATTTGATTAAAAGTAACAGTCTGTTGCATATGCTGCTTAATTTTAAGATTTGTTAAAAAGTGTTTCTACAAGGGGGACCTTCAAGACTTTTTTAATAAAACTATATTTATTACATCTCAAATGTTATATTTAAGAATTGGTGGGGCGTCCTCTTTTAGTTCTTTAACTTTATTCGCTTTCTATGGGTCGATACTCTTTTCTATGACCTCCGAATACAAGAACAGTGAAATAACCGTAAAGCAGAAGGCAGTCTACCTTGTGCTAGTTAATTTTTGAAAAATGTGATAGCGGGTTAGAGGAAGCCTCCCAAAAACTCGATAACACTACTATCACTTTCAGCACCGAACGATAAACTGCATCAGAATCCTCTCTAACAACGCCAGTTCCAACCTATCACCTTATGTCAAGAATAGATTTGTCGAAAACCACGAGACTGGACTGTCTTCTCAAGGGACTATAAGTTGGTTTACATCTCTCAAGGTCACTCTGGTCAAGTAAATTTCGGCTCCGACTAGAAGGCAAGTTGACACTGTGTCAGTCGATTTTTGAACTGGTGTGAAAGTTATTTCAACCCCCTCCCCAACTCGTTGTCACAGTTATCTCTTTCGGCACTGAGCGTTAAACTTAGAATCAGAATCCACCCCTACGACGTCCTTTGAAGAAGAACTTTGTTTACGTTCCGATCTATCATCTTATTTCAAGACTAAAATCGTCGAAAATCACGTGACCCGACTGCCTACTTATAAGTTGGTTTTCATGACTCAACGACTAACTGTTGCCAGGTACAGTGCGGCTCCGACGAGAAGGCAATCAACCGTGGGTCAGTCGATTTTTTCTAAAGGTGTGAAAACTAGTTAGGATACCCCACAAAAAAAAACACATTATCAAAGCTATCACTTTCTAACAATAAATTTAGAATCAGAATCCACTCTCGCGATGTCAGTAATGGAACATCGACTTTAAAATCAAATTGACGGACCATGTCGCACCCCGGCAAGAAAAGTGACACAACTCAAAATTGCAGAATTTGAGAAACATCAACTTAATGGATACTATAAAGCTTGTATTGAAATAGTATAAGCTTCTTTTAAAAGTATTTATGGTGGTAACTTCCTTTATATTCTATAGAATAGTAATATAATACGCTGGGGCACCTCGTACATATTTTTCAATGACATAACATCATTTTTTTTTACCTATGTCACTTTTCTTGCCTGGGTTCGATGTGTCCACTGCTTCATGTTATTTCTTCCAGTTACTCAGTCTGAAGATATTTCACGTGGTTGTGAATAAAAGGAAGAATCCTAAATTATTGATTGTTTAGTGTTTATCCACCGTGATCAAAAACATTAGTCTGCTATTCGACTGCCAATCGAAGAAGGCAGTTTGTAAGTCCACGTGATTTACCCTTCAGAGATCTTACGATCTCTCTCCGCATGGTTCGTCTCTTTCATTACGTATCGATATTGTGGAGCCGCTTTGTTTACGTTTACCTTATTTCAAAAATAGAGTCAATCAAAATCGCGACACTCGACTGCCAACTCGTGGGAGTCGAACTATACGATTTAACCACTGTTTTTGCACGGCTTACATCTCTATCTACAACCCTCTTATTATGTGCCTTAGGTTCACCCACGCTACAAGGGAGAACTGTGCGGCCTGTGCAGTGAATTTAACGGAGAGATCGTCAGGGAGTACGTAGGCGTCGACAAGTGTCTGTACTCGATGAGCTACGACTTCTTCAGATCTGCCATGGTCGGCACATGCGGAGAGAGGGATTCTAAGTACCCCAAGATGTGCGGTGATGATGAAATAGCCTCTAACTGGAAACCTGCTCACGGAGGACACGGTAAGCACCTCATGACATTGTGATTTTTTATTGGTTATAAAATTGTATTTTAACTGTTTGTTTTTCATTTTTTGTGAATTTTAGTAAAACTTTTGTTTATTTATTTATTGAGAGCTTTCGCAATAAATTCTAATTTTCTCGTTGTGTTAGTGTAACGTGAATGCATCTTGTGGGATGAGAGGCACGTAGCCATCGACCTACTAACCTAATAGACAGAACATGTGCACGCAGCTTCATGCTATTTCTTCCTATCCATCGCTTTGAATATCGGATTCGTGGTTATGCATAGGTAGTTAATTAACGTCCCACAGGAGTCACAACAACGGGCTATTGGTGAAGGTATTTGTACAGTCCGGTACCAAGTACTCTTAAGACTTTGACAGCTGGCAACTTGGGTGGGACCGCTTGGAGGGGTGTCGTGAAGAGCCAACGGGGTCTTTTTGGAAAAACAGGAAGCGAGGTTGACAGAATAGGGGGAGGTCTTGGCGTAGGCGTTTTGCTCGTACACAATAGCTCTTCTGTAAACTAATAATTTAAGTTCAAACAATCCAATTATCTTGAAACTTTCCTGTAAAAATCATAACTAACTTGTAAATAAACCTTAATTTTAACTTTTGCTCCGTTCCTGTTTTAATTGAACTTGTACTCAATGATTTCATACGAAGGATGTACAGAAGAAGAATTCGACTGTATAGGATCGATTCCTAAGGGAAAGATCAAAGTTTAACCACGATTAGATGATGTGATTGACACCTGAGATGGCATCAAACTTCCATACCACGCCAAAGTGAGGATGTTTGAGGCCACGATCGATTAAACACACACCAGTCCCTGTGGGCACTAAGGTTTTGGGCTGAACTAAGTCTCGTCCTTCTGGTTGCAAATCTGTTCCTCTTCCAACTGGGCCACCGTGGCCCCATGTTGATGTGGGGAAGAACATGAATCCTAAATTATTGCTTGGTTACAGCGATTAGCCACTGTGATCACAAACACTAGTCTGCGCTTCGAATCGTAAGCTCGCGTGATTTCCTCTTCAGAGATCTTACGATAGCGATTCCGCACTTAGGCTAGGCCGCCACTTGCGATTTCTAGTTGCGCGATTTTTCAGTCGCAAAAATAAAACTCATTGTTTCAAATACAAGTTACACACTTGCGACTAAACAATAGCTCAGCGATTTAAAACTTGCAACCGGTCCTACTTTCGCTGCGACGGGACTGACGCAATCCCCTATGAATCAGACGGACAAAAGTATCTAACTAAATAAATGATATTGGCATGGACGCGCACCCACTTACGATACTTTATTCGCGCGTTTTCCAAGGTTAGCTTTTCTTATACATTAAATTAAGTTTTTTATTTCCCTAATTCAAGTATCTATCTTTGCGATCGTTAAATATAGAGTAAAAATTTCAACGGATTTGAAATCTGTGGAAAATTTTAAACCAGATCGATACCTTAACCCTTTTTTGCATGATTTCTTCTTTATTGGTGAAATAAATCAAGGTGATATAATTCAGGTTCAAAATTAAAGGAAAAATGGTCAAAAAAAGCTTAGTATATATTTATAGTATAAATTTAGCAAAAAACAATAGGATGGTATCATGTGGTATTTTTTAAATTAAACGCAAATTTTTTCAGAAATTGCTCTAAAAATAACAGAAACACATGTTACAAACCTTTCTTCCACTCATTTTCACTTTTTTAGCACAATAGAAACTCAAATATAATAAAACAAAATTAAAAACGAAATCATACGTTTATTGCAACTGCAACAAACAGCGGAATGACAACTTCAAGCTCGTTTTACTGATAGTGACACTTGTTTATTTTTGACAGCTATGTTTTTTTTTTATGCAATGGACATTAAAAAGGTATTCAGACACGATCAACTTAAAGTGAACTTGTTCTTTTATATAATTTTTGGGCATTCAATGTTATGATGGAAATTTCCACCATTATGCAAAGAAGGGTTAAATGTGATTTTCTTTAAATAAATAATTAGTTATTTAATAAATAATTAAATAATCATATGTCAAATAATAAATCGGTCTTTGGTATCGATCTATAGAATTTAACGCTGATTTGAAATCTGTAAAAATTTTCACTCTATCGTCAACGATCGATAGAAACTTGAATTAGGGGAATAAAAAACATAATTTCATCTAATTCAGCGATTATCTATCGCAGTGTGTGCACATTGTAGATTTTCTGCGACAGCGATTTTTTGATCGCCGCGACTAGAAATCGCAAGTAGAGGCCTAGCCTTATGCTCTGCCTGTTTCATCAAAAGGTCGATCTTGAGAATATTATCTTTATCGTCCTCGAACGGTGGCGATTTGTTGCTCAAGATCTTTGGAGATATTCGATCCTAATGACATGGCTAATTTCCTATACTGATGCTCAGAGGGAGTACTAGACTGAGTTCCAATTCCAAAAGAGTCGCGAAATTTGGGCACTGTCTGCCATTTCTTATCTCAAATATCACGATCATTCTTTTATTGCAAGGGCATTTAGACGCATGCATCTATAAATTCCCATTTGATACATGAAGTTAGAGTATAGAACAAAAATACCAACAAGATTCCAGTTGCTTCAAAACTATCTAGCATTCCAATAGCATTATACATGGGCTTCTTACCCTCGATAATACCGAACATTCTAAGAGGTGGTATCAGTCAATGTCAGACATCCAACTGCACAGGTTACATATCGGGTACCATAGATGCTAAAACGAAGCAAATGCTTGAACAGGAAATCATGTCCTGTGAATAATCCAAAAGCGACCATCGTTATCCAAAGACCGGTTGGGATGTCACAAATGGACTTTCCCCATTTTTTATGTTATTAATCGCACTCTGAATTTATACATAGTTATTTTAATTTATTCTTGATTATTCGAACTGTAGATCCAATGGGTATATCTAGAGTGCCTATATAATAAGAGTGGCGACATACGGGAAACACTTTCTGATTGGCTTAGAGACCTTTTCTACCGCCCGAGGCGGTCTTTTCCTAACTCCCGTAGACTTAACATGGGAACTTTTTCTGTGTTCTAGAAAAACGTGTGTATATTAAATTTTAAGGAAAATATAGCTTTTTCGTGTTTTATTTCGTATTCTAGAATGTTTATTTATTATTTTTGTAGTGTTTTGTCAGTATGAATTTGAAGACTTTTTGAGTAAATAGCTTTTTTTGAACAACTTGGCGTTTCCCGCAATCTAAGTTAGCGCGTTGTGCAATCCATCTCAGCCATTACACATGTAATTGAGCGTTTATATGATTCATTTATACCGAATGTATCCATATTACAACAATCATATACTTTTTGTTCTCCCTGAAATAATATATTAATTCGCCCAGCAATCTTCTTTGAGACAATTCTGGTAGAAAAATGGCTGCCGCGCATGCGCATTGGGCCAGATTTGGTCCCTTGTCGCACTCTTATTATATAGGCACTCTAGGTATATCTAGTGATTACAGATCTGAAGGATATGTGTCCTTCGATTTTTTTCTTCGTCGTTTCTCTATGTTCGCTTCTTTATCTAACCATGGTTCAAAATTACGAGGCGTTGTCCTTTTAAATTTTCCTTCGGGATTGATTCCGGACCGTCGCCAATAGCACGTTGTATTTCTCTAGTGCGACGCAAATCAACTACCTCTATTGTGTGTTTATTATTATTTTGTATTTTTTCTGTCATTGGTCATTGTTTGTCTTTGTGTGTTTTAACCTTTCTCTTGTATTATGAGGGGATCGCGGTAGTTCGATTGAAAATGTAGCGGATTAGCAACCGGAAGGTTGCCAGTTCAAAAGGTGCCAGCTCGGGTGCTGACCTCGTCATCTGACAGTGGTTCAAAAATTACGATGAGTTGTTCTCATATCGTTCTCCTTATTATTGATCCCTGACCGCCGTTGGTTCCTCTTTGTTGCAGCGCGACGTTAATTCAGATATATATTTACCCTGTATTAAGATAGTGCAATGGCCATAGGAAATACAAAACCTATTGTGACACTTGATGACCATTGCTTTTTCTTTCGCAGAGCCCACCATGAGGAGGAACGTCGTCTTGCAAAGGGAAGACAGGTTCTGCTTCTCCACGAAAGCAGTACCTGCCTGCGAGAATGAAGTAGCCATCACTTCCAAAACTGAAAATATCGATTTCCACTGCTTGCCCAAAGGAGACCGAAACGCCAGGAAGCTCGTTATGGAGGCAAAGAGAAGGATCTTGGGTGAACTAGAAACGAAGACGGTCCACATTACCGAGAGAGTCGATGTACCAACGAAGTGTTAGTGACTTTTTCATGCACAAATGAAACAAAATAGCAATAACCGTAGAGGTTTACAGATTACTAAGTATTCACTTACATTTGGATGAGGCGGGATGTAAGCAATAAAAAATTTCTGTTAATTGTTATGTGTAAATTATTCATCAATAGATCAAGAGAATGCACAAGAAAATATTTTTTAATTATCTTTTTGAGATCTATAACTATTGTACAATGTTATGTTTGTTACGAAGATATTTCATCAAAATATAAGTAATCATTTTTTTTTAGTTCTACAAACAAAAAAGTTCACTTTTATAAATAAATAGTGTACTTCATTTTAAAAATTAATTCATTTTTAGAACAATGTGACTAAAAAGATAACATACATATAAGACACAGCATAAACAGCACATCTTTGACACATCTGACTGGCACTACGAAATTTTTTTATGATGTTTCGAACCTGATAGGCTAAAGAATAAACAATAACTTTTCATAAATATATAATGAAGAAATAATATATATGAATACGTAAAAAATTAATAGGTTACAGTGTAGTTGTATAAAATCCACGTTTCATCAGGACGATTTTTTAACTACTTTTTTATACTTTAAATTGAAGTTCCTTCTGAATCTACGTAATAAATAAAAATGGAGTTGAGGTTAGTGCATTGAATATTTTTGCCCCATTTGAAGTTTTTTTTAATCCGTTTTTGATCATTCTAATGCATAATCAATGGTTTCCAAGTTTGCCGTCTATCTGTCTGTATATGTATAGTTGGCGTGGTGTGGATGTTTGGAGAGTGGGGTGCCAGCTCAGATTTCGACGTCGTCATCTAACTGTGGTTCAAAATTAAGAGATGTTCTTGGATCTTTCACATCGCGATTGACCATCACCAATAACCTATTATGTTGCTCTAGTGCGAAGGTAATTCAATTACCTGTCTGAATATGTGTGTCTGCACTACGTTCTATGGACAATACATTTTCACGAAACTACGCAAGCACTTGCAATACTTTAGTGACTGAATTGCATTGCATTTGTTGGTTCAGATAGAATAAATCTGAACTAAAACTTTTGAAATATAAAAAATTCTTCGTCGTAGTGACAAAAGGTTAAAGTTACCAAGATTACAATTTGAAGCTTTATTTAAATAACTTATTATATTTTTTAAAGTTTGTTGAAAACCGTTTTTTTTTTTTTTTTACCTTTTTTAGAGTCGCTGTCAAATTTACCTACCATTTTTTGAAAAAAGGAATCAGTTGCCATTGTTTGGCAGTACTCAAGGCATTCAGAATTTTAAATAAGTTCTTTTATTATTGCATGTGCTGTTAAATTGAATTCTATAGAAAGTATGAACCAGATTTAAAAAAAATTAGTCATGAACATCTTATGAAATTAACTTATATCATCTTTTCCTTAAAAATGATAAAACTAGACAATGTCACAAGCCGGAGTGCCACAAGTCAAAAAATATTGGTATGACAACTATGAGAGCTAGACTAGTCACCGTAGATTCGTCATTTCTACGATTTAAGCTACTGTAATTATACATGAAGCGAACTTAAGAAGGGGCATTCATAATCATCCAAAACTTAAAATCAACTTCTGTATATATATGATTTGCACCCAAAGCAAGTTGTAGAAATTATAAAAATGTCGAAAAAGTGTTACAAAAATTACTTCTGACACGTAAATGATGTTGTTACTTTTCTACGAAAGATGAAGTGATTACTGTCGCCACTTTTTCAATCTACAGTTAACCAATTCAATCCAAGTAGGTTCGGATAATTTTGCTGTTGGTATAATAAATTTAAATCTGATGTGCAAAAACAAAAACGTTCATATTAAGCTGAGTTTTCACATACTTTCAAGTAGATACTCAGATTTCATATACTCAGTTATTGCACATACTTATATTTTTCGAGCAATTTTTATGTCAAGCTTTAAAAGAATGAAAATTTTCCTTTTTAAATTCTGCAATGCAATATCTCGAAAATAAGTCCTGACCAGAACGTGAATAGTTTTCAAAACATTTTTGTTGAAAAAAAACAGCTATTTGCATCTCATAATTAGTTGGAATTTTTTAAGGAAGGCCTAACGGAAATCGTAAAATGTAATTATATTAAAATTAAGTACAATTAAGACCATATTAAACTTTATAAACAAGAAGATTTCTATCAAAAATATTAAATTCTTTTAAACTTGAATTCACTTGCTACTCGCCATTCATAACTTGGAATAATTAAGTAGTTTTAATTATGCGTCTCATTTTAGCTATTGAGGACATTATCTGATACAAATGAAACAAATAAGACTGAAATCAACGTGTCAACTCAATGAACATTTTAGAGAGTTTTATACAATTTTTTTTGTAATATATATATATATATATATATATATATATATATATATATATATATATATATATATATATATATATATATATATATATATATATATATATATATATACACACACAAAACCATTTCAACTGAATCAGACCGCAACCACCACACGATTTCTTTTACTTTGGGACTCCACTTTAGTTTAGTAGTCACCATATTTAATTTATATTCTTTTTATTTTCTGTGTTTGTTGTTGCATGTCTCAAAAACCACAACTTATTCATTCTCTTTAAAGGTAACTTCTTATATTATAACCAGCTTATTAGGTTATTCAAGCTCCACCAAAACAACTATTATAATATTTTACTATCCAAATAAGGGTAAATTTATTTTTAACTGAAAGGAATATGCAAAACATTAGTGGAGTATTCATTAAAAGTACATTCTTGTAGCACTAAAACGAACAGAGGTATGTTGTCTAGCCTTGTCCATCTTGACTATATGCGATTGCTAGTGATTGTCATATTCTTGCACCAGAGCAAAGCACCAGGGACTGTCATTGCATTTAAAGGTTCAAGACTACACTTTGTATCGGGTGCATACGTTTTTGTGAGAATACGAGGCTTTTGTGTGAGAAGAGTTGATAACTTTTCAACTTGTCTACGCTCCTTAACCCCATCAACTCCTTTATATATTTACGTCATCGGATCGTGGTTCAAAATAGCCAGGTATTATCCTCGAGATCGATCCAATAACGACGCCAATAGCCATTTCTGTTGCTCCAGTGTGACGTAAATTTAGTTACCAATTACCTTCCATTCCATATTCTTGATTGTATTAGTGTTTCTGTGGTACTGATCCTGGGATGAACAAGAGTTGCTCAATGTGCGACTACTAAAGCCTGATCTTTCGGGGAGGGTTGGCTTACATCTGAACTAGGGGGATTATTGACAACAGCAGAGTAATTGTTATATGTATATCGTGATAATCACAAATGTAGAGCTCCATACAAAATTATACATGGTATAATAGGCTATTTTTGAAAAGAAATAGAGTAAATATTTTATTCTTACAATACATGCAACTGAGGAAATTATAAATTTTCTTATACTAAAATTACATACCCGTAAAGGGTTATCTTTTAAAAGAACAAGATTGACTTAAGCAAATAAGAATGTAACAAAATAGCAAATAACTCCATAGAAAATTTTTTTTAACAACAGTCAATAAATGTTTTAGGCAAAATTGATTATCGGTAGGCAATTTTCTATAAAAAAAATAAGAAAAATTTTAAATGCGTCAATACTTCAGAAATATAAAAATACAATGCGTCCATTTAAAGCTAACCAGAACTCTGAAGAGAATAGTAAACAACCTTATAGAATAACAATAACATTATTTAGTAATTGTGTGAATGCAATAATATAAAATAACTATAATAATTATAATGAGATTTTTGAATTAATTTTCTATTTAAACATTGTTGGATTAGTTGGTCGTGTCATACGAACTGTCCAGAGGAAATTAAGATATTTATATTGATATAAAAACATTTCTAAATTAAAATTTTTAAATGCTGTACGGTTTTATCGCGAGTTCTTTATTAAAGGTATTTTGCCCAGAAGAGGACATTGTACACATATTAATACAAAACTCAGTAGTTTAAACCGAAAACAAATTTGTACATCTAGGAAACAAATATATTTTAATTTTTTTTTCCAGTAAAATTTCAATTCCCAAACCCATCCATAGTAAATAGCTTACTAATTTGCGTAAAACTGCTGCTAAAATAAACCTATAAAATTAGACACGTTGGGAAATATCTCAGAATTAGCTGTATTGTAATAAATCTGAGATTATCAGAAATTTTTAATGTTTACTATGGTATACTATCGTTACTACTCTTTGTCGCTAGGAATTTTTACTCAATAAGACACATGAAGTTGTGGATTCGTGTTCTCAACAGTTTCGTGAAGCAGTCGAAAAGTTTTTAATCTTTGTCCGCCTCATGTGCTTGTGGTCTTACCTCTTCCTACCCGAGACAGATTCTGACGTTTTGTGTTGATTCGAGTTCGAGTAAAGATTGGTCTCTTGTGTAATGCTCTATATTAAATTCTACTTCATTACTATCTAAAGGAACGTCGTAGTGAATTTGAAATAGTTGCGTTGACCTTGAAATTCGACTCAAATTGAGACCGACTGATCTCTGCAAATTTACTAACACCAAAGCTCAGCGTTCCAGAGATTTTGCTGCTTCAGACAAACAGATTTCTGGTTTAAAGATAAGATTATCAGCAATAGATGAAGAAATGGAATGTTGCTACTTTCATAGCTTCCCTTACGAGCGAACCGAATTTTTCCTGGATATAAAATCAAATAATATATTCCAAATCCAAAAGTCTGCAAATGATTCTTGCATAAATCCGAATGTGATAAGTGTCTTTCGACACTTATTAAATACAAGCAAAATTACCCGACCCTACTCGGTTTTAATTAGTTAACTCTTAAGAAATCGGAATACACAATCATTTTTGTCTTTCGTTGAACAAATAATCTTTTAACACCTTTTCTCGACATCCTTATAATTGTTACAACTTACATCGTATATAAATCCTACACATCCATATCCATCCAATATATTTTACATACATCAGACTCTTACTGTATGGCAAAGCTACAAAATGGCGAAAGGTGAGGAAACTTTGAGGAGATTTGGTATTCCCTTTCTTAAGTTCTTTTTATGCAAAATCGCTCAACTCAATACATAAAAACTGAGAATATCGGACGAGTGATCTCGCACTCATAGACAACAGAACAATATTTTTTTTTTTACTTGTGGCACTCTTGCATCAGGCATGTGACATGGGCGAATTTTGCCTTTTTTAAGGTAACGATGACAAATTAGTTTAACAAGGTAATTATCACTAATATTTTAATGCGAATACATCTTTTCTCGAAAATTACATTTTGCGGCACGTCTAATAATAAAAGAAATTGTTTTAAAATTGAATGCCATCAGTACAGAACTGCACAAAGGTAATCTATTACCAGTTAAAAAATTGGTCAATTGATTTATTTGGCTAGTTTTGTCATTTTATAAAATCCTTGTTTTCAATAAACGTTTAACATAAATAATATGTTGCGGGGGTCCGGGACACATTAAAAAATTTTTATTAATTAATTTTGAATTTTGAATTTTTTTTGCACTGATTACCCATCTAACTAATAAACAAAATCACGAAACAAAAATTTTGCAAAAGTTTTTTAAAAATTTTAAATTAAAATTAAAAAAAAGAGGGGTCATTTTAAATTACTAAAATTTAAAATATTCTTGGTCAATTTTCAAAATTCTTGCCATAAATTATTCACAAATTTATAAACTTTAATTTTTTTTTTTTCTAATGGCGGGCACAAATGCACATAGTCATTGGCCACTACAAGGCCGGAAGTGATGGTCTCTTGTGAAGGAGCACCCAGTGGGAGGACCATCATCGCTTCCTAACAAAGGACAACACAATTTACATCCATGCCCTGACCCCGGATTCGAACCAGGAACCTTCCGATCCAGAGGCCAGTACCTTAACCACTAGACCGGTTGGTCGGCATAAATATTTTTATTAAAATAATATTATATATAAACTTTAATTTTGATTCAGCAATTTAATTTAATATATTTATTCAATTTAATTTAAATATTAATTAAAAAAAAAATATTTGAATGAAAATTTCTAAAACTTTTAAGGTATTTATTTTTCAAAAAGTCATATTTTCAAAAGTAAGAATTTGTTTCAAATTTTCTGAATTAAAAAAAAGTATAATGTTTGAAAATGATATATTCCAAATTTCAACTCTTAAACTTTATCCGATCTTGACTTATAGCAATTGGAATACAGGAAATCTTAAAAAAATGCATCACGGAGAAAAACGCATTTAAGTTTCAAAGACAGATTTACAATTAATAAAATGTTTAAATACACTTTAAAAGCATTCAGATGAGTATCTAACTCCTTCTTGCCTCTTAAATCTTTGGTTTAGTTTAATTTTTGTAAGTTCTACCTGTTTTCTATAAAGTTTAAAGGTTTCCGTAGACTTAAATAACGTCTTTCGCAGATGTTGTTGCCATGACAACAACTATCTTAAGTTTTAGATTTTCAAATCAACGAACCACAAAAATCATTATATCCCTCGTTCTAATTAAGATAGAAACATGGTTCAGACGTCCTTTTAAGTAGAAAAACACAAATAAATTTTTTAAATAGAAATTTATTTTCGAAAATTAGACGATTTTTGTGTCTCGGACCTCTTTTAAGTAAAGTTTCAACTCGTAAAATAATCCATCTTGACCTCCTGTCATTATGACAAAGACTTTTTTAATATTTCAAAAGTTCTAGTTTGGTTTTTTTTAACATTAATTATTATTTTAATATATACATATATTACACTTCAAATTTACTTTATTCTGACATACCTGCCTTTTTAAATTGAATACATTGTGGAGAGGTTTCGTATTATGAAAAGGAAATACAATTTATTAAAATAGTAAATATTTAAAACAGAAAGCAACAGTAAACAGAGAAATAAAAAAAGCTGTCGAGAAAAAGTTGTTTTAATGATATTAATTCGTGATTGTTTTTTTTTATCTCTTGATATTACACAGTTGCCACTTACACCTAAAAAGGGCACAAAATTTAGAAATGCGAAATTAATTCAGATCGAAAGAAACAGAAAATATCACTTCACGCGATCAACCTACACGAGTTTCCGTTTCATTCTCGTTCGTTTAAAAGTATCGTCTTTCCAAATATTCGGAAATTGTTTACATTGTTCAAAGAACAAAAATAAGAATCGAAAGATACTTAATATGCATTCTAGATTTTCCAACAAAACTACCAAATTATGGTATATTTAAGTATATTTATTCAGTTGTTTTAGCATGAAACTTACTTAAATTAAGTAAACATTTGAAAAGTTTAATATTGCATTCGCTAAATAAAAAGGTAACGGATAAAATACAGAAAACTATATTGGAATGTATAGAGTAAAATTTTTTTAGATGTATGTCCAAACACTCAGACAGAAAAATCAGACATTCAACGGAAAGACGGTCAGATGGACTAACATAACCAAATTCATTCACTAAATGAATGTAAATACTCACATTATAGTATACCAAGTTTCATGAAAATATATTCAACCGTTTGGGCGTAGCACGGGCACACATATACAGACAGATGGACAAACACAAAACGCACAAGAGACGGATTTTGCATCAAAAGGGTTCAAAATGGATAGAAAACAAAATGGGTCGAAAATATTCAATGTACAAACATTCCATTCTTATTTATATATAAATTTAGTTGAACTCCTGAAAATTAATTGAACTGTCAAAAATATTGATGTTTGGCGAATTGTTAGTGCGTGTAGCAGGCATGGTTCCATCATTGTGGCAGATATGGAGTTGATTGGTTGGTTGTTTTGATATTTCATGGCGCAAGGTCAAATTTGGCCAAGCTGATCCAAACACATGCTAGACAACTTAAGTTAAAATATGTCGTGAAAGGGGTAAAAAAGGAGGCCCGCAGAATACAATAATGGGAATAAAATAGATAAATCTTCCTTTTTGCGATGTTATTCTATAATTTTTTTATCTGATGCAAGGAGCACTATGTTAGGGGGTGCCAGATGCTAGAGCTGAGTGAAATGGAACAACTAGTATGGATTTGGAGGACAAGTACAGATGTTATTGTCTGTTGAGTTTCAGCGGGTAAACTACCCGAATAAATTTACCGGATGTATTCATGTCGTGTGTCTTAATGGTGCAATTTCATTGCTCTGTCAACGGAATTCACAACCCATTTGACAGTGCATGGCTTTTATGGACAGTTCTGTGAAAATACAATGATTGGTGGCTTTTTCCGATCACGTTTTATGCTCCATCGGACAGATGGACGTTGGTGTATACGGCGTGAAACGTCTGAAAGCAAACACCCTGCAACAATTGCCGGAAGGATCCAGGCTGGAGGAGGGAGCATTATGGTTTGGGGAATGTTTTCCTGGCATTCACTGGGTGCACTCATCATTGTGGAAGGCACGATGGATCAGCACAAGTACACATCTGTCCTTGCTGACCATGTCCACCCATATATGCGAATTATTTTCCCTCAGAATGATGGCATCTACCAACAGGACAATGCGAGGTGTCATACAGCTCGCAGTGTATGTGCGTGGTTCGAAGAGCACAAGGATGAGTTTACCGTACTCCCCTGGCCAGCAAACTCACCGGATTTAAACACAATCGAGAATCTGTGGGACCACCTCGATCGAGTTGTTCGCGCCATGGATCCTCAACCGCGTAATCTAGCGCAGCTGGCCACGGCAGTGGAATCGGCAGGGCTCAACATCCCAGTGAACACCTTCAGAAACCTAATTGACTCTCTTCCTGCACGTCTCGCAGCGGTCCGCTCTGCCAAAGGAGGTTATTCTGGTTTTTGACAGGTGGTCACATTAATGTGACTGGACTGTGTACATGTATATGGTTACACGAGCGTTATTATATGTGATTTACGCACTTTTTGTATTTGACATAGTTTAATACAAAATAACACGGAGAAAATTTAATAATCAAGACCAAAACGTAAGGACAAGGAAGTGTACAGACCTAATAACCAACTATGATTTTAAAATAAACTCTTGCCATTTTCAATTTCATTAAAATTCAGACTGAAATTCTCGCACCGTTTTTCATCAGTTTGACACATTTAATTGTCCTTCTTTTCATAGGGTATGTGTGAAGAAATGTATTCAAATTTGTCATATTGGTAGGCTGTGACAAATTGGAATTATCTATGTTGTGATTTTTATTTGTTGCAAGATTAATTAGTGTAACATGATTCTGTAAACGAGTAAATATGGGTTTTGTGTGTTATGCAGTATTTGTTGAGTATCAAAACAGCGTTTGTGAGTGTCATAAGAGTGTCGCGTGTTCACCAGCTTCATGAAAGAATTCTCTACACACGATAACACTTGTAAATAATCGTCGTCAATTCACCAAGATCAAAACAAAAGTTTCAAAGAAATCCACCAGCCACGTATTCTCAAAATAAACGAACCCTGATTCTACAGCGAAATCTGGAACCCAATTTTTGGGCGGTAATTCTTTTAGTGGTAGATAGACAGAACAAGTTCTGATAAACATACTATCGTTTTTCATCTCCAAAAACATTATTTGGTCAGTGATATGTATTTCAGAACCCTAAAATTGAATCGCTTCCTCGACACAAGTATGGATGCGTTTCGGTGCTTGTATGGGATTGTAAGCTGGTTGGAGGGATGAACATTTGGTTTTTATTGATGAAATCGCTTAAAAGTGAAATATTTAACTAAATTTAAGAACATTTTTCTAAGTGGTCAAGGTATTTATTTAAACTAAATTTTGAGTTCATAGATAACACGTCTTCACAGAGAAAATAACAACAGACCACAATTAGAAAAAACGGAAAATTTTGTGTCATTTTAAACAATAACTATACTCCCCACCATATTATAAGGTACTGAATGGCTTTGAAAATGTGTGGTTCTATCCCCGGGAGAAGAAAGTGCTTAAATCTACGACGTACGTCACAGAACAAAGTCTTTGCAGAACAATTTTTCCTTAATTTACCAAATTTTGGCCGATTTTTTTTAATTATAAGTTACGATGTTCTGCAGTGCAAAGCACACTCCTTGACACACCTTTTTTTACTTTTCTATAGTTACGGAACAACCTCCCTACACCGCCCAAATTACCACACACATTTTGTAAATAACGCATCTTCCTTGTCAATGACAAAATATTTACCTTTCAAAGTTAGCGACAGAATTGCAAATTCTGAAAGTATGCCTTGGTTTTAAATAAAGTAAGTTAATTAATTTTGATGTGTTTTATTACAAATATATAATACATACTTAGCCAATAATTGTGTTTTACGTCTGTTTTTTATTTTACTGCAGTTTTCAAAATTCGGTCAAAATGCCTGGAGAACAATTTCAATTGCTTGGAGCTATGTTACAGAACACTGAATATAATTCTGCACCTGGAGTTCTAGTAATTAAAAATCACGTATTCAGACCACAGAAAGTAAGAACAGTTGATGAGAGAAATGGGAAAAAACATTCAAAACAACACAGTTTCTTTTAGTTCTACAAGAAAAATATGTGCAACTAAACCTTATTTCACGTTTTCAGTGTCTTTTTGTACGTTCATAATTGTGTCTGTATACTCGATTTTGTGACCTAGAATTTTGTAAATTTGGCATTTAAAACCTGTCTTTAAAAATATTCGTGAAAATGGAATTGTATATTGGCCTTAACTATATAAATAAAAATAGGGTGTTTATACACTGAATATTTTCAACCCATTATAAGTTATTTAACCGTTTTGGGCCCTACTAATTCAAAATCAATGTCTTGCTCGTTGGCGTCTGTCTGTATGTGTGTGCCCGTACTATGTCGAAACGGCTGGATATATTTCCATAAAACTGCATAATGTGAGTACTTACATGCATTTTGTGACTGAACGGGTTTGCAAACGTCTCTCAGTCTGTCTACACGTTTTATGTCTGTGTGTCGTTTAATTATTATAAACTTATTCAACATTCTTTAATACGTTGTTCTATCTTTATATAAATGAAAATGCTGTGTTTGTTCTTTCATTGAATATTTTCGACCCATTGCAAGTTATTTATCCGTTTTGGGCCCTTCTAATACAAAATCTGTGTTGTACGTTTATTGTTTGTCTGTACATCTGCCTGTGTGTATGCGTCAGTACTACATACAAACGTCTGAATGTACTTCATTAATGATTGCGTAATGTGACAACTTACATTCACTTGATGAACTACCGAACCTGGTAGCGTTGATATGTATATTTGTCTTCCCATTTTATATCTGTTTTTGCGTCTGTGTGTTTGTTTATGTATCACATAAAAAAAATTCAATATTTTTTCAATACAAGTTATGTATTTTATAAATCATATTTTAGTTTAGTGAATGTTTTTATAGTTTAGTTTATGATAAATCATAATTTAGTTTTGGGTGTTCCTGTTAGACCATGACGGGAGGCAGTGGCTGCTTTTCGCCTATTTACCGGGAAGGATTGCCTTGCTTAGCATCTGTGTCGTATTGGCGTTCTTAATGAAGCTGCCTGCCCCCCGTGTGACAAAAACGAGCCTACGGACAAACATCACCTGCATGTCTGTGAAGCTCTCCATGGAGAAACTGATTCATCGAGATGGTGGGAAGCTAGAAGACTCTTGGGGTGATAGCCTTCGGCTATCCTTTGAACTTTTTGATGCTTTTTGTAATTGTTCTTCTTCTGTTCACGTTCTTCTTCTTCTTTTTTTTTTTTTTACTTTTCTTTTTTATGTACCCCAGCTATTGGAAATAAAAAAATTTAGTGAATACATTATTTTAATTTTACTAGGGGGCTTGGCCACCTGCTCGCTATCGCTCGTCAACCCCCGATGAATGCTACGCAATCATACTTAGTTCGCTTTGCGAACTATACTTTTCTACAATGAGGGGGAGGGGATTGCTTCACAATCCATCCCCATATGGATCACTGCTGGATTGATCCCGGACGTAGTATACGACGTTGATTGAAGGTTCCCTTCCCATTGTGATATTTATCGCATGCACCCGAGTAACGGAAAATTGCCTACTTTTTTGCGAGATTTGCTGATTCGTATATAAGCCGGCCCCAGTCCTTTAGCTATTAAAAACGTTCCAAAAATTCTCGGCTTATACGCGGAAATATGGTGTAAATAAAAACAAAATGTTTTTTAAAATGTCAAGAACAAAACATCTCATTTCTACATAAAAAAGGAAATCTTTTCGCATAACACTGTTAAAATTCAGAGAAAATCTTATCATAATTTTAAATGTTTTAGCTGATCCGTGTTTGTTGTAATAGTACTTTTTAATTTTTTCATATTCGACTGTTGCTATGGAAACAGCGACCGAATATGCCGGTTCTGAAAACATTGCAAACTTTCTAGCGCGTACTCTCAAATTTTATGGATGAATTAATTAAAAAATATAACTGTGTTTATCGTCTGCACGTACTACAAATTAATTAGCCCGTTGAACTACAAGACTCGCTATCTACCAATCACTAAGCGAATAAACCTGAAAAGGACCGACAAATTTTTTTTTATTATAGATAGAAAGATAGATAGATTTGGCCAACCATAGTTTGGTAGCTTATTAGAAGCTGGAATGTATATTGAGAATTGCGATTGCTTGGATTATTTTACCAGTACTGCTGAAAGAGCAATTATTTTTTCAAAACCATTTTTTCTTTACGAAACATAACAATTACCGAATATTTGGGACAGACGATATTGTGTAACGAACTGAAACGAAATGGAAACACTCGTGCGTTTTTGTGTTCACTTGTTACACTCCACTTGTAATGATATTTTAAATTTTGCATATTTAAATTTTGACGAACTTTTGTTGTAAATTGTGGCAACTCTGCGAGTTCACGAGATAAATAACAACTTTTCCTCGTCAACTTTTTTGTTTTATTTTGCTGTTTTCTATTGTAAATTCATTAAATATTTATTTTTTAATTAATTGTATTTCCTTTTCTTTTCACATGCAACACCACCACAAAGGATTCGATTTGCAGTTTTGAAAGAATATTAACGTGGCTAAGTCAAGGTGGCATATTTTACGAGTTCAAACTATATTTAAGCAACTTATTATATAATTTAAAAGTTAGTTGAAAAAAAATGAGTTTATTCTTAAATATATATATGTCTTTCTCTCAAATCGATTTACCATTTTTTGAAATGGTAATAACTTACCTTTCTTTGTCTCAACTGAAGGCATTCATTTAAAAGCAATTTGTTTTATTACTGCCCGTGTACAAAATGTAATTTTCAAGGGAAAATGTATTCACTTGAAAAATAAATTAGTGATAAATATCTTATCAAATTAATTTGTCATCATTCCATCCTTCCCTTTAACCCTTATTTGCATGATTTTTTCTTTATTGGTGAAATAAATCAAGGTGATATAATTCATGTTCAAAATTAAAGGAAAAATGGTTTTAAAAATATTAGTATATATTTATAGTATACATTTAGTAAAAAAAAATATGATGGTATCATGTGGTTTTTTTAAAAATTAAACGCAAACTTTTTCAGAAATTGCTCTAAAAATAACAGAAACACATGTTACAAACCTTTCTTCCACTCATTTTCACTTTTTTAACAATAGAAACTCAAATATAATAAAACAAAATTAAAAACGAAATCATACGTTTATTGCAACTACAACAAACAGCGGAATGACAACTTCAAGCTCGTTTTACTGATAGTGACAGTTGCTTATTTTTGACAGCTATGTTTTTTTTATGCAATGGACATTGAAAAGGTATCTAGACACGATCAACTTAAAGTGAACTTGTTCTTTTATATAATTTTTGGGCATTCAATGTTATGATGGAAATTTCCACCATTATGCAAAGAAGGGTTAAGATGGTGAAATTCGAAAGTGTCGCATGCAATAATGATACAAATCAAGACATATTGATAGATAAACTATGAGTCCAAGAGTATTCTCCTTAGATTTCTAATTTTTATAAATTGAGTTGAACAGTTTTTCAAGAAAATAACTTAATAAAGAGCATTCCTAACTCTCTCTCTCTCTCTCTCAAAATTATATTTTATTGTTTGTCACCTTTCGTCATTTTGTAGCTTTGTCATACAGCAGGAATACGATGCATAAGAAATGTATTACATGAATGGATATGCATGTATACGATTTGTGTTCAAAGTAAGTTACACAAATTACGAAAATGTCGAAAAGTCCTTGAAAAAATTATTTTAGTCACACTTAAATTATTTGGAATTTTTCTAAGAACGAGAAAAGTGTGGTCTCTTTTGGTTTCTCTTGTCCCCTTTTTAGCTAATCCATCCCGACTTAGGTCGGTTAATTCTGCTAGTATATTTCTAAATGCGTAATTTAACATTCATATAAAAATCAAATTAAAATTGTCATTTATTACAGTGTTTTGTGACTTTGAAATCACTTCATAGTGTATACTCCATTTCGGGACTGTATATATTTTCTAGGTGTGCAGTGAAATTTTCGTAAGTAGTCTATTGTGTGATGAGATGAAAATGGTTAAAAATAGCTGTTTCAAATCACCTCAAAAAATTTTGAAACTGTAGCAGAATTTTTTATAGTTTAAAATATTTTATTAAAAAATATCAAAAATCAAATTAAAATTGTCACTTATTACAGTGTTTTGTGACTTTAAAATCTCTTCATAGCGTAAAAATTAAAAAAACTAATATTTATTAGTAAATATTTTAAATAAAATATTTTAAGAGATAAAAAGTTGTGCATATTTCTTTACACGTGGGTTAGTCAGGATTTTAAAGTCTTGAAAAATTCCAATATACTGTTACCATGGAAGTTGAACATACCGACTTACAAAACGTGCTCTGAAATAACGTCAAGTTCTAAGAACTACAAATGAAATAAAAGTTATTCCGAAGATAAGATGTTGCAGTCGCGCTCGAACATGCCTCTCCCGCGCTTAGTCATATTTTACAGTTCGCATTTTACAAACTAGACAGTTTTATACCATGTCTGGGTTTTAAATCCAATCAGTGATAGTACAAGAAATCAGATGGAAATATTTTGTTGCAACGACTTGCCGGACGCAACTATAGAAGATAAATGTAAACATTTAGATTCGTTACATGCTATTTAACATGAAATTATCGCACAACTTTTTCTTTTCCCTTATCGTAAGATCGCGCTCAGCTGATTTTAATGCCTGAATCTTGGATATTCTGGAAAACTGCATATTCTGCTGTATCTCGAATGTTATAAAAAGGGAGTTCTCTACTGATCAAGTGACCTAGTTATTTCCCATAGCTTCAAGATGAGGCTCCTAGTAGCAACGTTGTCGTTGCTCGTATTAGCTGTGGCGCGTAAGTACTATATTTCAAATACAATAAAATATCGATAAATTGTCGTTAATGGGATCAAGATATCTTGATGACTTGGCAGAATGTACTCAATACGCAGTACTGTAACCACCATTTAAATTTTAAATTTATTCTCGACTTTCATGTATTCACAGTATTTAGAACAATATTTTGCGTGTTGGGGCGAAAGGGGCTTGAACATTGGGTAGCAATAGAATTAGAGTAGCAATGAGTAGGTTATTAGAAGCTATTCGCCAATTTTGTCGCTAGAAGGACTGACACAGCCGAAGCATTTGCGAAATAGTAGCATGAATTTTTAATATAGCAAAGAAAGTCTCTCTGCCCCTTATTTCGTAGCAATTTTAGTTGGTCAGGTACAAAATGAATCGGCGAAAACACGAGATGTGCCGATTAAGTATGAAACAGACGTTGGACGCCAAGAAATTTAAATTTTGAAATCTAACAAAAAAATTAAATACTTTCTTTATGAGGTTTTCAGGACACTCTAGTATTCAGATTCCGGTATTTTAATTTCATGGTTGCCACGGCTTGACGTTCCATGAAAAATTTTCTTCCTCAAGAAAAGTCAAGAAAATATTTTCTTCCTGCCGCTATTAGTTCAAAATCGGGACTAAATTTTCAAATTTACAAAAAGTCGCCAAAATTTTGAAAATAGGAGCTTTTGAGACAAATTTCCTTTTTCAAAGATACCTGTAATCAACAAGGATGAAAAATAGTAGCAAAATGTCGCTTGTTATCAATTGAAATATACTTGATTTGAGCTATAGAGCGACACACATGTTATTGCAAAAAAAAAATCACATGAAAAAATTGTGGCTCTATGATATTCCTCAATAGGGTTGCAAACTGTCCCGGATTGACCCGGAATTGAAGTTGCTGTATAGAATCCCGGTTGAATGCTAAACTGTCCCGGAAATTCTGAAAAAGCTATCGATCACTATCACCTACACTCCAATATAATTATTTCTATTGAACATGACTTTGTGTCAATCAAACGTTCGTTCCTCTTACTATCCCAAGCCAATACTATATCGTCAATCTATGTACAAAAGATTGTATGTTAAAAATTCTTTTTTTTACTATTATTATTATTGCTATATGTGGCATTTTGGGATTTCCATCTGGTGGCAAAATCTCTTATGTCGTCAGCTGATCCAATAAACTAATAACACAAACCAAAATTATATAATAGTAGAATTAAACCATAAGAAAAAAATTATATTTTGTTGCTCTCCTGAAAAATGCAGCTTTTAGACATACGACCTTTTGCACTTTGAGTGACAATATCAATATTTCAGTTTTGCGAAATATGTCTCGGTATTGTCTCAGAGAAAGTTTGCAACCTTATACCTCAACAGTCTGTTGGCGCAGTCTTTTAATGTTTAGAGGCATATAATTGCAATTAATATAATAATTATATTACAATAAAAATTAATATAATAATTAAGTAATAATGCAATTGTAAAATTCAAAACCCAACAGTCTGGTGAAGGCAGATAGTGAGAAATTCAAAAGGTAGCAGTCCGGTAAAAAAAAAAAAAAACAGATGTGAATAGCTTAAAATTGACCGTTATGTGATTCATTCGCCAATTTTGTCGCTTAGTTTAAATATACTTGATTTGAGCTATGGAGACAAATGAAATCGCTAAAACAGCATGTGAAAGAGTCTCTAATGAAATTATTCAGCAGTCTATATTACAGAGAGCGATGGAAGATCTGCGCAGAAAAGAAAACATGAGAATAAATAGATGAAGCTTCAAAAAATACTAAATCGTATTTCAACAAGGAATAGGATGATATTGAAGTAGATGTTTACATTCTAAATATGCAATATGAATTAACACTAGTTAAAGTAAAAAAAATGTTGTTGTTATAAATTATTTTAGTTTGGCTAGTTAAATTTGCGTCGTACTGGAGCAACACAAACATATATTTTGGATAATTTTATTTCATTTAGAGATATAAAATCGATTTTTTAAATTTTACTTTTTATTTACCGGGAAAAGCCGTGCGGTACTCCGTTTGGTACCAATGAAAAATGGGTTCGGAAATTTACGATTTCTCCTCATGAATATCAATTTTTTTTCCAAGTTTGATAGCAGATGTCGTTTAATAGAGAGAGAAGGAAGACCTCTAGGTGTATATTCATGAAACAAATATTGGATTTTACTACATTAATAACATAAAAAAAATACTAAAAGAAAATCGAAATTTGAAGAAAAATTCCGTTTTTTCCGGGTAAATATGTATAAAATGTTCATTATTAAATGGATTAAAATTAAGGTACAAAATTATTTTGCCATCAATATAAAAAGCAAGTAATAAAGTAAAACACAGATTCTATGAGAGGGTCTGCTAATTAAAAATTTAAAAATAGGTAAAACATTTATGGTTAAGTATGCGTAACAAATGGTATGGATAATTCATGCGGAATATTTTTTCTTTCAGATGCACATCATGAGCCTTCCCATAAATTAAAATATCCAGGTAATAAATTATTTTTACTCAATCTAATTTGCACTGTGTTCTGTGGTTTTTCTTACTTTCCTTTTCCCGGATTATAAGTTGAATTATTGTTGAATTCGGTGTTCTGTTCTAGAATTCATCGAGAAGAAAACCCACCTATACGAAATGACGATAAACGTGACCTCAGGGGTCCCTGGACTGCACCCCCAACTTTCTAAATCGGTCATCAACATGGAAGTAGAAATTTACGCCAAGTCCAAGTCAGAGATTGTACTCATGGTGAGTTCTATTGTATACAATACAGAGAAATAAGGAATTTCAGCTAAAAAAATAATACGAATTATAAAACTCTTCCTGGATTCATATTGAGAAATTAGTTTGTGATTGATAATAATTAATTAATTCAATTGATTAAACCGTAGAATAATGATTGAAGAACTGTTTAAAGAGTAATCATAAATTAATCTTGTACAGCTTCTCATAGAAATAATCAATCGTAGTTCAAAATTAGTACTATTATTAATATGGTGATCAAATCATTTTAATTTGTATATGTAACTTTTGAAAGACAATGAGTTGAAATGCTATGTATATTTTATTCATTTATTTTTCAATATTTTTATTTAGTAAGACTGTTTTTATTTTAATACAGTTGAAATTGTTTAAAGTAAACTATGAAATCTCAATTTCGAACAATGTTTTTTTAACAATTAAATAGAAAAACCAATTGAATATTATTATATGTAGTATTAATAGTAATCGTGTGTTTAAAATTTAATTGATATTAAATCTGAGATAAATGTTATAATATCACCAGTAATAAAAATATTACACTCCCATTGCAATAATTTCGTTTTCAAATAATTTATTTTAAAAAGTCCTCTAACTATCAGATGTATATCTGTAATTTTACATGGCCAAAATAATCGATATGCCGTAGTTATAAAAGTCATAAAAATTTCCAAAAATGCCAATTTTAAACTACTTTAGTTTATTAAATTTCAAGCTAATGCATTACAATGTTCATGACTTTGGGATTAAAGCATTCTGAATTACATGTATTACAATAACTTTTTAAATACTTTCCACTTTGCACATAATCATATTTTTTTCAGAAGTAGATTGAAATCAATGCTCTATATTTAGCCAAAAGTTATAAGGAAGAAAAGCATACACTCTATCAAACACCTAAATTCAAAAGATCTAATTTAGTTAACTTGTCAATCATATTTAAATCAAGCCATTCGCAGAAAAATGTTCAATCACAATATTTAGAAAAATGTATTTCAATCAACGCATAAATCGGGCAAATTTATACAAATATTACAAACTTAAAGATAGTTATTTGTCAAAAATGTTTTCAAAAACGTTAAGTTTTATTATCAAGATAGTCTGTTTTAATAGATTAGTTAGATAATAGTTGTTAAAAAACAATATGCGAATGCTCGACTTAATTTTTCGCAATAATTTAAAACTGAATACAGCTAGTAACTGAAACCACTTCTATGAATTTATCCGAAAATTATAAGAAACAAAAACACACCCTCTATCAAACATATAAACCCCTCATGTAGCATCGTTAACTTGTTAGCATATTTAAACTAAATCATTCATAGGAAAACTTTTTCAGTTAGAATGTTTGTAAAATGTATTTCAAGCAAAGCATAAATTTAATAAGACAAATTTTCATAAAACATATAAATTAAGCCATTCGCAGAAAAAATGTTCAATCAAAATATTTTGAAAAATGTTTTTCAAACAACACATAAATCGGGCAAATTTTTATAAAAATGACGAATTTAAAGATAGTTGTTTGTCAAAAATGTCTTCAAAACAGTAAAAATTTCATGTCAAGATAGCCTGTTCTAGTGTAGTATTAAGACAGTTTGGAAAAACAATATTAGAAAACTAATTTATTTTTCGCTTCTTTTTACAGGCTCACCGAGTCTTAGTCAGCAATTCACTCCCAGGTGTTGGAAGTGATACTGACCCTGTCACTCTGACGAAGAACGCAAAACTGGAAGAAAAACTGAAGATTCCGATTACGGCAGTCTACGAAAGTGGAGTAGTACGTATACTCAAATATGATACCTCATTATCACGTATTTGCAGCAATCAATCATGGAATTAATGTAATACAAAGTATTTGTACTTACTTATCACGTAGCTCATCTTATAATCACAGGGTTGTTAGGATTAAAACATGTTGCAAAGGTAAAAATTTCATAATCATGAAAGAGACGCGTTAGTTCTAAACAGTATCATCTCTGTCTTTCTCAGAGTATAGTTTTACAGCATTACTTACTTTACCAATTAGCGAGCATATTTATTATCACACACACGCACGCATGAAGATCTCTTTATAATCACAGGATCATTACGATTAAAGCATGAATTCCACACCTTCGTAATAAAAATGGCGTCAGTTTAAAGTATATCTATTCTATCTTTCATACTATAGTTTTATTAGCTCTATAGCTTATCCAGCGATATTTACTTATCATCACTTGGATCATCTTATAGTCAAATGAACATTATGTTTTAAGTACATAATGTAGGAATAAGAATTTTACAATCGAATATGGTGTCAGTTCCAAAAAGAGTATCTGCTCTATCTCTCAGATTATAGTTCTGCAGAGGTATTTACTTTTCAGATTTGGTTGCGAACAACAAGACAGACACCAGATGGGTTAATTTGTAATGTCTTGATTTTTCCTTATTAAAGGAAAAATCCTTTTTTTTAAATAGTTGTGGGTTTAAACAGAACAAGAAAGAGGTTATATATATATATATATATATATATATATATATATATATATATATTTATTTATTTATGTATTTATAATTACACTCGCAACATGAGTTATTTAAGAAACAACATTTTTATCAATAAATTAATTTAAAAAAAGAATTGGAAAACTATTAATAATAGTGTTGTTAATTCTTGGGATTTCTTAAATTTCTAGATCAAAAGATTTACTCTGGGTCACAGTGAAAGCTTAGAATCTGCCAAGATCAAGAGAACTATTTTGCGAAACTTCGAGCTATACTTGGACCAATCAGCTCTGACAGGCAATACAAAAGAATGGTCTCCGATTACTTACAACCACACCAAGGTAAGTGATGATTAGAAACACTAATCAAGAATGGTAAACATTTTAAATTCTATTTTAGTTAGGTTAAGATTTTTTACAAATAATCATTTAATCACCAAACCTGCAAGGATGAAGGAGTCATTGAATAAAAACTTTCCCAATTCTAAAATACTTTTACTTGAGGAGACTGGCCTTTTAAACTGCTTGAGAGACATTGTTTAGAAGATGTACCTTTACCTAGATAGATCATTGTGCATAAAAGTGTACCTTGGACTTAACTCTGATGACTATCTTTTCATATTCAATCAGTACTATGTGTCTAATTTATATGTGATTAGATTCTCTAACGGATAACAATTCGACAATGCATAGAATTATAAACCATGAAATTATTTGAGTTCTTCGAAAATAATAACATATGAACTCCTCATAGGATTTTGTAGTATTGATTTGCATAATTAAATCTGAACCAATAAATTAAACTCTATATCACAGAAATTTTGACAAAAAAAAATTGGTTAAAGAAAGAATTAGAAGTAATGTGAAAAATCCGTTGAATATCAAACTAGCTTTGAGCTTTAAATATTTGTAAAATCAAAGCTTCGATTATTTCATTACAAAAAATCTGAGACTTGTATGAAGATATGTTTCGTATTTTCAGAGTACACCCCTTGGCAACTACAGTTCCCACTACGTCATAAACTCAAGCCCGTACTCTTACTTCCCAATTGAGAAGAATGTCTACAACATCAGCCGAAGTGACAACTACGAAGTCCTTCCTTACCTCGCTTACAAATCCCACCACAACTTCGTGCAACAAGGATGCCCTGATGTTTGCAACAAGGACCACGTCGAGAACCCATTCGGTGCTGGATGCCCCACCCAACTGGAGCCAGTGAGTTACATCTTAAACCTCAATGCAGGAGAGACGTTGATGAAATCTAAGATCTTAAAGTAATCTTAGTTTGCCTCTTTTATTACAGCACAACACACCATTGAAGAAGTCCTTCTACCAAAAACACAACATTCGAACAGTCAAAACTGGAGAATCCATCTTCGATATTATTAGGACAACCGAGACTCATACTGCTGATCTTTATGACCAGAACATGGAAATTGTCCTCACGTAAGAAAACATTGAATCATACATTTTAGTTGTTTATTTTTATATTTACATCTTAACCCTCCCAGTGGTTTCGACGTGATATCTCGTCCATATCAGATCTGACCAATTTTGCTAATATTTGACGAGTGATCTAGTCATCAAGATTTTTCCAGTCGAGATCAATATCTGGTCAGTTTTCTTCTAATGACGAGATATCTCGTCCACCAAGATCAAGATCTGGTCAGTTTTCTTCTAATGACGAGATATCGCGTCCACCAAGATCTGGTCAGTTTTCTTCTAATTATCTCGACCACCAAGATCTGGTCAGTTTTCTACTAATTACGAGATATCTTATCCACCAAGATCTGGTCAGTTTTCTTCTAATAACGAGATATCGCGTCCACCAAGATCTGGTCAGTTTTCTACTAATTACGAGATATCTCGTCCACCAACATCTGGTCAGTTTTCTTCTAATGACGAGATATCTCGTCCACCAAGATCTGGTCAGTTTTCTTCTAATTATCTCGTCCACCAAGATCTGGTTGGTTTTCTACTAATTACGAGATATCTTATCTACCAAGATCTGGTCAGTTTTCTTCTAATTATCTCGTCCACCAAGATCTGGTCAGTTTTCTTCTAATAACAAGATATCTCGTCCACCAACATCTGGTCAGTTTTCTTCTAATTATGAGATATCTCGTCCACCAACATCTGGTCAGTTTTCTTCTAATTATCTCGTCCACCAAGATCTGGCCAGTTTTGTTTAGGACGAGATATCGAGAGACAAACACCAGGAGGGCTAATGACCGTATCACAGGCAAAAATTGACAACCTAATAATTAAACTATTTAATCTTCATTCGGTACTCAATCAATTCAATAGGGTTTTTAAAGTTTGTTGTACATTGAGTAAAACAAACAAGCAAGTCTAAAAATGGATGTTTTCAATGAATGTTTACACATGAGCGGGAAAAAATAAATTTTAGCACACGTAAAAAACGTTTCGACGAACATTGTTCAAAATTTTTCCACAACAAATAATAGCTTTCCACTGTCAGCTTTATATAAACTGATTTTAAACCCCCAAAAAATTTTTAACTTCCTCGGAATAACTGGTTTATCCTGCTTCTGAAACCAGGATAGGATTGCCCACTGCGCTATCAATCTGCGAGTTGTCTGATAAAAAGAAACTATCACAACACTATTAGAAAATTCATGTGTTCATCCTCCCTCCCTTTAGTTACATAGTAAATTATTCAATATGAGCTCAAATAGAAATGCTTTTATTTTTATTTTTATGACTACCTTTAAAGTTCTAGTAACAGTTCAATGATTTATTTTGTATCAAGCAATTAAAATTCCAAATTAGAAAAAAAATTCCCATTCCAGTATATTTTTAAAGGATTGTTAAATTTTTATGATTGTCTCTTGAATATATTAAGTTATAGAATGAAGAATAAATACCCTTAGAAATCCTTCACTTTGTTCATTCCCTTCATAAGAAATATTTTTATAGCTGTAAACTAAAAAATATATTATGTCAGGATTTTTGAAACAAAACATCCTTTTTTGAACTTAGCATACAAATTCTATAATTACCACGTCATTAATCAGGCTTTTTACTTTAGGTCTCTCATAAAATTCAAGAGAACAGTTTCCAAGCCTATAGTAGCTATAGATGGTCAAACATCCTACACCGACTTGAATGACTGGTCGGTCGAAATCAGCGAAAAAGGTTTGTACCATTTCATATAGTCCTGGCTCATTAAATTGGAAATGAATGTTTCAAAAATACATAATGTAGTTCTTTCTGCTCTTGCACATATAAGCATAATATATTAAAACCGTACAATGCAATGTAGCAATGATAAAAAAACGCGAACATAAAAAATTAAAAAGAAATTACGTCCGAATACTCTTTACATCAAACGTTGGGATCATAAAACTGAGTACATGGTGTAGCTTTTAAAGCATTACATAATCGGGTACAATGAGGTAATATTACTTGTATCAGTTGTTGATTCTTAGTTAGTTGAAAATATTCAAAGTGTACCGTTATTCGTCTCTCCCGCAAACATTCAGAATAAAACAGCAATAGTATCGATGAAATTATTACAAAAATGCAATTTCATAAAAATATTATATGAAAATTAAAGATATAAAACAAAAGAACAGTGAGAAATTTTCATGAAACATTCAAATAGAATCAAATAATAGGTAACCACCAAAGGTGCCCTAGATTCTGTCCCCACTTATCAGTTTTATGGGCACTTCTGGAAATATATACATAGCTGAAGGCCATAACACAATTCCAAAAGTATTTAAGGCCCTAGTTTAAATAACCACGACTAGCTTCTCCCATTCAAAAATACATTCAAACTTTAAACTTCAAGCAAATACAGTAAAAGTTTAACTTCGATTTGCGGATTATTCAATGTAAGGAAGAAGAAAAAAAAAGTTTTACTCTCTCTCTATCTATCTATCTATCTATCTTTACTTTTCGTTTCCCATCTGGTTTACGGTCCATACGGTTTTTAGGTAAAAATTGAAACACGCTATTTTAAAAATAAACTGTAAAAGGAATATGTAACTGGAAGAATGTGACATCTACAGTGATGTCCAAAATTATCTTTACATTCATTGAGTCACGGATTTCTCAGAAACTGTGAACTATAATTGTATGAATTTGTCTGGAATGAAACATAACACATCATAACATATAAATACAAAGGAAAAAAATTTAAGAACACAGCTTATGATATAAAACTGTAGCATGAAAACATAAAAATGGCAATAATTTGTGACATGGAGAGTTCTGAAAAAAAATGTATAACTCAGAAAAACATTAAGGCTTATGAATTTAATATGGAATGTGATCGCCCATGACTTACGCCTTGATTTGCATATCAGAAGCCGTTTGAACACTTTTGATTGGATAATTCTAATTAGGGTTGTATTTCATACATTCTTACAAAAATGGATAATATCGATTGGGTTATAATTATATCATAAAAATAATTATATTCATGGAATATAACTATTTTTGGTTTTGTAAAGATAATTTTGGACATGAGTGTAGGTTCAATTTTTTAAACAGATTTTTACAATGATATTGCACAACAGTTTTTGCTCTTTCTAATGTTATACACAACACTATATCCATTCGCAATACTTACCTGTAAATAATTGAGTTATATATCGAAGGAGAACAAAAAACTGTTGACTGCTCTCTTGATATTATTTGGGACATAATGTTCTGTGCCTCCTATATGTACAAAAATAACAAACGATTGAATTTTTAATTGTTCTTCATTTATAATGACCTCAGATAGTCAGAGAAATTATAAATCTCGAGTTCGTGAAGCTATAAAATTTTAACTTTGTATGCGTGACAAACATTGCAACCAGTCTAATTTTTGTAATTGTGTACCCATTTAAAACTTATACTACTATGAGATTTCTATATTGACTGTATTTCTGTATCTGACTATGAACAAAATAACAAAGAAAATATTACCTGTTTTTTATTGAACAAAATCAAGCTCCCCGTGCACCACAAAAGTACAACAATGGGGCAGAAGTAAGTTGATTCATACAAGAAACAGTAAAATATAAAGTTAAATTAAAATTACAAAATTTGATGAACTTAATAAGTTAAAAGGAAGGCAGAAAATGGTAAAAAGGAAGGAAATTTGTATCCAACTAAAACATTAAGTTTCACCGCCATGTTTTTACCCAATCTTCTCAAATTATTTTGAAGGCACATTTTGGAATAATCAAATGCACAACTGAAAAAAAAACTAGTATCTATTGCATTTGAAAATGGGAGGCTCGTGATTAAAAAATTACCTCAGCTACAGTTTCAGTAATGATAAAACTGGGGTTTATACAGCTATAAATTTGTAACTTCATGTACATGACAAATAATACAATCTCAGTTTCAATTTTATAACTTTAAATACTTTTTCGTAGAAATCAGTGACTTGTGCGGATACCCCGATCCAAGAGAAGCTGTGAACGCCGTCAAGAAACTCCTCGATGAAATCACATCCACCGTAGTTGAAGGAAAGATTGAGAACCCCAAAACTAAGCATCTCGGTTATGAAATTATTATGCTGCAGAAAGCATTAGGTGTCCTGAAGGAAGGTGACCTGAGAACCGTCCAGAAATCCATCGTAAGTTACGATGAATTGCCAAGCTCGTCAGAGACAGAGAAGGTGAAAAGGTTAGTAATACCTGTTTATTTTCAAATTGCATAACCTAATAATATAAAATTAAAGTTAGAGATAATTTGCATAGAAATAGAAGAATAGAATGGTTATAATAGAATATAATTAATGAAGAATAGTATAGGTTATGAATCGAAGGAAGATTTAGACGCGAGAAATTTTGCACATTTTAAGCCATCGACCTGCAATTGAAACAGAAGGATATAAGTGTTCCGCTTTTTGTTATTTCTTCTAGTCACTCGATTTGGAAATCTGCACGTGCTTGTGGCATGAATCCTAAATTACTGATTTGTTAAGGTATCCGTATACGTTAAAAAAGCCAATTTTGACGAAAATTTGCAATTTTTTTTTATTCTACAAACGAATTTCCTGTACTTTTGTGTTTCTAAAACATTTCCAACTTTTAATGTGCGACTAAAAGAAAAAAGTTAGGTCAATTTAAAATTTTAACGAAATCGTTAAGTTATACCGCAAGTAGAATAACGAAACCGGAACTAATAATAAGAATATTCCATTTTTACCTCAATTTCTACCCTTTTATCTGTTATAGTAAGTTAAAATATATAATAATTATGTTGCCATAAATTGGCCACTACAATTTTTTAATAATATTCACTTATTTGTTAGAAGAATTTCGCTACATTTTTTTTTACTCTCTTGGATTTTGTTTACAAGCAGTTTTCTCAGAATTACAGTTTAGTCATAAACATTGAATTCCAGAAATGATAACTAAAAAAGTTATTGATATATATTTATAAAATTTTTTGTGCATATTTAAAATAGTTTTTGCTAGTGCATGCACTAGAATCATATTGATATCTTTATTGTTTTTTATTTATAAGCTTATATTTGAATACTAATGTTTGCAAAATGGTCAAAAATCCTTTAACAATTTTACGATGAGTCATAAAATTTTTTTTTTATATAGTTCTACTTCCAGTAGAAGCACTAGAAAACATCATGAAGTTTACTCTTATCATGTTTTATTGCTGCTAATTTAAATTGTATACCCTGCATCATTTTTCAAAATTTTGAAAAAAAACTTCAAATATACACACAAAATTTCACTTTTTGTTAAATTTTAATTATAATTATTGATGGTGCAAAATAATAGTCTAATAATAATAGGTCAAAATAATAGGTTAATAGTCTAATTTTGAACACAAATAATTATAAAAATAATATCAAAGTGCTCCTGCATAGCACTTTTTAAAAACAGTGCTCGAACGTATGCGGATACTTTAGCCCCTGTGCACACATCCGGTTTTTCAACGTACGCCGCCACTGCGGTAACGCAAGTGCGGTCTGAGATACATTAGATCCAATGGAGTAGTGCACACATGCCTTCGGCGACGCACGTCCAACTTGCGTGCAATTTGTACCGCAGTTCCCCATGGCGCCGCAGCTCGCCGCACTCGCGTCTCCGGTCTGAAGTTCCTTGTTTTCATAAATAAATGGAACATAAATAAGAATTAATAAATGGTTGTATCCAGTAACGTCTATTTTGTTTCAAAATATACTTTTTTTACACCAAGCGAAATAAACACGTTTTCTTCGATTAAATATCTATCGCAAATGGCTCTAATGAGTACTTGCGTCATATCACGGTTATGAGTGCATAGTTGGGCTTAGGTGCCGCAGCGGTGCAGCACGTTGAAAAACCGGATGTGTGCACCGGGCCTTAAAGTGCTTATCCATCGTGATGAAAAATACAAGTCTGAGGTTGGATAGCCAATCGGCTAAGTCGATTCGTTAAGTTCACGTGATTTACCCTTCAGAGAACTTACGACAGCGAACCCGCCCACGTACTGTCTATATTATTTGACGTTAAAAGTTTTTAGCGGCACGGCGTCACTTCAAAAAAGGCCATGAAATGGATAATATTGAACAAAATAATAGTCTATTGCTACTGCTACCTTACTCTGAATTAGTACCTAAGATGCTTTGATTTTTAGAATCAGTCCATTTATTTTTCATCAGTGAAAAACTTTCAGTATGGACACTTGAGCCTTAAAAACAAAACCCAAGATCTTTAGTATGAATTAATTTTTGTTACTAAAAATCACTGAAAGTGAACTAACTTTGTTCAATACCTCCTCATTACGATCTGGATGCGTATATTCCGTTGATGATTAATATACGCTAAATTTACTATCGATTATTATAGTCAATTTTTTTATATTTATGGATGAGTATCTCTAATCTGTCGTAATTTAAATTTCACTATCCTGCTTGTGAATGAAATATACGGGTGAAATAGGTCAGTATGGGAGCTGGGAGTATCCTAACAAAAGTAGCTCTAATACTATATATATATATCACGTCCGAAATCCACATATGAGCTGGTGACATTCTTGCAGTAGAAATGGACACAAATACCCATAGCTGTGTATCAAAACCTTGTTAAAAGTATGCCCAGAAGGGTTCCTAGTGTAATTGCAGCAAGTGGGAGACCGTCCCCCTATTAAAGCATGTATTATTTCCCTTAAACCATCACATCTTGTTCTCCGTTCCATTAGAGTATACTTTTTTACCCAGCATTTGATAAATCATTAAACCAAACTTGGAAACACTGCATCCTTGACAAGCACGGCATAGCTATGATACGTCAAATCTCGTTACAACGTTAGATAACAGAAAAACTGCTTTTGTTAACTTAGCTTAATTTCTCTTCACGTAGGCAAATCTGGATTGACAGTTTGTCACTCATTGGTACCAAGGAATCTGTTTCTTTCATCGTTCAGTTGATCAGAGAAAACATGAACAAGCCCAACAAGGCTATTTCGTTGTGGGAGTCCATATCCATTTTGGAAGCTTTACCCATGAACATCCAGGAACCCACAGAGAAAACAGTCATTGAGCTCAGCGTAAGTAATACCTACTCTTCTATCTAATATATGTACATGTATGAAATCAATACAATTAGTGATTTACTATCGAATTACACTATTCAGATACAAACAATAATTTGTAGAAATCATCTAAAATCTTTATTTTTCTTTCTAAATTTTTTTATATAAGAAATTTTTTTTAACAATTAAAATTTCATTTGTAACTAGCAAAATACCCGACCTTGCTCGGTTTGAATTGGTTTACTCTAGATTGAAGAGATAATCTAAATATATAATGACATACGTTTTTTGTAGAATAAAAATGTATTTGAACACCTTTCGCCAACCTTATAATTTCTACGACTTACTTTGGACACAAATTATACACATGCATATCCATTCATGTAATACATTTCACACACATCGTACCCTTGCTGTATGACAAAGCTACAAAATGACGCTAAGGTTACTACTATAAAAGACGATTTTGAGGGAGATTTGGAATTCCTTTTCTCAAGTTCTTTTCATGTCCAAATCAATTAATAAAAATTACGCTTTACGGCGAATGCTCTCGCACTCAAAATCAACAAAACAATATTTTTTTACCTGTAGCACTCTTGCATGCGACATTGTGAAATTTTGCAATCTTCTCCTGTCATTAGGACAACGAATTTTTTAATGCTTGAAAAGTTATAGTTCGGATTTTTTAAACATTATTATTCTTTCAATAACGGCATTATTCTTTCAATAACGTATTAGTCTTTAAAAAACAGCATTATTATTTCAATAACGGCATTATTCTTTCAATAACAGCATTATTCTTTCAATAATGGCATAACTACACTTAAAATTTACTGAAAATATGTTCTGACTTACCTGCCACTTTTAAGTCGAATACTTTGTGGTGGTGTTGCGTGTTATGAGACGGAAAACACATTTATTAAAATAATAAATATTTAAAACAGAAAACAGCGAAATAAAACAAAATAAAAGATGTCGGAAAAAATTGTTCTAAAGACATTAATTTGTTATTCATTTTTATCTCTTGATCTCGCACAGTTGCCACAACTTACAACTAAAAGTGCAAAAAATTTAGTAATGTGGAATTAATTCAGAGCGAAAGAAACAGAAAATATCACTGCTCGCACGAATCTTGTTCATTCCCGTTCGTTGAAAAATATCGTCTGTCCCAAATATTCGGAAATCGTTTTCATTGCGCAAAGAACAAAATTAAGACTCGAAATAAATGAAATATTATAGCTGAAATTCCATAAAAAAAAATTATTTGAAGAATAACTACTTTTACAGTAGTACTGGTAAAACAATCGAAGTAATCGTAATATTCAATATACATTCCAATTTTTCCAAAACTACAAAACTATGGTTGATTTAAGTATACTTACTCAGGTGTTTTAGCATGAAACTCAACTAAATATAACAATAAAGAAATGGTTAAAAAATATTGCATTTACTAAACTAATAAATAATGTATAAAATAAAACACATTGAAATCAAATATATGGAAAAAAATTCATGTGATGCGTGCACAAACACACAAACACAAAATCGAATATAGAACAGAAAGACGAACACACAGACTTTCGCAACCAATTCCACTCACTAAATGAAGATAAGTACTCACTGTATGCAAATTTCCATGAAAATGTATTAAACCGTGTGGACGTGTATAGGGCACAACATACAGACAGACAAACAGATAGACAAACAGACAGACAGACACCAAACGCGAAAATGGCGGATTTGGCATCAGAAGGATCCAAAACGGATAGAAAACTTGAAATGGGTCGAAAATATTCAATGTACAAACAAACACTCCATTCTTATTTATATAGATTGAAAACAAACTTTCTAATCGATGGAGTAAAATCCAGTATAGATTATATAAAGTACAATATAACTGGATTTAAACCAGTACAGCTCAGAATTAAGTTTCTGTTTTACGACTGAACATATCAAGTGAAGCAGTGACAAAATATGAAGCTTTTAGCTTTGCCAGACCATAATGTGTTGATCTTTAGACTGATGAAGTGTCCACTATGTCATTGTTTTGCATGAAGGTTAGATTTTTTTCTTGAGAAACACACTTAGTGAATGGAATTCACCTCTTCGTTTTCTGAAAGCTCTTTACTGATTTTACGTGTTTCACTTGTAAGTCAAACTTTATTTCCTTTTTTTAAGTAACATAATATTTTTAAGTTAATTTTGTGAACATTTTTAATGCTACGATGCATGAACTTAGAAATTTTAAATGTGTCATAAGCGTAACAAGAGATTACAAGCAGACTTAAATTGTGCATTTTATTATAAGATAATTCGGTGTTTTGATTATTTTATTCTAGTACGGTAACACGGAAGACAAGGGAACCGTTCTATCCTATTGCAGAAGTTCAATAAAAAATTAAGAACACAAAAAGACACACACATCCACGAACGCAAGCAAATAGAAATACATATAGAGGGAAATTTACGGCTCAATGTTTGAAGTTTCGAAGCCAACGATAAAATTGATTATATATTAATTTGAAAGTTCCACAGAAAACGGAGGTTTATTACTCTGCAGTCAGCGTCTCGCCGATCGATCACCTGCTACAGGTTTGCAGTTCTCTCATTGTAACGATAATTTTAATATTTGTTTTTTAGAGTCTCTTAGAAATCATCACTGAGAAAAGCACTCCAGGCTACACGATGTTCTATTCCGCTTCCCACTTGGCAGTATCTCGCGTGATCAGCATCCTGTGTTCCGTCAGCACCGGTGTTCAAGATGTAGAAGAAATGTCTGCTCCAAGGAACCGACTGAACGGAGGCTTCTACCGCAAAGTGTGCCCCAAAACCATCGTCAAGAAATTCATTTCGGTAAAATTCACTTCTTTATGTTAGAATATGAATGGCTAAACGTGGTTTCAATTATTTAAGACTTATATAGTTCTGTTTCATAACTCAACTCACTTTTATTTTTAAAGGATGTAACTGAAAAGCTGAAATCTACAACTAATAAGACCAAGCGAGTGATCTATATCCATACTCTGGCCACTACTGGAGTATACGAAGTATTGAAAGTTTTGAAACCCTACGTCAACGGCCACATCGAAGGTCTTTCTCTCAGCTACATTGACTACATCAGAACTGTGACCATGAACTCTTTCTACGTTCTTGCACCTAAATATCCCAAACAGGTAACGTAGATGATGAACACCAAGTTTTAGTTTTGTTCTGTTAAGGGATTAAATATCTTCATTCAGAGAGAAATTAACTGGCCAAAAAATATCTTTCATTTCCAAAAATTACCTTTAATTTAATCTAACTATAAAAGAGGGTACATAAACAAGATATGTAATAGGGATGCTTAAGGAGTTAAATACTTTGATTCATGGAGAAATTAAATGGTCAAAAATATCTTTCTCAGTTCTAATAACAACCTTAAATTGAAAGCTATGATTGAATCTAACCATAAAAGAGGATAAATATACAAGTTCTGCAATAAATATATCAGCCGTTATTTTTTAAAGTGGTATAAGTCCATTTTTTCATACATTGAGATATTTAAGGGTTTGCGTTTAAATTTATTTTAAAATATTGGCAAACGTTACTCCATTTGGATGATGTTTTAAACACTATAAACCTGTTAAATTTTAATATGTAATAATAATTATAAAAATTAAAAATTGTTAAAGAGAATGAACTCTTTTTTTTTCAAAGTGGACCACTTTCAAAAATAACGGCTCATTACCAATTACTAACTGATAATTAAAAATTATTTTACATCTGAATCCACGAAACAGGTGTTGGTAAGTGATCAGAAAACTACCCCGATAGTTTAGGAAAAAGTTAATTCAAAAAGGAATTTCATGAAAACAATTTCATTTTTCTAATAAAAATACACTTTAAATACACATTCTCTATGAAATATACAATTGTTGCAAACATCGAATAGTTACTACGCTTTATACGTTTAAACATGTTCAAGAGTAATGGCATTACACATGTATATAGATGACAATAAACCAAATCTCTCTTACAAAGGCAAAATTCAGACTCCCTTGGATTCAATTATTCTTTCAGATATAATCAATCTTAGTTTCAAGTTATCTCAATCTTAGTTTAGAAGTATCGAATAAAGCGATTAATAATATTAGCCATAGATTTACTCTCTTCAACCCTCCAAGTGATGTCGACGAGTTATCTCGTCCATCAAGATTTGACCAATTTTGCTAATGACAAGATAACTCGTCAAGATATTGCCTATATTTTATGATGACAAGATGATCCGGTCAGTTTTCGTTTGTAAAGATGTTTGTTTTGACGTTTGTATAGAGATGTTTCGTATAACAACGCCTAATCAGTTTTGCCAATGACGAGATACCGGCTAGATAACCACCAGGAGGGTTAAAAATTGAAATGAACAAAATAAAATATATTCCAGACTGTAACTATCAAGCAGTTTGCTTCAAAGAATCAATTCACTTTCCTTTGATAGGTGAGAGACATATTAGTACCCCTTTTCTTCAACAAAACTGAGCCGCCCAAGATCAGGACTACTGCTTTCGGAGTTATTCTGAAGTCCCAACCAACACTAGGTCTGTTCCAACACATTGTCGAGGAAACCTGGAGGGAACCCAGCGAAGAAGTCGGTAGTTTCGTGACAACAACCATGGAAACCTACGGAAACTCATCCATCCCATGCCACCAACTTACGTAAGTATTATAACTCTAGACGTTACGAAATTTCGAGCTACGAGTGCAATAGTTTTTTCTCGGGAGCACATTTACTTTTTAAACAGCCACTACATTAATTGAAAGAATTCCATACTCCATTATTTTAAAAATAGATTCCTCAATGTCACGTAATACTCAAATCATTGTAGCGTTTATAATGATCAATACACAGAATTTATTTATCCCACTTCAGGATAGTGTGTTGAAGATTAAGGTGGAATTTAAACACTAAACGAAAGTAAAGTGGAAGCAGTATCTGGGCGATGGTTGCTAACAATGCAAAGGTTGAGGGAAAAGAAGACATGACAGAATTATTTAAAGGTTTGGGGTAGTAGGAAGCTTTCGACTAGTCATGAAGGCTAAAACTGTCGGGAGTCATACAGAGAAAATTGCAGAGTTCATTATGCGTGATTGATGCTTCGAGTTAAGCACGATTTTCTACCTTACTTTAAAAACAAATTGTAGAAACTTAGCTCTTGTATTCGGGAACAAAAAGGAATAAATTGTGAATCGGAAAACACCATTTAAGTGCTAAAAACTTTAATTTTGTAATATTTTGGTATTTAATAGAATTTTAATTTTGTAATTTTTTGATATTTAATAGAATTTTAATTTTGTAATTTTTTGGTATTTAATAGAATTTTAATTTTGTAGTTTTTTGGTATTTAATAGAATGTAATTTTTTGGTATTTAATAGAATTTTAATTTTGTAATTTTTTGATATTAATAGAATTTTAATTTTGTAATTTTTTGGTATTTAATAGAATTATAATTTTGTAATATTTTGGTATTTAATAGAATTTTAATTTTGTAATTTTTTGATATTTAATAGAATTTTAATTTTGTAATTTTTTGGTATTTAATAGAATTTTAATTTTGTAATTTTTTGGTATTTAATAAAATTTTAATTTTGTAATTTTTTGGTATTTAATAGAATTTTATTTTGTAATTTTCTGGTATTTAATAGAATTTTAATTTTGTAATTTTTTGGTATTTAATAGAATTTTAATGTTGTAATTTTTTGGTATGTAATAGAATTTTAATTTTGCAGAGCTCGCAGAATCAAGAAGGTTCTCCCGCAAATGAAAAGAATCGTACCAGGTAAACATCACGCCCAGAACAACTTGTGGACAATGTTCGACAGTAAGTAAACGTTCTAATTTCATCTACTAACATTTCATAACTGTTCATTCCAGTGATATGCATCGGAATTATCTGGAAGATCATGTACTTAAATTCAGTTAATTTGCTTAAATATGCTTCACATTCTATAATTACTACTTGTAGCAAAAATAAGCATTAATTCTGAAGACAATGTTTTTTTTTTGCATACGAACAATATCCTTTCACGTCCTTATGAATTAGTCCCAATTCTTCAGTAGCATTTTAATACTATGTTTTGATGATTCCAGTTGAAAGTTATGTGTACTTATATTTTAGGTATTCGAGGATTTGGAGCAGAACAACATATCTCAATCACACCAAGCAATGAGACCTTCGTCCCAAGTAACATATTCTTATCCCTTGGAGCCCATATTGATAGCTTCAAAGAAATTTTACTCCAGGTACTGTTTCGAAACTGTATATATTTTTTTCTGTTTGTTTTCGGAAAGTTTTATTTAAAAATAAACCAAAAGAAACAGATTACGTCGATTTTTAAAGTTTTATTTACTTATTACCAAATTAATCAATATTTAACAGATATAAAGCAGCTAAATTACGTGAATGTTTTTGTCATAGCATACGATAGCATTAAAAAATTGTTTTGAAGATCAGTCTAAAGTTACTTCAAAAGCCTTTGTTAATTGCTGATTCATCGAAAATACAACGCGAAGAAAGAATTTTTGGATTAACTATAAGTTTTGCAAAGGGGTAGTTTTTCATGGTAAGTGCAAATTATTAAAATCTAAGTTGATAAAAAAATAGGATGCGCACGCTGCCCAAGATAAAATATGACTCGAAAAATGTAAAAGAAAGTTTCAGAAAGCAATTCTCAAACATTGTGGTGGTGAATTCGATTGGTTTTGTTCTTATAGTATGTAAACATGCCTGGTGGCAATTGTCAATAGCTGGCGGAGTTTAGATGAAGAAAAATTGTGTTAAGAAAAGTGGTGATACTCTTGCAAACGTTGAGAGAAACATTAGTACAATTATACGTACTTGGAGAAAATGGACAGAAGAAGGGACTATCAGCATCATCATGAGGAATCTGGGCCAACTATGACTACTTCATAAAGAAGATAGATACTTGCTACACATGTTGGTGACGAATCATACACCGACAGCCACAACGCTAGCACAAAAATGAAGGATTAGTCAATGCCGGTCACTAATTTTCGCTGACGATTACTGCAGCAGTTAGATGCTTCAATGGTGCCAAGAGAGAAAACACTGGAACGATGAATAGGAGCGACTTATGTTTCTGACTAGACCTATAACAGCCATATCTTTGTTTGCAGATTCAGTAGGGAACGGGCATCTGGAAGGATGCATTACGGAATGTCATAGTGGCCTTACTCCTAGCGTAATGGATCTAGTACTATTTCATTTACGCTCTCGCATTATACGGATTATAGGTGCTATTAAGTCAGTAGTACACTAGAGGTCATGAAACCAGAAGTCCCACTCCCATATGGCTTCTTCCCTGGAACACTCTTTCAACGGGACGATGCTCGTCCTCGTGTTTTTTCGAATTGTCCAGAGTGTCTTCTGTGACCAACACGTACCACTCTTTCTTGGTTTGCTAGGTCACCCGATTTGACCCTCATCGAACAAGTGTAGGATGTGATTGCTCTAAAATTGATACCTGGTGTCATGTCTAGTCACAACTGAAGAATTTCAGATGCTTGTTAATTTTTCTTTTTTTTTTTGGGGGGGGGGATGGGGGGTTATGGCTTTTTCCCTGGAACAATCTTTCAACGGGACGATGCTCGTCCTCGTGTTTTTCGAATTGTTCAGCGTGTCTTCCGTAACCAACAAGTACCACTCTTTCTTGGTTTGCTCGGTCACCCGATTTGACCCTCATCGAACAAGTGTAGGATGTGATTGCTCTAAAATTGATACCTGGTGTCATCTTTAGTCACAACTGAAAAATTTCAGATGCTTGTTTTTTTTTTTTTTTTTTTTTTTGGGGGGGGGGGGTGAGAGTTATGGCGTAAGTGCCATATTTGTACAGAGTGGATGCTTGTTGAAACTGTGTGAAACATTTCACAGACAGCCATTCAAAATCTCTATCAGTCAATGCCACGCAGGGTGCAATCAGTTATAACTGGTGAAAGTGAACACTCAAATTACTGTTTTTAGCATGCTACTTTTATCCATCTATGAGTTCAATTCCTTTAAAATTGCTCCATATGTCATAGATCAAATAAATTTCATAGCTGTAATTCGAGTTTTTTTTTATGTGGTGCATCTTCAATTAACAGCAGTGTATTTAACATGATACCTTTATCTAGCTACTTAAAATGTACAAGCAGACCCATGCATGGCATATGCGATAAAGCTTCTCATCTGTTTCAAATCTATTGATAACAATGTCGTTACTCACAAGTGATACCTATAAATTCATTTATCATGAATATAAGTATCTTATGACAGTCACGAAAAAAAAACACCGCGCCTTCATTTCGAGCACTATTCATAATAGAACATATTCAAAGATATCATTAAATAGAAAATAACATCCTCTGCAAAAATTCAAATACAATTCTCAGTAAAACGTTAAAATTCGAAGAGCACATCATCGTCAAATTCAAATACAATTCTCAGTAAAACGTTAAAATTCGAAGAGCACATCATCATCCTGTGAACGTAGAACAACATAAAAAAATGTTCTTAGTTTGCATAAATTATCCAAATCCAAGATTGGTGGGAGTGCAGTAAAGATCCTTTCAATACTGTTGACATTTTTAGGAAACCAAATAATACAAAAATATAATAATAATAAATTAATTTTAAAATGTTCTACATTAAATTGAAAATTGGGATTAAATATTGATTTTCTTTCCATGAGACATCCAAACAAAAATGATAAAAATTAACTATACGAAAACCGAAGAACTATACAGAAACAAACAAAAGATTGCATAAATGAAACAAACCAGAAATTGCACAAAAGATCAAAATTAAATATCGCTAAACTTTGAAAAAGATATACAAATAATCCAAACTAAAAGTTAATATGCTTTAAAAATGATAATCCGAAAAAAGAAACAATAACAAAGTATTGTACAACCGTGATCCAGTTCCAAGAATAGAGAGTACACAGTAAATTAAAAATACTTACGATAATCCAAACTAAAAGTTAATAGAAACTTAAAGTTAATATGCTTCTAAAAAATCAAAAAAGATTAAAAGTTAACGCTAACTAAAAGTTAATATGCTTTTAAAGAGACAATAAATTTTTAAAAGGATATCCAGTAATCGGGCGGATACACGGCAACGGCTACACACGCACAGTAAACGGATTCATTCAATACCGATTCATGACTGTTGCCATTCGGAGGAAACCAAATAATAATTCAATATCGCATTAAATTAATTTTAAAATTTTCTAGATTAATTTTTAAAAATCGGGCTGGACTATAAAATAGCAAAAAATTATATATATATATATATATATATATATATATATATATATATATATATATATTAATGAATTTCTGTGACTGCACTTAATGATGGGTCGTGAAATAAGAGATCATATATTATCTCCTTAGCTCTCCGTCAACTCTCAAGGTCTGACTTCAAGAAATGTATGGGATTCCTTCCTTAAAACATTGAAGCTTTCCCCAGCTGAAGACATTCCAAAGAGCAAAGAAAGTGAAATCTTCCCAGATGTAAGTACAACCAATTAGTCAAGTGTTTTTCAAACGGAATTAAAATCGTATTACAAATTTATTCCGAGAAATAGAATTAGGATGAACATAATGCACAAGTTTTCTTCAACAAGAAGCATCAATTCAATTTTCCAATAGAAAACGTGTACGTGAGTGTTACGAGATTGTCGAGTAGTATAGAACTGCTTTCTCCGCAATACACATCATGACTAAATAACCATATCTATTGGTTGATAGAATCCCAGGAAAAATGTATTGCAGAATAGATGCAGGCGTGCTAACCTCTTTCACAGGGTTAAGTTAATTCAATTTTTCAATAGAAAACTTTTAAGTTAAATCCATTTTTCAACTTGGAGGATTGATAACCGGACCGTCGTCAATAGCCCGTTGTGTTTTCCAGTACGACGTTAATTAAAATACCTGCCTACCTACCATTTTTCAACAATGGTTTCTTAAAACTTCAGGTGTCGTTCTCGTCATCTGACCGTGATTCAAAATTACAAGGTGGATCCTTGGATCTTTGACTTGGGGACTGATCCTGGAACGTCGACAATAGACGTTGTGTTGCCCCAGTGCAATGTTAATTAACAACTTACCCTTAGACGAGATATCTCGTCCATCAAGATCTGACCAATTTTGCTAATGACGAGATATTTCGTCAAGACGATTTGCCGATGAGATCATGTTTTCTTCTAATATCTCGTTCATCAATAGAGATTTGGTCAGTTTTACATCAATACCTCGTCGAGATAACACCACTATGGTTAAGAAATACTATCGCGATGCGATGAATGTAATTATTGCTTATTTGAAAGCTACCAAACATTGAGTGGACTCATAGCAATTGAAAGGGATTATATTATCAATGAATGAATTAGTTCTATTTCAAACACTTTTCTGGTAAAATTCCTAAAAACTAATTTGTTATCAAAACAATTGTATATTTTACAACACATAATTGTTGTTTACATTTTCAGATCGACATCATACCTAGAGATCCAGAATTCTGGAGAGTTACTTTATACGAAAAGTTGTTCTACTCTTCATCTTACTATTATTATGATGCTGAAGAAACTAACAGACACGAGATCTTAGAAATCGGTAAGTAACCGAGTGAGTGTTTCCTCTAACACGCACATATCTGAACATGTGACTTTACAATTTCTTACAGAAGTAGTTTGGCATACGTATTGGTACAAAATGCACATGAGTGAAGTTTACTATCATAGATTTAAAACAGCTTTTAAATAAAGAAATTTTAATTTTAGAAAATAATTTTTTTTTTTTTGCAGAAAATATTCACTAGACTCTGAGAATTTAAAATGTAAAATACTTTAACCCTCAGAGGGGTTCACACACATAATATACATCACACATATATATATATATATATATATATATATATATATATATATTATATATATATATATATATATATATATGTGATGTGTATATGTGTGGCCGTATATATATATGTGATATGAACCACACATATATATGTGATATATATATATATATATATATATATATATATTATAGTAATATAATATGAAGAAATGAGCAAAATCATTCAATATATATATATATATATATATATATATATATATATATATATATATATATATATAATAATTCGTATAATCCTGATTTGACTTTCCGGTCCATGACTTCACAACGAGGGCTCCGCAACAAACTCACGAACGATCGCCAACCCCCGATGAATGCTACGCAATCTCATTTGGTTTGCTTCGCAAACCAACCTCTCGCAAATGATTTCGCTTTTTTTTTCTACTTTAACACCTAAAGCATCCTAAACTAATAGCCGCATCAGTAAAAAACCATCTACATCTTGTTCCATGTACCATATTAAATAAACCATGTTAATCTCGTTAATTTTCTGATCTGTACTTAATCGGCAAAACGTCTGAAAATCGAGCGAAAAAACGAGCATGACGTCACAGCGAGTTTCGCGGGAATCTGACGAACCCGTTAGACGGAAAATGTAACCTTTATTTCTGTGAACTATTTCTATTGGCATACGTATTTATTTATTCTATTGACGTATTATTTCTATTCTATTGACGTATGAACGCAATCGTTCCGCGATCTGAAAAATACGAAATTTGTCGCATCGAATTTATTTATTAACCAATTTCCAAAAAAATTGTACCGTAAGTAAGAGTACATTCTAAGGTTTTCTGTGATGTTTTCAAATTTAAAAAGTAATAGTAATAAGAAATAGAAATTACAGTTTTTAAAAAAAGTGACAAAAACGTCTCGATTTTTTCCCAAAAAAATATTATCAAGAACCAAGTTAAAATTTCTAAAAAACTCGATTAGCTAAAAAAAATCACGTTTAGAGGTTCTAAAAAAAACTCGCGGTTGAAGACTGAAAATTTGTACGTCTTTTGCTCACACGCGTTAGAAACTTCTTTTTTTTCAACTTTGACATTTAATAAACGCTAAACTCATAGCCGCATCGGGAAAAAATCTTCGTCAGCGTGTTTCCTGTACAATTAATTGTGAACAAACCATGTTAATTTCGTAATTTTCTGATCCGTACTTTCTCGGGAAACCGTCTAAGAATCGAGCGAAAAAAAAAACAGTTTTCAATCCTACGACAGCGGAAGCAACGGCCTTTTTTATTATTTAGAAAAAATGACCGTAAAAAGCGTCAAATCAAATCAAAACTGAAATTTTTTTTAAAATTATGATTACTTAAAACAAAATTACATTACTTGGGCGAAAAAAATTTCAAACTAAAATGTTAGTTGAACAAAAAACCATTTTAATTCGTTTTTAAACTTAACTCGGAGCGTCACGAAATTTCAGAGCAGTGTAGTGTTGCTTTTACCCCATAACACACGCGATGACTAAATAACCACATTGATTGGTTGTAAAAATCCTAAGAAAGATTCTATTGGTCGAGAACTATTTAGAAGTTCAAGGGTAAACCAAGGGTTACAAGACCGATTTATGTGTAAACTCTTCAGAGTTAAAATTACTCTGAAATATGTCACGGGATTCGATTATATCAGACCATGTAACCCAACTTTTTTTAGCAGGGTTCCCACTTTATTTCAGAAATAAAATTCCTTGACTTTTCCAGGTTTTCTAGACACAATTTTAGAAAATTTCATGTCATACATTACGACATTTTTAAAGTGAAATCCAAGAAATGATTTAGTCATTTAATTGTCAATAATAAAAATCAATTTAAGAACTATACACTGTAAAAATTAATACACAAAGCACAAGTAATTTTGCATTAAAAAAACTCGTTCAAATAATCCAACAAATTTGACTTAAATCAATTTGTGATTTAATGTTTCATAAGCTCGAAATTCTTCAATTTAAGCCACTGGATGAAACAAAATTATTTTCCTGTTAAATATTAGCTGTTTTTTTTTAATCGGTTGAAAAATTATATTCATAAAATAAAGCTATACGAAAATGTACGAATCTTATTAGCTTCTTTCCTCCAAAGCGTCTGAGACGCCCTGATCAATCATTTTCTAGGTCATTTGAGACGATTTTCCAGGTTTAAGACAAAAATGTATTTTTTTGTGATTTTCCATGGTTTTTACGGACAAAATTAAATTTCCTGACAATTCCAGGTTTTTCCTGACTCGTGGGAACCCTGTTTGTGTCGGTGTTTTTAACCCTCCTCGTGGTTGACTCGACGAGATATTTCGTCATTATCGAAACAGAATCAGATCTTGATGGACGAGATGTATAGTCATGAGAAGAAAACTGACTAGATCTTGATCTCTGTATAATCAAAACATCGAAATTAGCTCAATGTCTAGTTATCTAGTCATTACCAAAATTAGCCAGATCTCGATAGAGATACTACATCTAAACCACTAAGAGGGTAAATTAACGTCGTTAGCTTTAGTTTCGGGACTCAGGGCTTTGAAGCTAATCTATTTCAAATGCCTTATGCAATGTTTTAACCACCGGTCTAGTGGTCAAGGTGTTGACCTCTGGGTCGGAAAGTTCCTGGTTCGAATCCGGGATCAGGGCATGAATGTAAATTGTACTGTCCTTTGTTAGGGGCAATGATGGTCCTCCCACTGGGGGCCCCTTCACAAGTGACCATCACTTCCGACCTTGTAGTGGCCAAGGACAGGTCCTTAGTGTCCGCCATTGGAAGTAGTCGACCATCACTTCCGGCCTTGTAGTGGCCAAGGATAGTCCAGTGCCCGCCATTAGGAAAAAAAAATGTTTTAACCAGACATTCATAATATAGTGCATAAGGAAGTACGACACGTAATGTGTCATGAAGTATTGCATTGGATTTTAGTGCCTAAGGAAGTACGACACGTAATGTGTAATGAAGTATTGCATTGGATTTTAGTGCATAACGAAGTACGACACGTAATGTGTAATGAAGTATTGCATTGGATTTTAGTGCATAAGGAAGTACGACACGTAATGTGTCATGAAGTATTGCATTGAATTTTTAACTGCCACTTAATACACTTGTGTGCACCTATTTTTAGTGAAGGACCAGATTTCTCATTACTTCAAATTCGACAAACACGGTAACATGGAAGGCCACGTTGTCAGGCTCATCATCCCATCCTCATACCACTCGAAGGCAATCGGACACACCATGCCCAGCCCAGTGGAGTTGGAAATGAGGAACATTCTCCTCGCTTCCTTGAAGGTGAAGACAGACATCACTAAATCTTCATCTGGTGGAGCATCCTACTCTGTCGATGTCAGTCCAAGGTAACACAAAAACCTTTTTCGAATCAGAGTCATTCTAATTAAGGGCAAAACATTGATCTAGTATTTCTTCACGTCCGTCCGTGCACAGAAATATTGCTTTCAAAAAGTTTTTGATGAGAAATATATTATGGAATGAAATATAATTTGATATAGAAAATCTCCATGGTGTCAATTTTCATGCGTTACTACCTACTTTCCACGATAAATTCAATGGAGAAGTAAATTTAAAAAGCTTTTAAATGTGAAACTAGAATGTAGCGAAGTTACATGGGCCTACCTTGATATTTGGGTATCATAATAATTTGTAACATAGATAGAACTAGAAACAAAAAAAGAATATTCAGATGTTTTAATAGTTATATTTTTATGTTGAAAAGACAGCAAATAGGTAAAATTTAGAGACATTGATCTTTGGAAAGAGTAACAAACATTTATGATTAAATTTAAACCAACACTCACTATAGTAATGATAAAAGAATCATCGATAATCACTATGAAAGGGATTTTCAATGTAAAAAAGCAAATCATATTATATGAAACTTTAATTCTGGTGTCCAAATACTCTCGCATGATATATATCGTAGTTTTATAAACTGTTGTTTATTGCTGTTTGCCAACGGGTGGAGTATAATCCAATTCCTATTGACTAATAAACTATCTCTAAATTCGGAATTTTTCATCACGTGAAATCGTGTTTTAAAAATACGAGGTGTCGTTCTTGGATCTTTCCCTTCGAGTCGGCAATTTCTTCAGTTCAACCTACCAATTCGGAATCTATTCTTTGAAATTTTTATTGGCATGTTCTTAAATTGTATGCAAAAAACAAGTCAGGTTCAGAATCAATCAGAAAACAACACATTGGCACAGAAATACTACTGCCATCAATATTTACCTTGCCAAAAAAATACCTCTTATTGTAATGCCTTTGGATCCATAGATTAAGACGGCACTGCTTCGAATTATAACAGACAGCTGTGATTGAATGCATGCAGTGCAGCACGTGACAACTATTTCATAAATCAAATCTGTAAATGCTATTTTTGTTTCCTAGCTTCTACTACAGCAATCTCTACTCCAACCAGTTCTTGAACTTGGGAGATTGCAAGGACGTCGGAGTATACCACGAGAAGAAGATGGCAATGACATACCCCTTCCGAGTTTCACTCAATGTTGATAAGAGCACCGAGATCAGCATATCTTACACCTTCCCTGAGCTCCCCAAGACGGTCTTCACATGGGAATCAGAAGCCGGAACTTACGCAGGAAAGAAGAAGTTGATAGGCTTGCCATCCATGGAGGACAAAAGGACTTACAAGATCATTCCATCGCAGTTCAAAGTAAGCAGTCAAGTCAATTTCTTCTCTTGAAACTTTCGTAAAATTCATTTGACATCAGAAATGCACGTTCTAAATCATTGAAGCAGAAGACACGAAAACAACTGTTAATTGGAATGGTATCTAGTTAATACTAAATTAAAGTGTAATGTTGTGAATAAATGGTAAATGTGCATATAAACAAAGAACTAAAAACATTTTCAGTAAAAATGAAAACCTTTATGGCCACAACTCGTCATTTGCATATCTAAAAGTAATCGTTTAAATTAATACGACTCAACACGAATGCAATAATTTTTTAATGTTTTCAAGTAATTATTTAATATATTCCTTGTTGGTTTAGATAATTTCGTAGTATTTAATGATCAATTTGATTAAGACAATCAAAAATCCAAATTTCCTTCAAAACTGAAATTTTGTTCACTACCTTTCAATGAGACGTTTCCTGTCAAAATGTAGGCGGCTGCAATATTTGTAGTGCATCGTGCTTTCTGTACATATTCCGGACGCTATTACACTTGGCTTGTCTTTCCAATACGATTTTAGCACGCTGCCAATAAAACTCCACATAATGGTTCGCCGCTTTTAGTATTTATGACGCAAGGGGCCATATTTCACCAAGCTGCGCCAAACACAAGACAACGTTAAGTAAGAAACGTCGTGAAAAGGAAAAGAGGGACTGGGGTTATTATAGTTATTTGGTCCACGCCAATTAAATTCAACTCCAAACGTCGTCAAAACGTCGATAAGTAACATTTTAAAGTAACCCAGATATTCCTCATGAAAGAACATTTGAGTAGCGGAAGTAAAATCTTCACTTTTCATCTGACTTTGCTTTAACTGAAAATCCCTCACATAGTTCAGAATCCGATCGAGAGTTGAATTGCCTGTATAAAGTAGTCAGTTCTCACAAAGCAAATTCAATTATCTTATTGAAAAAGCGATTAAAAAGATTGACGTTATTTTTCAGAGAACAGATACTTTCGGAGTAAAAGGTTTGCCACTATTCGCAAGCCAAATCTTCACCGAAGACATCCAGTCTGGATACGAAGACATTCCTCGCGACCACAAAGAGTCTTTTAACCAGTTCATCAAGGACTTCTTCAATGCTGGATGGAGGAGAAAGTCAGTCATCATCAAAAGAATTCCCGACAGCGTTATGTGGACTACCAACACTAAGGTACTGTGCACTATTCACAAAATAATTAGAGATAGAAATAGGTAACTTTGTCCCAAAGAGTGCTGCAGTATGCTACATTCTTTAATGTTTATGACTTCCCACAACACCATGTGTGTATGATGTGTACCATCCACAATAATTAGATTTAGAAGCAATTTTGTCTGCAATTTTAGAAGTAGGCAACAGATTGCTGCAACATGCTACATTGTTAATGGTTAGAAGTAAGCAATTTCATCCCAAAGATTGCTCCAGTACGCTCCATTCTTACATGTTTTAAGAACCCCCCAACACTGAAGTACTGACAGGTCCAGGTCTAATTAGCCTTCATGTCAAAAATGACAGCAGGGTTATAAACCAAATTGAGGTACTACTTTGTTCCTTCCAATAATTAAAGATAGATTTAAGAAATTTTGCTTCTAGGGAATGTTACAGTAAAATACATTTCCTTAAGCTTGTACCATTTCAGTACAAATATTTAATATACATTATACTCCATGAACTCCAAGTATCAAACTTCTTCTCATTGATATTATAAATAGAAGTTTTAAAGGATCTCCGTGATATAGTTACAAAAGAAAATTGAAAGAAAGTATCGAATTCTTTCAGATAAATTCGAACGATCCCATCACGAATGGTGATCCTAAATGCTAAATCAGTTTCCCTGTTTTTTAATATCTTCCGAAATAATATTCCTATTGCGATGATATTTTGAACCATGTTGCTATGAAGGAACCAAAACAAAGTATACATGTTTTTGTTTTAAATTTCTAGTTTGTAATATTAATCATTAAATTAATATTCGAAAAAATAATAGCAACCTTAATGTCTTGATAAAAATCGAATCAGTACTTTTAATATAGCCTTACAAAATTTCAGCCTCTTTCCTCCTCAGTTTTTTCGCTTCCATTAAAATTTCGTCACTACGGCGATTTTAGGGGGCATCCAAAAGTTGAAAAACTAACAAAACTGTTACTTAACGATAACCATGTTAACTGTTATTGCTAATTTGTGATGACAGACGTTGGCTGTTAATGTACAGATATTAGCTGATGACAGTTATAACAATTTTGTTAGCAGCAAGTGGCACAGACACAGTTAACAACTAAACATAACAATTGTTGTTTAGTTAAAAATCGACGCAAACAGTTACTCTTAACTGCTATCAACCCAAAATTGATTTGCTTTAGTGCTATCGCAATAACAGTTATCGATAGTTATTCATATTTTAATAACATCTACCAACGCTATAAGTTACGTTAACAGTTGTTAACTGTTTAAAGTTTATAACAGTTGCTGTAATAAACTTTAACCAGCTTTGCTGTTACTTTGTGAAAACAGTATATATATATATATATATATATATATATATATATATATATATCCATCCAAAGGTTCTTTGGTTGACTTCTTTTAAACAAGCATCAAATGAACAATTGCCGATTAACGACGAATGATCGCAAACTGCGATTAGCGGTGTACTTTCAATGTGGAGATTATCCCTGAAAAGGACAAGAACTTTTAACTTTCAATCTCCGAATAAACCGGTAGTAAATTATGTTCATAATTGTATATTTGACGCTGTAGAATCTGATTAAAACATCAAAACAGGGTGTTGTCATTGGAAATTTTTTTAATGCAAAAATTTATATCAAGACAGTCCCTTATGCAATATTTTTGCCATCGAATTTGTAGTGAACACTATTTCCTATTGAATGGTACCTTTGAATATGCGCTACTATGAACAACACTCGAAATGAGGTGGGGTGGTTCGTTTTTTTATAATGGAATGAAAGCAGAAAAGATCGTTTGGGTATCCCGGTAGTGCGACTTTCGTGTTTACTAGACAGTAAACTCCATGGGAAAAGAAAAGATCACTAGAGTAGCTTGTAACTGCTCGGATCTGTCAAGTCCCTACCGTACACACCTAAGAGGTGCCTATAAAGGCTTAGAAGTATCGAATTTATTTTACAGATTCATTGACTTTTATATAGAGCAGTCCGATTCCATACCATTTGAGTATTCGAAATACAATGAATGTACTACTTTGATCAAAAAGTACCCGCGGCATGTTGTCATAAAACAAAAAGTATCTATTGGTCAAAATTTATTACATATCCTTCAAAATAATCTCCTCCGACTTCAGGATATCTTGGTGACCATTGGGTTAGTGGCATGTTGTAGTCGGCGCTTCGTCCAATCCATCGCTAAAGATTTTAATAGTAGTAATTTCGCATGTGTGTCACATGATCAGTGTGGTGGTGCACCATCCAATTGGAGAATAAAGTGTTTCGACTTTATTATCCAATTGGATGAATAAAGTTTTTGACGACATCTGCCGATACACACTTGGTCGTCCTGGCTTTGGAACTGTGCAAACAGCCCGTAGTTTCAAAAAATTTTTAACCAAGTTTAAATGAATTTTCTGGTTGGAGGTTCTTTTCCAAATCGTGATCGAAAATGCCGTTACACAGCGGTGTCAGATTCCATTTTGCTCAATTCAAGAACACAACGCCTTCTCCAACGCAGATGCAGTCACGTGACACGCTCACAATCGCCGGCATCACTTCGCTCGGGAGGGGGACACAAACTTTATGATTATACCTAGAGTGCCTATATAATAAGAGTGGCGACAAGGGACCAAATTTGGCCCAATGCGCATGCGCGGCAGCCATTTTTCTACCAGAATCGTCTCAAAAAAGGTTGCTGGGCGAATTAATATATCATTTCAGGGAGAGCAAAAAGTATATAATTGTTATAATATGGGTACATTCGATAAAAATGAATCATATAAACGCTCAATTACATGCATAATTGATGAGATGGATTACACAACGCGCTAACTTAGATTGCGGGAAACACCACGTTGTTCAAAAAAAGCTATTTACTTAAAAAGTCTTCAAATTTATACTGACAAAACACTAAAATAATAATAAATAAACATTATGGAACACGAAATGGAACATGAATAAGCTATATTTTCCTTTTTATTTAATGAACACACGTTTTTCTCGGACACACAAAACGTTCCCATGTTAAGTCTACGGGAGCTAGGAAAAGACTGCCTCGGGCAGTAGAAAAGGTCTCTAAGCCAATCAGAAAGTGTTTCCCGTATGTCGCCACTCTTATTATATAGGCACTCTAATTATACCTAGCTAACAGTTCGCATTTGGGGACCATGTCTCAAACTGTTCCTGTTTTACAGCATCTGGAAACTGTATACGCACTTATGTATCACCCTGTATAGTTGACAATCTCATTCCATACTTGCAGATCGACGTCTTCTTCAACTTCGTACGAGATTACGTAACACCGAAATCGGATGTTTCGGATCAAGACTGGACAAAGGGATTGATTTTCGACGACGAATTGAAGGCAAAGGACGTCAGCACCTACTCTGCTGAAGGTCAAATTATAACAAAGAAATTTGTATCCCTGCCTCACATCATGGATAAAGCATCTTTCAAAGTTAAGCAAACATCACATGGAAAGTCCGTGGCCACTGGATTCTTTGACGTAACCTACCGCCACACCTACGGAGGATATTTACATCTGGTCCACTTCAATGCATCTTGTACTATACCAAAAGTGAAGCGAGGAATTTCGGTAAGAATGTTTCTTAAATATTTGTGGTGATAGTAGTAGTAGTGAGAAAGTTTGCAAAGCTTTACTTTTTGAAGTCGATTTACTCTATTTCCAGTTTTAAGTGGTAGTTTAATGTCAATTCTTTCATGCGTTTCGATGGATAGTAGTGGCTGAAAACTTTTATGTGCCGGATTTCAAAGGTTAAGTTACATTTGAAATATTTTTAGCAAACCTTTTATAAAAAAACTCCAACGTTAATAGTGTTGAGAACGCTTGTAGACAAAGTTGTGCTTTTGGAAATCGATTTACTTTATTTCCAATTTTTTAAGTGGTAGTTTAATGCCAATTCTTTCATACGTTTCGACATATAGTGGCTGAAAACTTTTATGTGCCGGATTTCAAAGGTTAAGTTACATTTGAAATATTTTTAGCAAACCTTTTATAAAAAAACTCCAACGTTAATAGTGTTGAGAACGTTTGTAGACAAAGTTGTGCTTTGTGAAATCGATTTACTCTATTTCCAGTTTTAAGAGGTAGTTTAATGTCAGTTCTTTCATTTGTTACGACGGACGGTGGCTGAATACTTTTGTGTACCTGATTTCAAGAGTAGTTATATTTTAAATATTTTTAACAAACCATTTAATAATTATTCTGAAGGGAGCTAAAATTAGCATTGTGGAGTGTTGTTTGTTTGAGGGTTATGTGGCGTAGATTAGGATATATTTGGCCAAGCTGCTCCAAACTCAAGACAGACAACTTCAAGTAAAGAATGCCAAGATAGTGATTGGGAATAGAATAATCTAATGAAAGCAGAAAGGATCGCTTGGATATCCCGGTAGAACCAGTGTTTACTAAGGACAGTAAACCCTAAGGGAAAAGGAAAGATAACTAGAATACCTCGGATACGTGAAGCTCGTACACACATAAAGATGTGCCCTTGTTATGGGATAGTATTTATGAAGGGACTGTATAGCGAGATAGAACTTCAGAAACATGATACATGAAAATAGATAGAACAATGAAGGTGGCCGAATGCTTTTGAAATATACTGTATATGCATTTGGTCAAGATCGAATTATCACATTAACTATATCTTTACGTTCAATATTAAAACTATATAAAATTAAATTTATCACGTAGATTTGACAAATACCCTAGTAGTGCACAGCACAGCACAAGCTAAATTTAATAAAGGTTTGAACTGTTTTACCCGACATAATTTCATGGAGAATTCCCCTTATTGAGAATCTCTTTATTCGACCCTCCAGACGAAACCCAGATAACTGCTCGGTTTTTAGGAGCGAATTGATTGCTATCGGGGAGGGATTAAAGACCATCCTCCACTCCACAGACTCTAGCGATATATGGATTCTTACAGATAGCCGCAGCTCGATCCAACATCTACAGGACTGGAGACGGGTTAATGACCTCGTAGGCATTCAGATCCTCAATAACCTTAAAATTATTACAAAGCGTAGGGAGGTTCACTTTCAGTGGATCCCCTCCCACGTCGACGTCCCTGGCAACGAAGTTGCGGATATCTTGGCAAAAAATGGCTGTTCTGCAACGGCAACTACAGACTATGATCTAACTTTTCAAGAGATTTTCTCCATGGCGAAAAATAGTGACCGGCAGGTTTGGCTCAAACCCCCCCCCCTGCCCGTCCCTGGTACGGTAGGAAAAGACCAGGAGGCGTATTGGATTTCGGCGAAGACAGACTGGATCAAACGGCTGTCTCGAGGCTTATCATTTACCACCTAAGATGCATGACATTCGATTCTGGCCGCAGGGTCTTCCCAACGTGTACCATGTGCCAACTGTTACCGGCTTCCCACGAACATATCCTCGATTGCTTGGGGCTCACTTTGGCGGATGTCCTCGATTGCCCACTCCTGGTACTTGACTTTGCTAGAGTTCATGGTCTCATGGATTTGATCTAGCTGCTGCTAGATCCTGAAGGATTAGACACAACAACAACAACACTGTTTTACCCAAGTCTGATCAATGAAGGCTCTTGTTTGGAAAACCACGTTAGAATGGTAGGAATTCTGGTTCAAAACTTATCTTGACATTTATTCTTTTCAGATGAGTGCCTCATATGCTCTTGCTTTCTCTAACCGACCGAATGAATTCAACTACAAAGAGGATACCTTTGGAAATCAAAGAGGTATCGCGATTGGTTCCATATCTTTCCCCAAACTCCCACCTTTCACCAGTCCAACGATTATAACAAAGGTGAGTTTACCATTCTTTCTATATTTGTAATATTTACGTGCATTTTATTTTGAAGTAAAATCACTGATCTATTCCAAGGGTTAAGGGAATATGATTCAAATGCACACTCCAAGTAGGTAGTTGATTTAAAGTCACACAGAAGCACAACAACGACTATTGGCGCCGGTCCAGGATCAATCCCGACGGGAAAGATTCTAGGATACCTCGTAATTTAGAACCAGTTAGATGACAAGGTCAACACCTAAGCTGGCACTTCACTCAAAACTTCCTAAGTTAATACATTTGAGACGACAGATTTAACATGCACCTTGGTTGGATCGAATTTTGAATTCGCAACACTGCGATTTCTAATTCGCTACTCTTCCAACCGGATTACAGCGGCCTTAACTCTAAGGAAAATACAAGGTATAAAGTAACTATCCTTTTCTGTGATAAGCATTTTTACCTCTTTTCGTGTCACAATTGAATAAAACGCATCAAAACCAATAGTAATGCAAAATCCACGCGGCCCCATTGCACATCCATAAATTCCAACACTCAGTAGCACAGAAAACGTTTTCCCAAGATATCAGCTGTAATCCTAACCACTGCAGTTTTGACCCGCTCATATTATCCTGCCTGTAGTGCAACTTTAGCCAATGGCCAACAACCAATCAAAACAATTAGAAACTCCGCCTGCTCGTGACGTCACAACCAATAGAAACTTTAAAAGTCACGGAAACACAGCAGAATCTAGCATTTTCTCTATTATAAAAGGAAGTGTTTGTATGTTTATGTGTACGCAGTGTCTTGACGAATCAATGGCACTTACAATAATGGGATTTTCAAACAGAAAATCCGTATGTTTTGCAATTTTTGTGTGAAGTCTGAATTTTAAAAATCAATCTAGAACATTTTAAAATTAATTTAATTATTATTGTTTTCTTTTGAATGGCAACACCATAGAGATGACATGTTCTAAATTTATTTTTCCGTTTGATTTTCTGGGCAACGCATTCAGCCGAAGAACAAAACATATAAAAAATTTTAATTGGAGTTATGAAGTTCTTTTTTTATCTGCTAGATCGTTAAACACAGAGTAAAAATTTCAACGGATTTGAAATCTGCGGAAAATTTCACGTTAGATCGATACCTAAAAATATGATTTTATTTAAATAAATCATTTTTAATTTGAATATCTTTTATATTTTCGCAAGAGATTGTGACGTCACGCCGATTTGATCTCTTCACGATTCGAATTTGGCCGCATTTGACAATAAGCGTTGCCCGGCAGTCACAATACTTGCTGGAAAATGAGGTGGCGCCCCATCTTATTGAAAGTCAACGGTGTTGATAATCGCATCAGAAAATAATCGAGACACAAAATAAAATCTGCAACATTGTCTTCTGAGCAAAAAAGGTGCCTTGCGTTTTCCGATGCCCAACCAAACATTAACATTTGGAGAACCTGTTATCCGCTCCAAATTTAGATTTACAGCCCCCGCGTACATGAACATTTTCGGTTGGATGAACACGCAATCCTCCAAATGCCACTCTCCGATATTTCCAACTCGGCTCCCCTAGTTAGTTTAGAAACATCCTGTATATAGCATACTAGCCACTGCGTTGTAGCCCGGCGTTTCCCATGCCCGTGGTGTTGGTTTGCTCCGCAAATTTCAATTTCAGATTTCAAATCCGTTGAAACTTTTACTCTATCTTTAACGGTCTAGGAGATAGAAAAAGAACTTTGACTTCAGTTAAAAAATTTATCGTCTGGCTGGAAAATCAATCGCGCAAAATTAAAGCGGAAACGAAAAAACTAATTTTCTCCGCGTTTTGCGGACTTGCATGAAAAAACTTGGCATGATTCCAAACCCTGACTGCAAGGACGCATGAGCAGAAAAAGTTCTCTGCGTTTGAAAAAGCGATGGAGAATGAAACTATTAAATTCATTTTAAAATCTTCTAGATTGATTTTTAAAATTCGCCGCGACCTAAAAATTGCAAAAAATTTGGACTACCTGTGTGACAAATCTCATTGCTGTAAGGGCCATTGATCGTCAGGATTTTGCGGCCGCGAAACAGACAAATAAACACTTCCTTTTATAATAGTAGAGATAGCTGTTTAAATGCGCACGAATACACGTGACACAAAATAATCAATCAGTTATTCTCAAAATAATGTGTTATCGCCAATATCTCAGTATTGTAAAGATGTCGAGCGGAATCTTTGTGGCTCTTGTGGTAGTTCATCACAAGTCTTCATCCACACCACGTTCAAATAAAAAAATTGGCTACCTTAAAATAGTTGGTTTGGGGGGTTTTATGACGCAAGGGCCATGCTGCACCAGACACAAGACATACAATAAACAGACACACACAATGAAAGTTTTACTGACACAGAAGAGAGAAATACACTCGGGGGTGGGGGGGATGCACATGCCAGGAATCGAACCTGCGCCGCCTACAACTCGAATAATCTTAAAATGGATTCTTTAGAAGTGCAAATTTCGGGTATCAACTTTTGTGTATTAATGAAATTCGTAAGCTAACTTTCTTTTTTCCATTTCAGGGTATCTTTTACTACAAGCCTCTGGAGGAGGTTCTGAAGCGCAAGATGAGTCCACCCCCAACTCACGAACATTTCTTACCAGAAACACACGCGGAATGCCTGAAGGATGTCAGCAGTGGAAAATCTCAATCCGTCGCCTGCATCAAAGCAGTCCGTGAATTTGCAATCTTCAACCGGTTTAGAGGACATGCCATATGGGATAAGGTCAGTAGTAAATGCATTTCAAGAAAAATAAAATTGTCAGATCGAAAACGTAGTTTCCTTTGGAAAGAAAATATAAGAAATTGAATTAAAATGTTCTCGGCTTTTTATTTTAAGAGTCTATGGGGCTCCACCCCCTGCTCGCCTACGCCAGCCAACGCCCGGGGATTGCTACGCAATCCCATTTGGTTTGATTCGCAAACCAACACTCCTTTAGCAACATCTCCTGCGACGGCGAAACTATCTTAATAATTCGTATAATCCTGATTTGACTTTCCGGTCCATGACGTCAAAGCGAGGGCTCCGCCGGCTGATCGCTGACGCTCGCAAACCAACACTCCTTTCGCAAGTGTTTTCGCTTTGTTTTTTTACTTTAACACTTAATGCACCCTAAACTAATAGCCGCATCAGTAAAAAAACATTTCCTTATTGTTCCCTGTATAATTTTGAAAAAACCATGTTAATCTCGTAATATTCTGATCTGATCTCAATCGGCAAACCGTCTGACATTTTGCTTAAAATACACCCTACTCGACAAGGTTGTAAAAGAGCAGCAAAAAGACGCCTTTAAGTCACATTAGGCAGCATTGCAAACAGACATTAAAAGAATTTATGCACAATAATTCTTTTCCGTTAATAAGAATCCATAAAAACTTTCAAAATAAGTGGGATAAAAATCATACCTTTCAATATCAAACATAGAGCAGCACTTTAAAAATGCGATACATTACCCTTCCGTCACCTTCAAATTTAAGCCTTTTTTTTTTTAATATTAGTTGTCTTCGTTTCCCATTAATCTGATAGTAAAATGTTAAAGGAACTAACAACTCATACGTAGCTATAAGGCTGAAGCTAACGAGAGCTGTGATACTATATCGTCGGCAAAAGTGTGAAACGACACAAGTCGAAAAAATTTGATTTCGGGCAGTTCCGTTAAACATGTGCAGTAAAATCATCTGCATCTAGTCAATTTTTAGTTTTTCAACTAGACAGTATATTAAATATACTATCTAGTTGAAAAAACTAACAATTGACTAGACAGATGCGGATGATTTTATACTGCGCATGTTTATTAAATAGTACAGTACAAAGTCCGAAATTGTCCAAAATCCGGACGATTTGCTAAGCAGCGTTTTATCTCTCACTTTTTTCAATCTTTTCTCCTCTTTTAAGAACAATTTTAAAAGAACAGGGCGTTCAACCTGGACCAAATTGATGAAACAACGCAAAATAACGGACATGTTCACAGTAAATACCACAAAAGAAATTAATTGCAAGAAAAATTTTTGCATTTTGTATTAAAAAGTAATTTTTTTCCATTTTTTTTTTAAATTATTCCTATTTATATATCTGCTATTTCCGTATTGCAAACGGGTTTGCGCGTGGGGAGGGGGTTATATTAGGGTTTTTTTGAAAAGAATAACTGCAAATAATACCAAATCCGTAAAAGTTCGAAATCCGGAATGGCCGAGGTCCGGAGGATTCCGGAATTGGGACTTTGTACTGTATATTAAATAACTATCTAGTTGAAAAAACTAAAAATTGACTAAACAGATGCAGATGATTTTACTGTGCATATTTAAAGAACAACCCGAAATCAAATTTTTTCGACTTACGTGATTTCACACTTTTGCCGACGATGTGTTGAACTTTCTCACATTAACCCCCCCCCCTATCCAACTAAAAGAAACTTCATTCTAGCTTGAACAACAACAAAATTTCAATACTAATAGGTCACAGAGCAATTTTATTAAAATAACTATTAATAGATTAGCGTCTGTTTGCAGGCAATTCAGTTAGAAAATACCTTAAGAATGGACGTGTCCCCCCATAACATCACCCTTTCTAATTATTCAAAACCAACTACAAAGAAATAGTGATTGATGAAGATAATCATTCAAGGAATATTTGAATTTCAGGAATTACCTTTCCCAGTAATATCTGCAGCTCATCAATTCGACTTGGCCTTAAAACATGCCTACTACACTCATATGACATCCCACAAGATACATACAAGACCCCACAGTGCCAAAGAAGTTCATGTCCACGCTTACTACATCAACAAGATGACTGACGAACCCGTTATTGATATTGCCATATTCAAGCCAACCGAAATACTCAAATTCCACAGAGTCAGCACTGGCAGCATCGAACCACTATCAAGCGTTGACAGCATTTATGATACCTATACTGCTAAGTACACCAACAACTCATATCCTGGTAAGATGGAAATTTTTGCTTGCTTAATACATCAGAAAACCCGTCAAGAAAAGTGACACGTCAAAAAATAAAAATTCTGATGTTGTCATTGAAAAATATGTATGAGGTGCCCCAGCGTGTTATATTACTATTCTATAGAATATAATAGAAGTTACCACCATATCAGGGATTAAACTACGATCGCTTTTTTCGCAAAATGCGAAAGAATGGTCTCAGAATGCGAAAGAAATGGTGACCACTTTCGCAATAATCCGAATAAAAAATCATTACGGAATATGTTCCAAACATCACTTCCTTGATCACTGGTGAGAGAACGCAATAAAAAAACGGAATAGGATCAGAAGAAATACCAGTTCTTAATCATTGAAGCAAGAATAATAAACTCAGAAGAAAACAATTGTTCTTAATTCTGTTTTTAAATTAAATAATTCCGATTGAAATATTCCAATCCTATGTTTTTAAGCTTCGGTTCCTTTTCTGACAGTTCTAAAAATCGCCGTAACTAACATATTTGTTATTTTATAGCATTTTGCTAAAGCCTTTTTCTTTATTTTAGCTCTTTTGCTAAGGGAATATTTTCTCTAGCCTAAACCCTGCACCATATGTACTTACCTAAAATTTAAAAGAGAAGCTTTTGCTATTTCATTATAAGTTTTATTGTACACTTTAAGTTGATGTTTCTCAAATTTTGAGCTGTGTCACTTTTTTTGCAGGGGTGCGATATCATGATAACGAAACCCATTAACCCCTTGGGTACATTTGCCGACTGAGACTCGTTATGCAATTGTTTTGCCTAAGTTACGGATGACGAGTCTAATTCGTCATTCAAACTAGGACAAAATTAACATGTACATTCTTGTTCATGGCCAGAGTGATTAGTGTTACGAGACTCTCCTTGAATCAAATTATTCAATCGTGTTCTCTACAAAAATACACTTTATTTAATCTGACTGCATACATAGAAATATTTACACGGCTGCGTTATCATACATTATTTTTTGGAATGAACGCTGAGATCAGAGGTTGTGCGATCTCTCATACTGTTGCCATTCTTATCAAACGAAATTACACGAAAATATAACAGTAACTAGTGTGAGAATGATAATCCAAACTACTTTTTCAAATAAATCTGTACCCAAGGGATTAAACAAATTTTTACGGCTTTCTATCCCTTTTCGGATAATTACAATACAAGAAAACTATACATTTGAATTTAAACTATATATTTGAATGTTATTCACCAATATTTCAATGTTTGTACACTTTTCGTACATAAAAAAACAGTGAGAAACTATACACTGATTATATTAAATTGTTGAAATTAGAAAGGATACTATCAAAACATTCGAAAAATCGTCTCAATAACTTTGAAAGTTGTTTAATTTTTCTTGATGAACAAAATAAAAATTCAATCTTTTTTTAAAATCTGATAAGGTTTAATTTATTTTCTATTTTCCAATGTTTTACATGGTTAAAACAATCAAAAAACACTTTAAGTCCTATGTAGATATGATTAATTTAGCTGAAAACAAAGGAAGATGCCATTTAGCTTGAAACATACATTTTTATGAACACAGTAATTGGAACAATTGAATAATTTTTTTATTCTGTTGAAATTCACCATGGATTTCCACAGAATATAGCACCACTGGCAAGTAGTGCTAACTGTAGCAGTCAAATTTGTGGTCACCTGCAAATAATACAGTCTCATTTGGTCAAATTCCATCCAATAGTGCATAAAATTATTTTTCCAGTCCCAAAAAACTGTTTCTCAATCACTTCCAAAGCAGATATATAGGTGTAATTCAAACAACAGGATCATGCTAATTTGATACTGCGTCAAGTTATTTTGCATCTTTTCTGCGAGTGTTAGTTTAAAATTAACAGTAGTGTGATCTAAGACAGTTGTTGGTCAAATTTAAACACATTCCAATGACAAAGTGAAAGGAAAATTATTATTGAGTGAATTTTTAAACCTACTAGATCAAACTATACTTTTCTAGCTCATATTTCAATCATAATAAAATCCTTTTCATAATTACAGTCACTTGTGCACTTATGGGCAACTTTGTCAGAACTTATGATTTGAAGACATTCAAATTGCCTAGGGAAGACATGCCAACATGCTCTTATATCCTTTCAACCCACTGCACAACGCACAAGAAGTTTGCTGTCCTTGTCAAAATCGACCCACAGGTTCCTGGAACTCGGGTAAATATAAACAGCAACTTTTTGATATCTTAACCCTTTAAATAGTTTCGACAAGCTATTTCGACCATCACGTTCTAATCGATTTTGAGTTAACTTATCATCAAGAGACTGTCAATTTATTTTAAGATAACGAAATCAAGATCTGTTCAGTTTTCTTCTAATCATAAGAGCTTGAAGGACGAGATATCCGGTCAACTTTGCTATTGACAAGATACATCATCAAGACAATCACCAGGAGAGTTAATTGAACTAAAGTACAATAGTAAAATATTGAATAAAACTGTATGAAAACTAAAGGTGATTCTAAAGAATACAGTACCATCATCAATTGGTGAAACCAAGAATTATCATTGCCAATTAGTGATAATGTTAGAACATGTAAATCCGTCATAGGTTTGCTACATGATCGCAAGTGGAAGGCATTCAATATGGAAGCCTATTCAAATAGCCATTTTGTTGATGTTGCCAATTTGCCGAGGGCAAGAACAGAGTTCTCAAGTTTTACCAAAATTTTATATCCTTAATACTTTAAAACATTTCATCCAGTGTTTAAAATGTTCTCTTTAAACTGTTCTGTGTGCTTCAAACTGATAATGATACCATATTTTTCAGGAAATCCATGTTTACCTAGGATCTGAGGAGTATGTTTTCATCCCTGGCACAACAACTGGGTACAAAGTTAAATACAATGGCAAAGAGGAGACTGTCACTCTGAACCACCCTGTCATGTTTAACGAAAAGGCAGTGATCTATGCTTCCATGCATACAGCAGCAGACAAAACCACCTACTTGGAATTCTATGCTGAAGATGCCGGAATTAGAATTGTGTATGATGGAAAGAACGTGAAGACACAAGTAAGGAAAATCTGAAAATTTACTTCCTAACAGTAAAATGTAATAATTCACAAGAGTCGAGTTTTCAGCAATTTAATTTTACAATAATGCATTTTACTCATAACTATACCCTTTTTAGTTTACAGTGGACTTGGTTCTCAAAACTTTTAAGGTTTAAAGATTTTAAGTTAAGATCTAACATTCCATTTAAAAGCTACTTTCCATTTTTAACATTTTAGCACACAAAGTTACATATTTACTGCATAATTTTGTTTTGTTTGTAATAAGCAATAAATTTAAATTCATTTTTCATGAAAACAGTAACAAAAACTTTCAACAAATTTGTATTTGTTTAATTAATCCTTAATCAAGCAATGAAACTAATTAAACCGAAGTTTTCAAAACCTTTTATTTAATTTTTATTACAACTCGTAATGATTGAATGCTTTAAGTTTTAATCGAAAATTAAGTTAAAAACCCTAGATAACAAACATGAAACTATCAAATGTGTTTAAGAAACAACTTTTTTAGATTTATATTAAACTTTTTAGTTTTCTGAAAAAATATACTTACATCATAAACTCTTCTAAAACCTTTTTAAAATTAGGAAATGTAAAAAGCATTACAGGGTATTGAATAATCAAACTTGTAATTTTCCATGAATGAGGCATTTTCAAGCTAAATGTAGGCAGTGGTAGTGTTTCTGTGCCGTTGAGTATTTCCCCTTTGCATTCCAAACATAACATATTACTTGGCTTGTCTTTCGAATACAATTTCAGGAAGTCTCCAATAGATTAAAAAATGAAATCTGACGATAAATAAATTGGTGGATGCCAATTAGATTAAATGCCAAGCATCACCAAAATTGCGATAAAATGCATTTTAAGATAATCTCAATGTGCATTATGACGGATCATTTCGGAAGTAAAATCTTTGCTTTCCAACCTGGTTTGTTTACACTGAAAATCCTCTCACACAAACAAATTCTATCTCCATTTTAGAAATTACACTTTGAACTGTAGTATTAATTTCAATATCTTCTTCGGTAAACAGCTTTGATTAACAAAATCCAAAAAGTGAAGAAATTTGTATCAAGATGTGTCTGTTAAGACATGTCAATTCGCACTTGGTAGAAATATATTAACTCTTGCTGCCCTTTGTTCCATAACAGGTGCATCCACGTTACAAGGGAGAACTGTGCGGTCTCTGCAGTGAATTCAATGGAGAGAAGGTCAGGGAGATGAGGGGTGTTGACAATTGTCTGTATTCCCACAGTTCTGACTTTGTAAAGTCTGCCATGGTGGGTACCTGTGCACAGAGGGATTCAAACTACCCCAAGATCTGCAGCGATAATGATGTGACCTTCTCTGACTTGACACCAAGGAATGGGGAAGATGAAGGACAAGGTAAGTACTTCAAATGCCAGCACGGTAATGTTTCATAATTTGCATTTAAACAAATAAAGCCAGGAAATGAATACTAGTTGTTGTATAATGGTATTCATTCAAACAAATGAATACTATACATGTAAGCAAAAATTGATATGGTAACTACTGTAAGTAGAAAGGTATTTATCAAAATGGTAAAACTCAAGGATACAATTTCTGCCTCGTAGCCAAATTGCATACAAAAATTTTCATAACCAACTGACTAGTTGGATAGTTGAATAGCTCATGGAATGCAGCAAATATCAACTGGCTTTGTGAGTGGTTGAGAATTTTCCTATTGTATCCAGAGATCCACCAACTGACCTGATCAACCATTTTTCACCAACTGATCTTCCAATTTCAATTGCCAAACCATCAAACCATTTTTTAAATTTTCATTTGCCATGGATATTGCGTCTGTATGCATTCATGCTCTGAGGATGGCAAGTTAAAATTTTTTTAATGGCTCTATGCTTTGGTGATACAAAATTGGCCTGCAGGGCATTGGTGAGAAATCTTTGCTCCATCATTATGATAGGAAATGTATCAACTACTCACGAAGTGTCAGACTATTTTCAACTTGCTGCATTCCGCAAGCTAGTATTTGGATAGGCCTGTGAGGGTTACCATGATGCAAGATTATAGTCAATTGGCAATGGTTTCTTGTATCTAACCTCTACAAACATTTTAGTGGTAAGCAGAGTGAAAATAAAGTTCACAAAAGTGAGACAAAATATATTTAGATGTGATACTTCAGCAAAATATGGGTCAGGGTTGCACCATTATTCACTTCACAACTATTCAACAATCATGTACCAGAAAAATAGCTAATTGGACTAATTGGCCATTCATATAAGAACTCAAACCTAGTCTGTTGTATCCAGAGAGCACTGGATAGTCTAGAAATGTATCCTAAATGAAACAAGAGGAATGCAATACAGGAATGGATCAGATTAAAGAAACAAGAGGAATGTAACATAGGAACGGATCTTACAGGGCTGTCAAAGCACTAGCGAAATAGCATTAGTAATAAAGTAAATGTCGCCTCTTGTTGAAAGCATAATCTCACATTATTATAAAAGGAAGTGTGTGTCTGTAGCCTGTGTGTACTGTCCTGACGAATCTATGGCACTAACCATAATGAAATTTGGCACACAGGTAGTCCAATTATTTTGCTATTTTTGTATCGCGCCCGAATTTTAAAATTTAATCTAGAACATTTAAAAATTCATTTATTAGTTTTTTTCACATTCAATCTTTTGCACTGGTATGTGACATCACCCGTACCTCGGAGAGAAGAAACAAGCAGATTTTCCGATTTCGACTGCTGACGTCAGACTTTGGAACCATGCCAAGTTTTCCGATTCTACCGTGTTTTGATTTTCGTTGTTGATAATAGCCAGTTCTAGGCCTGCATGTGGAGTTCTTTTTGGAAGAAAACCAAATGGGAATACGTAGCAACCACAGGGGATTGGCATGCAGTGGTCACACCTGACCCCACGAAAAGAACTGTCACTAGCAACGCTGTGATGGCCACACAGTGGCTAGTTGCTAATAAATGATGCTGATATAAAATGAATGAGCTAAAACACAAAATGTGCTAATTAAGCATGAAACACACATTGAAGTTCTCAACAAGAAAATTACATTTTGATATTAAAAAACTAAATAAACTTTTAAGGTTTTCTTGACAATCTAGCAAACACAAATTCCAATGTTTTTCTTTCATAGTTGCTACAGCTTGGTGCCAAAACTTCTAAATTGTTGGCACTTGGAAGATTTTTCTCTGGAAAAATATAAAAAATGTTTTGTCCTGAATTTTCTAAACAGTTGCTGAAATTTTTAAATTAGTACCTTTTGAGAGAAGATCGCCTAATTTGAATGATAGTAGTGAAAAGCAACCTGTGGCAGAACTGATTTATTAATGAAACCAATTTAGACAATTACGATATTGAATAGTTCTGTAACCATTTTATTCAGCACTAGAACTAATTACACAGGAAACTGACTTAAAATGGATTTCACAATACTATGAACATCCCTCAACGACAGGGATTCAAAACTAGTTGAACTGAGGGCCACAGCACTGACCATTCATCTACTAGGCTTGCAGGGGCCAGAGAGAAATTTCTAATATGGAAAAACATGGACTTATATTGTTTTAGTGGGATGAAATTTATTGCACATATCTGATTTTGTGCACTTCTCTTTACAGAACCCACCGTGAAAAGGAACCTTGTTTTGCAAAACGAAGACAAATTCTGCTTCTCCGTAAAATCATGGCCTGTATGTGAAAGCACTTCACCAATCCAGACTGAAACTCAAGATGTTGGCTTCCACTGCTTGCCCAAAACAGACAAAGAAGCCAGAAGGCTTATTAAGGAGGCTAAGAGGAGGATTTTGGGTGAAATGGAGACAAAGGCAGTCCACAAGAGAGAATCAGTCGAAGTAGCTTCAAAGTGTTAATGTAAGGACTTATATGAGGAAATGCACGTACAAATCTAAAATGAAATTAAAATACTAACCTTTGTGTGATAATTTCCAGGTTGTATTTTTAAAAAAGCCCAAATTTTGTTGGTAAGCAATAAATAATTTTTTCTCAGACCATGTTTTGTTCAATTAGTTTGTCTATATAGTAATTGCTTATTCACCACTTTTTTACACATAAAAATTTGCAAATTAGCTATTTTAATAGCTGCGTAGCAAAAAAAAAACATGTTCGATTACCATCACAAATATTAAATAAATTTAAAAATTAACTTATTTCCATCTTAAAATGACAGTACAATTTACTCCTAAGTAACGTTAAAAAATTATGAATTAAAACTTCACATCGTATCAGTGAAGGCATTTTTGTTTATTGAGTATAACATTTCATTTGTATTTACAATACAAGAAAAAAAATCAGAGTGTAAAAATTTAATTTTATTTTGAAAAATTATTTTAAAAACAGGGGATTTTTAGGATTGATGTCAATCTGTAGCTTATGCAAATTTCCTGCAGCTAGAATTGATTTATGAAAGACTGAGAGAGATACAGATTAGATTTTAAAAGAATTGGTTACTACAAAAAGTGTTCATTCTAAAATTCACTTGTTTTTTTACCTAATGTTTTGAACAAAAAATTATTTTATATTATAACAATGAATTAATATATCACAACAATATTATTTTAACAAAATATAACTTTATTGTAAAAAATTTTTACCTTAAGTAAATAATCACTTACATCAACATTTCAGTTGTTCTGGTTACATCATAGAAACTGCTAAAACATTTTTTGCAATACAATTAATTTTTCCATAATTCTTGTTCATAAACAGAGTATTCATACTTTGCTGTGCCTATTTTAAAGAAAATATCCTGTTTACACACCTAATTAAAAAGAATTACATTCATAAGAGTTGAATGTAAAATCTGAGCAATTTTAATGTCAAAAGTAGATTATTCCAAAGCTGTACTTAATCATTTTATGAATGAGATTTCTAAATCTCTACTATTAATAAAAAAGGAAGTGTTTGTTTGTCTGTCTGTTTGTTTGTTTGTTTCACGGCCGCAAAATCCTGACAATCTATGGCACTTACCGCAATGAGATTTGGCACACAGGTAGTCCAAATTTTTGGGTCCAGGCGAAATTTTAAAATTTAATCTAGAAGATTTTTAAATGAATTTAATAGTTTTATTCTCTACCTGGTTCTTCGAACACGTTTTGTCCGGACGAAAGAAGACACCCCCCTACAATGAACTTTTTCTACCCACGTGACCTTCTTTTATATTTCTGTAAGAGATTGTGATGTCACGTGAACTTTCTCCTTCCAAAAAAAAACAGATTGCATATTCTGCCCTTTGCGTTAAAAAAAAAGAAACAGATTACATTTCCTGTTCACTTTTCGGCAAATGAGAGCAAGAAATAAAAACCATATTGACTGGCATTGTTAAGTTTGTTTTCATAAAATCGGAATCGCTAAAGATAGATTGAAAATTTCATTTTAGATTGTTATCTAGGCGTTGCCATTCAGTGGCTAGTATTATTTATATTTCTAGAATAAACTGTAACGAAAAGGTTTTAAAATATACTAGAATGTTATTAAAATGTAACAAATGGGACATAAATTGTACTTAGGTAAAAAATCAAATATTGCTATGAATATTGTAGGATCTTCTCCTGTTTTTTCTACTATTTAAAAGTAATATGATTTGAGTTGAGATCAAGTCGTTATTGACAGATTGGATCCTCAATGACTTGATAATGCAAATCCTTCATATGCAAATCTGACCCAATTTGCATGAGAAACTCCCATTTAATTTGATTGGTCAAAGACCAATATGTCTACTATTATAAAAGGAAGTGTTTGTTTGTCTGTTTCTTGCCACAAAATCCTGACGATTCTATGACACCTACAGCAATGAGATTTCGCACACAGGTAGTCCAAATTTTTAGCAAGCTTGGGGTCACGGCGAAATTTTAAAATTCAATCTGGAAAATTTTTAATTAATTTAATAGATTTATTCTCTACGTGGTTCTTTGGACGAAAGAGGGAACAGTCCAAATCTTGACTTTTCTCCCAACGTGACCTTGGATCTATGCCAAGTTTATTTCAGCACTTCGGAGAAACTCAGAAAATTATTATTTTTGTTTCCGCTTTGATTTTGCCTGGCAGAGGAGCCCTTCGCGTTAAAAAATAAGAAACAGATTACATTTCCAGTCCCATTCCATTTCCGCTTCCATTCTCATTTTCAATGAGAGCAAGAAATAAAAAATAAATTGAAATAAAAAACATATTGACTGGGATTAAGTTTATTTTCGTAAAATCGGAATCGCTAAAGATAGATTGAAAATCTTACCGGATTTGAAATCTGCTGAAAATTTTACTTTAGATTGATACCTAAAAATACGATTTTCTTTAAATAAATAATCTTTTAATTGAATATATCTTCACTGGATTTGAAATCTGTGGAAAATTTTACACAGTGTTGCCTGTGGTGTTGGTTTGCGAAGCGTGGTGTTGGTTGCCGGGCTAGCCATGCAGTGGTTAGTATGTATATAAGCAAAGTTTATATTCTACTCTCCCCAATCCAAGAACTGGACATTTTGTATGTTGTTCTTTAAGTTGCTGCTTTACTGTAAAGTATACATTTAAATAAACTTTTAAGTTTCACCTTTGCTGTTTACATTTTTAAACTACGCCATATTATGCATCCTGCACTTCGCATCTTTGCTAGATTCATAGCCCATTAATTTAACAAATAGCAATAATAATAATCAAAAGATGCTTTTATGCAATATGAATCAAAGCAATAACTAAATCGAAAAAGTATATGAACGGAAAAATTCAAATTGTTATAGCAACTCAATAATTACTTTTAAAATGTTCTTTGCCAGCTCAGTAATTTTGTTTTGATCCATTCAGCTTCCTAAAAGTAAAAAAATACAAAAATACAAAATTGCAAAATTAAGATTTTGAAGTATTAAATTCGTAAAACAGCTGTGGAATTTTGAAAATCAAATATTGTATTAGAAAAAACATTAATTAAAAAATGAACTCCCTATAAGGTATCCTCAAGTGTGGTAGAATTAATAACCATCATTTCAGGAAAACCCTGCTAAACAAGCCACGGGCCTTGATTACTCCAAAAATATAACACAGAAAAAGTAGTAAAATTATATAGGAAAAACAAGAAAATAAGTTTTCTTTTAACTATAAAAATATAAATGCAAACACAATTTAGGGCACAAAATAAGTGTCCACGTTGAGTCGAAAATCCTATTCCATGGTTAAAAAAAAGTTAAACAAAGCAGTAATGAATAAAAATATATGCTTGCATATTTTTAAGTACTCGCACACTTCATATACAACTATTCGAATCAAAATTTATGTAGACATGTCTTATGACGCATATGAAATATATGGCTTTTCGGTAGTTTTGATATAAGGACTTTTTGGTGGCAACGCTTTTTGTAGTGAATTGTGTGGTAAGCAAGGGCAACCCTGCTTTATTTTAATCTCATAATATTTTTTGTAAATCCTTACCTTATTTTACCATACCTAAATTAATCTAATGTGATAGAATTAATGTTAACTTTTAGCATTCATGTTGTGAGGAGGGCCCAAGTGCCCATTGGCTAAATCCCGCCTATGCGAATGGAAACCTGGTCACTGGAAAATTCCTTTGGGTTCAATTAGTGGACTAAGAGATACTAGAGATGGGTATAAAATTTATTTTCAAATTCTAAACTATTTAGTTGATAAATTGGATAGAGGCAAGTCTCTTGTCCTATATTTTCATATAGTTCTCCTATAGTTATCAACAAAGGTTGGGAGCACAGTAGTGCGCCTGCTGAGATTTAATGCTATCTAGTGTCAGAACACATGGCAGGAAAAATTTTGGTTAAGTTATTGCCTCATTGGTGAGCATGGCAAGTCAACCATAGACACCAGGTACCAACACATAATACATAGCCTGGTTCTATTAGACTTAAAGCTAATAAATTATTTGATTGGGACAAACTTTTATAACACTATTTCAGATAAAGTAAAGATTTTTTTTTTCATTGCAGCAAATGCTTACCTAGTAGTAAGAAAAAAAAATCAGTTGCATAGATTTTTTTGATAATTTTTTTAATATTTTCTGGTAAGCCCAAAACGGTATTTTTTCCAAGAAATTCTTCCTTGAGGACATAAAAAGCACACAAAAAAACGTGCTAAAAGTGTTGTCAAGAAAAGAGTCTTTATATCGAAGTTGTACCGACATCTCTTCAAAATACAAACATACAATACTGTTTGTGAAAATAGCAACACTATGAAAGAATCATCAGAAGTAAATGAGATTTATTCCTCTTATTACTTAGAGGTTTAAATAAATCATCAAATTTACAGAGCAATAAAACAAAAAATAATGCCGAAAACCATTATCTTGTGCAGCTGCAATGCACAGCGATGAGAGCCGTACACGTCAAGGCAACGAATGATGACATGACATGCATGTACGAATGAGTAGCTGACCGATGTAACATCAGACATGCTCAATGGGCGACATATCTGGGAAATTTACAGGCCATGGAAGAAGTACGAGTACCCGTCCATCGTTACAGTTCAGATTGTAGTGGGACTCATTTGAGAAGACAGCTTGTTGCCAACAGACGCGCCATTGGCTGTGTTGATGAGCTTATTGTAGCCAGAAGCATCGGTGGTTCAGTGTCATGGGAATCCTGCGCAGAGGAATACTCGCACAAAGCCCATGGTGCAGAAGACATTGACGAACCGTAGTAGCAGACAATGATGCTCCAATGTTATGCCAACTCATGAGAGAAATTTGTACAGTCCATCACCGCCATACAGATGAGGTGTCTGTTGTCACGTGGTGATGTCATATTGCATGGCCCACTGCTGGGGTTTGAACTTGTCTGGTTCTTCATGGTTCATCTCTTCCACACACACACACATCACTGTTGTGGCATTACGCACCATTCTAATGGGGATTTCACGATATGAAAGTCCACCCTCACGGAGGCCAATTATGTAGACACGTTCGAACTCTGTTAGTTAAACGTATAGCACTCTGCATTTTTGGCGAGGAACATTGACTTCAAATCAATCATTTACAGCAGTCAAATGACAATACACACATTTCAATGCACTTTTACAGTACTTTTAATAAAATGCTCACTTGGAAGTTAAGAGGGTGTTTCTCGGCCACATATATTTGATCCCTTTGTAATTCTAATCATTTGCATACAATTACCTGTTTTGCATTTCCTTTCAAGTTTTGTTTAATTTGCATGATTCCTTCATGATGTTGCAATTTTCAAACAGTATTGTACTTACACTTCAAATACTTACCTTACCCTACAGTCTGTGGCATAAGAGAAAGTAATCCATTGTCAGGAGTTTGATTAAGAAAGAGCTTCTTGATTTCTTTGAACTTGGGATGTGCAGCATCTCCCACTAATTCACAGATAACACTCTCACTTGTGGTCAGCCAAGCTCCCATAGCTTTCATCTTCTGAAGAGAAAACATTCTGGAAATCAAACAGCTTTTATACATTTCTTCTTTCTATATATCATAACTACTTTTGTTCAATAAGTTCATTTCCCTTAGAAAAAGAATTTTTAATGAGTTAAATCAAAAATAGAGTTTTAGAGAACTCTAAAATTTTTTAAATTTCTATGGAAACAGAAATTTTATAGAGGAAACGAGCCGATTCCATAGAAATGTATTTCTATAGAATTCTATAGAGAAGTTTTATGGAAAAATAAAGTCATGAAGTGAAAGAAATAAGCTTTTATAGAATAACATAGAAGTTTCTAGTCATTAAAAGGACACTAGTCATTAAAAAATTGTGAAATATCTTTTACATTGCATACATGGAGATGCACACACTTGTTAGACTTTATAACATTTATTAATAAACTAAAGACAATATAAAACTACAAAGAACCGCAAGTCCATTCTCTTTTACACTTCAAATTCTTCTAAGTTAATCTTTCATCATATTCTATATAATTTTTACTGTTTGCATGTTAAAAAAATGTTGTTAAAACTTATTTAGTGTTTGCACAGTTCAAAATTAATTCCATACTATGCATGTGCTAAATATAATATCAAAACAAAGTTTACAAGTACACTTGCAGTGGTTGAACACACATAATTAAATTCTCTGAGAGCCTTGTATGGGATTATACCTTATTGCCCTTTTTCACTCTAAGCAATCTTGCCTAACTCCAGTTGCCACAGCCGAAGTCTTGTGGAATAGAAGCATAATTTTTTTAAATATAGTAGCAAAAAGTCTCCTCTTAACCCTATTTTAGTTGTTTGGATACAAAATGAATCGACCAAAACACAAAATGTGCTTATTAAGTCTGAAACAAGCAAAGATTTCGCCACGAAAATTAACTTTTAAAATGAAAAACTACATTTTCTAAAGGCATGAAGCTTTGAAAATGTCGTCACATGGAAAATCCTCCCTTAAGAAATGTGCTTAGAATGCAAGTAGTACTTAACAATGAGACAAAATTCTAATTATTGTGGTCTGACTTTTCAAGAAGTTGCATAAAACATTATCTGTCTTTCTAGCATTAGATAGTTTATGAAAAATGGATGAAAAACTTTTCATTTTGGGAAGTACTGCTGTAAACCATAAAATGATAACCTAATATATTTTATATCCCTTTCTGTTGGATACAGTTAAAGCAACAACACCTATTTGTATTAAGTTATTCAATGAGATTAAGGTTTTACATAATGGCAACAATTTGAAGAATCAGTTGATTAGTTTCAGTTCCATATATTGTAGCATCAGAGATGTTTTCATGTTCTATCCTTTTGTAAAATGTGTAAATAAATGTAGAAAGTCTATTGGATTATGGTTTGATTTGTTTACGAGGAATTATACTGCATGCTGTAATATCCAGTGCCTTTAGACCTTTTGTCTAGTGATATTTAACTCAAGAATAATTGTCCTCAACTCTTTCCCTTGTATAGCCCTTCTTAAAGGCACTACATATATTATGTTGGATGGGTTTCATGGTACAAGTGCCATATTTGGCCTGCCTGTGTCAAACACAAGACACAAATGGATACAGACAAACACCCTAAGTAGTGTTTGCAATGTGCAAGCACACACAGGACTAGATTTCCAAAAAATGTAAAGTTTAAACTTAAACATCACTAGCTGACCATGGTGGCATGGCATGCTTCTATTCAACAAGAACTCACTCAGTGCTGATGGATCACTGAATTCCCCAGTAGAGAACAGTTAACAAACATTAGGTCACAAGATGTCATTTTCCCCCCTACACTTTTAGGTACCCTTCCAATTGTTCTGAATTGGGCCCAGATGTAAATTTCAGTACTTAATCTTCTAAGGATCAAAGCAATACATGATCTAGCTCTGAGTGTATAAAGAAAACTAAAAACTCTTAGATTGTATCAAACACTAATTAGCACTTCAAGCAAAGGTAATTATAATTTACATGTAATATGATTAATAATAAAAAGAATAATGAATCTTGCATGTATTTTTAGCTGACTGTAAAGTAAAGTTGTTTTAAAGACCGACTTCAGATGGTTGGTTTCAGTATTTGCCCTGGATATTACAGTTGGAGTAATTTCTTAATCACTGCTTTAAAGATCACTTTTCAACCTAGTCAGTATATATATGAAAATGACTTGTTTCAGAGTGTAAAAAAATATATAATTAGATTTTTCCTACCTAAGTACCATGTTACGAGACGAACAACCATCTACTACAACATGCACACCGTAACCACTATTTAATAAATCTTGCACAGTAAACTGAATACACACATGGGATGCAATGCCACATATGATGATATTTTCAACTTCTGGGTGTGCCTCCTTCAAATGACTGTACACTTCAGGAATCATCATGGAAAATTGAGTTTTTTCAAAACATTTTATCTCTGGATAGTTTTTAAGTCCAATTTCTTTGACTGTATGACCACCACCTAAAATACAAAGTATAAAAACTCATTTTGTATTCAATATGTTCACATAAAAATATAATTCTCTGCATGAATACAAGAAATACGTTTGATCATTACATACAGAAAGTAACAAAATGAAGTTATGGAATATTAACTTTAAATTAAATTACAGTGAAATCACATTTTAACATAACGTTTTTCCGCATTTACGTCATTTTTCATTGGTCCCAAGTAATTTCCAATACTTTCAATGTAAAAAATCCTGTATTTAACGTTATCACTTCGAAATATTTCCCACATTTCACGTTTTTTTCAGTAGGAGAACTCAGTGATTCTCTTAAAATAGTCAGATTTTAAAATAACACAGTTCTTTTTGTGTCCTTACTGATACTCAAAACATTAAATAGAAAAAAACGATAATTTTAAGAATGAGTTCCACCTCAACCCGACATGACATGGGCATGTTGCAAATTTACACATGAAATTCAGACTACCAGAGGTATCAATATGGTGTCAAATTTTCAGCAGATTTCAAATACGTTAACATTTTTACTCTATCTTTAACGATCACAAAGACGGAAAATCTCAAATAGTCCTTTTTGTGTTTATAATGAATATCCTCATCAAATGAGTCAATTGCAAATTAGATATACTAAAAAACTTAAATTATTTTAATGATTTAGATACTAAAAGCAAAATTCAAACCAAAATAACAGATTTCTTCAAACAATACACTGTTGTCAAGGAAGAAATAAAAGGTGTTTCTTAAATTAGTTTTTATTTCATGCTCTATATTTTGTTTTTCTCCGACATCAATTTAACATTTTTCGGCATATATCGTTATTTTTTTCCGGTCCCTTAAAATACATTAAATCGTGGTTTCACTGTATTTCAGAAAATTTATCAATTTTTACTCTAGAAATGAATAATGAAGTCTGGGAAAACCCCATCCCTACTTACTGACTGCATACTCTCAACGGATCTGTTGAAAAGAACCTTACCTCAATTATCAGGTATTTGGTCATAACTTGGCTGGATAAAACTGTCCCTAATATAGATGCACATGTACTAACGAAAACACACATGTTAAAAAATATTTCAAACATTATTTATACACAACGAATATATAACAAAATACAAAATGACAGCGAAAATATATAACAAAATACAAAATGACAACAAACAGTTCATGACTTACCTTACAAATTTTGCTTCCATAAAGTGAAAACAGAAAAGCCACTTTAAACCACAGCTTTTACATAAAACGTTCCATGATATTTTATTTTTCTAATCTGGTTTCTAAGTGTTCTGCCAATTTTGGCACAAAAAAATATTAATTTAAAATGAGAAAAAAAATTAAAGTCTACTTCAAGAAAACAATATAGTGCCAATAAATATAGAGGAAAATTTGTGAGACAACTTACCTTTTTATGTAGTCAGATTTCTATTTGCAAAGTTATCAGCAAAATAATTGAAATCAAACAGCTGCTTGACAAGTAAAAATCCAACAATCATTAAACTCAATTAGGTTAATCAAAAAATCTTCAAGAACTAAGTAGCATTTATGCTGAAATCTACTTACAGAAGGCAGAGTGATTTTATTCATTTTTTTTATACCTTGTTAATTGATTTATAATCTATATAAGCACTGACATATGGGTGAATCCAATCAAATAGAGGCAATAAAAAATAAAAGGTTTGCCTCACTATCTTTAATTTTTAAAAATTCAGTAAGATTGCAAATAGCTTATGTTGAACAGTGAAGCATTCATATTTAAACAAAATGATTTGTTTTCATAGAAATTACCAGTTGAAGGGAGGTAAAAAATATTACATTTTACTGTCGAGAATGCCAAATATCCCTTATAGTTACAGTATGCTCAAACCATCAGATACTTATTTTTTGCTCGCAATACAAACATAGGTACTGTTCACACAGCGAATTTTTTAAAAATTACATTAGTTGTTTAACTATAAATTACAAGATATACTCTAAGGACTCTATATTGATGAATATTTTTACCTTATAGGCAGCTAAACCTTCCCAACTGCTCACGTGGGGAACATTATTCAAGTGAAAGAGTAATTTAAAATGTCAATCATTACCTTTGTCTGACACTTTATTTAAAAAATTTTAAATAGTTTAGTAACACTCATTAACTTTTCATTCATTCTTGGATTTGGGTTTATGTACAACGGCCATAATTTATTCTGGTATATTGTGAAATTAATCTCTCAGACAGATCTATATAGTAAGTAAAAAGTAATTTCAAGGATTCAGAAGAGAAATTAAAGGTACTGTAAAGAACACATGAAACGTTCACTCCTATGAATGGCGGTTTTAATAGTATATCTATGACTAAATTGACCCCTGATCATAAAATTGTGACGCAGAGAGTGCAATGTTTCAAGAATCGAAGATTTAAAATCAATCATTGAGGCATTGTATTCATAAAGTCCATTACATTGAATAACCTTGAAATTGTCATTTTTTTTAAACATTCATTGAATACTTTATTGGAATTTTGGTACAGAAAGGGTAGACTAACTATGAGGTCTGTCCAAAGAGAAACGGAATTTTGAAATTAGAGCGCTAACACATCAACCTAGAAACTCGGTAGTAATGATGTTGTGTAGATGTTAACCTGAGCTTGCACCTGTTCTTTTCTCATGAGACATCATTTTATCAGTTTAATGAGCGTCCAGTATCTAAAATCCTCGAAACCATTTTCAAGTGAAACTAAGTCTAGATTGCACTTGAAGTTAAACTTGTAGCTTTATTGACATAAAAATGAGCCACCAGTAAATTTGAACTGCACTCTAGTGGGCACCTCTGCTGCCAATACTGGGAGGTAAGTGGATGGATCTGTGGCAAATTTTTCTTCTTGTCTCAATTTTTCAATGTAACTTTTGTTGCAAACCTTTAAATTGTATACTTTGTTTTTATGCCTCCTTTTGGAAATTAAAAAAAAAATGTTTCGTTTTTCTATTTCATGAGTAACTAATTGAACTGAATGTCATGGTTACAGTTCTACTTCCCAAACCATAATCCAAACAAGGTAGGGATCTAAAATATTTCACTAAAGTGTCTTTCATGCAAAAATACATGCATTCAATTAATTTCTTCGAGTCCCCTGCATAGCACACTAAACTTATTGATCATAAACACCCTTCCAATACAAGTTGCATGAAGGATTGGAAAATTATCTAGAAATAAATGCGACAGTAAAAACCATGCAAATATTCAAAATAAATGTAAATCATATGGTACAATCTAAAAATTGTAAATTAAGCATATGTTCCCTTTTTACAAGGACCTGTCTGAACAGAAAACTATATGCGTTTACAAATGCTTCGTTTCTCCACAGTATTTCATTTTTATATTTGATAATTTCTTCATTCTGCAAGTCCGCAATCCCAACAACTTTTGATACCTTTTGGATACTGCTCTGATACAATAACAGGCACATCTAAAATTTTTGCTATCTTCAAAAGGCGAGCCGCAACTTTCACTATTTCAGGGAAGTATTGGACACTGGAAGCAAATTTTTCTTGCATGTCACATAAAAAATATGCTGTGGTTTTCGGAACGAGCTTCTTAAATCTGTTGGTAGTTGACATTTTAACTAGTGATGGGAGTATTCGAATACAAAAGTACTCATGTATTCGATACTTAAAAGTAACCGCTGTACTCGATACTTTTATGTGAGTACCGGAAGTATTCATATGAGTACCGGAAGTACTCAAGTAGTTGTTGTTGTATTCATCCAAAGTATCGGTTACAAAAGTACTCATATGAGTACAGGAAGTATTCATGAATACAGGAAGTACTAAAGTAGTTGTATTCATCCTAGGAGTATCGGTTACAAAAGTATTCATTTGAGTACCGGAAGTACTCTAGTAGTAGTTCCTGTACTCATACAAAGTAGTAAGTACTCATCAAAGGTATTCGCATACAAGAGTACTCATGCTGGCTGTTCAAATACCAAAAGTATGTCGCTGCGTATTCGAACACCTGAGAATTCATCGTATTCTTAAGTAGCAGAAGTGTCATATTGTAAAAGTATGGATATCTATGGTTCTCGTTAGTTTTATTTTTCTTGTCTCGATTTTGCTTTTCCCAATTTTATAAATCTTGAAAATGCACGTGATGAATGAAGCGTCGAAAAATTCCACCGATTGAGAGATTGGATTTCTTTGCAAAAGACATTGAGTTTGCCTTTTATTGTTGAAAATTGTATTTAAATTTGTCAATTTTTTTTAAATTTTAATTTTCAGGCTTTATTTCTGGTATTAAAATTATCTATACAAATAAGATACTTTTATGCTCAAAATGTTTTTCTGTTTCTTCAAGTAAAATAACGTTATTATTTCATTCTTGAGATGGCTGTTACTTTCTTCAAAGTACCTGACCAGAGTAAATGGCTACAAATTCCCAATTTTTACATGCTATCTTGAAAAAATATGTGCTGCATGAAATGCTGAAAAGTTCCATCGATTAAGAAATTGGATTTAAAATTTTCTGGAAGCAATTTCCTGAATAGACAGGCTGGATTATCAGTGAAGTACACATGCTATGCCCTTTATTTTCTACAAGAACAATTTGCTGTCGGTTAGGAAAATCACTTAAGTATTATCAGTTCTATTATGTTTCTTTAATTTCTAGATTAATTCTTTTAAGTGATAGTATTAGTCTTAACAAAGTTACTTGGGGTCATTATTAAGTTTAAATGTTTCTTTCATTTCTTGTTTACTTTTTCATAAAGGTTAAAAATTATTGCTTAAAAAGTTAATTAATTCTAAAATCTAGAATATTCTGTAAAACTTTTAAATTAGTTACAAGTGCTTTATCATTTGTATGTTGGGTTCTTTCTTGCATTTGAGTAAATGTTGTGTTGCTTTCAGTTCTTATTTGTTTTCATTTATGTTTTAAATTAATGTTTCTAAAATTTAATTGATTCTAATATCTAGTATAATCCAGTAAAACTCTTGAATTAGTTGCAACTGCTTTATCATTTGTATATTGTTTTCGATATGTTTCCCTGTTTTGCATGTCATCGTGTGTATGAATCTTAAATATCTCAAGGTATATTTGAGCCGATCAACCGGTATAGTGGTTAAGGTGTTAGCCTCTAGATCGGAACGTTTCTTGTTCAAATCCGGGTCTTGGCATGGATGTTTGTAAGCGTATGGTGTAGAGGCGGCTGGTGCACCTTAAATCTGTCGTGGCCCAAAGTCTTCACATTGGGTTGGTGTAGAAGTTTGGAGAGTGGGGTGCCAGCTCAGGTGTTGCTTCGTCATCTGACCGTGGTTCAAAATCATGAAGTGTTGTCCATGGATCTTTCCCTTAAGGGACTGATCCCGGACGGTCGTCAATAGCCCATTGTGTTGCTTTAATACGACGTTAACTAAAATTCCCATTACCAAGATATATTTGAAACTGAGTCATCCAGATCAGGTTTAAAAGAATAAAAACGTAAGTGTTCATATTATGACAAAGATTTCTATATGAGACAAGATAAGCATGATGTACATTAGATCGCTGAAGCAAGAAGTGATATTCAGCGCCTAAAGTGCTCATATTTATGCAGTAACGAGTGAAAGGCAATGCTCAAAGAGTGCGACACAAAGGCCTAAGGGAATCTTGGCAAAAATATGCTTTTAGCATAACATCTGCTGCTCCTACACAGTTATGGGACAGATTTCGGAAGGCAATGAGATTATATTCGATCTCCTTCGTTGAAGCAAATGGGCAACATATCTCAGAGCCTGTCGATAGTAAATGCCATTTCACATGCTTTTTCTGCAGCTCCCTGTTTTAACACCTATCCAGAGACATTTCAGCGCACAAAACATGCATAATCCCATTGCATTAATTTCCATTCTTGATCTGAACTCTCGTATAACTCAATTCAGAGAAAAAGGATTGATGTGATGCTTTAAAAAGGACCAGAAAAACTGTGCCTGTCCTGATGGCATTGTATATCTAATGATACATATTTCCTCTGTCACTCACTTTATAACATATTACATCTGTATCATCACATATTGGAGGAACATGTCTTCCCTTTGGCTTGGATACACTCCTTTTTTATACCTTTTCAAAAACCTGTAAAGATCCAACAAATGCATATAACAATAAGCCAATCACACTCACCAGCTGCATGTGCTAACTTTTTGAAAAGATGGTTAATTCTCGTCTCACTTGAATCTTAGACACAACTTAGGCTCTTAAATTAGAAGCGAGATTAGATGTGTCCACCATCGAGGCCAAGAAGATACATGGTTTCATTTACGTCCTGACAATCGGTCATTAAATTGCTTGAAGATTGCCGATAGTGAACTGTTCTTAAACATTATATGTTTAGCAGCGTGTATCTACCAAAAGTAAAGAAGAGTTACACTGCTAGTTATATATACTAGTAAACTTAAGTTAATTTTTTTAGTGGTGGCTAAGTTCGGTACACATGTTTTTATGTTTGCTTTCTCTTTTCTTTTAGGCATTTGGAATCTGAAGAAGAGCAGTGGTTTTCCTCTCTAGCTTGATCTTTCTTGTGTTTTCCCTCCTTAAAGTTTGTAAAGTAATTTAAATGTTTGCAGTTTTCCTAATTTTAAATTTAGTTTTTCATGCATTCTATATCTAGGGTTCCTACAGGAAAAATCAGTTTACATCGTAAACTGGTTATTAAATTTAGAGGTGAGAACCTCTGCTAAAGAGGATTAGAGCTCTTGGCGATACCTCTATAAAAAAAGTGCATCATGATTCCTACCCCATGGGTGATGTGGAAATGGAATCGTTCATTTTAGGACATGTTTTAAGTTACAGAATATAATTGTAATAGCTTTTAAAACATCAAATTGGTGTATTCAGTCTGAAATATACTTATTAAAAATGTAGATGGTGTTGCCTATAAACGGTGCCCTGTTATGTAACATTAGTGAGTATTGTTAGTAGCAGAAAAATTCTCAAACAAGACAATTGTGTCCAAAGTGCTTTCCTTGGAAGAGAGAGAAATTAGACACCAGAAGAAACAGCCCCTGAACAATACTTGTTCCATTCTCGGCATTTACATTAATTAGTTGGTTATTGTACTGACACTCAGCCGTGGATGACATGTTCTTAAGATCTGTGGGTTTAACAAAAAAATACTTATTTATGGTTCTTTACACTTAAGCAAATCCAATTAAAATATATAGATTTTACAAGCTTGGGTGTTTTTATTCAATTGATTGGAATAAAAATATTTACTCAAAATTTAACACCAAATGATATTTAAAAAATTTGAAATTAATATAGTTAAGAAACATTAAGTTCACAATAATAAGCTTTAAAGTTTCTAAAAATTTCAAATTTAATAAGAATTCAGTTTAACCACCCTAGTGGTTGCAACGAAAAACATCCAAGTACAAAAAATATCTGATTACAAGATGAAGATTGGGTCAGTTTTCCTCTAGTTATGAGATATATCGTGCATCAAGATACGGTCAGTTTTGCTAATGAAACAAATCTCATCGAACATGACCACCCTGACGTTTAATGCGAACACAGCACTTGGGAGTATTACTGTGACTGATTTGAAATAATATTCAAAGAAAGCACGGAATAAAAATAAAGCCATTATGAGAACTTGTAGACGAGGACTAGAAATAAAGTACTATTTTAATTGAATTTTCAACGTCTCACCGAACAGGTTTCTGAACTATGAAATAAGTTATGAAACGATGATAAATGCCCTCCTATTTTGTCATTGTAAGAGCCCATATTGCTCAGTATGTGAAGCAAAAATCCTGACATGATAAAAATTTAATATGTATATCGTTATTAATATTACTACCTAAATATTGGAATTACAAATTTTTACTAGTTCAGTGCAAGTGTAATATGTATTAATTTAATTGTCTGAACTTCAACAAGCAGATTTTAATCTTATTAAATGTGAGTATACCATATTGAAAAAAAAATTAAGAATCGAAATAAGGGCTAAGTTTACAGAAATATTTTTAAAGTTTCAGATCCTGGTATTAAAATTAACACTCTTACATCTTTTAAAATATTTTTAGAGTTTTGTAGAAAAAGAATTTTTGTTCTTATATTTGGGGTTCCCTTCAAAATAAAAGTTTGTCTTGTTTCCTGTTGAGTGATTATTTCCTCAAATTATAGTAGAAAACCAAATCCATAAAATGCAAAAACTTAAATTAAAAAATGATTTGTAAAATCGAAATAAAAATTAAAAAATTCGGCAATTTGTAAATTGTATTTTGGTTTTGCAAAATACAGTTGTTTTTTAACAAGTTCAAAAAGAGAAATAATAGTAATTTTCATTTAAACAAAATTTTTAAAAATTTATATTAATAAATCGGAAGAAAAAAAAATGTTCAAACATTTAATTTAGAAAACATTCAGTTTTGTGAGAGAAAAAAACCCAATCCTTTTACAAAGCAAAAAAAAATCAAACTAATTTGATTTTTATTATTTTTTGTTTAAGGAAGAACAGTCATAGATCTGGATTCGAACCGCGTTCCGTGTTACTCCAAATCCGTGCTTCTAACCACTATACCAAGTAACACGTGACATATCAAGTTTTTTTATAAATAAAAGCCATATATCGTAATTCTCAGATTCTTATATCGATTAATCGTTTTTTTCGTGTATTCGAATAGTACTCGATACTTGAAAGTACTCGATTACTAAGTACTCGATACTCAAAAGTACTCGATTCTGCCCATCACTAATTTTAACAGATTAAAATCAGGAAGAGATCTGAGGGGTATCAGCGTGTTATTTTAACTTTTGATGAAATTTTTTGAACTCTCATTTAACTGTATATATAACTGTGTAAAAAACTGAAATATTAAATTAATTTTTTTAATCAACTGTGTGTGGTCAATCCAAGGAGTCGCATGAGTTGAAGCACTGAAACGAAACATTACCAAACTTAGGAGACGAGGAATACGAATTTGCGTTGAATCATAAATAATAATTGAAATGTTTATGCTATTTGAGATTGCACTTCCACACTTCAAGCCTTTCGGAGACGGTGATTGCCGCGAAAAATTACTTGAAAGAGACGTCGGGAACGAAACTCCTCCCATGTGTTACGTTATATCAGCTGATCGTGGTCAACATATCTCATTGGCCACCACTAGAGTGCCTCTGCTACTTTTCCTTTTTTTTTTTTTTATTCGCCGACCCAACTATAGTCTGCCAAGGCTTAACTGGATTCCGAAACCGCTGTGGACCGACCAACCGGTACAGTGGTTAAGGTGTTAGATCGGAAGGTTCGAAACCGGGTCCGCCGACCAACCGGTATAGTGGTTAAGGTGTTAGCCTCTAGATCGGAAGGTTCCTGGTTGGAATCCGGGTCCGGGCATGGATGTTTGTAAACGTATGGTGTAGAGGCGGTTGGTGCACCTTAAATCTGTCGTGGCCGAAAGTCCTCACGTTTGGCTGGCGTGGAAGTTTGGAGATTGGGGTGCCAGCTCAGGTGTTGCTTCGTCATCTGACCGTGGTTCAAAATTACGAGGTATTGTCCTCGATTCTTTCCCTTAAAGGACTGATTCCGGACCGTCGTCAATAGCCCGTGTCTTGCTCTTGTTCGACGTTAACTAAAAATTACCATTATTATCGAAACCGGGTCCGGTCAAGGGTGTTTGTAAGCGTATGGTGTAGAGGCGGCTAGCGCACTTTAAATCTGTCGTGGCAGAAAGTCCTCACGATAGGTAGGTGTGGAAGTTTGGAGAGTGGGGTGCAGCTCAGGTGTTGCTTTGTCATCTGACCGTGGTTTAAAATTACGAGGTATTACCCTCGGATCTTTCCCTTATGGGATTGATCCCGGTCCGTCGTCAGTAGCTCGGTGTCTTGCCCTACTACGACTTTAACTAATAATTACAAATTACTACCCAACTTGTCTGTTGGTTAAGGTGTTAGACGGTTTGCCTCTGGATCGGAAGTTTCCTGGTAATTGGTAATTTTTAGTTAACGTCGTACTAGAGCAACACAACGGGCTGTTGACGACGGTCCGGGATCAGTCCCTTAAGGGAAAGATCCGAGGACAACGCCTCGTAATTTTGAACCACGGTCAGATGACGAAGCAACACCTGAGCTGGCACCCCACTCTCCAAACTTCCACACCAACCCAACGTCAGGACTTTCGGCCACGACAGATTTTAGGTGCACCAGCCGCCTCTACACTATACGCTTACAAACACATATGTCCGGACCCGGATTCGAACCATGAATCTGTCGTGGCCGAAAGTCCTCACGTTGGGTTGGATTAGAAGTTTGGAGAGTGGAGTGCCAGATCAGGTATTGTCTCGTCATCTGACCGTGGTTCAAAATTATGTGGAGTTAACCTCAGTTCCTTCCCTTAGGTGAATTCTTACAGCAAATTTTGGCTAAGTTCTTCGAAAAAATACCTCATGTTCCAAACGAAGCACTTAGAACACTACCACCATATGACCCTTCGGTCAAAAGCTCTGCGAAAAGACCTCGTGCTTTCCTGAAACAAAACCTGCGGAGACCTAACCGTCAATGCGGTTTGTTTCGTTTGGATCCTGACGTCTTTGACTTCAATTCCTAATTTTATCTCCCCTTACAAAATTTATTTTGCAAATTCCTATACTGGATCATGACCTCGAGCTTTTTTGAGTACCGACTGGACCCTAATTGAATCACTAAAACAAAACACTTTTAATTTCTCACCTTACGACTTTGTTTTCTTTGATTAATTCTTTTTATTCTACTTGCAGAATTGGATCATCGAAGTTAACCACCTCCGAATGCTATCACAACTTAGGAGGATGACTGACTGAGTTGCTGATTTCGCTTAAGGTGGTGGCGCCATCTATCCGAACTTCGTTCAGCCGAATTCTCTTTTATTTTTTCCAGCCAATTTAATTAATTTTTCTTAGCAAATTTCTCACTTAAATCATGCAAATTATTTTAACGTACACACATTTGATGACGGGGAGTTGAGCTGCATTGCAGAAGGCACTCCGAAAGTGATTGTCCAGTCCAGTCCTTCCCTTAGGGGATTGATCCCGGACCGTCATCAATAGCCCGTTGTGTTGCTCTAGTAAGACGTTAACAAAAAATTACAAAATTACCAACAATTCATCAAAACTACCTTTTGTCATTTGGTAATACTGGTTGGTTGGTTGATTTAGGACTTATGACGCAAGGTCCAGAAATTTCCGTACTACTTCCACAAGGGTCATGCATATGGCCGGCACGCTGCCACTCGACTTGAAGGCAAAACTGCGTTATACTCAATATCTCCTTATGAACACCTCCACTAAGGTGACCTTAAATGGCGAGAACTTCTACCCATATCAAGTGGACAGAAGGTCTACCGCCTGGAATGTTCCACCCCGCTAAACGCTTCGGCATTCCTTATGACAAGTTGCCACACTGTGAAGAGATTGAGATATTTACTGATGGATCAGGTATGAAAGGTAGACATGAAGCCGCCTTCGCCGTTGCGTACTTTGGACGTATCGTCGAAGAGTATGATTATCGTCTCACGGATAACGCCACTGTGTAACGGAACTTGCGGCATTCGAATGGATCCGAGACAGACCGCTCTACAATTCTAACAAGATTACTTATATCTACTGACAGCCTGTTGGCATTGAAAGATCCCATTTGTATACACTCCCAGTAGTACAAAACATCAAGTTTCTGTACAAGACGGTAACACGTTACCAGGGAGTACGAATACAATGGATTAAGGCACATGTTGGTTTCATTTGAAATGAAGCGGCTGACACCACAGCTAAAAATGCCACCAACAGCGAGGTGGTACATGTCAAAGTTGCATACTCTGTCTCCACAATTAGCCATCGTATCCTAAAGATTCTTATGGAATCATGGGAATTACGATGCAACGGAGACATGGTAGGTAGAAGAACGCACACATTCCTTCCCACCCCGGATCTTCGGAGACACGTGTATCATCCAATCACATCCCAGCTACTCACTGGCCATGATCACTTTCCAGAATATTTTAACCGATTTGTGTCAATGTGGGCATGTTGGTGATTCACATCACTACATTTTCAGCTGTAAACTTACAGAACACCTTAGGAGACCTCTTCCTAAAGAAAGCTCCCGAGACGTACTCACAACATCATCAGTGCGACCGGGCCCTCCTAGAACTAGAGTGCCTATATAATAAGAGTGGCGACAAGGGACCAAATTTGGCCCAATGCACATGCGCGGCAGCCATTTTTTTACCAGAATCGGTTGCTGGGCGAATATGTTTCATCCATCGGTTTCCCACATTTCCTCCTCTCTCTTTCTTTTGGCGATAGTGTTTATGTCCAGTAATTTTTATGCTCACGACTTATTGAACTTGTTTTCGTGAATATTAACAAGAAAATTAATAAAGTTAAGCTTATAACTTCAGTGTTAAATAAAATAAGATCTGATATGTTGTCTCTCTCAGGCACAAGTTCTTTCTTTAAATTCTTTCCATGCTGTGTGATAGAAGTTTACGCATTAATTTTAAAACATTAAATAAAAAATAGACTTGAAATGTCCTACTATTAATAAATAGTTCCTTAAAATAAAACTTTCTTTCAACCAACTGTTCAACACATGTAGTTTTTTTTAGTGTGAAATGAATTTAAGACACAATTGGATAGTCAGTGGGAATTGGAGAATTCATAAACAAAGGACCAGCCTTGTTGAGCTTGAGCCTGTAGCTGGTCGTCAATATTTGTATTTGTATTTGTATTAATTCTTTCCTTACATTAACCGAACCAGAAAAGATACTGAACATTTTTATTTGACCTTTTTAATGCATAACACAAAATTTTAACCCACTTAAATTTAATTTTAAGTTTCATCCATTTATGCAAGTCAAAAGACATGTAATTTCAAAAATAATCAACACCATCAGTACACATTTGTTAAAAAATCTACCACATTTTCATATGAAAAATAGAATTAACAGATTGAAACTAAATTATGAGCAAATATTAGCCTAAACATACAAGAATAATCTCAAGATAAAAAATAGTTAACAGCATTTGTACGCATTTATATCCAAATTCACAGATAAATGTTGATGTGGTGGTTTTGTTCCGAGATCTAGCAGCAAAATAAAGATGAAAGTTTGCATCAAAAATAACACTTTTATATAAACATTTCTTTTATTCTTTTTATATAAAGCATTGCTACAATTTACTCTCTGCTTTTCTGATGATTCAATTCGGCATAGGTTATTGTAAACCTTTAATAAGGAAACAGCTAAAAAAACAACGCATTATCAAAAGTTTAAAACTTGCTAACTTGCCTTTGGCGCGATGTTTACATCGCCAAAGTAGCGGGAAACAGCATGTTGTTAAAAAAAAAGCTATTTACTTAAAAAGTTTTCAAATTTACACTGACAAAACACTAAAATAATTATAAATAGACCTTCTAGAACACGAAATGGAACACGAATAAGCTATATTTTCTTTTTAATTTAATATACACACGTTTTTCTCGAACACACAAAAAGTTCCCATGTTAAGTCTACGGGAGCTGGGAAAAGACCACTTCGGGAGGTAGAAAAGGTCTCTAAGCCAATCAGAAAGTGTTTTCCGTATGTCGCCACTCTTATTATATAGGCACTCTACCTAGAACTAGGCAGCTTTATGACTGGTAAGCTTCCTCCTAAATAACTCTAACTCTCCAGACCCCCTCTATGTTCCTCCTATGTACGAGGTAAGTACACTCTATAACAAAAACATCGACGCACAAGAAGGAATCATCCGATTGCTTTGAAATTTCGTATGCAAAAATGTTTTGACCAAATATGCAAATGTTTAAAATTTGGTGTCCAATGAATGAATAGTGCGATCTCCAGCAGATGTGTATAAGGAGTTGTTCTTGAGCTGTTGTTAAAAATTTCTGCTACATTGCGATTTAGGATACCTTTCAAGGAATGAAAAAATGCCTCGCCGCAGGATTCGAGCTCATTACGAGCAACTTTCAGAGTTTGAAAGAGGTCGTATCATTGGATTGAAAGAGGCAGGTTGGGCAAATCGGAGAATCGCTCATATGAGACGAAGCGATGCGGTGATTAGAAGATGCTGGCAAGAGTGGGTGGACAGTGGCAGATTTCAGCGTCATGATGGTAGCGGTCGACGTAGGGCCACAGCAGATCGCGAGGACAGAGTGATGGTGAGATCAGCTGTCACAGTGCCTGATTCATCGCTATCAACCATCAGTCGTGGGACCCACACACGAGTGTACACCATGACCATTCACAGACGGCTGAGAGAGCGAAATCTACGCTCGTACCGACCGTTACGCCACCTGCCACTCACGCCTGCACACTGTCGAGCCAGATTACAGTGGTGCTTGGCTCGATCAGGCTGGAATGATGCTGACTGGGAACGTATAGTCTTTAGCGACGAATCCCGCGTCCAACTGTGTCCTGACGATCATCGAAGACGTGTCTGGAGACGCCAAAGGCAGCGTGCCGATCCTTTCACTATTGCACGCCACACGGGCCCTCAACAAGGAGTTATGGTCTGGGGCGCCATTTCCCTTGATAGCCGGACCCCTTTGGTCGTCATTAGAGGTACACTTACTGCACAGCAGTACGTTGACGACATTCTGAGACCTGTTTTGCTACCGTTCTTTTCGCAGTACCCTGGGCTTATTTTTCAGCAATGCCAGACCACATACGGCACGTGTTGCTATGAACTGTCTTCAAGCTTGTCAAACACTTCCTTGGCCAGCCAGATCACCAGATCTCTCTCCCATCGAGCATGTCTGGGATATAATGGAAAGGCGACTGCATCCGGTAGGGAATGTTGATGACGTAGTCCGACAATTGGAGCAAATTTGGCAAGAAATACCGCAGGAGACCCTTCGGGAGCTTTATCGGTCTATGCCACGCCGTGTGGCAGCTTGCATCCAGGCTAGAGGCGGTTCAACACCTTATTGAGCTCGTTACTGTAACTCTGAAATAAATCATTCAATTGTTCTGAAATTTTAATTATTTTCTAATCTGTACATAATTTTCCTATCCACCAATTTTTGTCTCCATCGGACAACTCCTTCTTGGTGCATCGATTTTTTTTTTGTTATAGTGTATTTGCTAGAAAATAGTGAGGAAAAGCGTTGACTGTTGGCTTGAGAAGGCGCTCGCTGGACGCCTGCAGAAGAAACGTACTGTACAACGTGAGGTACTTGTACCATACAGAATTAGGCAAAACCATCTTTTGCCCAAAGATGGATGCGCTGTAGCTCAGATGGTGGAGGCAGACGCAGGTTAATGCTTTGAAAAGCCTCGTGAACCTAAACAAACATTGTTTGTCCGAAAGGACGAGTGACTTGGTACTTGGAAAGGTACTTGTACCATTGCCGAACTAGGCAAAGCATCTGTGCCCAAAGATGTATGCGCTGCAGCTTCGCTATCGGAGGCAGACGCAGGTTAATACTTAAACTCTCTTTGAGTGATTACGGATATTTACCGTCCTAAGGGATGATGTTGACGATGGAAACCAAGCATTCGGAGCTTTATCTCCATGGACAATTATCCACTGATTCCATTGGATCGACCCCGTTCACGTCCTGGCTTAGCCTATCAAGGTGGCAATGAATCTTTCGAGCGAAGCATCAGGGGTCTGTTCTCTTTTCTTATTCGAGGCCCTCCCCCGCTCTTGGAACAAAATCTGATATACTCCAATACGGGGTGACACGGAAGGAAGTGCGCTTCCAATTAAGAAGGTCAAGAAATGGACAAGCTCCACCAAACGCCGGATAAGATAATAAAAATATTGTAGATGTAAAAATGTTACAAATCAGTGGGAAAAGATGCCATCGCAGTTTTATTTTTTACTAGCCACTGCGTGGTCAGAACGGCGTTGCCCCTGACAATTCTAAAAAGGTCGAAAACGTTGGTTCAAAGGAAAAAAAATGATAAATTCATTTTAAAATGTTCTAGATTAAATTTAAAAATTCAGACTGGACACAAAATTTGCAAAAAATTAGGACTACCTGTGTGCCAAATTTCATTACCATAAAAAAGAAAAACAATAACGCTCGCCAACCCCCGGTGATTGCTACGCAATTCCAAAAACGAACGCAATAGCACATTGTGTTGATCCGGTTTGAAATTAATTACCTACCAAAGTCGATTCCTAAGGACGTAAAAGCCGTGACGTCATTGTCTAATGCGCCCATATTAGTATTGCAAAAAATAAAAAGTTTCAATTTTAAAATTATTTATTTAAAGAAAATCAAACGTGGAGCCGCGGTAGCTCAGTTAGTAGAGCGTCGGGCTCGCATCAGAAGGGTTGTGGGTTCTGTCCTCGGCGGAGCCTGCAATTCTGATGATTGCGAGATCGGCGCTTTGACCTGGCTAAAGACCGTCGTGTTCACTAATGGTGACTGGGGCACGTTAAATAGGTCGTGGTCACAAAGTCTTCCATGTTCTCATACCAAATCAATACCTCTGGAGGTACCTGATCAGGGGGTTATCGGCCTCTGATTGGGATCTAAATTACGATATGTGTGAGTGAATGGACGTATGAAAGGGGCCTTCCTGTAAAACGGATGTGCCATGTGTGTCGAACAAAGTCGGACTTCCTCGTAATGGGGCTCAATAACATGGAAGGTGCACCCCTATTGCCGTCTTCAACGGGCCTGGCACTCCTCCGGTCTGCCAGTGTAGGCATAAGAAACAACAAATCAAACGTATAAGGTATCTCTGGTATGAAATTTTCAATCTATCTTTTACGATCCCGATTTTACAAAAAAGAACAAAATAATGCCAGTCAAAAATATTTTTATTTGTTTTTCTTCCCTTCCTTGAATCGTTTGAGCGCAGGAAATCGAATCTGTGATTTCTCGATCGCGAAGGTATCTCTCAAATTCGTATGGGGAAAAAATACAAGTATTACAATTTAAAATATAAAAAATAAATCGCGAGTGCAGAGTATGTTATCATTGCCGATTTATTAAAGAGAAAAGGGGAAAAAAGTTCATGAAAAAGGCGACTCCCGTGCTGGAAAATCGACAAAGCTTGTGGGGGGATTCGTCTTATAAAACAATTGCTGGTGGACAATTCAGAAATTTTTGTTGAATGTCAATGGAAGACTGAACATCTACTTGCTTTGACTGAACCGGATATAAGGAAGAAGGACACTAATTTTAGCAGTGCTGTATCAGCAAGAGAAAGGTTGGCAATAACTTTAACGCTTCTTGGCAACTGGAGATTCCTCCACAAGTTTGATGTTTCTCTTCAAAGTTTCAAAGCAGTCTATCTCAACGATAGTGATTGATGGCCATATAGATCAATCACCCTTTCAATGCTGCTGTGATTCCAATTCATTTTCTCCTGCTAGTTAAAAAATTATTTTTTGATAATAGTGTAATGTAATTTTAAAAATAGTGATAAACTGTAGTAGTAAATACTAGTAAAAAATAGTAATTAACTGTAATGTATATAATGTAAGAAATAAATTCCATTCATACAATATGATTTGTAAGTAATCTTTGAGAGCAGTTAGAACTTCCAATTCTGACTGTTCAATTTTATTGATAATTATTGATATGACGGTTCGCTTACAAAACCCAAGGTCCTTGAATTCTCTTTCAGTCTTCAGACGAGTTTAACAAAATTAGATTTTATTGTCTGAGGCAAATGTGAGTGTGAACAGAACAACAAAGTGTAACATCTTGTGAACAGATTACAAATGAAAGTGTATTTCTCATGATCATGAAAATAAGAATTTTGCATATATATCTATATATGTGACGACTTTCTTACAAGTCTCACTACTCACTAAGTTACTCATCAAATACAAGCAGGCCAGAGAGCAACGAAACAAGACGTCTTTATTAGACCGCAGTCATGTTTCGAGTGCTACAAGAGATGGCGCAGCAAGTTACAAGCTGCGTATCAACAAATTAATTATTCTTTGATCAGCAATACTCAGACAGATTTCATTGCCTTAAATGGTATCATTTGATGGACATCTTATAGTAAATACGGGAACAGATGGATCATGGCGTGGAAGGATGAATTTAGCTTAGCTTGCAAAAATTAATTATTTCTGATGCAATGGGCTGCGCAACTGTAAAAGGTACGTGAAAAAATACTCGGAGCCGCCGGCCAATGTCGAAGCAATTTTCTCACAAATCATTTTTTAATGTTACATACATATATATATTTCATACTTGCAAAATTGAAATTATTAAGCAGATTATTTCTCTTCACAAGATAAAAATTTCTTACTGAATATTTCACTAATAATAAGTTATATAATACTGAATGTTTCTTTCAATTCAGCTTATTTCAGTAAAACTTATAAATATTGCAGTGCGACAATTTTGAATTTTCTTCAATTGAAAAACGTCAAAATACACTTTATATAGCCACCTCTTCTTTATCCTAAATTTGGAAGTGCAAAGTTCCCCAATACCACTATTCAAAAAATACACATGAATAGACACATCAATTTTGACAACAACATGGGCATATAAAGTTTTCACAACTAAGTTTTAACTGTCAACGATGTATGGATGTGATACCTTCAGTATCATTTATACTAATTCCATTAGAAAATCCATGTAACAAGCTCCATAAAAGTAACTAAAACTAGTATACTGTGAAGTTAGAAGAGAAGCCCATTCACACACTCTTTTTTTTACTGTGTATACACATCATACCATTCAAGAATGGTCTGAATTAATCATCACTTTAAAATCTGAAGAAAAATAAATACTTCTATGATCTGAACGCCGACCCGTTTCTTAATGATAGCCCCTGTGATTAATCATACGGTGAGCGCTAGTGAACCAAAAAACGCTGTCTGAATTCAGCAAGCACAAACACTCACTTTCCTATGATATACCGACAAAAGCGGATCACTTTGTGCATGCTTGAAACTGCACAGTTCATCGTCCACACTGAATGAGCAATCAATCAAACCTGGCACGGTTGTTAATCAATCATGTTGGTTTTTCTCGGCTCAGTTCGGTTCTTACAATGTGCACAGGGCTTTATGTTTTCAGTATTAGTAAATTTTAATGATGATAAAAAATATTTAAAATTGGGTTTAATTCAGGATTTCTTCACTCAATTCAAATCATCATAACCAGGAAATCCTGCAGTAACATTGAAAACATGCCCTGAATATAACATTACTTTTCTCAAACTTCAAGAAAGGCAAATCTATCTTATTAAGAATTGAATGCTGTGTTAGTGCTCATCTCCATGTCATCCAGCTTCACATCTTCACACTGTACTACATATAGTCTGATCATCACCAGAAGACTGGCACATCTCTTCTAAGGAAGAGTTGATTTTATTCCAGGTAGCAATCTTAATTGCATATAAAACCCTAACATTTTCTTGTTTGCCTATGAGCTACACCTGTTTTTATCAACAGCGATTATTTTACCCGGGAATAAATAAGACACGTCAAAATGCTCAATAAAATTGAAAAGGCACCCTATCCCACTAACATTTAGGTGAAGTAATCAAATCATCCCAATTTCATGTGACATAAGTCAGGCCCAGTTTCTTTGTACACAAATATAGATTTGTTATTAAAAAAAGTTTTGAAGCAGGACAGTGTTAGTAACTAATCAATGCTTCACAGGGTTTTCATATGTTTGAGAGGCTTTCAGTTCAAGCAATGAGATTTTTACAGAGCAAATAGGGCAATTTCATAACACTGGAATATTTTGTAGTTCGTTTGAGATTTTTAGAAGGGCTACACCAATTTGAGTACATTAAAGAAAAAACTCTTACGGCCGTATTCACAAGTCCGAGTTAACTCGAGGATCAACGATAATCTGCGAGTTATCGAAAAAAACGTATTCACAAGTCCTGATCCGTGGTTTAAACTGCCGTTTCGGTGTTACATTTTGATCCTCCAAAATCAGTGAGTTAACTCGTGAGTTACATTTAACGCATGCACAGTACCATCTTTTTGGAAAAACAAAATGGAGGACACATTTCATTCTATGTTCAATTACAGTATTCTTTCGACGACTGGACTTTATCTGTCATTACGGAGCACCTGCTAAATAGCAGCTCATCTCATCATCATAATATTGCTTAAATGGAAAAATGGAAACATATTTTTATTGAAATTCAAAAGAAAAAGGAAAATAAAGGTAGCTGCGTAAATCTTAAACAAGCAGCTTAGCGAAAAGATAGATAGCGCCACCTCTGTCCTATAAGCCAGAGAGAGCGAACGGTAGAAAACAACCATGGCAGATACAAAAATTCGTCGTAGAATAAAAATTATTCTGTTGATTTATTACGAATGAAAGAAAATTGACAATGCAAGTTACTTTTCACGACACCAACACACACCCATACTGACAAGTACAAAGATAATCAGATTACATATATCTGTCAAGACATTGTGTACAATTCTTTCTTGCCAAATTTAGGTTTCCATAAAAATCCAATTTGAAATTAAATACCTTTGCATTTATTTTCCCAAACCCATATTAAAATGCTGTGCGAGTCCTATTTATTCACAATTTGGAATCAATTCTACGGCGAAGTACGTGCTTGATCAGTATGAATGCAGATTCGGGCGTCGTAACCAATATCACGTGATCGTGAGGAGCCAATCACAGCGAGCGTCTCATTTTAATCCCCGGATCACTTAACACGCCGTTTGAGAATACCGTTTTTGATAATCCTCGAGTTAACTCTTACTCCCGGATCAACTGATCCTCGAGTTAACTTGAGACTTGTGAATATGGCCGTTATATTTCTAATGTATTACTGCACAGTATAGAAATGATTCACCATAAAAACAAAATTAAAAATATAAGTGAAAAAGGTGTATTGAGGTTAAGTTAAAAAGGGACAATAGTATTACAGGCAATTTTAAGAAACCCCACAAACTTTTGTTTCGATACAATGTGTATGCTTTATTAGCAAGAACAAAACAGTTGTCTTTTTTGTCATCAGTTTAGTAGTGCATGATTAAAGATATATCAAACTAAATTTAATATTCATTTGACATTTTTATCATCCATCCATGATCCAAATTTTAATTTATACATGCTTAATTTGAAAATATGTCAAAAGATTAGGATTATTAAAACAAACATACATTACATACTAAACATAGCATGCTTTTTTTTATAATACATACTTAATTGCATTAAAATGTATGAAACATTTGGAGTAGAATATTTTCTTGATTTATTACAAAGAAAAATATTCCAAAGGAATTATTGTTAATTTCCTTTGGAATTCTATGTATTCTGTGAATTAGAGATGACTATGAAGAAATACTAAATAGTTGTTGCACAGGATGCAGATTTAATTAACCTATTTGGATTAAATGTCAAAAATTAAATTCTAAAAAAAGTGTTAGATTTTCATTATAATCAGCTATGCCAGTCATGTCTGGAGATATGCAGCTTAAACAAACATTGATAAATTGAAGGCATTCCACATTTTACCCTACATATACTTAATGGTAATCCCTGGTACTACAGAAACAATAAAATCCATGAAGATCTCAAAATGATCGAACTGAAAATATTCATCAGTAAAACTGCAAATAAATTCTACATTAATCTTGAAAATATTGACAATCCCTCCATTCAGTGTATTCCCAGATTTGACTTTCGTCAACCTGAATTCAGCAAAAGGCCAAGGGTCATCCTTATTAAATAATTTGTTGTTGTTTACTTTATCTTTTTTTTAAATTAAATCTTTTATCTTGCTTTAATTCTGTCATCTTAGCATCTGCTGCATAGTACCAATTTGACTCATTATTTTGTGACTTTGACTGCCTGACGTACCTATCCATTCTCATTGAAGCGCTACCTCCCCACTTCACTACCGCCAGTGCACGTTCAGGAGATAAAAGGCCTTCAGTCTATGTTCTCCGGCTGACAAACGTCATTCTGGTTCACTTTAAAACTTTGAACAAAACCAATACTATGATTTTACAAATTAGTAAGCATCACAATATCTTAGAAAATCAAATTTATTTTATCACAAAAATATTACTATAACAGAAAAAACTTAATTACAAAAGATTGTTGTCTTAAGAAATTATCACACTTACATCAATATTTCGGTTTCTTCAGTTCAGAAACTAATAGAATTTCTTCTTGCATTACAATAAATATTTTGTAGTTCTTGTTCATAAACAGAATATTCAAAATTTGCTGTCCCTATTCAAAACGAAAACCAGTTTACACACGATTTTAAAAAAGCAAAGCATATAGAGTTAAATGTTAAATCTGAGTGCATTCAACAAATGTCAAGTACATCCGCTCCAAAACTATGCCGAATTATTTTGTTAATTGGAGAATTCTAAATGCTGTTTGTTTTTGGAATTAACTTTGACAAAAAATAGTTATAAAATATAGATTATTAAAAAAAAAATTGTATGGGTAACAATTAAATTATATTACTATAAGTGAGGTAATAACTAATTGTTATGTATTCAAGTATAAAACATAATCAACAGATGCCTTCAAAGTGTGAAAAAATCATGACTTAAAATTTAATTTGGATTTTTATTATTTTAATTAATAGGTTGTCCCTATGAGTTTAAATTCGTTGAGTAAGATACAAGCAAATCACAATGTAATTTCTATATAGTTTTGATTTATGCTAACCATCTTTTCTGAGAGCTTAAGAAGTATGGGAGGGTAAATTTTTGGAAGATTAAAACAATTAAAAATATTATTGGGCCTTGTTGCTCAAAGTTTATTTTATGATACAAATCCATAATTCTTTAATACGGGAAGATGTGATTTAATTCTGATTTTATAAATTTTTATCAATCACAAAAAAATTAATAAATATTAATTTGCCTACCCTTTTGCTATCCAACTTTTTTCCTATGCCTTATTTATGGGGGTAGCATATAAAATGCATGTTTTAACCCTCAAAATTCTTATAATTACACTTCACTCACCTTACCCTATAGTCTGTGGCAAAAGAGAAAGCAATCCAGTGTCAGGAGCTGGATCACGGATGAGTTTCTGGACTTCTTTGAACTTTGGATGTGCTGCATCTCCCACTAATCCAAGGATGACACTCTCACTTGTAGTCAACCAAGCTCCCATAGCTTTCATTCTTTGAAGGGAATACATTCTGAAAATGCAATATCAAGTAATACATTTAGAATCTGCCATCTCTTTATGATATTGCCATTCTAAGGAAAACAATAATAATTAAATTCGGTGGAGTAGTAGCATCCGATACGTTAGGCCGCCAAAGCGATTGTTTACGCCAAATCAAGATGGCGGCCGATGTAAGCAATTCCAAGATGTCCGCCATATACAACGTGAACCTTTGCATACAGTGCATAAATAATAATAATAATTTGTTTAAAAATTAAGAAAAAAGCAATATAAATTTCACTTGAAAATTTTCTAATATTTCAGTCTGGTTTTCTCCGAACATTACGCAATTTTGCGTCAATTTCATCCTAGTTTTGTCACTTAAAAAAATATAATTATTTATAATTGTTTTTTAAAAAAAAATTAATAAAAAAAAAAATCGCGATTTTTTTTAAAACGTTTGGATTTTCATCAATTTTGAATTAGAAACTTTGCAATGCATAGAAAATTTAAAACAAGAAATCTTTTTTTTAATAAGGTAGTTCTTTTCTGTGATCATAATCTACACAAAGGTTTTTGATGAGAAAAAAAAAATCTAAAAATTTTTCTGCTATCCATAAGTGTGAAAAAATATTTTTCCACAATTTTTCTAGCAATTAGCATTATGTGAGCAACTCAATGGGGATATTCCAGGTTATAGAGCCATATATGGAAAAGCAAGACAAATATTTTTATTGTAACGACTTTACAAGAGGAAATTGTTTTTTAGAGAAGTCAAAGCGTATTGCGCTTAAGGTTTCAATGCGTTTAAACCAGTATACCGGGAGAAATTTGTTTGTAGATAAGTCACAGCGTATAATGCGCGATCCCCGCCTGCCGGCTACCTCGCCTCCCCTCCGGGGCCGCCGAGGACTTTTCACCGTTGGCTTCCATGCGTATAAGTCACCGTATTGGGTGCCCACCCAAGCATAGTCCAATGTTTGTAATATAACCAAAAGCTAAACAAAAATCAAACTTACCCTCATAGCCGTGTCCTTGAAATTCTGACTATGGTTAACAGTCATATGCTCGAATCGATAACCCTTGAACTCTTTGTCCTTCGGGTATTGATACCAGCATATGACTTCCAATAGTCAGAAATTTTTGTAGTTCCTTGCAAAATTCAGCACTGAATTACCTCAGCCAAAACTTTCTGGTTCCTATTTTTCACCTCGACCATAAAACATTTATCCGTCCCTCGTTCAAGTACTCCAAACACCCATTTACCCTCCAATTTCTTACTCCTGTTATACTTTCTTTTGCCAAACTTTTGTCCTATCTTTCTACATTTCCACTCCTACCTATCACCAGCATCCATTCTCAATGTTAAAATCATATAATTCTCACATGAAAGACATTTCACCCTCTTCCCAATCAAGCTACTACATGTTTGCAAAAAAAAAAAAAAAACATTTTCTAACGTTCAATAATAACACTATCTACTGCTATATCAAATCAACTAAGGGGAAATGAGCAACCAAAAGGGGAAAAAAATTCTAAATTCCAATCTGCAATTTCAAAAATCAAATTTAATCCAAATTTTTTTTCGAAATTTTAATTGAAATTTAAATAAAGTGACAAATTTAAAAAATTTTAACTTACAATCTGCTTTCCAAACTTATCCTAAAAATTTTGAAATTAATAAAACAAGTAGATTTTATAAATCAAGAGCAAAATGCATATGCACCGAACAATTTCAAAGACTCTAAATTTTAATTCCGTTCTACATTAAAAATAAAAGTGGAAAAGCGTATTTTCTTCCTTAACCAATCATGAGACCCGTTTATTATCGTCAGGAGAAAATATCTAGGGTTGCCTTAAAACTAAGAAAAACGAGAAGGTTACCACAATTGGCAATACATCGCTCGAAAGTTGTAACGTATCGGATACTACATACCATCCTTAAATTCCATTCATTTAAAAATGTTCAAGATTGAATTTAAAAATTCGACATGATTCAAAAATTTCAAAAAGTCTGGACTACCTGTGTGCCAAATCCCATTACTGTAAGTGCCATAGATTTGTCAGGAGTATGCACATATACAAACAAACACTTCCTTTTATACATATTTTTTCTGTAGAGATGCAAGTGCAAACAATACAAGAATTGCTATCCAAAAAAATTTGAAGTGTGTCCGATAGGTTTTAAACTTTTGGCCGTCCCCTAAAATTGCAATGATGAGGAAAATTTAATGTAGCGCAAAAACTAATTATCAGAATGACTAATTTACTCAAAGTCCTTTAAATCGATTCCCATCAAAATACTGAACCACTTCCTTAATATCGAGCACTATTCATACTAGAGAAAATTCAAAAGTATTATTCAATAGGGAATAACGTTCACTTCAAATTTAAATAAATTGCATAAGGGTCAAATTCACAATAAATCAAATTTTGCACAAGCAACAAAATTTCGAATAGAAACACCATGTTTTGCTGTCATAATCAAAGTTTGCATCATCAAATTAGTCTAAATATGAAACTTTGTGTCTTTTTTACCTTTATATCCCAAGATATTCAATTTTAAAGATTGTGAAAATTTCAGGGATCATCTTGAAATAGAAAGTCACTATTTGTAAACCGAGATTAATTAAAGTTATAGCTACATGAATTTCAATTTTGAACACTATTTAAACATATTTTTCAATGATCCAAGAATTATTATACTTATTACGCAAGTGCAAACGATTTGAAATTTTCATTATTATAAATATTTACTATGCAAGTGCAAACGACCTGAGAATTACTATCCGAGGATTCTCAAATGTCTTTAAAAGTTCTGGTTGCCCCCTAAAATCACAATAAAGAGGAATAGTTAATGTAGCACTAAACCTAATCATCAGAATGAGCTGAAATTTTGCATGGCCATACTAGAAGTCCTTCTAAATTGATTCCCATCAAAATATAATAAGGTTCCAATTCATACTTTTTTCAAACATTAATTTAACAATCACCATTATGTACTAAAAACTATTTTAAAAATAAAATATTAGACGGATTTTGTTTGGGTTGTTTAACATGGTACAAAATATTAGAGATATAGAAATATTATTTAGAAAGATATGCATAGAAGTATAAGAAAATGATTTAACATCAGGAGCTTCAATCTTTCTGTACGCATAACTTTGAAATAATAAGACTTAATGACATGAAATTTGGCATCTGAAGTAAAATTTTTATATAAATTCGAAATTGTGTGTCGATATAAGGGTTCCTATTGGAAATTATGAAGTTGGTGCTCAATTTAATATAAAGAAGGCCCTTTATGAAAATTTTATGAATTTGAATTTATTGAAGAAGTTAGTTCTTGTTAAACAACTTTTTTGAATTTTCTCTACTGTTCAAATTGCTTGAATGAAAAGTGGGGTGGTTCATTTTTTTTTCTGTGACTGTACATGATCTTGCTCTACTGAATGTAAAAAACAAAATGGAAAGAACTTTGATAACCCCCCCCCTCATAAACTGATTAACAGTTAAATCCAGAGATAATTCCAAATTTTATTCCATAAAGCCATAAAACATGGCTGAATATGGCCATGTTTTATGGCATGCCATATCCAGTAATAGACACACACACATAATGAAAGCTTAACTGACACAGAAGCAAGAAGTACACCAAGGTAGAAATGTACCCGACAGGAATCGAACCTGCACCACCTACGACTCAAAAGTTGCCAGTGCAGTGTGGGCCCTGACAGTTCCTCAGAATAAAAGAAGCAATGAGCTTCATTTGCATTTTTGAGCTGATTTAATGGTAGTTTAAAAGTACAATGTCAGATGGTTGTCCTTTCAGTGTTTGCCTTGTGTACCAAATTATTTTCTTAATGTAGGGAAATATTTATATCTACATTCAATCTCAGAAGGACATTTCTCAGAATTAAACTTAAGGCCTTTCACAAATCTGTAGTGCATTATAAAATGGACTGTTGGCTTAGGTTTAATTCTGTGAAATGTCCTTCTGAGATTGAATGTAGATATAAATATTTCCCTACATTAAGGAGAAAAATGAGGATCCCTATAGTTTTATATACCCCATTGGGTCTAAATATTTTTTATTTATAAAAGGTTCTTTGGACTGAAAAAGTTCAGGAATTACTAAGAATATTTTTCTTACCTATCTACCATGGTTCGAGATGAACATCCATCTGCTACGACATGCACATCATATCCATTGTTTAACAAAGCTTGCACTGTACACTGAACACACACATGGGATTCAATGCCACATATGATGACATTTTCAACTTCTGGATGCTCCTTTTTCAAATGATTGTGTACATCAGGAATCATCATGGAAAATTGAGTTTTTTCAAAAGGTTTTAATTGTGGATAGTCTTGAAGTCCAATTTCCTTCACTGTATGGCCCAAACCTAAAAGACAAAGTAAATTAATTGTATTTCCCTCTATATCTCTTCATAAAACATAAAATTTATGTGTGAATACAAGAAATATTCATGAAGGTAAAATTATTACTCATAAAGCAGCAAAATTCAAACAAGGGAGTATTACCTGAACTCAATGTTTCCCAAAATATAAATTACAAACAATAGACCTCGTAAGGAAGATTAACACTAAGCTACCTTTGTTTAACCCCCTGATATAATTTTGCTGTTGCTGCCTGGTTTTGATTCAGTCTATTTAAGTTAGATGATATTTTAAGCAAAACGAAGGTGCTTCCTCAAGGATCAAATGGCATTTAACTGTTAGCAGAGGTTATGACCCGTTTTCATACAGGTGTTTAGATTATTTTGTACACCATCTGTGCTGCTATCATAGATCATTAGAGTGCCACATTTTAATACATGGGTAAATCCCTTTCCTTGACAAGTGAGTGATCACATAAAATTGTCCTATTCCATCCAGAGCCATAAAGTGTTTTCAACTTGCAACAAGTGTCATGAACAATAGACCTCTCGAGCTTATCTTGCATCTTGTGTAGGTCAGGTTAAAGATCTTTTCAAAAGCCATGAACTCATTTTGGATATCCTCATTTGGGAATCTGATTGCCTCAGAACCTACTCCTTGAAGTAGAATCTGATTACCTAAGAACCTCCTTCTTGAAGTGGATTCTAAACCACTTTAAACATTTATGCTAAGACTGGGATTTGAACTCAAAGCCTGCCAAGCAAAGGGTAGAAATGCTAACCACTCAGTACAGGGGTAAAATAAGAAACAAATAGTTTTAAGAGCTACATTCACTTCTTGTGATAAATTTTTTTTGGTATGTTGCCTGCTTGCTAAAATGTGTTGTGGATAAACGTGCTTGTAATTTCATCTGGTTTAATTATTTGCATCAAAACATAAGTCACATGACAAGTTGAACTTTAAAATTTTAAATACTAGGACTAGGATAGATTTTAAATATTTCAGTAAAACATGTCTTTCACATGAATAAACATGTATTCAATTACACAGCTTGCCACCTTCATTTGGCGACAAAACATGCACCGGTGGAGTGGTAGCATCCGATACGTTAGGCCGCCAAAGCGATTGTTTACGCCAAATCAAGATGGCGGCCGATGTAAGCAATTCCAAGATGGCCGCCATATACAACGTGAACCTTTGCATACAGTGCATAAATAATAATAATAATTTGTTTAAAAATTAAGAAAAAAGCAATATAAATTTCACTTGAAAATTTTCTAATATTTCAGTCTGGTTTTCTCCGAACATGTACGCAATTTTGCGTCAATTTCATCCTAGTTTTGTCACTTAAAAAAAAATTAAAAAAAAAATAATAATTTATAATTGTTTAAAAAAAAATTTAATAAAAAAAAAAATCGCGATTTTTTTAAAACGTCCGGATTTTCATCAATTTTGAATTAGAAACTTTGCAATGCATAGAAAATTCAAAACAAGAAATCTTTTTTTAATAAGGTAGTTCTTTTCTGTGATCATAATCCACACAAAGGTTTTTGATGAGAAAAAAAAAAAATCTAAAAATTCTTCTGCTATCCATAAGTGTGAAAAAATATTTTTCCACAATTTTTCTAGCAATTAGCATTATGTGAGCAACTCAATGGGAATATTCCAGGTTATAGAGCCATATATGGAAAAGCAAGACAAATATTTTTATTGTAACGACTTTACAAGAGGAAATTGTTTTTTAGAGAAGTCAAAGCGTATTGCGCTTAAGGTTTCAATGCGTTTAAACCAGTATACCGGGAGAAATTTGTTTGTAGATAAGTCACAGCGTATAACGCGCGATCCCCGCCTGCCGGCTACCTCGCCGCCCCTCCGGGGCCGGCGAGGACCTTTCACCGTTGGCTTCCATGCGTATAAGTCACCGTATTGGATGCCCACCCAAGCATAGTCCAGTGTTTGTAATATAACCAAAAGCTAAACAAAAATCAAACTTACCCTCATAGCCGGGTCCTTGAAATTCTGACTATGGTTAACAGTCATATGCTCGAATCGATAACCCTTGAACTCTTTGTCCTTCGGGTATTGATACCAGCATATGACTTCCAATAGTCAGAAATTTTTGTAGTTCCTTGCAAAATTCAGCTCTGAATTACCTCAGCCAAAACTTTCTGGTTCCTATTTTTCACCTCGACCATAAAACATTTATCCGTCCCTCGTTCAAGTCCTCCAAACACCCATTTACCCTCCAATTTCTTACTCCTGTTATACTTTCTTTTGCCAAACTTTTGTCCTATCTTTCTACATTTCCACTCCTACCTATCACCAGCATCCATTCACAATGTTAAAATCATATCATTCTCACATGAAAGACATTTCACCCTCTTCCCAATCAAGCTACTACATGTTTGCAAAAAAAAAAAAAAAATTCTAACGTTCAATAACACTATCCACTGCTATATCAAATCAACTAAGGGGAAATGAGCAACCAAAAGGAGAAAAAAATTCTAAATTCCAATCTGCAATTTTAAAAATCAAATTTAATCCAAATTTTTTTTCGAAATTTTAATTGAAATTTAAATAAAGCGACAAATTTAAAAAATTGTAACTTACAATCTGCTTTCCAAACTTATCCTAAAAAATTTTGAAAATTAATAAAACAAGTCGATTTTATAAATCAAGAGCAAAATTCATATGCACCCAACAATTTCAAAGACTGTCTAAATTTTAATTCCGTTCTACATTAAAAATAAAAGTGGAAAGTTTTAGTGGAAAGTTAAAAAGGAGTTTTCTTCCTTAACCAATCATGAGACCCGTTTATTATCGTCAGGAGAAAATATCTAGGGTTGCCTTAAAACTAAGAAAAGACCAAAACGGGAAGGTTACCACAATTGGCAATACATCGCTCGAAAGTTGTAACGTATCGGATACTACATACCATCCCATGCACCAGATCCGATATTTTTATCTCATTAGTTTACTACACAATAAGCTATACAGGTTTTTCAATCAGAAGACAGCACCATTTAATTGTATGATGGATTAGTTAATTTTCTAGAAACAAATTTAAAACAGAATTTAATTACACGGAAACAACGATTTAAAAAGCTTGGTAAAAAACAAGATAATATCACAAATTCTAAAAAATTATCAAGCAACATGCAAATTTCATTCTTTTAAAATAGTACTTTTAAACAATCCATGCAGTGTGAATAAAAAAATTATAGTTTTACAAATATTACGTCGTTTCCTTCATTGTATGTGATTTTAAAATCACATTGTAAATGCACCACTCTAACTTTGGATACCTTTTGGGTACTGCTCAGTAACAATAACAGGCATATCTAAAATTTTCGCTGTTTTTAGAATGCGAGAAGCAACATTCACTATTGCTGGAAAGTACTGTATGCTGGAAGCAAATTTTTCCTGCATGTCACACAAAAAGAATGCAGTAGTTTTCGGAACCAGCTGCTTTAATCTGCAAATTGTCGCCATGTTTTTGAGTGACGAATCTCAAAGCTCATGAAATTGTCCACTGCAAAATTTTCCGGGTGCTAGTTGAAAAAACAAAAATCAAATTGCAACCCAAATGCAAAAATGCAATGCACTGCAGAGGTAAATATAAATAGAAGTAGCAGTAGAAGTGCTTTATAATTCTGTTCGTGATACTCAATTTTTTTTTTTTTAGCAAAGGCAGTTTTCTAGATGTTTACGAATTTCTTATTGAAACATTTTCGATGTGTGTTTCTTGAGGGGAGAAGTGTTTATAATTGTCTTTTAAAAAACTGGTATAGTGTGACAAGAATTTTTCAGATGCTTTGTAAAATCACCTTAATGACATATTCTATTATTACATCTGCCCAGAGTAAAAAGAAAACGAAAGTAAGCATAACTGGACATAACCTGTCTTGTTCTGAAGCTGTTTGATCACTCCAATCTTTCCAAAGAGGGCCGACCAACCGGTATAGTGGTTAAGGTGTTAGCCTCTAGATCGGAAGGTTCCTGGTTCGAATCCGGGTCCGGGCATGGATGTTTGTAAGCGTATGGTGTAGAGGCGGCTGGTGCACCTTAAATCTGTCGTGGCCGAAAGTCCTCACGTTGGGTTGGCGTGGAAGTTTGGAGAGTGGGGTGCCAGCTCAGGTGTTGCTTCGTCATCTGACCGTGGTTCAAAATTACGAGGCGTTGTCCTCGGATCTTTCCCTTAAGGGACTGATCCCGGACCGTCGTCAATAGCCCGTTGTGTTGCTCTAGTACGACGTTAACTAAAATTACCATTACCATTACCTAGAGTGCCTATATACTAAGAGTGGCGACATACGGGAAACACTTTCTGATTGGCTTAGAGACCTTTTCTACCGCCCGAAGCGGTATTTTCCCAGCTCCCGTAGACTTAACATGGGAACTTTTTGTGTGCTCGAGAAAAACGTGTGTATATTAAATTAAAAAGAAAATATAGCTTATTCGTGTTCCATTTCGTGTTCTAGAATGTTTATTTATAATTATTTTAGTGTTTTGTCAGTGTAAATTTGAAGACTTTTTAAGTAAATAGCTTTTTTTGAACAACATGCTGTTTCCAGCTACTTTGGCGATGTAAACATCGCGCCAAAGGCAGTTAGCAAGTTTTAAACTTTTGATAATGCGTTGTTTTTTTAGCTGTTTCCTTATTATAGGTTTTCAATAACCTAAGCCGAATTGAATCATCAGAAAAGCAGAGAGTAAATTGTAGCAATGCTTTATATTAAAAGAATAAAAGAAATGTTTATATAAAAGTGTTATTTTTGATGCAAACTTTCATCTTTATTTTGCTGCTAGATCTCGGAACAAAACCACCACATCAACATTTATCTGTGAATTTGGATATAAATGCGTACAAATGCTGTTATATATTTTCTATCTTGAGATTATTCTTGTATGTTTAGGCCAATATTTGCTCATAATTTAGTTTCAATCTGTTAATTCTATTTTTCATATGAAAATGTGGTAGATTTTTTAACAACTGTGTACTGATGGTGTTGATTATTTTTGAAATTACATGTCTTTTGACTTGTATAAATGGATGAAACTTAAAATTAAATTTAAGTGGGTTAAAATTTTGTGTTATGCATTAAAAAGGTCAAATAAAAATGTTCAGTATCTTTTCTGGTTCGGTTAATGTAAGGACAGGATTAATCACACTAAAAAAAGCTACATGTGTTGAACAGTTGGTTGAAAGAAGGTTTTATTTTAAGGAACTATCCATTAATAGTAGGACATTTCAAATCTATTTTTTATTTAATGTTGTAAAATTAATGCGTAAACTTCTATCACACAGCATGGAAAGAATTTAAAGAAAAAACTTGTGCCTGAGAGAAACAACACATCAGATCTTATTTTATTTAACACTGAAGTTATAAGCTTAACTTTATTCATTTTCTTGTTAATATTCACGAAAACAAGTTCAATAAGTCGTGAGCATAAAACGGGACATAAACACTATCGCCAAAAGAAAGAGAGAGGAGGAAATGTGGGAAACCGATGGAAGAAACATATTCGCCCAGCAACCGATTCTGGTAGAAAAATGGCTGCCGCGCATGTGCAGTGGGCCAAATTTGGTCCCTTGTCGCCACTCTTACTATATAGGCACTCTACCATTACCTATCTTTCCAAAGAACAGAAAAGCAATAAATAAAATAAACAGCATTTGCTAAAACAAAATCAAAAAATTAAAATTGACATTAAGAAAGTGACGCAAATAAAAGTAAAACGTATGGTTTCTGCAACAAACTTTTTGTTGTTATGGGATATCTTTTTTCCATGAAGAATCCTGTCATTTTTTGATAGTGGGCTTTTTTTTTATATCTACAAAGAAAATTCCAATATTAAAAAAAGCAGAGAAGTCGTCTAAAAAGACGAATAGGTTCGATGTTTTTAAAAGAAAACTTTCTTAAAGTTATTAAACATTGTCTTGAGTTTGAAGAAGTTTATTGAGGACGTTAAAAGAAAAATGATGTAAGTAAATTCTATATTCGGTATTAGATAACTTTTATGCATGTATTAAAAGTTATTTTAAGACAAGCTACAATATGATCTTCCATCGTCAAAAAAATAAATTAAAGATGAATTAATTAAAATTTTTATTTCAGATTTGAAAATGTTTCATTCAATCTAGCAACATTTTTTGAAAAAAACTGAAACTGAAAATTTATTATTCAAAGAAAAATGTTTATTGCACACACACATACAGAAATTTGATTGCTTACCCACACTACAACCTTTTTTGCTTGCTAAAAAAGGACTGATTCCAACATTTATTAACTGACACTTATCCTTAAACTATTATTAATAAAATCCAACAGGACCTGCTTAATTTCTAAGACAGTAGACACGCACGCGATTCCGCCGCTAGGTGTCGAGCAGTGTGCGTCGCGATTTCGGAGCTCCCGCGAAATTCAAGTTTTTAATAGTTATTCTTCATTTATTTAGTACTAAGCAGTGTATTACTTCTTTTTCTATCAGTTCAAACATTTCTAATTGTTTTTAAAGTACTTGTACTTAGTTTTTGACTTGTCAAATAGTCCTAAGTCAAGTCTCGTTAGGCCTAATTCACGCATGTCTCGTTAGGCCTAATTCACGTATGTCTCGTTGGGCCTAAATATTTTGTCTTGTTTGTTTTCATTCATTTCATTCAAGTGCAGTGCTTTTTCTGTGTAATTGACTTAGTGCTTTTTCTGTGTGTTTGATTTTGTGTAGTGCTTTTTCTGTGCATTGAGTGTTACTTTGCATAAGCATGGGTATAGTTAGAATGTTCAAGGAGATGAGGACAGAGGGAGCCAGTGGGGAGTTCTATGTGGAATGTGACTTGTGTGGGAATATGGTTGAGGCAGGAAAGGGGTGTGTGAGCGGGGTTAAAATGTCAGAGAAGGTTGAATTTACATGCAAGAGTTGTTTAGAGGTGGGTGATTTGAGGAAGGAGCTGGAGGCTTTGAAGGTGAGGGCTGTAGAGGGAGTGGAAAAGGGTGTCCAATGTGTAAACTTGGGGCATGTTGATCAGGGGGATAAGGTAACTAGAGGAGTAGTGGTTGGTGATTCAATGGTCAGGGTTTTGGGAGAAATGGTAGGGCGTAAAAAGCGCAATTTTGCAAGGTGTTGTTTGCCAGGTGCCAGGGTAAAACATGTAGTTGAGGCAGTTAAGGCAGGTGTGGTTAAAGAGGAGGAAAAGGCAGTAGTGTGGGTGGGAACAAATGACGTAGAGAGGACTACAAATGTCGAGTTTAAGAGGGAAGCAGAAACACTTTTAAGAGGCATTAAGTCTCATGGGGCAGAAGTAACAGTATTAGGATTACTACCTAGGTATGGGTTAGGCAATGGGTGGTTAAATCAAAGGGCCAATAAGATGAACGGGTTGTTAAGGGATTTGTGTGAGAGGGAGGAGGTTAGATTTTTAGATGTTTGGAAGGAGTGTAGGAGGGATTGGATAAGCAGGGACAATTTGCATTTAAGCTTGATAGGTAATAGGGAGGTTGGCAAGCGGGTTTTGAATATTCTGGAGTCAAAAAACTAGTATACAAGCAGGGATGGGAAGGACATAGAGGGTTGACAGTACACAGTAATTGCTTAGGAAAACTAATAGGGTCTAAATTGCAGGAGACAAACAATACAAAGGGAAAGTGCAATGTAAGGGAGAAAAACAATACCAAAACAAATAATACAAGGGGAAAGTGCAATCTAAGGGTGAAAAATAAGCTAAAAGTATTTTATTGTAATGCTCGCAGTGTGAGAAATAAAATGGATGAGCTCAAGGGAATTGCACAAGCAGAGGATATAGATATCATTGGGATTACTGAAAGTTGGGCAAGCAGTGAAGATGCATAAATTTTAGAATTAAGTGGATTCACAATGTTTAGGGAGGACAGAGAGAATAGGAAAGGGGGTGGGGTTTTGATTTATGTGAGAGAATTCTTAAACTGTACAGAAATAAAGTTAAATAGTAAAACTGAGGGTATAGAATCAGTCTGGGTGAAACTGAATACAGACAAAGGCAAAGGACTAATTCTGGGTAATATATATAGACCTCCTGTTTGTAGTGAAGAGCAGGAAAAGGGCATGTGCAATCTGATAAACGAAGCATGTCAAAAAGGAGAATTAATTTTAATGGGGGACTATAACTATCCAAATATTGACTGGACAAACAATCTAGCTACAAATGGGAAAGGGGCAGAATTTTTGGAAGTGATACAGGATTGTTTTTTGTACCAGATGGTGTATGAGGATACTAGGGACAATGCAATATTGGATTTGATTTTAAGCAATGATGAGGATAGGGTGCAGGATTTGGTTATAGGTGAGCCACTGGGAGAAAGTGATCATAGAAGTATCAGATTAAGTATAAATTTTCAGTCAGCATACACAATCAATAGTAGAATAATTCCAAATTTCAGAAAGGTAAATTTTCATAAGATAAGGGAAGAGTTAAAGGAAACATTCAAAGGGGGATTATTAGCACTGCATCATTCTGAACAATGGGAGGAATTCAAGAATAAGTTAGACATGGTGTTAAAAAAACATGTAACGTTCAGGAAAAAAGGAAAATCTAGAAAATTGCTCCCTATCTGGTTTTCAGGGGAAACACACAAAGCTTTAAAATTAAAACAAAGAACATACAGGGTATATAAAAGCACTGGTAACGACAGGGACATGGAGGCATATCAGAAAGCCAGAAAGGAGTTTAAAACTATTAGTCGGAAGCAAAAGGTGTCCTTGGAGGAAAAATTAGCAAGGGAAATAAATATAAAACCAAAAGAATTTTTTGCATATGCAAGTGGTAAAAATAAATTTAGCACTACACTGGGACCGTTAGAGGGGAAGGGAGGTGAATTAATTCAAGACGAGGAGGGAATGGCAAACGTGTTAAATGACTTTTTTCTGGGGGTTTTCAATGGTAACTATAGTTTAAAAAAGGACCCCAAGGATGGAGCCTTTGCAGGGGGTATAATTAAAGAATGCAAATTCAACAGGGAAGAAATAGTACATCAGTTGAAAAGAATTAAGCCATCTAAAGCACCAGGGCCAGACGATATTTATCCGAGAGTACTAGTGGAATGCGCGGAAGAACTGGGGGAAATAATTCACACGATATTTAATTCAACATATAGCACAGGTTGGGTGCCAATGGATTGGAAGTTGGCCAACATAACTCCAATTTTCAAAAAGGGAATACAAAGTGATCCGGGCAACTATAGACCAGTAAGTCTAACATCAGTAATTTGCAAAATATTTGAATCTCTGTTAAAAAAGCATATAATGTTATACTTGGAGGAGGAGGGACTGTTATCAGAGAATCAGTATGGGTTTAGGAAGGGCAGATCCTGCTCTACAAACCTTTTGAAGTTCTACGAAAAAATTACTGAGGAGCTGGATAATAAGAGCAGTGTGGATATCATGTACATAGATTTTCAAAAGGCTTTTGATAAAGTACCTCATGAGGCATTACTGTTTAAATTGGAAAGGCTGGGGATTCAGGGAAAAACATTAATATGGATAAAGAACTGGTTATTGGGTAGAAAGCAGAGAGTGCAGGTAAAAGGAAATTATTCACAGTGGACAGAAGTTATAAGTGGGGTGCCTCAGGGATCAGTTTTGGGACCAATTTTATTTATAATTTTCATAGATGATATAGGTCAGGGGATCAAGAATAGAATCAGTATATTTGCAGATGACTTAAAAATATGGGGGACAGTGGATACCAAGTTACAGATAGAAAATTTACAAGGGGATTTTGATAAGATATCCGAATGGGCTGTAAAATGGGGTATGTCATTTAATGTAGGGAAATGTCAAGTTCTGCATATGGGTTACAGGAATAGTGGAGCCGAGTACTGTCTGCAGGGAGTAAAGGTAAAGGAGGGAGAAACAGTCAAGGATCTTGGGGTGATAATTCACAGGGATTTTAAAATGGGTCACCAATGTTCAGCTGCGGGTAAAAAGGCTAATAGGTTATTGGGGTATATTAAAAAGACTGTAACTTCAAGGGATAAGAATATAATCTTGCCATTATATAAGGGTTTAGTAAGACCACATCTAGAATATGCTGTACAATTCTGGGCTCCATATATGAGAAAGGACATAGAATCAATTGAAAGGGTTCAGCACAGAGCTACAAAAATAATAAAGGGGCTAGCAAATTTCGACTATAATGAACGTTTAAGTAAGCTAAACATGTATACACTGGAAAGAAGAAGAAGGAGGGGGATTTGATTCAGCTTTTCAAGTTTGTAAAACAAGGGGACACAGAGGGCTTAAATTTCAATAGGGATAACAGAACAAGGGGCCATGGGTATAAATTGAATAAGACACATTTTAATCGGGATTTAAGGAAAAACTACTACTTTAATAGGGTAATAGACAGTTGGAACGCGTTGCCAGAAAATATAGTTAATTCAAAGGGAGTGTACGAATTTAAGACACAATTGGATAGTCAGTGGGAATTGGAGAATTCATAAACAAAGGACCAGCCTTGTTGGGCTTGAGCCTGTAGCTGGTCGTCAATATTTGTATTTGTATTTGTATTTAAGTATTCCTATAACAAATGTAACTTACCATTAGCTATATCAGATAATTTAAAAAGGACTCACATGTTGTATTATCTAACAAAGGTTTTAAAGGATAACGGCTTTTCGTCCTGATATTAGCTGGTCATCAAAATTAATTGTTTGATTCATAAAAACTAATTGTGTCAATACTATTCAAAGAAATGAACGACACATTGGAGCAACATAATGGACTATTTCATACGGTCCTGGATTCATTCCGTAGGGAAAGATCTGAGGACAACATATCGTCATTTTGAACCACTGTCAGATGACGAGATCAATACCTGAGCAGGCACCCACTCTCTAAACTAACCCACCATGTCACGGTTATGTCACGACATATTTAACGTGCATCAGCCCCACTTATACGACGGGCTTTGGCTGGACAGAGTTTCAACTTGCACCCTTCGATTTTTAATTCGCTACTCTGCAAACTGGGTTACTGTGGCACAATACTAAATGATAATATCATTAATACTCAATGTTGAGATAATTCAATTGTCTAATACAGAGATTTTCAGCTTCTTTTTTTTTTACCACATAGGTCATACAAATAAATTACTAAACATCTGCTGTATACCAAATATTTTTTTGCTTATCTGACGAAAAAAAGGTATGATTTTGATTGATTTACAAAAAATTATCTTATTAATTTCATGCTTTTGGCTACAAAGTGACTTTAAAATATATTTGAAACAATGTATTTAAGATACTTTGTAATAAAAAAAATAATACACAAAAATATTTATGCATGTATTAAAGTTAGGAAAAAACTTAAAATTATTTCTGAACGATCTTTCTAAAGTACAAACTAAACCATTGAAATTAAATAAATCGTACATAATTTAAAACGTTTCACACACACACACACACAGGCTGAAAATTACTGATCGAATATAGAAAAGCGTAAAAACAGCAAAATACAGTTCATAAAAGGCATTCAACTCTAATGGGGTCTATGGTCGTTTCGGAAAGACTACAATCTTTCACCATCAAAAACAAAATATAAAAATGGAGCGTTTGCTTGTACAGTGAATATTTTAGCCTCTTTCATTCAAGTTATTTTCCATTTTGTGTCATTTTAAAGCAAATGTCAGTGCTTTCTGCGTTTTGTATCGTATCGATCCGCATGTTGTGTGCCCACTTTATGTTCAAACGCCTCTATATATGTTCATGAAATTTTGTATATTTTGAGTACTCACACTCATTTAGTGACTGAACTTCACAGCGACTCATTTAATATTTATTTTTGTGTTTGTATGTTTGTGCAAGTACCACATTACGCAACTTTAGTATATTTTCGTGAAGTGAAAAATTATTTTTAACAATATTCCAATTTAGAGGACATATTATTAAAAAAAAAATTTTGCCACACTTTTAGGCAAATTTACGTTTAAGCAGCCAAAGACCTATAATCTTTACCATACTTGAGAATAAACCTGAACCTGGTGCTGTTGGAGAAGCGGAGATATAAACTGAGCTTTGCGATTGCGATTTAAACCCACATTGGCCTTAACAGAACTGCTTGAAAACAATATTTTCTCTAGAAATTACTTCTACAAAGCTTAAAATCGAGTATTTTTATGTGTTTGAACTTATTTTGCCTTTTCGGAAAATATTTTCTGAATGTTTGGGATAGATGAGATGAGGAGAATAAATAATTTAACTTTGCAATAAATATTTGCGTCCACACAAGAACGTAGCCTCGATTTGAACCTTGGTAGAAATAATTTGTTTGGTCCCAGACGACATGCGTTATTTCTTGGCAGCATGTGTATATTTCGACCAACTTCCATCGAAAGTTCCCGACATAGGTTTCTCTCACGATAAAACGAATTAAAATTTACATTTGTTTTCCATGTTTCAAATAAAATTACTTGGTTTTATTGAGCTTTTAAACTAGTAATAACTTGTTTATAAAGATATTACTTGTGTACTTAATAAACGAGTAATATCATCACTCATTCTGAACAGGTACATGGTTTCCATTCATAATATCATCGCTGAATTGAAAACAAGTGCCTTAAGAATTCGATTCGAAACTGCTTATGTTATAATAAAGCATGTTTCAAATGGAATGCCTATATTGGAAGAATATGAATGTTAGAAAATATCTCAACTAAATATCTGGTAGGACTTTTTTTTATTTAAATTAATCTATATCGTAGTGAGACATAAGATCAAATGATCTATTTTACAGACCTAATTATGGAACCACTGCTCGACAGCATTGAATGTACAAGATTTAGTTTTGTATTCTATGTATCCATATTGTTTTACATTACACCAAGAGCTACGTGGAAGAGTTCAAAAGGGTCGATATTACTTAGGAGCCGAATGGGTCAACACACTTAGGGGTGTAATTGTACTTTTTTTTATGCATTCCAAAATACGGTACATCAAAAAAATATGTTCCGACACATTCTTCATTTTAATTCTATCTTTGTATCGTTTGTTGTTTCAAATTAAAAATAACAATTTTTGATACTAGCTAATAGGGGTAATATTATAAACGTGTTATTGAACTCACAATAAAAATATGTTTTGCGTTTCTGGAACTTCTGAGGAGAAATATTAACCCGAATGCTTTTTCGTCCACTGACAGTAGGCAATGCAAACGTTTTCCACGGTTGGAAACAACTCCACTAATGCATTACGCAGACTGTTAACCCTTTAAAATGGGGCTTTGTCTCAACAATTATCGTTGTTGATTCAATTTTCTATGACTGAGTAAAACAAGCTAAAATATTTCCAGCACTAAATTATGCTGATGGCTTTTGATTTAACTGCTGTCGCATAAAATGAGAATTACCATTACCCCTCGCTTTTTCACTCTCAATTTTCATTAGCATTATTAGTAACCGAAATTATATATAAATATAAAGAATTCTAGTAACTGCTAGAACGTAAATAATAATATGGAGCAACAAGTCAAGTCAGCTCTAGAAGATTAAAGCAGGAAGAAATTTCGGGATTTAAATTTTGCTAATAGTTTTAAATCTTAGAATTAAAGAAACACCTATGAAAATATCATACTAAAGAACACAAACTGCAGCATTTTCTATCAATGTTTTTAATAGTTCATGCAAAATAAACTGTCTTCGCTTAATTTTGAAAAATAAAACTAAAGATTTATATGCTGCTGTGAATATAGGCACCATATTTTCACGAATAAAATTCATTTTTATGCTTCTTTTTTATACTTTTGTTCATAGTTTTAATATATATTCTTTTAAAACTCTTCTGCTTTAATGAAGTTATCCATTTCCTAATTGTATCTGTGTATATCCTTTTCTTGCAGTTTTGGATCATATATTTTTATTTTCTGCAATTGAATATTTTTCTGTAAAGAAATTTGTTTGGGGGACAGTGGATACCAAGTTATAGATAGAGAATTTACAAGGGGATTTTGATAAGATATCCGAATGGGCTGTAAAATGGGGTATGTCATTTAATGTAGGGAAATGTCAAGTTCTGCATATGGGTTACAGGAACAGTGGAGCCGAGTACTGTCTGCAGGGAGTAAAGGTAAAGGAGGGAGAAACAGTCAAGGATCTTGGGGTGATAATTCACAGAGATTTTAAAATGGGTTACCACTGTTCAGCTGCGAGTAAAAGGCTAATAGGTTATTGGGGTATATTAAAAAGAATGTAACTTCAAGGGATAAGAATATAATCTTGCCGTTATATAAGGGTTTAGTAAGACCACATCTAGAATACGCTGTACAATTCTGGGCTCCATATATGAGAAAGGATCTAGAATTAATTGAAAGGGTTCAGCACAAAGCTACAAAAATAATAAAGGGGCTAGCAAATTTCGACTATAATGAACGTTTAAGTAAGCTAAACATGTATACACTGGAAAGAAGAAGGAGGAGGGGGGATTTGATTCAGCTTTTTAAGTTTGTAAAACAAGGGGACACAGAGGGCTTAAATTTCAATAGGGATAACAGAACAAGGGGTAATGGGTATAAATTGAATGACACATTTTATAATCGGGATTTAAGGATAAACTTCTACTTTAATAGGGTAATAGACAGTTGGAACGCGTTGCCAGAAAATATAGTTATTTCAAAGGGAGTGTACGAATTTAAGATACAATTGGATAGTCAGTGGGAATTGGGGAATTCATAAACAAAGGGACCAGCCTTGTTGGGCTTGAGCCTGTAGCTGGTCGTCAATATTTGTATTTGTATTTGTATTTATATTCTTGAATCAGAATTTTTTTTTCTGAAATGCTCCAAGTATCAGAGGGATTTTCAGTGAAATAAACAAACCAGAGGGAAAGCGAATATTTGATTTATGCTACCCAAATGCTCCCGCGTGACACATATTAGAGTTACCATAAAATGTTTATCTGTTTTGGTGACGCTTGTCGTTTGATCTAACTGTTGTTTACGAATCAACTCTTTTATATCAATTTGGAATAGATTCTTCGGAATTTTTTATTGGTGTAATGCTGAAATCGTATTCGAAAAACAAGGGACCTCACGTACAGAATACTATAGACCTTCTAATGAAATAGACGTAGTATCTTGCAGCTTCGTGCTATTTCTTGCTGTCGCTTGGTTTGAAGACCAGCCACATGGTTGTGGAAAAAATCATGAATCCTAATGTGTGACAAAATATTGATTGGTAAAGAGGGGTTATCTAGGGTAATTTAAAACACGATTTCAGCTGCACTTAGATAGCCAATTGGTCCAAGTCGATTCGTAAGCCCATGTGACTTTCCATCGATATATAAGAGGCATTTTCTGCCTAGCTAAATATAGGTGACGGTACTGTTTTTGTGACAATACGCGTTTCACATAAATATTCTGAATCAATCTTCAAATGAATTAGACAAAGCATGTGGCCAGAGTTGTAAGATCAGATAATTAAGTCACGTGGGAATAAAAATCGACCTGTCCAATTGGCTATCGAAGTGTAGCTGGCTAGTTTTTCAGTTGCCAGGTGAAAGCGCATGTGCTAAGTTTTATAAAATCGTACTTTAGGAAGTGTAATTGAAATAGAACTCTCAATGTGACATTTATCGTGTTTGCTTACCCATATGATTGTTTCGCACTTACATCGCAGTCACGATTTCATTTCGGAGGGGGCCTAAAGTTATAAATAAAATTTCGAAATTCCAGTTAAAGCTATGGATCTGAATAAAATTTCGAGACTCATGAAAGTTGACAGATATGAAAATTTTTATACCTTGTAGTCTGTTACTATACTAATTTTGAAGTTAAGCATTACATAAAGAACAAAAAGATGAACATTTCAAAAAAGCCGAATACAAAAATCATAAAAATGGCTGAATGAGAAAAAAAAAACCTTGATTGTTAAAGTTTTTTTTTTTCCAATGGCAAGGCAGTACAATTGCGAAGACAAATACAACACAAAGTACAGAATTGACCGAGGTCATTTTAGCCTTATACAAGGCCAGAAGTGATGGTCACTTGTGAAGGGGCAGCCAGTGGGTGGACCATCATTGTCCCTAACAAAGTACAGCACAATTTTACATCCATGCCCTGACCCCGGATTCGAAACGGAAACCTTCCGATCCAGAGGCCAACACCTTGACCACTAGACCGGTTGGTCGGCTGATTGTTAAAGTTAAATATTAAAAAAATATTCACATTTTGTTTGTCGAAACACATTTTTCAATTCGGTTGCGTAGATATGCTTTCAACAACGATAATATGTATAGCACCTACGCGTTTTAAAAACACGATAAGACTGCTGAACTAGACGATCCGTTAGCGATTCAATTATGCTACATCAATTCTGATTGGATAATCGCTGCGTGTGTAAAATTAATTTGCATTGTAATCCATACGAAAAAGTAATAATTCCCGAGTTTATTAGCCCACCCCCAACGATTTCCTTACATCTCTAAAATGCCTCAGGATCTCTGGAGGTAAGTGGATAGGTAGTTAATTAACGTCGCACTGGAGCAACACAACGCTATTGGTGACGAGTTATAGTCAGTTTAGTTACTCCAGTGTGACGTAAATTGAACTACCTACCTACCAACGTTACGCAATGAAAAGAGTGACTGAAAATTGTATTGTTTTATTACTTTAAAAAATACACTTCTTGAAGTTATTTCCTTCTTAGTATATCCTAAAATAAGTTACGTATTGGAAAAAAAAATGAATAATTCATGCATGTGTAGCTGTGAAAGAAAAACGTCAGAAGCTCCTCAGAAATTTTAATTAATTTCATTACATAACTAAACGCAACTTTTCACTGTGTCTCGAAAGTTTCAAATTATTACCTGTTGCATCAACAAGGTACTATCTCTTCACTGTATAATCTTGCTGCACTGCATATATCTTTCATTATCGCCTTTTCCACGCATAACTATAGCAACAGATTGTGTGACGCTCATAAAGAACATGTTTCGTTTGGACCACTAGTGAAATCAGGCCAAATGTTTAGAAAATTCTTAGGGCCATCGAGGATATGCATCATGTTTATGATTCTTTTCTCAAATCTTATCTGGAACGACGAACTTACCTCGTAAGGCGATATACCTCTCCATATCTCTGAATTGGAAGCCATTATAGCGTCCTAACGACTTGTGAAGCTGCCCGAACGACTAGAAAATAGTGACACATGGTCGTCATCCAACTCCAAAATTGACCTCTTTTTCTAAAAATACTGCATCCCATGGCTATTTATGAGTGGTTATTATTCCAACAAATCGCCCTCCTAAATTCGGAGGGCTTCACAGGACAACTAAATGAGCATATACGCTATACTAATCGCTCATCTTTTTCGTGACAATGCTTTTAAGTATAATGTTCCACTACATAAAGTGATATTTAGTCGGAATAAATTTAGCCTGTGGGCGAAGGATAGGTATGACTATTTTCAGCCGTCCTTAACTTTGCTCATTCAGAGGAACTTTAACTCTACAAGTGATATTGATGAGATATCTCGTCATCAAGGTATCGCAGGTTTGTATGATGACGAGATTAAGATCTGGTCAGTTTTTCCTAATGACGAGATATTTCGTTCATTATCTACTCGAGGTACCTCGTTCAGACAAACCCCCAAAGAGTTTTAGATATGCTACAAGAAAACATACAACTTAAATAACAAAAATAAATATTGAGATACAAAATTTTAGTCTTAAATGTTAGATTTACTGATAGCTTTGTAGTGACTTTTGTTAGAATTAAAGTTAATTTACTAAATTAGATTTAGCTGTGATAAAACCTTGGTAAGTACAGAAAAGATATTTGCAGTTAAAAAGAGGTGAGAAATTTTACATATATTTGAATGATATATAGATGCAGTTTATCAGCTCTACATTCTAATATAATATTGAATATGGTATGTAATTCCTTGTTAGTGAAAAATAATTTGTTTTAGTTCAGTGAATCAAAGTAATCAATTAATCAATATTGACATTTAGGCTTGAAATACTGTTCTAAGGAAACTATAGATTCGAATTTTATCTTTAATACGTTTTATGTTAAACAATTACGTTAATTTCGAATCAATTTAAGAATATCGCAATAAAAATAATAAGTGCACAACTTGATCGGAGTGTTAGGAATTAATTAAATGGTAGGAATAAAGTCATTAAGAAAGCTATTAACTTTTAGAAAGGGCCATTTAAAGATGAATTTTAAACTGATGGCAAGATAATCAGCACTTCAATCGATTTCGTTTAGAAAAAAATAAATCTTTGCTATAAGCAAAACAGAAAACTAAATTTCTTGAAGTATTGGGAGAAATTAAATTTATTAAACGTGAAAAGGTTATATTTTAATTTTGAAACAAATAAAAAACGCTATTGCATTTCATTTAGAATGTTTCCTATGCGTTTTCTTTCAAACATTTATCTGAAATATTTTATACTTAGAAATACTAACAAGAGCTTCTAAACATACTAGGTATTGGAATTATAAATTTCAGAGAAGTTGATTAAAATAGTTAGGCAGAATACTAAATTGCAGGTCCCAAGTGTTGCTCCTTTTCAATTAGAGAAACAGTTAACATTTAACAATTAGATGAGATTAAAGAGTTTTTCGTGGTAATAATTTCTTGTATTTTCAAAGCATATAATCTAAGCAGCTGATAAAATCTAAGAACATATCTTAGGTAATTTTCAGTTTGATAACGCGTGCATTATCAACAATAGACAATTCTGTATTGTTGAATTTCTGGACCAGCATGTGAAATCTTCAGATATTCCTCGAATTCTTATCTGTAGGACTGCTTTGGCTGCTGAGTAATTTAAGAGTTCAATGGTCTCTATATAAATATAATCATGCGATATCAATCATATTTAATAATGCAAATTAATTCATATAATTTGGTAATGGTAATGGTAATTTTAGTTAACGTCGTACTAGAACAACACAACGGGCTATTGACGACGGTCCGGGATCAGTCCCTTAAGGGAAAGTTCCGAGGACAACACCTCGTAATTTTGAACCACGGTCAGATGACGAAGCAACACCTGAACAGGCACCCCACTCTCCAAACTTCCACGCCAGCCCAACGTGAGGACTTTCGGCCACGACAGATTTAAGGCGCACCAGCCGCCTCTACACCATACGTTTACAAATATCCATGCCCGGACCCGGATTCGAACCAGGAACCTTCCGATCTAGAGGCTAACACCTTAACCACTATACCGGTTGGTCGGCCATATAATTTGAATGGAACACACTTTTTTGAAAAATAAAATAAAAAATATACTACCATTTTTTTTTTTAAATCATCCTCTTGGTGAATAAGAATAATTAGTGCATTTTCAAGCATTTTGGATTAGTTGAATTTATATTATACAGGAACAATTGAAGTGAGTTGTACAATAGTTTATTAGCATAATATCCGATGTTGTTTTGGCTATTTGATTTTATCATTAAGAATTATTCATTCAGAAAGTATGTGTTTCATTGAATTTTCTAGTTTTAATCATACTATTACAAGGATTAACCCGCCTGATTGTTTATCTTGGCAGCAAAAACTGCCCTGTAGTGGCTAGCCTGTGGTGAAAACAACTATTCCAAACTATCAGCAGTTCTGGGGAAGAGTCGATTTGTTTTAAGTACTTGGATCTTTATTCCCCTATTAATTTCAGTTTTGTTTAAACAAGATATTTTGTTCTTAGCAAAATAGCAAAATTGATCAGGTCTTCTACAAGGTATCTCTTCAAAATAATTGGATGGTTAATATGTTAAAAAGAGCCTATATCGTTGATGTGAGAATATGTTTTTTTTTGTAGATTAATTGAAAGCAATTTCTTCTAGATTTATGCGATGCCACTGTAGCCCATTTGGAAGAGTAACGAATTAACGACCGAAACTTGGTTCAGCCATAAACCATCGTGTACACGGGGGTTGGTGCACGTTACATCTGCCGTGGCCTCAAATGTCTTCACGTTGGCATGGCGTGGAATTTTGGAAAGTGGTGTGCCAGCGCAGATATTGATCTCGTTATCTGACCGGGGTTCAAAATTACGAGGCGTTGTCCTATGATCTTTCCTTCGGGATTGATCCCGGACCATCGTCAATAGCCCGTTGTGTTGCTCCAGTGTGATGTAATTAAACTACTTACCGCGTACCAACCGAAATAGTGGATACGGTGTTAGCCTCTAGATCGGAAGGTTCCTGGTTCAAATCCGGGTCCGGGCATTTTTGTTTGTAAGCGTATGGTGTAGAGGCGGCTGGTGCACCTTAAATCTGTCGTGGCAGGAAGTCCTCACGATAGGTAGGTGTGGAAGCTTGGAGAGTAGGATGCCAGCTCAGGTGTTGCTTCGTCATCTGACCGTGGTTCAAAATTACGAGGTGTTGTCCTCGGTTCTTTCCCTTAAGGGATTGATACCGGACCATCGTCAATAGCCCGTTGTGTCGCTCTACTACGACGTTTATTAAGAAGTTACCAAAATTACCTAACTACTTACCTATTTCTAAATTTATGCAACAGCATTTGTATATTACAGTAGGATTACTGAGTGTTCATAAAAAATAAATAAATCAATAATATAGCATTCATTTTCTGGGTAGTGTGAATATGAGCAAAAAGCTGTGCATTACTCACCTAGAATAAGCTTGAAAAATATTTTTTTGCAGTGAAATTTGATGGTTAGTTGCGATATTTTTAAAACATCTGAAGAACGCGAAAAGAATTCGGGTAGCGCCAATCCAGAAAACAAGCAGAAGGTTCTTGATAAGTTTAAACCATCTTTTTAGTCCCTCACTTCATTTTTAAACAATCTGGAATAGTTTGACGTCAACTGTCAATATTCTCCTGGAAACTCTTTACGTCTTGTGAAATCCCTCTTTCTCTTCGGTTTTATTTTCTTTCCATGAGAAGGTTTGTTTCGCTTGTCAGTGGCTGGGGCATATAATAATTGAAACTCACTTTTAATTAGCATTGCTGACAGCTTCCCTTACAGTCTTTGCTATCACGAGTGAGTTTTTGAAAAAAAAATATGATAGACAAAAACTTTCAACATACCTTCTTGTGCAGTTCATTATTTGAAGTTTTCGCTGAGTCAAGAGTTGGTTTTCCACAGGAAACTTATTGTTTACATCAGAAATAAGTTGAAATAAATGTATATATTTTTCTTTTTGTAGAAACAGTGGATTTTTTACTTCTCTTAAGCATGGCGAGGGTTCTTTCTTTTGGATAGAAAGTTTCCTGGTTTGAATCCAGGATAAAGTCTTGGGAGTTTGTCAGGCTGGTGTGAATGTGTGGCTTCTCTATTAATGGTTTTTGCCTAAAATGTTAATGCATGCAAAAACCATTAAGTGTAACGTAAACCCTCCATGGTGACCAGGGTAAAGCCAAGCTATGAACAACTCCACCCTTATAGTGCCATGACGAATAGTGTCCAGTTGGTCAGACGTTGAGAAAAAAAAACACTTATTATTTCAAAAATTATAATTTGGCAATACTGAAAATCTAAATGTCGATGTTTTGAAAGTATGACGTTAGGTTTCCGGATGTTTCTTTTTATATTAAGGATGCGTCGACCAACCGGTCTAGTGGTCAAGGTGTTGGCCTCTGGATCGGAAGGTTCCTGGTTCGAATCCGGGTCAGGGCATGGATGTAAATTGTGCTGTCCTTTGTTAGGGACAATGACGGTCCACCCACTGGGTGCCCCTTCACAAGTGACCATCACTTCTGGCCTTGTATAAGGCTACAATGACTTCGGTCAATTCTGTACTGTATTGTATTTCTGTATTGTATTTGTCTTTGCAATCTGTACCCAGCCTTGCCATTGGAAATATAAAAAATATATTAAGAATGCTTTTTGATACTTAATTTGCATGCATTTTACATGTTTAGCAGTCATTAAGATTTATATTCTTGATAAACTATCCAAGGATTTTTTTAAACTTAATACACGAACTATTTTTTCTCTATGTCGTATTGATTGAAGACTTCTATTTGCAGAAAATTTTTTTATAGTAATTTGGAAAAAAATTTAGTTTTCTCTTATAGACATGGTGAAATAAACATGTAATTATATGTACGAATATTCGTTATAAATTTATAATAAATTATAAAAAAATAATAAAATATTCAAAATTTGTACAACACTGAAGCTAAAAAGAGTTTTGAATTGAAAAGTATGTTAGCAGGCATTTTCGTTTTTATGTTCATTCTCAAATTATAGACTCAGATATGAGCATATAGATAGCTATTTTGCAAGCTTTTATAATTCAAATTTTTAAAGGTATATTGTTTTAAATATGATTTTCAGGGTTTTTGTTTTATTTATGCTGTTTGATATTTTAAGTTAGCTTGGTTTACAAACATTTTGACAACTTATGAAAAGTAATTGATAAAAATCTTCCAGTTAGATTTGTACAATATTTTTACCAGTAAATACTTTATAATTTGTGGTCTACAGAAATAAATACCTTGGCTTTAAACATATTTTTTTAATTAAGTAGCCAACCGTAAGGAGAAAAATTTACCTGGTACTAATTTTGTCCAAGGGGAGAAGTTTTGACTTTTTATGAATCATTTTTGCATTTTTAATTGGTTCGTTAGAATACTTAGATTCCTCAATGATCGAAACCAAACGTTGACGAGCATTTGCCAACGCACATCTACCTTGTCTTCATTATTTTCCGTTAATTGCACCAGGGAACTTGTCTTTAGAAGCTACCATAGAGACGAGGTTCTGAAGGTAAACAATGCTAATTGATATTTACAATTATTGCTCGAACGTCGTAGTCATTAGCGCTTGAGTTGGCGCTGATGTAGTGTTAATGTTATACCACATTCGTAATTCATTTCTCTTTAAGGGCAGCGGTTTTTCCAAGGAACCTATGTTAGTGAATGTGAATTATCTCATACGACGTATTTTGTAATGTCTGAAGCAATATACAGGATTGCAAACAGATGAACATTAAGCTAAAAATACTTTAAAATCATTTTTTTAACTCATCGGTTATTTATGGAACTTTTCAGTTGTGTTGATTGCTTAAGTGTTTGCAAACGTTTAACCAACCCTTCAAGCACTTTGCTTCAATCCAATGAATAAGTAAAAAGGACGTTATACATAATAACATAATACTTATTAACATTTAGTGGTAAAAATTGAGAGAGAAAATTCTAATGTTAAATCGTTTTCTTTGTATTTCCGATAGCAAAATATTTTCTTGCTACAGATGGCAAAATGTTATAAGTTTCTTTTCCTAAAAAAATGACAAAGTCCCATCCTGGAGACTTTCTTGTTAATGTTTAGAAGGAGGCAAAATATCGTAAGTCTTTTTCTTTCAGTTAATAAGAAAACAGAGGTGGTAAAATTGTAATAAATCAAAAACCACAGAACCACATGTTGAATCTTGAATCTTAAAATTGCTGTCACATAAATTAAAAAAGCGTCATAGCATTTTGCCATCTGAGCACAGAAGTTTTCTATTGAGAAGGGTTCTTCGTTTTAAGCACAAAAAATAATTCTAAGGAAGGCAAGAAATTAAATTTTAGTGCCTTGAATCTAATATTTGTAAATACAAATAATGTTGCTTATCCTAGAAGAATAAATAAGCTAGAATAATTGCTAAACTTTATTTCAAATATTTTTAGTGTTGTTTGTGCTATGTATAATTACGTTAGTATATGTTCAGTTTATTGATAATCTACTTGATCGACTTTAATTAAAATGATGCAAAATAAACATTTTGTCTTTCTTAATTTGCTATCCCTAATGAAGATTGAATCAGTTGTGCTATTTTACACCATCAAGTAAATTTATAGGAATTTTTAGCCAACTATTTTTTATCTTAATCTAATTTATTTACTTTGGTAGCCCTCAGCTATTTTTGCTGCATTGCCAGTTTACAAAAGATTGTGTGTAGCTGATAAGCTTCAAGTCCGATAAAACACAGGGTTTTTAAACAGTTAATTAAATAAAAGATAAAGACAATGCAAATACCTACAGTGTTACGTTCATATGTACATTTCGCATGCTTTACAGCATGCCAGATTTTTCGGTTTCATTTGTTTGTTTCAGTTCAATGTCATACGTACAAATTTTGATTTATAAAAACAAAATATGTGAAGGATTGATTAAACATAATTGTAATTAAATTAATAAGAAATACTAGTAACGTCATATACAGACAATTGATTTAGTAAAATGCTAAATAAAAAAAGTGTTTTAACAGGCAAAGAAGGAAATACAAATATACAAAAAAGGAACATTTACTTTTGTTTCTAGGAGATATACGTAAAAGGTTTTAGACAATATTCAATTGCATAGTTAAATTCAGTTGAATACTTCCTTAAAGTTCAACTGAAGAAGCTTTCAGTCTGGCTTGTCTTTTAAAGCTTACCCCAGATGTTCAATAATAATAACAAAAAAGGATATCAGAACTTGAACAAAAAAAAAAGAATATCTTTAAATTGATTATTAAAATAACTAACTCTAATAACTCAAATTTATTATGCTCTTAACAAAGAGAACTTAAATCAAACAAAAAATTATTTCTTTGATTGAGAACTTTGATAACGATTTAGATTTTGATAACAATATCTGGTTTAGAACAAATGAAATTTTACTTTACAAACTCAAGAAAAAATCATTCATACAGATTGTTAAGCACGCAGTCAAGCGTATTTTCTATACAAATCTACACCGTTTGACTAATCCACACCAAATTTGGTACGCTTATACTTTAGAACACTGCAAAAAACATAGGCTATTGCTTTCCTGTCTCCATCAATCTGTAGCACTTACAACCATGAAAATTGACACACAGGTCGTCCTAAAAGTGCCCTTCGAAGCCCCAATTTTAAAATCTAAAGTTTTTATTTTTTATTTTTTTTTACAATAAATAGATGTGGACAAGGAAATACGTTCAACTTTGTCACAAGGAACGCCGTGCAAGTAATAATTAAAATATTTAATTTTTCGTAACTTACATTTTGTAGTGAAACACGAAAATCCCATACAAAAACTCATTGATCATACAAGCGTAGTTTTGCTATTTGTGATCTGGTCAACCAGAATTAATGTCTCATTTAAAAAATTTGGTTCAGAATCCCGTGTTTGTGTATTTGAATTAACACAGGGAACTGTCGCGGTCGGTCTTATTTGAGCAATACTAAATTTCATAAATAATTATCGTCTTTATCAATATTTTTCTAATGTCTTTTTCGAATTGTTCTATTTCAGCTCAAGAAATCGAAATTCGACACTTTGCACAGCTTTCGTTTTGCAGAATTCTGCACTTTTTCCATCGGAATTTCGTTTCTGTTTGTATATGTCTTAGTCTTTTGCATATTGCAATATATTATTCAGGAATTAAATGTATATATTTGCATCCGAAGTAAATTGTAGAAACTATGAAAAAGTTAAAAAGAAATTAAAAAGTATTTTCAGTACAATTTAAATGATTTAAGTTAAAATGTATTTTAAGTACAATTTAAATGATTTAAGTTAAAATGTACAACTTAAATGATTGCATTTTTCTATGTAAGAAAAGTGATTATTCTAATTCACTTTTCAATCAAAATTTAACCATTTCAACCCGAGCAACGTTATTCAGCTAGTTGAATGAATTATAAATGAATATATAAAGGGGGACTAATCACATTCTAGAAGAGTAAATACATTCATCACTTCCTAAGAATGTCAAATATTGTGTTCAGTTTCCAAGGTGTTGCTTATGCAGATTGCAGTTTAGTTCTGGATTAGATGTACTATCGCATCCACCTATAATTATCCATAGAAAAGCTCGTGACTAAACTGAAAATATTCAGCAGCCTGATTGCAGGAAGCAATGGGAAAATCTGGAAGATAGATATCAGGACAGAAAATAAAATACGAGCGAAAAGGTTTAGCGACAAGAAATTCCGAATCTGACACCAGTAACAGGAAACGAAATGCTGAAGTATATAGTTTTGGATTATCTTACTTTGTTTAGAGGTATGAAATCCATTTATGTGAACAGTAATGATATATTCATTGTAAATGGATTGAAACTAAATGTGCCATCAATTGAAAAAAAGTAATTAAGAAAGTTTAGTACAGATACACGGGTCTGCTATTTCAAATATGATGTTTAGTTTCGAAAGGGTTGGTAATGAAGCTTGCTTTTACTTCCATGTATATAATTTACCATTACCATAAAAGAGCTTATCACTCAAATGAAATTCTTCAGCAGTCTGATTACAGGAAGCAATGAGATATCACTGCGGAAAAGAAAATATGAGCGAAAATAGGTTTAACTTTAAGAAATGCAAATTGAAATAGCTGTTCATCATATAAATGTATTAACATAAATCAATTGCGTATTTGTCCTGCACTTTATATGAAATGAGAACTAACACCAGTAAAAGTAAACGAAATGATGTTACATGGTTTTGGTAGGTGGGTAGGTATTTAATTAAAGGCGCACTGGAGTGGCACAAAGGGCTATTGGCGATAGTCCGAGATCAAACCCGAAATACATGATTTTGGATAATTTGATTTGATTTAGAGGTATGAAATCCATATTTATGCAAACATAGATGCGAAATTCATTACAAATGGATTGAAATAAGATATGAAATGTGAGTAATGACACTCTGCCATCAATAGATGAAAGCAATGCAAAGTTGAGCGCAGATTCTTGGGTCTGTTAGCGATAAGTTTCGAAAGGGTTGATTGTGCAGATTGCAGAACAACACAGGATAAATGGATATACTGTCGATTCTATTCGGATTAAAGCCTGATCCTAGCTGTAAGCAAAGTTAAAACTATCTAAAACACCACTTTGTGCCTCGGAAAAGGCTGATGGTATAAATAATTTACAACTAAAACAAAAGCTCATGAATCAAAAAACAGTAAATGTCGTGGCTGAGTGTAAATTTTATAGAGATACAGTGGAATACAGACTTAAGAGATTTAAAACGCTGTGACGAGAACTGCTATATGGATATTTGCAATATTTTAATAAGTCAGCACAAGTGACATGTGGTAATATTTATGTCTTTTTCGTGTAATCACCTACATTTTATGACAGCTCATTTTTTTTTCTTTTAGAGAAATATCCTGCATTTTAAAAGCAGGCAATGGATTATAATTTGCGTCCATTATTTTTCACTTAATTAATCACAAATATATCTCAACTTAATTTATTTCGCTACTTGTAGTTTGAAAATGGTAAAAACTTAAATGCTTTGATTTAGTATTAGTTCATATATAATGTATTTCTATGAACAATTTAACACACCAAGTGGTTTCGACGAGATAATTTGTTCATCAAGGTCCTGTCATTTTCTCTATTTACGAAGTATCCCTTCCATCAGGATCTTGTCAGTTTTACTTATGACGAGATACTTCATCCAGACTAGCATCTGAAATGTAAATAAATAAACGAGAATTTAGTTGTATTGTAAATAAAAGTAAACGTATCTAAGTGCGCGTGGTCTTAGCTAATAAAAACTTCACTTCCAATGCTTCGTCAAAAAACATATCAAGTGCTTTTGCTGAAGGTTTAAAATTTAAACAAAATCTCATTTTTACCATAATACCATGTGTGTGTCCCATTAGTCAAGAATCTAGAACTTTAAATATGTTTTATGTCTCTCTTTAGGAAATGTAAATACAATGAAAGCATACTACACTTATTTAACATGCTACTTTCATCGATCAATCGATTATCTTAATGTAAAGATTAATAACTTCCTGTTTTGATGACAGAAACTAAGATTTATAACGACAGAAATCAAGTTATCCTATTTATAAAGTAACAGATGAAAGTATAGTCATGGATGCAAGTTTCTTGTATGTGATAAGGATCAAATTAACTTAATATCATATTTTCATTTGGATACTACAATTTTCGAAAGACACGATGAAATTAAAAGCAATTGTATACATAGTTCAGTCTCCAAATTACAAACAAACAATTCAAAGCAGAGAAGGCAAGACTTATCAACGTTTTTCAAGCGAGCCTCATAAATAGGAAGCAAGAAAAAATATAGTAGATAAGAAGACGTTTAACAAATAACCACAGCGAAGAGATATCTTGCGTATGAAGCTTAAAAACAAAGTAGTGTGTTTACCCCTCCATCTTAACTGCTTATCATTTTCTTTTATTCAAGACCGTTATCAGTGTAGCAATGTAGATAAAAATCACAAAAGGATATTGTCCCTTAAGAGTAGAAAGATACAATCATCTCTGAGCATCGTTTAGAAATCTAAGGTGTCATGCAAAAGTTGTTCAAGGGAAAGCGTTCTGACAGATCTACAAGATTCATAACTATCACAACAGGATACTGTTCTTATATGTAGAAAGGTACAAAGATTTCTGTGCATCTTTCCTAAATCTAAGGAGCCAGGTAATATATATATATTTGTTCAAGGAAAAACATTCCAACAAATATACGAGATTCATAACAATCATATAAGGATATTGTCTTAGACGAAGAAAGATACAACGACATCATTCCTGAATTTAAGGATAGCCCGTTGTGTTGTACCAGTGCGACGTTAATAAAAATACCTACCTTCCGAGCGAATCTAAGGAACCCTGTAATAGTTGTTCGAGGGAAAGCATTGATTACTACTAATCTACGAGATTCATACCAACCACAATAGGATATTGTCCTTAGACGAAGGAAGGTACAACGATTCCTGAGCATCATTCCTAAATTTTCGGAACCATGTAAAAGTTGTTCGAGGGAAAGGCATTCTGACAAATCGACAAGATTTATTTCTCTCTATCAAAATGGGCCTCGAGAAGGAATGCCTGTTTTGGGAACTTGGTGAAGTCTTGGCTAAACGTTCATGGTCAATCGGCGAGTGCATCTCGAGTCCTCAGATAAGTAGCACTGAGAACACAAACTGGGTTCTGAATTTCTATCCAGCTGGAGATGATGATGTGACAGGTTTGGTGTTTGAACTGGTTCGAGAAAATGCGGACACACATATCGGAGTGAAACTGCAACTGCACCTTTGCCACTACACGACTCCGGTGAAGTCCTACACAGTTGAGCATATTTACGAAATAGGGGAAGCTTCTAACGAATGCTTGCTAGTAGACGTGGCCAACCTTGCTAAATTAAGTATTTTCATCCCTACTTCTACTCTGTGCGTTCGTGTGTTTCTCACTATTCAAGATGTGTGATTCATGGGACAAAAATGAGTGCTTCTTCATATTCTACGTGTTAACTTTATGAAAATGAAAGAGGAATATTTCTTCTGAAAGTTTTCTGAAAAACCCTCTTTAGTATCCAGATGTATTCTTTGATCAACCTTGAAGAATTAAGTATTTACATCCCTACTTTTATTCTATGTATATCTTAGTATTCAAGATGTGATTCTGAATACAAAAATGAGAGTCGTCATATGTTACTTGTTTCATCTTATGATAACGAAAGAGGAAGAATTACTTGAGAAATTTTCTGTGATACCTTCTTTAATTTCTAGATTTATTCTTTAGAACGTCTCTAAGAATAAGATATATTGGTGCCTATTGATGGAACACTACAGATCTATATTTACTTCTAGGTCAGTACCACCACGTTCCTACTTTTGAAAACGGGAGATTAATTAGATGTGTGTTTGATAAAAGCAGAAACTAGAAGTGGAAATATTATGAAAATATTAATAGCAATGTTGGAATCTTTAAGTTTTCCAAAGGATATGAAACATCGGTAACAATTTTAAACCTTCATGTTTCAATTGCAAACTTATTTTTTTCGAATAGGTAAAGTCGTACATTTTAACCCTCTGAGGGGTTCACAAACATATATTCGTTCTCAAACCTGCGATCTACCTTTCATGACTTCAATCAGTTTTGACCTTCATGATTAACTGAATCTTTCAAATGATTCTTTAAACCAATAGATGTGATTATTTAGTAATTATATGTGCTAGGGGAGTAATACAACACTATTTGGAAAATCTTGACGTTAAAATATCTCAGAGTGTTAAATATCTAAATAATCAGAATGTTAAAATATCTTAATATTTATGCATTGCAATTTTATGTATGTTATTATATATAAAGAAATCGTGAGCTTTATGAAAGGTTTAGTTTTCTATGATAAATTGAGAACCGTATATGGAAAAGGAGCGAAAGGCTAGAAAGAATTTTTTCAGTTCAACAAGCGAACAAGATAATTCGTAAATCTAGCTGTTTTACATACTTTCAAATTGACTCACAGTTAACTTTTCTGTAAACAAAAAAAATCTTCTGACTCCTTTAACCTTTAACTTTAGTATGACTTTCACAATCCTTTTCTATCAAAAATGAATTTCAGTATTTTAACATTTTCACCCTTTTTCATTATAGATCTTAAATTGTGTTTCAATCTTTTGGTACTGTTAACAAGACATTGATTGTTTCATCCTTAAGAATGTGTGAAACGGGTACCATGGATCAAATAGAAATATACATGAGCCGTTTTTTTTTCTTATTCTAGTGGTTAAAAAGTATAAGTAAATAACGTTAACACTTACAGCTCATTGAAACCGAGCATGATTAAATAAAAGGTATAGAGAGTTTTGGTTAGGTTACCCTTTAGGCTTTTTCATTTAAATTAATACAGTTACTACCCTGAAAAGTTTTATAATGTTTATTTTATTAGAGCTACATTCACTTATGAAATAACATTTTAATAGTTTCTGAATTTAAAAGCATTATATTGAAAACACGCAATGAAACTAGAGTAAAATTAGTGAAATAATAATTTGATCTCAAAGTGAATAAGCATTTATAACATGAGAACAAAAAAAAATTAATGTAGGTTATAAAAAGTCTTTAAATATCAGTCTACGAAATTATGAGTTATCACTTTAATACCTTCTTTTAGTATTTACTGACCAATATTAATACCTTTATAAGTTTCTGAATTTCTAACAAGTATAGAAAAATAAAGAAATTAAGATAAAACCCACTACTTTTTCACTCCATTAAATTATATTTGTGGAATATCAACTGAATGTAAGCTAATATCTGAAAAAATATTTCTTAGAATATTTTTACTGGAAATAGTATTTCTTTAGTTGGATAAACTTATGTATCTTATTTTATGAGCAGTATTTGCATAAGGAAACTAACGTTTTAATTTTTAAAATCGTCACTTTTGTTAATCACAGTGGTATGATAAATATTTTCAAAACACAAAATGAATGTCTGAAAATGTGGAGTTCAGAATCAATATGTTGTGAATTCTGAAAGTCAAACAATATTTGAGTTGCAACATTTTCACTTGCGTTTTTGTTCAAAAACATATTTCTTACAATTTGCATATTCTTTTAGATCAAAATAGGATGTACTTTTATATCTTTATTTCATCTTTCAAAATTTTTTCTACACTTTCAATATTTGAAAATTATTTTATGTATTCAACATCTTTATATAACCAACGGTTCAAATATTTTATTCTATTTGACGGATTAGTTAGAAGTGAAATACAGAAACCACTAATTACATATTAACTAATTCATATTGTTGCAATCACGCCAGATGGTACAAATGACAAAAACAATGCTTAATTAAAAATAATTCATCAATATTTTCAAAGTCTGGTAACAACAATTTGAAATAATAAAAAATATGGCTATGCTCAAAATCCCTGAAAACATTTTAGTAAATATTATTTTGCCTGCATTCACATTTCGAATGAAATGAAATCTTTTAGTAGAATAAAAAGAAATTTGAATCTGTAACAACCAACTGATTTCAAACAAATTCTGGTAACTTCCATAACATAAGAATTTTTTTCTTCTAACAAACTGCAAAAATCTTAAAACTTATTCGTACTTTTTGGTAGCGTGAAGCTTTGAACCAGCAATTTGAATTGAAGCGTGTAAGTTTGAAAACTAAGCAAAGGTAATAAAAGCTTTTACCTCAACATATTTGCAGTTACTCAAAAAGAAAAATGAGTCGTCATAAGTGAAGAAACGGTAATGCATTACCGAACTGCGACCGAAAGCAACCACGTATTAACACAGCCATCAAATCATCAAGAATACATCCAGAGAAGTTTGGGAACAAAATAACGTTTTAGCAGTAAATAAAATTACTTCGTCAAGACATTCCTAAAAGTTAATGAGACGCAAAACTTTATGATAAGATTATACGTGGGAAATGAAGAAATAGTTTCTATTCCACACAAAATGAGAGTAAAAACCTACACCGTTATTAACCCTTCATGCTCAAAGGAGTTCAAATTTCTTTAGAAGTAAAATTACTTTACAAAACTGACAGCAAAAAGGTTTAACCCTCCATGGAAAATAAAACTGTAATCAGTTTTATAAAAATGTCGCAGTACTCTTATAAATTTACAAGGTGACTTAAAATTTTTGTAGGGGTACTTTTCCTTGGTTTTCCTCAAAAAATGGAAGGAAAAATAGCTGTTGATAAAATCGTATGATTTAAAAACATTAGAGAAACAAAATTGATCCCATAATGTGAAAATTGAACAAAAAGTTCTTGCTTTTATATATGTACCTTGATAGGAAAAAGATCGATGTCCATATTATCTGATTTTGAGTGATGTCGTTAAATTATACTTCAAAGTTATGACGGTTATAATAGAAAAGTGCCATTGTCCTCTGTAAATATATTATAAAAGTATCAAAATACTGGAAATTATTTCTGTACGCTGTATTAAAAATAAAAAAAATTTACAAAATAAGCTGTTACTAAAAACTTGTAAAATGGTCATCGGCCTCTTTCCTACCAAGGCACAGATATAACGATTTTATATTGCTAAAGGCTGTTACTTCAACACGTGTCTTTCTTGGCACGTAAAATTGCTAAGCGGTTATAACTTTTTCTTCAAATATTCCCCAATATTTATTTGATAATCCTTTTCATCGCAGAAACTCAATCTTATTCGTCTTCAATTCGTTGGAGGATTTATCTTATTCGTAGATTATGTATTTCACGTACATCATCCAAGAATAAACGAAACTGAATTATGTACAGAAAGCCCCGAGGACACAAAATCATTCTACGCCAACAAAAATGTACATATCCTAGTTGGAAGAGCAGCGGTTTAGGAACAGGAGGTTTTCGAGTTCGAAACCAGGTTTAAACAAAGACTGTCTTGTACGAAGGAGCTGGATCAGTTTCAAGCTGTCGTGGCCTCAAATGTTCTCACTTTGGCGCGGTTTGGAAGTTTAGAAAGTGGGATGCCAGCTCAGGTATCGACCTCGTCAACTGACCGTGGTTAAAAATTACAAGGTGTACTCCTCGGCTCATTCTATCCGGGATTTATTACGGATTGTCCCCAATAGCACGTTGTGTTTCTCCACTTTGACGTAAATTGAACCTACCTACCTATTACAAGCTGTTATTAGCCAACAGCCAAAATTTGTCGTTTTATAAGTTTGAAAACTATATCGATTTAAGCTTGGATGAGAACACCCTTTTCTTTCATCAAATTTTTGGTTTGATGAAAATAATCAGTACAGCTCTCCGAACAAACCAATCCATTAAAACCTTTTCTAATATTTTTTTTTACAAAGTCGAGAAAAAACAAACGCGTTCACAACTCCTCGTCAAAAATACACCTTATTACAGAGCCATGCATTCATGATCCGCGAAATTCAAAAGGTACTAAGCATGAGAGTTACGCCTGTACGGAGATCGCTTTTCTTTGCCGTGCACTAAAAATAATTTCGTCTTGTATTTGAAGAGCGTGAAGGAGCTCATATCCTTCACCGTGATTAACATATTCATAAGGTCTTCGACGGTGGTTGGTGTAGGAGGTAATCAGAGTTTATTTTTCTGGTCGTGGTTTTCTCATTTGACGGCCATCCTTTTTTCTCTCGTGTCTTCTAAACTTCATCTAGAGAGGATGAGCTCTTCGAAAAGTTCAACTCGAATAACGTTGATTGTTTTTCAGGTGTAAGATGTGGGCACGTTTTTTAAACGATTTGATGAAATGACTGCAGATACTGGGTTCGTTCATAAACAGATAAAATGCTCAAGAACTGCTGCACGATTGCAGTATTTGCCAAGAAGACTCTTAGTGGTAAGTAGCTAGGTAATTCGATGAACGTCACTATAGTAGACAGGTAGTTAATTAACGACACACTGGAGCAATACAACAGGCTATTGGTGAGGGATCAATCCTAAAGGGAACGATCCGAAGACACCACGCAATTCCGAACCACATTCAGAGCGATCTACAAATTTCCGTACTATTCCAAAGGGAGGAGATTTGAGGCCACGACAGATTCAAAGTGCACCAGCCTCCGTGTACACGACGGACTTTAGCTGGACCTAGTTTCGAACTCTCAACCCTCAGGTTAATTATTTGCTCTGCCAACTGGGCTTCCGACCCGTTTGTTCAGATATAAGATATGGGCATGTTTTTAAACGATTTGTTAATATAACTGTACATACTGTTCATTCATAAACAAATAAATATGCTCTAATTGGCAAATATTGCACGAAGGGACGATCCTGCAGCATTTGTCAATTATATTAGTGGTAAGTACTTCAATTAACTTCACACTGGAACAATACAGCAGACTTTTGCACGTGCTTTCAGTTTTCATTGGACAAATTATGTTGAAAATTAGAATAATAGAACCTTTTCTCTCTCTCACACACAATAAAATATCTAAAAGTTGAACAGTGTTATTATTTTACTCAGGTTCAGGTATAGTTTTGGTGGATAAGTTCAAAAATAGGAAATAGATCTTAGTTACATTTCATTCAGTAGGAAGTAACTTTCCATACACTTCGTAATTTCAGATTAAAATTATAAAATCCATTGTTTTTTTTTAACTACTCGGTAGAAAAATGTAAATGGGATAGTGTAAGTTAAGTGTACCGGTAATAGACACTTTAAGAGAAATTTTCATTATTAGCGTGATCTACATCATTAGTTTTGATAGGGGATCTTTGCAAATTGATTTAGTTGTCAGCAAATTGATTTTTTTATCTTATTCTATTTGCTAGATAGTTTATTTGTTCTATTTTTAATAAAATAAATTAAAAATTCTGATTCCTGATATCGCATTAGTAATAGAAACATAGAATTTTCAAAAATCCGGTATTATCCACTCTTTTTGTACCAGTCTATTTTATTGAAAAGACTATAGCAAAAGCAATAAAGAACTAAAACGTTTGAAACATATATTTTTTTATAGAATGCAAATAAAAATAAATAGGATATTAACAAAGCATAGGTAAACTTTTATATTATTTTCAAAATTATCAGATAATCTTTTACAATTTTATTTAAACAGCAGCTATCAACATTAAACACAATAGTTAATCTTTATGTACTATTATTATTTTAAACTATGAATAAAAACAAAAAAAATCACAGAACTAAAATTAACTGAAGTTCTTTTACAACTCTTATGGTGATTTATTAAACAATATTTAAAAAACAAACACATTTTAATATCAATTTTTCATCTAACATCATCTATATTCTGCCTTCCTGAGGGAATCTATTTAGCCTAATCTAACGAAATTTCTCTTCGTTCCATGTTCATCACAAGTTAAAACCTAGTTCGACCAGGACGATTATTGGTACTATCCAATCAGAAATTATTTGTTCTTCATTAGCACTCAGTGTTGAAGGCGGCCCTTTTATCGATGTATTGGCGATTTCACCATAACTTTATACTTTAAGGTTATTCGTAGCTCACTGTGTTTTTGTAGCAGCAGTCGCTATTGGGACACCATGAATGATGTCACTAATAGCATTCAACAAAACTTCTTCAAGATATTTCCAGATTTTTAATGACTTAGGACCCAAGTAGCTTACCTAAAAACAAACAAACAAATAAATAAATAATTTTACTGATACCTTTAATGGTCTACAAAAAACCATTAAGTGAATTATGTAAATAGAACAGTAGAAAGAGAAACCTCAAAGAAAAAACATTTTATCCATGGACCAGTATTAGACAGTCTGATACAGCAAAAATAGACACGCATGTGTATAACTACGCTGATAAGAATAAAAAAAAACTTCCACAGGTTATATTATTCTTGATAAATTACTAAACCCTTAAAAGCATAGAATGAAGTGAAATAAAAATAATGAAATGATTCTGTATTAGACATGCGTGTATTTTACTAGTTTTATAGCTGAAATGTGGTTTCAGTAATAGACACACAGTTTATCATCTAAGCAATGATAAAGTGCTGTTTAATAAATTAAAATTATTCCAAACTAGCAAAATACCCGACCTTACTCGGTTTGAATTGGTTTACTCTAGATTGAAGAGATAATCAAAATATATAATGACTTACGTTAGTTGTAGAATAAAAATTTATTTTAACACCTTTCGCCATCTTTATATTTTCTACAACTTACTTTGGACGCAAATCGTACACATGCATATCCATTCATGTAATACATTTCACATACATCCCACAATTGCTGTATGACAAAGCTACAAAATGACGAAAGGTGATATTAAGGTTACTACTATAAAAGACGATTTTGAGGGAGATTTGGAATTCCCTTTCTTAAGTTCTTTTCATGTTCAACTCAATTAATTAAAATTACGATTTACGGCGAGTACTCTCGCACTCATAGTCAACAACACAATATTTTTTACTTGTGGCACTCTTGCCTCCGGTATGCGACATTGTGAAATTTTGCAATCTTCTCCTGTCATTATTACAACGAATTTTTTAATGTTGGAAAAAGTTCTAGTTTGGATTTTTAAACATTATTATTCTTTCAATAACGGCATTATTCTTTAAATAACGGCATTATTCTTTAAATAATGGCATAACTACACTTAAAATTTACTGAAATTTTATACTGACTTACCTAACATTTTTAAGTCTAATACTTTGTGGTGCTGTTGCGTGTGATGAGAAGGAAAACACATTTATTAAAATAATAAATATTTAAAACAGAAAACAGTGAAATAGAACAAAATAAAAGATGTCGGAAAAATTGTTCTAAAGATATTAATTTGTGATTCATTTTTATCTCTTGATCTCGCACAGTTGCCACAACTTACAACTAAAAGTGCACAACATTTAGAAATGTGAAATTAATTCAGAGCGAAAGAAACAGAAAGTATCACTGCTCAGGCGATCTTGTTCATTCTCGTTTCGTTGAAAAATATCGTCTGTCTCAAATATTCCGAAATCGTTTTCATTGCGCAAACAACAAAAATAAGACTCGAAATAAATGAAGTATCAGAGCTGAAATTCTATTAAAAAATGTAATTTTTTGAAGAATAATTACTTTTTAAGCAGTACTGGTAAAGCAATCGAAGTAATCGTAATATTCAATAGACATTCCAATTTTGCCAAAACTACTAAATTATGGTTGATTTAAGTATACTTACTCAGGTTTTTGAGCATAAAACTGATCTAAATATAACAATAAAGAAATGTTTAAAATTGAATTCACTACACTATTAGATCATGTATAAAATAAAATACACTGCACTCAAATATCTGGAATACAATTCATGTGATGCCTACACAAACACACATACACAAAATCGAGCATAGAACAGAAAGACGGACAGACAGACTTTCGCAACCAATTCCACTCACTAAATAAAGATAAGTTCTCACTGCATGCAAATTTCCATGAAAATATCTTAAACCGCGTGGACGTGTATAGGCACAACATACAGACAGACACCAAACGAGAAAAAGGCGGATTCGGCAAAAGAAGGGTCCAAAACGGATAGAAAACTTGAAATGGGTCGAAAATATTGAATGTACAAACAAACACTCCATTCTTATTTATATAAATTATGAATTAAATTTTCGAACCTACCTCCTAAAGAAAAAGTGATAATGAAATCTCATTTAGACAGAAACCAAGCCTAGCCCCATCAGGAAATCAACTGCCAAGCGGCCATTTTGACAAGATGTCGCCTGTAGTTCAGGTCAGAGTGTGCTACCTGAAAACCTACTTGTACTTTCACTCCCTAGAAAGTGTATAAAGATTATTTCTTGTACATGAATTGAAAAATGTCCATTACTAGTACAGTGACTATTACCTGTATACTTACATACTTGGACAGACTGAGTACTTTTGTAGAAAGGGGGTGCTAGAAAGTTATTTTGGAGAATTGTGTTGAAGACAAGGACATATTTAAAGAGGGAAGGGTGCTAATGAAATGTTATTGATGTCACACTTAGCGATGCTAACTTAATATAATCGGTGCAAAACGAAAGTTTGGTAAAACTCATATCGCACCCCAGCTAGAAAAGTGACACAGCTCAAAATTGCAGAATTTGAGAAACACGTCAACTTAAAAGGATACTATAAAACTTATATTGAAATAGTATAAGCTTATTTTAAATTTTAGGTAAGTATTTATGGTAGTAACTTCTATTATATTCTGTAGAATAGTAATATAACTCGCTGGAGCACCTCATACATATTTTTCAATGACATAACATCAAAAATTTTATTTTTTGACTTCTGTCACTTTTCTTGCCGGGGTGCGATATGTAGAAAACTCGTGTTCCTGTCTGAACATGTTTGTTACTCATGTTTACATGTTTGTTACTCATGTGACAAACCATTGTTCGACATTGTATTATGCAGCATGGTCAAATATAGCGCTTGCTTCACAAAACCCCATTCAACCAAAGACAAAACATTTTCATATTCTATTGTTTTTAATGTATACAGAGGCTGTTCACACATTTTTTAGACAGTGTATATTGTATTCACAAAACTAAATTACATAAAATTCTTGTGTTTTAAATGTTCTATTTGATAGCCCTTATTCTGAACTATCTTTCGACACCGTAATTTCCAGGATAATAATGCCTTTTGAAGTGTCAGAAGAGGTATTCTATCCCATTCCTCCTGAACAGCTTTCCAGAGTCCTGTAAGGGTTGTGGGACGACGTTTGGATAGTGCAGATTTTAAAAGTACGAAAGCACAAAAATCCATAGGTGATACATCAGGAGATTTAGTAGGGTTTTCGCTTTTGTTTACAGTGGACACCGAACATTTTAATGATTTTGCAACTGTCCTTTGACTAGGGGGATTTTATTTTAGCATTACACAACGTACCTTTGCAATAGTCGAAGATGTCCGTTTCTTCCTTGGATACTTGTTTGGAATTTTTGTCCCACTTGACGCTCCAATTTGACGTTTTTTTCCTTTCTTGTTGACGATATTACCTATAGAAGCTTTAGATATCACAAAACCATGACTCTCACATCGTTTTTGGATAACGGAATATGAATATTTCTCTTCGGAAAGAGCATAAATATAGCCTTCGAACCACTGCTTCGTTAAAAACGCCATTTTGAATAAAAACAAACCTCTCAAGCCGCAGACGATAATTTTGACTTTTAAAACATAGTACAAGTGCAATTATTTCTTTTGCAGCAAACGATTTTTTATTACCGCTAACCAAAATCGTCTAAAAAATGTGTGAACAGCCTCTGTATTTTATAATTTGTTTGTATACGAGAATTAATTCTACATGATAATGAATAAAGTAATTATTACATTGCCATCACATCAGTTATTCAGAATTCTATGTTGTCAGTAATGTTATTAAGTATTTATAACATTATATAAGGTTTCCAGAAGTAACCAGTTGAGTATAGAAATGTGTGTTAAAATCATAGATAACATTTTTTTTTTGCTAATAATTAAAATTTTTGATAGATTATGAAAATTGTGAAAATATAGTTTAGTAAAATTTTTATTTCTATATAAATTTAAGAAAACATCGAATGACTAGACTTTTTATGTTGAAAAAATGCCTTTTGCGTCCAAATATGGGGTTAAAATAGAACGAAAAAATTAGAATTGAATTTCCAAAACAATGAGACCGAAAATTCCAATTTTAAACCTTGTATTGATCTTTGTGTCAAATGTAGCATCTTTCCTAAATCCATTTAAATTTCACCTACGAAAACCAATTAAATTTTTGTTAGGTATTTTGATAAGTTTTTAAGATCTAGAATATTTTTATTCCCATCCAAAAGCGCTGAGATGTCGAGGTAATGCACTGCTGCGATACTACGGTGAATTAGCGTAATGGGAATTTGAATGGAGGATTCCATTGTGGAACAGATCACTAACGATTGATTGTTGAATGATTGACTACAAGCGATTAATCGTGAACTCTAAATGACTTCCATCATTGGTTCTGCAAGCTTCGAGTCTACGAAATAGAGACGCAATCCCAATCCGATACTAGTGATCAAAAGTTAGAAAAAATTAAAATCTATATGAAAGATAAATCTTGTAGTTAAAAGATAACCAAATTTTTATGGCTCTGAATTAATATCATATTGTAAAGATTATTCTTCCAGTTTATAGAAAGGAAATTGTTTCCATTTTAAAATTTAAATTTGGCATATAAAAATCTTTAGTTATACTACAGTGATCAAAAATTACCTGGAATGCTGTCTGAAACAAAGAGAATCAATTTATTGGTCAAAATTTATTACATCTCCTTCGAAGTAATCTCCTCCAACTTCAATGCACTACTATCAACGTTTTTCCAATCCTAAAAAAATGCCTTAAAGTTGTTTTTGTGAAACCCTTTAGTGTTAGTATCGAAATTTCTTTTATTGCATCAATGGACTCAAATCGGTGACCACAAAGAGATAGTTTCACCCGTGGAAATAAGAAAATGTCACACTTTACCATATCAGGAGAATATGGAGCTTGTGGAGTCGTATTTGTGGAATGCTTTGTCAAAAAATCACGAATAACGATGGCATTGTGAGAAGGTGAATTATCGTGATGCAAAACCAATGATTTATCTCGCCACAATAGAGGTAATTTTTAACGAATTGCTTCACGCAAACGGCGCAAAGCACTCAAATAATGATCTTTAGTGCCGATCTGGCCAATTGGTAGAAATTAATAATGCACAACACCGTGAAAATCAAAGAGAACAGTAAATATTATCTTGATTTTTGTGCGACTTTGACATGGTCTCTTAGGTTTTGTTTCAACTTTCAAGCGCCATCCTCTTGATGGTTGAGTTGTTTCGGTGTCAAAAGCAGGGATCCAAATTTCATCACCGGTAATCCGTTTTAAATAGGAATCGCCTTGAGAAAGCATCCGTCGGGACACTACAACACGTTGTTGCTTTTGGAACAAATTCAAAGTTTTTAGAACAACTCGAGAAGCGACGAGTCACAAACTTAAATGATCTTTCAAAATTGCTTGACACGGACCAAATGATATAGGAACTTGTTTAATAATGTCTTTTAGTGTTAAACGACGGTCACTAAGCACCAATTCTCTGACCTGTTTGACACGTTTTTAGAAATGTCCAAGTGGATGGTCTACCAGATGGCGAATCATCTACGACGGATTTTCTGCCTTCTTTAAACTTTATATACCAATCAAATACTGTTGTTTTTGACAAAATGTCGTCTGTGTAAGATTTTTGCTACATTTCAAATGTGTTTGTAGCAGAAATTTCATTGCGGAAACAAAATTTAATCCATGTTCTTTTCTCAATTGAGTTCGACATTTTGTAAAGTCAACGAAGTGAAAATTCTTCTTATCAAAAACAAATTTATTTCCAGATGATAAAATGAAATAAATCCATGATTGTTGCAATATGTTTATATAAGTCGTAAAAATATTTGATAAAAGTTTGCAGACGATATCTATATATATTTTAAAGGAAGCATTCCGGATATTTTTTGATCACAGTAGTATTTCGTTTATCATTTGACGACAGGAACGTGAAAAATAGCTATAATTTATTCTAGTATTTTCTTATTGCATTGAAATTTACTAATAACCTTCATTTTTTACCGAGAAACATTTATTTTTGACAAACAGATTTTTAATAGATTATAGAATGGAATCCAATGATGTGCACTAATCAAATACTTAGCATTCACTTACAGAATAACACATACCCTCCAAACATGAAATGTTACAAAAAAAATAAGTTATGAAGATAATACATGAAACGTCAGTCACTCAAAATATGCATTTTTGAACAATTCACTTTCTACTTCGAAGTTTGTTTCGAAAATGCAAGTAAAAAAATGAGTATATCGCATTCTTCTTTTCAGAAAATTACTGTCAATGCTTTCCGAAAAAGAAGTGACAGTTTTATGAAGAGAAAATATCACCGGTAGCATTAGGTAGATCGATTGAGCTGAGATTCTTTTTTTTTTTATTGAAAACAAAAAATCACACACACATTCTAAAGGCAAAATAATTTGTAAGTAAAAATAAGGCGGAATTAAACATTATCATAGCTATAAGTAAAATGTTTCAAATAATTAAGTACTCATACGGACGTTTACAATGACACTGAAAAGATGTTTCAATTGCGCTTGATTTAGACCAAAATTTCAATCAATACGATTCAGACAAGTATTATCTTTCTCAGTACTTAATATATCCCTATCACATTTGTTTCAGGGATAAGGTTGTATTTTATAGCCCACGCATCATATTCGGCTAAGCATCAAAGAGACAAAGTCAAGTGATAGTTGCACAAGGAAAGTTTTACGTCCAGAGATACGGAGCATATTTTAGGATAGAAGCAAATATGTCTCCATTTTGATTAAAGTAGGTATTGCAAGCACAATATGAATATGTACATCCATTTCTCTTAGATGTTTGTCATTAAATTTGCTCATGGAAAATATAATATTTTTACAATAAATATAATTCATAATTTAAATTAAACATCAGTTGTCCTCTCCATAGTTAAGAATTTCAATACTTTTTACATCAATGTAAAAACATACCAGTGACAAAACTGACAAGTTGTTAGTTAAATGTAATTTTTTTATCAGTTCACCTAATCCTTTTGATATTCAAGTGTGCGGCTTGTCAAGGTTTACAGAACATCATAGTAAATGTTCTACTCAAAAACAAGGCCGATTCGTTTCTCTGAAAAATGTCTTAAACAACTTTCATGCTTCTCTGGTTGTGTAAGCGGCCGCCTTAGACCGGTTGAAAGAGTAATGGATTAGCAATCCAACCAAAGACCATTGTGAATAAAGGGGCTGTGCACGTTAAATCTGTTTAGGTCTCAAATTCGTTGGAGTGAAACTTAGATGTGACCTTGTTATCTGACCATGCTTCAAAATTACGTGTTGTTCTCGGATCTCTCCCTTTTCTTTCAGGGTTGATCCTGAACCGTCACCAATAGCCCGTTGTGTTGCTCCAGTGCGGCATTAGTTAAAATACCAACCTAGACGTGCAAGCATAAATGGTCAATTTGATAAAAGGGGGTATTTTCACATTAAAAAATAGGATGCGATTAAAGCAAATATATTTGTAACTTCCTTTTTTTATTTATCTAGTTTGTTTATAGTACTATCCAAGTGTGCACGCATGAACTACTCATAAACCTAGTAAGCCGATTGCAACATGTAATAACCACATACTTAGTTTCTGTCAAACATTAATACATAATCCCCCCCTCCCCCCAAAAAAATAATATAAAATTAACTTATTTTATATTTCTATGAAAAACATTTTTACTGGGTCACTAAAACCTTCCAATCTCGACATTACAGAGGATTCTTTATTCTCCCGTTTAAAGCATTTATTAAAGGTTAAATTTGAGTATTATGGTTTCGTGAACAATTTAAAGATATTTTATTTCAATATGAAATTCTATAGTGTGAAAGAATTATTTAACATTATCATGTATGAGGTTTAAAATGTCTGAAATATTATTCTTTAGTACAGATTAAGTAAAACCTGTCACATAGCTTTTAAACTTATTTTGCAAGCCCAAAGCTGCAAAATTTTAATATTCCCAGAATATTAAAAACACAATACTTCCTAAGCAAACAAAATAAAGCAGTTTAATTTAGGCTTATCTGAAGTTACCTATGCCTAAAAGTTTATTTTATTTGAAATTTAACTTAAAGGCTTTCTTCCCAGAGTTGACAAAGAAACAAAGATAATATTTCTGTGCAATTCCTAAATTGAATTTTTTAAAGATGAAGTCAAAAAGAAAGGAAGCAGATATGCCATAATAAATTTATTTTTCACAATAAAATCACAAAAATCGTAAAGAAAATACATAGTAAATCTCGCATCGATACAGATGCGTGGTCAAATATAAAGTCCGAGATTCAATAAATAACACAGATAATACAAAAGGAATCTTCTTTGACTTTCACACGGGCGATGATGACATCATTGTTTTTCATTTGAAAATTGTAACGTCAGAGGGTCCCCAGCAAATGGGAGGACCCTCTTCGTCATTGGAAATAAATTACTATTAACAAAAGGAGATTCGGAACAAAGGATGAAATGAAAAACAAATTTATGCGTGTTTAAGCTCTCCACTGTACACTTTCATGTTCTGGGGACAAGCACTTCATTTCCTTCTTCCGTATAATTGCCGAACTGAGTTGTCCAGTTCCTCCTGCTCACCTGTGAGAAGAAGGGCATCCACACATTTCGAGAAGTAGCTATTCTTAAAGCAGTTTGACCTGAGGGAAAGACATTTACAATTCAGTTAGACATAGTTAATCTATGCACACGTCCTTTACCAAGCGCTTAAGATAATTACACTATCAGCAAAGAATACGTTGAATAAAAATTCATCTAAATCGATATACGAGGTATCACTTAGCTAGTCTGACCAACGTACTGTTTTGAACTGTACAGTACCGATTATTTCACATGTACCGACCGTACCGTCGTTTTGACATTCCATGTGGTTTCGACAAATCTGACCAATTTTGCTAATGACGAGATACTTTGTCGGGACAAAATTGCCCAAGAACGTCGAGGGAATAATAATCCAAGAAGGAAAAAACAAATTATTCACTGTACAGAACTGGTGACAATTTCAAACAGGTTTTTGTATTGTAAACTGGTCACTACAGAGCAGCTTTTTACACTTAGATAAACCACCAGGACGGTTAGTAAAACTCTCAAATTTGTCCCGTTGCCAATAGAAACTAGGAATATACATTAACATTTGTTAATAATGTTATTATCTATAAGCTTTTATCATTATCTTCTATCTCATAATCTATAATAGTGAATTAAGAGTCGAGACAATGTTAGTCACAAGACCAAATTCAGTCACGGTTTTGTTGATTGGGACCATATTTGACAATCCTGTACCAGACATACAATATCAAGTAATATGCATACATACATTTTATCGACCATGAAGAATGGTACCCGACACTGAATTGCTATTGCAGCATGAATTGAACATGCTCCTCCTACGATTCGTAGTTTGCTAGCGTTGTGGGCATACCCACTAAACCACGAAGGTCCCTCAGTCATGGTTTAAAAGACGAAATTTATACAGCGAAATAAAATGCCATTGGAGAAATATTTGTGATAAGATCGTGTATAAGTACAGTCCCTATATACGTCTACTCTATTATTTGCATGAATTCCGTCACTGAGGAATAAAGGTAAGCTCAATACGATTATGTAATACATAAAACTTAGTTTTACTTATAAGGTAATTATGAAAACCATATTGCATAATTCCCGTCCCATTTTAGCCGCCATTTAATGTCCCGTTATTACCTCACGGAAATATGGTCAGTCTATACTTTGACGACCGAAACCGAACAAACAATTGAAGGGATCAGTGGGGGAAGTGGTTGTGACATTGGAGTTGTATGTATCCGCAAAAATAATCGATGGATTGCTCTAGTTGTCAGCATACCTCAACCTTAAGCAACTTCAAAACTGCAATAATCCCAAAATGTAAACAAACGTCACATAACCCTTTCTTCCACTCACCTCTTCAATTGGTATATGAGCCGTTATTTTTGAAAGTAATACAAGTCCACTTTGAAAAAAAAAGAGCCTATTTTATTTAACAATTTCAATAATTATAATTGCATAATACAATTTAACAGGATTATAGTGTTAAAAACATCAACCGAATTGAGTAACGTTTGTCAATATTTGAAAATTAATTTAAACGCAAACCCTTAAATATATCGATATATGAAAAAATGGACTTACACCACTTTCAAAAATAACGGCTCATATATTAAAGTTTTTTTCTTACACTCAGATGCATATATTTAGTGTCACCGTTAAATTTATATCAGCAGTATCTCTATAAAGTGATTTGTTCGCATGCGAGATGAACGGGTTATTGCTTCTTCAGAATTTCACCGTGAAACCTCTTTTGCAGCATGGATAGGGATACAGCAGCGAAGCAATTTTCTTCGTATTCTCGTAAGGAATGAACAGCATTGGGGGGGGGGGGGACAGAATGGGGAGCGTTGACAATTTTCAGAGAATTGGAGCGTTGTTAATTTCTGCCGAATCTTCTAATAAACTAGGTTGACTGGGTTTCATGATGCAGGGGCCAAATATCTTACAGATATCATTAAGTAATGGACAGGCACAAGGAAAGTTTTACTAACACAGAAGAGAAATACTCTCGGGGAGCATTTCTCACTAACATTATTTATTATTATTAAACACAAAAAGTATTTTTAACCGATTTTACTGAAAAGGAGAAACACCTCCACTTGGCTAACTGGATTGAATAAATTTTTGTAGCGGTTGTCTGAATTTCGAAATTTTTCGTTACAGCTCGAATTTCCCTTTTCTGTCACAAAGCACTGTGTCCGCCAACCATATTTTATTGTTAACACTCCGCGAAAATTTGAACACGAAAACATTTATGTCCCAAAACCACATCGCACGAATGCTTTTGCAATCTCCAAATCTTCAAAATACCATTTTACTACTTTGAATTAAATGACTTCATGAAACAAGTCTTTTCAACTGAATTAAAGATTAGTTCTCTCGTAAAACGAAATTTCCCAAGCACAAATAACTTTTTGTTTTAGGATTTATAGTACAAGGGCCATATTTGTCCAAACTGCGCCAAATGCAAGACACTTGAGCATTCTGGAATTGCTATTCCCCGTGCATACCATGGGTAGTACACCTCATGGGAAAAGATCATTAAGGTACCTAGGGCTTGTGAAGCCCATACACAACTAAAGATGTGCCCCCAGGGCAGGTGTTGGGTTTTATGGTGCAAGGGCCATGTTTGGTCATGGTACGCCAAACACAAGACATACAATATCAAGTAATAGACTCAGTTTTACTAATATAGCAGAAAGCCATACTGGAAGGAATCGAACCCGTCAGGAGTCGAACATGCGTCTCCTACAACTCGCAGGTTGCTGGTGTAATGGGCATATCCACTGAGCCTTCCCATAAAAAGAGGACTTTTAGGGGAAAATGGTCGAAATGTACGTTTTAAAAGCCCATTCAAACGTCGACAGAATGGAATTTCCAAAATATAATTCGAACTCTTTAATCTCTAGTTCGCTGAGATTGAGGTTCGGCGTACAGCCCCCAAGCAACTATTTTAGTTACTACATCCCATGACACAGCACACTTCTTAGACGTCGAAAATCTGGAGAGTTGCTGTGATAGAATTTTTTCGCTAGTCCAAGTTAGCTGTAACTTTTGTGAAGGTGTATTTACCTGCAGAGGGTGTGAATGTCGGGTTCCCTGTATAGCTCGTAGCACTCTTCGCATACAGCGTCCAGACGGGCGAACTTGGAGCGATCAAACATCCCCATGCATCCAAGTTGTACAAAACTCCTCTTCTGAAGGACATGAGCCGATTCATTCAGGGATACGGCGACAGCAAATAAGCAAACTAGTACTCTGAGTAACGCCATCTGTCGAAACAAAAAAAAATATATATATATTATGTCATGCAATATAGATAATGTTTTCGATCTTTCATCTATAGAGACCGTTGTGTTGTTCCATAGCAACTTCAATTACCATTACCTTTTTTAGTGAAAATTAGATAAAAAACCACAAACCCAAATGAACATTTTAGACAGATGGTCCTGTCAGTAAACGATTTCAAATACTAATCTAACGCTCTTTATTAGATAGAAAATATCACTTTAAGAGTAGGGAACTTACTTAATGATTCCCATTCGAAAGTTGAGATTCTTTAATTTAAAAAGCCGTAATAAGTAAATATTTAAGCCAAATAAACTCTTGGGATTGATTAAACTTCCTCCAGACTGAAGCTTAACATTTCACTTTCAACGGAAGATATACATACATGCTCTCTTTACCTTTGGTGGAAATACTCGTAAATGAAGACTGAAGTGATCGCTAGAGGATTGAGGCATTTCCACATACAAAAAAAAATTAAGCTCTTAGACCTCGTTCTTCAATTTGAGGATAGTTTAAATAAGATTTATTAAAGAATAAAAAAAAGAACTAATTCTCACTTCTAACAGAGTTTTAGAGAAGTATTAGGAGTTATTTTTCGGTCTTAAGATTATTTAGAAATTTTGTCACGAAATCACGAGTGATTAACATCGCACTGCAGAAACACAATGGGCTATTAGCGACGATCCGGGATCAATTCCAAAGAGAAAGATTTGAGGACAACACATAATTTTGAATCACGCTCAGATGACGATTTAATTTAAGGGAAACTACATGGGGCATGATTTTCCTTTCTAAGGTTGTTTGGGGGTTTTATGGCGCAAGGGACTTTATATGTCTATGGTTCGCCAGATGCAAGACATACAATATCAAGTAATAGACACACAATGAAAGTTTTATTGACACAGAAGAGTAAAATGCACCCAGGGAGGAATAGAACCTGCGCCGTCGACAACTTGTAGGTTCAGAGCATACCCACTTTGCGGGCCACCCTTTTTAAGATGTTCCGATTTAAACTCACGTCGGATAAAATAATCAAACATCCTCCCCCACTCAGTCGGCAAAACCCAAACACATGACGTGTTTAATTCTCCACAATGGTGATATAGAAAATAACTACATATAACACTACTTTTCACATTAAAAATCACGATTACCATCTAAGGTCATTTTCAAAATTTATCACTTTCTTAGGTCATTGGGTACAAGATATTTTCTGTCAAGATAAATGTAGGTAGCGTAGTGTATCAGCGGCGAACCGAGTTTCCAGTACGTATTCCAAACGTGACGTCATTTTTACTGTTAGAAAGTTCATTGATCAAAGTCAATTAGATTAAATGCCAAAACGGCGATAAACAACATTTTATGGTAACTCTGATAAGCATTATGCGAAAGCATTTGGATTGAGGAGGAAGTCAAATTTTCACTTTTAGTTTGGTTTATTCCCACTGAAGATTTCTCGCATAGTAGACAGAATTGAAACAGCCTAAGTGCTTTATGATGAAAGGTTTTTTGCTAGGATTTCAAGTGTAGCTAAAAGTTTAAGGACATCATGCAAGGGCAAGACTTTAAGAACAATACTTTCACATTCATAGAAACATAACTAACGTGAAATTCAATGAAGCCAAAACAGACTAGTAAACGAAAAAATATGCACCTCTCACATTTCATCATGTAATTTCACAACATATTATTTTACAAAATTAGCCTGGTATCTGGTTTTTTAAATATATTTTTTTAAATTAAATTTTTCAGTTTAATTATATCAATTTCCGAGTAATGGTAATGGTAATTTTAGTTAACGTCGTACTAGAGCAACACAATGGGGTATTGACGACGGTCCGGGATCAGTCTCTTAAGGGAAAGATTCGAGGACAACACCTCGTAATTTTGAACCACGGTCAGATGACGAAGCAACACCTAAGCTGGCACCCCACTCTCCAAACTTTCTCACCAACACAACGTGAGGACTTTCAACCACGACAGATTTAAGGTGCACCAGCCGTCTCTACACCATACGCTTACAAACATCCATGCCCGGACCCTGATTCGAACCAGGAACCTTCCTATCTAGAGGCTAACACCTTAACCACTATACGGGATGGTCGGCAATTTCCGAGTACTGCAAGGGCCACGATAGCCCAGTTGGATGAGCAACGGAATAACAACCGGAGGGTTACGAGTTCGAAACTAGGTTCAGTAAAAGACAGTCATGTACACGAAGGCTAGTGTACATTAAAACTGTCATGGCATCAAATGTCCTCACGTTTCAGTGGTGAAGAAATTTGGGAAGTGGGGTGCCAGTTCGTATTGACCTCATCAACTGACCGTGATTCAAAATTACGAGGTGTCGTCGTTTGATCTTTTCCTTAAGGATTGATTCCGGACTGTCGCCAACATCCCGTTGTGTTGCTCCTATATGACGTTAATAACCTACCTACCAAGTAATACGAGCAATATTAAATTATCGGAAATATTTGCGTGGATTGTACTTGGTCAACTGAAATGAAATGAGTAAGAAGCATGAACATTACTTTGTTACAGTATTTCTTGTGTTTAATATCTTTAAAGTTGAAAAAAAAAAAACAATAAATAAAACCCGAATGTTTAAGAAACAAAATATCTGCAAATGAATTATTCTGCAAGCTGGAGCAATAATTCAGTTATTTATGGCTGTCTTTTTTGTGTCAAGAAGACCATACATAATTCTAAACAGAAGCATAACTACCATTTTGTCCTTTTGGCCAGTCAGAGTCAGTTATTCTCGAAGGTCTAGGCTGGAATAGATTATTAAATAGATAGGATTGGATATTAATAAAAGCTCGTAATATTCCAACAGCGTCAAGGAAAAATAGCCACTAGAAACTACTTAAGATTTCTTCCAAAGAGAATATATTTTTAGTGATCACACATAAAGGAACCAAGGCTAGATAAGGTTTTGTGGGATTGGAAATATTTATTGATTACCCGAGAAACCAGACTAATGTAAATATTGAAATCAGAGTAAACTGAACAAACCTTAACCGCTGCAAAACAATGTATATTCAACATTTTTAAATTAGGCAACTCAAATTATTTATTGAAAAATGATTGAACGGATTGTTGTGCGATTTTGTTATGTACTTCCATTTGTGGGGATTGATAGTTGATACTTAATTAACGTCGCACTAGACACACAATGCGCTATTTGCGACAGTCCGGGATCAATTTCGAAAGTAAAGATCCAAGGACAACACTGAATTGACACCCCTCCCTAAACTTCCACACCATGCCAACGAAGGGCCATGATATTTCACGTATACCAGCCCCCCTGAACACGACGTTCTATTGGTTGGATTCAAACTCCGATTGCAAAACCGCTACTCTTCCAACCAGGATCCGCCATCCATTTTGAGGATTTAGATACAAAATGAATATGGCGGTACTGGAAACGAAAACATTTACTTCGCGTAAAATGAGCTTGGATACCGACCGATTCTTGACACCATTTGCGTTAATTGAATTCGTGAACCATGGGGTCTGTCAAATGCAGAAATCGTGTCAAATGGAGGAAAGGAGAAAGCAGGTTGATAACCCTTCTGGTGGCTGCCTTGATGACGAATCTCGTCATTTGCAAAACTGCCCAGATTCTGGTGGTCGAGATGTCTCGTGTTTGGGGAAAAAAAAACTAACCCAGATCTTCATCGCCAAAAATCTGGCAAATGCCAAGATATATCACTAACAAAATTGGTCAAATCTCAATGGGGTTGGTTGGGATTTCTGGCGCAAGGGTCATATTTGGCCATGCTGCGTCAGACATAAGACAGTCAATATCAAGTAATGGACCCATAAACACACTGGGAAAATTCTTACTGACATAGAAGAGAGAAATACACCCAGGAGAATCTAACATGACAGGTATTGAACCTACACCGCCTACAACTCTGAAGGTGCTAGCGCAATGGGCATACCCACTAAGACACAACGGCTCCAGACCTTAACAGACACGATATCTTACTAAAGAACCTTGGAGGGCTAATACGTGTATTACTTAACTCAAATTCTGCTAAGTACGAACAGTGAGAGATTATACACTATAAATTTTAGCTTGATTAATTTAATTTAATTCTGGTATTTTCGATTAACGTCACACTTGTGCGACACAACGGGCTATTGGTGACGGTCGTGGATCAACCCCGAAAGGAAAGATCCTAGGACAACACCACGTAATTTTGAACCACGGTCTGATGATGAGGTCACACCTGAGCAGGCACCCCACTCTTCAAACTTCCACATCACTCCAACGTGAGAGCATTTGATGCCACGGCAGATTTAACGTGCACCATCCAACTCTGTACACGACGGGTTTTGTTCGAAAATCGAATTCGCAACTCTCCGGTTGCTAGTCTGTTGCTCTTCCAACCAGGCTGATGTAATTCCGAAGTGTTTGGATTGTATCGACGGTAAGACACTTATTTGTGACTAGGTTGTTGGTTTATTTCATGCAAGATTTAGGTAGTCAATAAATTTAAAAGCTATACATGAAAGGGTTTTCAAACCTCATCGACTAATATAAAATTAATTTAACATATAACCTATTAATGTCATAAATAATTTTAATCATTATTAAAAGAGTCTAAGATAAGAATGTAGGGATTTCATTGAAACAATTAATTTGAATAGTACGACTATGTAGAAGTTGAATTGAAAGACTGAAACAAACTTGTGTTAGTTATAAAATAGTTAACTTTTTAATTTTCGTGTTCCTTTCAGAGTTATTTGGAAACCAACATATCTTAATTTTTTTACTCATATGAATTTTTGAAAACCTATATTCAAAATTTGCTTTTAAAATTAGTAATTGTACTAAATATACATGTATAACATACTTTCCAAACATGTTCAATTGAATCATAATCCTTATTTTGAGTTCAACAGCTAATTTATGAAAACAAAAGAGGCACTCAAAAGCAATGTTGCTGTAGTACAGTAATTCTTAGTGCAATTAATGCGAAAATCAATGCGATCAATGCTTAAAATTGATGCGAACAAAGAATATGTACTCTTTATCGATCGGTAATCGATTAATTTGAATCGGCAGTAGAGCAAGTGATCAACTTTATCAAAGTAATGAAAATCAAACAGTGATTTCTATTTTTGTGCCCACGTCTTTTCTCGAAGTCTTAATTTTCGGTGGAAAGCGTTTATTAAAAAGAATTCCCTTGCGATTTAGCGATGATTGCTTTCGAAATTGTCAGCAAACTATCCAAACACTTTCATACTTCATTCGATTTCAGAAACGATAAGTTTTTATAGTGCCTAAAGTTCGAAGAGTGTATTTTTCTTGGGACCACAATAAAGCAAAAAAGAAGCAAAAGCATCGGTCATATAATTTACGAGTTCTTCGAAATCAGCAGGTTAATTTCTAAACTCAACAATTTTTAACGTTTGGAGAGTGGGCGTCACCTCAGGTGTTGCCTCGTCATCTGACCGATGTTTTTCAAAACACTCATTTTTTAGTCAAACGTTTATAATTCATGTACTCGGATATGGAAATTCTGAAGAAAAAATATTTCTTCAAACATTACATCCTTTTTTTTTAATTAATAAACATCACTGTTTTACCCAACAGATCCCTTACCTGTTTTATAACCTTCCAGGTTTCATGACATTAGTTTTTATGCAGTCTTTTAGTATAGACATTTTAAGCTCATAAGAGCAAGGAATAAAGTGCTTTAACCCGTTGCTATAACGGAAACGTCATTAATCAAATAGTCATCCATCACCTTATTCTAAAGCAAATAGGTTAAAAGGTTTTAAAAGAGCGGTTTAAGAATTAAGTTATGGAGGTGAAAGCCACCTGTTGTTTCCATTGACAAGTTAGATGAAGGGGAGCCTCATTAATACAACGAATTCGTATTCCTGTGTGTGTATCATATACTTATTATATACATGTCTACTCTTAACGACCTTGGTTGTTCAATCGTTTTCGATTGTATTATGGTAATACCCGCGACGTCAAAGGCTTTAATTATGCCGGCACATTTGCTGTTAATCATTTCGGACAGCTACGCAATAATTGAATTCATTTCGTTGTCACAAAGATAAGATGGTACCTGCTTCAAAGTATAACCGAACTTCAGTCAGTAGTAGCAAATTTTATGCTATGCTCTCATAATTAATGTATGTTGTACTCTGATATTTTTGTGTTTCTATTTTTAGAAATTGACAATTCTTTTGAAAAAACAAGAAATGAACAATATTTTTAATGAATTACCAATTCTTCATCATAACAGTAAGTTGTACATTTGGTTTGCCACTACATCGTTTTTTGCAAGATCGAGGTTAATTAGACCGGTACCCAAGACATTAAGTGGATTTTAAGCCACTATTAATTATGCTACGACCGGATCAAATGTCCTTGTATTGGCGTGGTGTGAAATTTGGAGTGGAGTGTCAGATCAGGAGTTGACCTCGTCATCTGACCGTAGTTCAAAATTACAGGCGTTGTTCTAGGATCTTTCCCTTTGGGATTTATCACGGATCATTGCCGCCGACCAACCGGTTAGGTGGATAGGGTGTTAACCTCTAGATCGAAAGGTTCCTGGTTCGAATGCTGGTCAGTGCATGGATAATTGTAAACGTATAGTGTAAGGTGGCTGGTGCACCTTAAAACTGTCGTGGTCGAAATTTCTTACTTTGGGTTGGTGAGAAAGTTTGGAGAGTGGGGTGCCAGCTCAGGTGTTGCCTCGTCATCTGACCGTGATTCAAAATTACGTGGTGTTGCCCTCGGATCTTTCCCTTAGAGGATTGACCTCGGACCGTCGTCAATAGCAATTTCTGTTGCTCTAGTACGACGTCAATTAAAATTACCTTACACGGACCATTGCCAATAGCCCGTTGTGTTGCTCCAGAGTGACGTTACTTAACTACCTACCTTGGCATAACGTAAAATTTGTTTTCCACCCTTACAGTATTGCCTGTTATAAAATTCGTTAGATGGTAGATAGGTATTCTAATTAACTAGGTACAGGAGCAACACAACAGTCTATTGACTTCTGTCCGGGATCAATCTCCCAAGGGAAAGAACAGAGGACAAAACCACGTAATTTTGAATCTCTGTCCGATAACGAGACCAAAGCCTGAGCTGGCACTCCTCTCTCCAAACTTCCACACCATACCAACACGAAAAATTCGTTAGAATCCATCTTGGAATATGTTATTCATTCCTTTTTTAAATAATATACCAACTATCTCTTAAAAAATGTTTGTAATTCTATCGCCGATTAAGAATGTTTATCACGATGCAGATTTGGAGATTGATGCATATTTATGGCAACGAATGACAAATGATATCAATCAAAACCCTTGCGTTTTCTAGTTCCTGTGAAACTTTTAATCTTATGCTCTTTTTAATTTATTTGATTAGTTAGATTTACTTATTCAAACTTTCGATTTATCAAAAATTTATTTAAAATTACTTACATTTTTTTTAATTCACGATTTGATTTATGAAAATCTTACAGGAGATGAAGTATTCATAATCATTCAAAAAACTCAGAATCGACTTGAGTTATGATACTTTTGTAGCGAGTGTGCGATATTTATGCAAAAAGAATTTCGACTAGAGCACATTCAGATGAGTAATCTTTTATTCAATCGTCTGCAAACGTCCTTAATTTTTGCGTGGTGACAATTTTAAATGTGTGTGTGTCAAGCAATTATTCACTATTATCTTAAAATTCAAATACGATTGTAAGCGTAAACTAATTTTTATACGTTTTCGTTTCAAAGATTTGTTATGATGAACGAATATCTTTAAATCTTCTCTTTTTATAATTTACTTAAGTCCCTGAAGACAATTTTAATGGCATGTCGCTCCCACAACTTCAAAGAATTCTTCAGTAAAGAATTCCACGTGCAATTTTCTTTTCCATTCAAATGAATATATCCGTCCGAAGCAATACAATTGATGAGGAATTTATGAATAAAAGTATTTGCAAGCCTTTCCTCTTAATAAAAGTTATGAATTAATAAAACAATTAGAAAATCAATTTTAACATAGAAGCGATCCTTCACGTAATGAACTTATTTAGAAGAATTTAATTTATAGCACAAAATGTTTCACTTAACGAACGTAATCTGTTCTTTAACTAGAAATCTTTACAACTAAAGGTTGGTCTGGAATTTTAAATGATCGGATTGTATACAAACCTTTTCAATAGGAATATACAACATAGTTTAAGATTTTAAAAACTGTAGCCTTTATATTAATGAATTCTCAACAAGAGTTGGTTTCAAGAAATTCTATTAATTTGCTTAAATAAAGGTTCTATGAACTTCATACAAAATTAGGAACCTTTCATGAACTTGTCTTTTCAGTTTTACCGAATTTTATTGCATATCGGAAAAGTATTCGTTGCACACCTTACCTCAGAAGTTATTCAACTTGAATTTCTAAATTTCGTATTTTCTCAAGATTTCAACTCGATTATCTTGGATGATTCCATATCTATGGTTTATATTTATCCATTTAAATAAAGCATTAAAGTTAAATATTATGTTTATCGTCCGAATATATTAAAGACTGAATTTGTGTTATTAAAAAACAATACTTATAGCTTATAACAAAAGCAATATCAGTCTGAATTCATTCATGATTTTACCGTACGATAGTTCAATCGAATTAATTTAAAAACTCGTTGAGTGAATAATAGGGTTTTAATCATCTAAGTATGATTGCAAAATGCATCCATCCAACGAGACGCCTATGTTTGATACTGCGAGTTGCAGACGGCACAGGTACCTTACTCTTTCCACAACTCCTTAGTTGCATTTTTCTTATGTCACTAAAATGATTTCAATGTGCGTACGTTAATTTACTCAACGTACAACTCGGCTATATATTAACATTGCGCCATAAAAACCATCGCAACCAATTTTTGGTAAAAAGCGTTAAAAGATGAAATATCAATCATTCGAAATACTTGCTTTTTTATGTTACAATTCAAAATTTGTGCAATTATAATTCAAGAAAAATTACAAAGCAAAAACCAGATTCGTAATTATTCCAGAAAAATTCAATGCGTATCTATTTGAACTGTAAAATTATACAATACAACAATTATTTTGTATCAATTCAATTATTAGCTACAACTATTTTTCTTTCCTGAAAGCCCTTTCGAAAAATAGCAATCAATTTAAAAGGGCAACAATCTAAAAATAGTCCAATTTGCAAACAAGATAACATTTTTACCAGATTGCAAGAATACCATTCAGTAAAAGCTTTAATTAAGATAATTTTGTTTTTAACTGCTTTAACATAAAACTTTTGATTTGATGCCTCAGATTAACTGATATCGTTTTCAGCTAAGCGACTCAAATATTTCATATTAATCAAAATTCAACGATTTTATAGCAACAATACAGTTTAATAATGGATATGAAATGCGCTTATCTTCTTTAACTTGAACGCATTTATTGAAGCTGAAAATTTAAGCTCTCATTTTTTTAATCCTTTATGTTTCCTCGATTAAATAAATTCTAAAATTTGAAGCTATTTCGACATGTACTTGCAATCTAGTTTCTTCAACATCTCGTCAGATTTATAAGAATTTATACCCAAACTTTCAAACACTATATCTACATTTTATTAGAGCATTACAACTACATTCTAATGCAGAAAATATTGTTTTGCATTTATAATTTAAACAAGTAGCTAAATACAATAATACGTTTAAAGCACTCCAACAGACGATTCTTTATGCTTTAATAGTATACATTAAAACCTCAATATTACACAATAGCAAACTAAACAACCGCAAAGAGAATAATTATTAATATTTAACTCGTGGGAAAATGATTTATCTTAATACAAATGTAAAATAACGCACGATAAACCACATATCGGGATAAAGGATATGTAGTAAGGATTTAAAGGATATAATTACTAGTAACTATATCCTATGCTAATTAGTAATTCAAAAATATAGTTAAATATTTTAATACGTTTAACGGGAACTCTAACAGACGATGCCCAATGCTTTAATATTACATTGATATCTTTCATCAGTATGCAATAGCAGATTACTTATTAATCGTGGTAAACCGGTTCGTTGTTGTCCATTAGTATAACAAGTGAAGATAAGACGCCCCAAAGTAACACACGGGAGTCAGTAAAATCAGCTTGACCCACAAATAAAAACTCACTTACCAATAATGATCGGTGATGTCCGTTAGCAGGATCTTTTTCTTTTCGCTTGTTGGTGTGGTATGGTTCGGCAGTGACAGTTCCATGTCTCTTTATATACAAACATCCCCCTTTACGCGCGCGTACTAGCCGAGAGAAACCGGATTGGTCGAGCGGGGCCGAGCCCCCTCTGTGACGTAGATCGCGTGTTCTTTGACAATTGCGTCATCGTTTTACCCCCTCTTGCCCATTCAATTTTTTTTTCTTCCCCCCCCCCCCATTAGTGTTTTGGGGAGTGGATTTTCGTCGAAACTGTGCGTGTTGCCGAGCTTTGAGGGAGGGCCGGTTGCGAGTTCCCGTCTTTCAGGCACTTTTTTTGGTTGCTTATTTTTGGATCACGTACGTAGGTTTTGTCCAGACGTGCTGTGAACAGGTTTGAGTGTCCTGCAACAAGTCCACAACAGTCATCGGAATAGTCGTGGGGTATCAATAATGACTAATGACTGCTGGGAATTACCTTGCTTTAAGTGCCAAGAATTCTAATGTCTTTGGTAGGTAAGTAGGTATTGGAAAATACATTGCATTGGAATTGGAGCAACACAATGGGTCATTGGAGACGGTCCTGGAACAATTCCCCAAGGGAAAGATCCGAGAACAACACCACGTAATTTTGAACCATGGTGAGATGACGAGGCATCCCCTGACCTGGCACCCCACTCTCCAAACGTCCACACCACGCCGACGAGAGGACATTTGAGGCCGCGACAAATTTAACGTGCACCAGCCCCCTTTGTAAAAGCCGGTCTTTGGTCGGATTCAAACTCACAACCCTCCGGTTATTAATCCGTTACTCTTCCAACCGGGCTACTACAGTCCTCTAATATCTAAGACAGTTTACTTTATAGAAGGCAAACTTGCGACGACATGGCTCATTTTTTATCCTCTATGAGGAAATTTTTTACAGTAGAACTCCAATCATCCCGATCAATTGGGACCAGACCCCATCCGGAAAAATTGGATAGTTCAAGATGAAAAGGATACTTCTAAAAAACGAATTTTGCTTTGTTATGTAATGTAATTTAATGACTGAAAACAATTTTGTTTACATTTTGTACTAACATACTGTTAAAATGTACCATTGTTTGAGCATATCGATCAAAGATTGAGAGCATTGTTTGAGCATATCGATTTCATTTATTTCTCAAAGCCATCCGGATAACTGGAGTTCTACTGTATTCAAACACCTTCACGAGACATTGCTCGCGAAATAAATATAAATGTTAACATCGACCTTCTAATGAAATTAGACAGAGCGCGTTGCTTCAGGTTATTTCTGACAAATTGCTCGGTTTGAAGATCTGTCACATGGTTGTGGAAAAGCATGAAGCAGATTGTGAGACAAATAATTGATTGGTTAAAGCGATTGTCCAGCTTGATTGAAAACATTAGCCCTCGCTTCGAAAGACAACCGGCGGCCCAAGTCGATTCGTACATCAAGATGTGACCAATTTTGCTAATGACTAGATATCTCGTCCATCAAGACCTTACTAATTTTGCTGATTTTTCTGAGATATCTCGTCATTATCAAAATGACGATTATCGCTTATCGATGACGCTTATAAATAGATATCTCTAATAAAGAGATATAATATCGTCATCAAAATACTCCCTATTTTTTGTGATATGAGAACAAAATCTGGTCAGTTTTTTCTTACGACGATGTATCTCGTCCATCAAGATCTGGTCGGTTTTGCAAAAGACGAGAAATCTCATCGAGACAACTGCCAGGAGATATATATATATATATATATATATATATATATATATATATATATATATATATATATATATATATATATATATATATATATATATATATATATATATATATATATATATATATATATATATATATATATATATAACATTTTAATGAAACATTAATATCGAATATTTCTCTTCTAAATCGTCTACTTTTTGTAGATAACAGCAGTTTTAACGTAACCACTAATTTTAATTGACAGAAATTATTTCTGAAATGAAACCGAGAAAGATTGAAAAGTTTACGTCATTGGTATCACAAACACGATACCACGATAATATTTGAAATCATGATTGAAATCTAGTCTACATTTTGACGCATAATGTATCAGACCTATATATATTTCAATTATTTTACAGTCCAAGTTCCACACTTTACTGATTTTTCTGATACACGTCGTTAATTTATTTTAGAATTCAAATTTGAAAGTTTTTAACCGAATGCTAACCAGCTGAGGAATAATTCGACTCGATCGTGCCTTCGATAATGAATTGAACCTTTCCATATTCTTGGAAATGAATTTAATCTTTTGTAATTTTGTACCGTAATGCCTTTTTAATTAGGTTCCAAGGAGTTAGAAGGATAATTACTGCATTTTAGATATTAAATGCTACAATAATTCTTTTTTGTTAAGTGAAATTACAGCCATTTGAGTCAACTATCAAATGCTACATTGAAATACAATACATTGAAACACTTACAAACCTATAAAGTATAAAAATGTATATAGAACTAAAATAACGCACCGCGTACGTATGAACAGATGCTCAATAAAGTTTTAATTAAGAGTTCAATAATGTAATGAACGTATTTCAAGACATTTTAAATGTAAAAATGGTATTGTAGGACAAAAAGGGGTACTTCATATCATAGAAAAATATTGAGGAATAAAGCCTCAGAAAGATTTGGTACACAGGATTCGATTTCATTTGTTTATTGTCAAATGGCAACTACGGGTATAAACAATATAAAATAGACCGTTATGGGATTCACTCGCCAATTTTGCCGCTAAGTTTAAATATCCTTGATTTGCCCTTTGGAGAGTTGCGTGATTTTGCTATAACAACACTGAAGAGCTCGCCACTCTGAAGTTCTTCAGCCGTCTTATTACCGAAAACAGTGAGAAATTTAGAAAACAGAAAGGAGCGCAAAAAATAAAATATTATAGATAAGATTTATTGATAGATTTATAGATTTACACAAAAAATGCCGAATGGTCTTTAAACAAGCGAATGGGAGGGAATCGAAATAGAATGTTAGTAACTTGGCTGAGATGTGCTTTTGACCATGCATTTTATATGAAATAAGACCTAACACCAATACAAGTAGACGCAATGCAAAAAAATATATATTTTTTATCCGATCTGACAAAAAAAATAGGTATGACTTTTAATGATTTACAAAATAATAATAATATAGTAGTAACTACTCCCCCCCCCTCCCTCTTCCCTTAAAGTGGCTTTTTAATAAATATTTTTTCATTTCCTTTGTAATAAAAACAAAAATAAAAATTATTAATTCTGTTATTGAAATAAGAGTATTACTCAAAATAATTTGTGAACCCACTTAGTCAAAAATTCAAAACTTAAACGGTCAAATGGAATGAATATTAAACAATTCCAACCGCTCCACCATTCTTAAGGCACATTAATGTCATTCTTGCATCACACCGATTGAAAATTGCTGACTGATATATTATATAAATTCTGAAAGAAATATTCTATTTTAGTTTAATCTAAAGTAGCCAGAAAAACGAAACTCATGTAATACAAGAAATTCGAACTTGTTATTTTCAGGGAATGTGAACATGTTAGCACAAAGGGGGTCGAAAGAATTTCAAGAAGCCTCCGCATATTTCAATGGCCGACTTCTGAGTAGTGCTTGTAATGGGGTCAACGCCTGATATACAACCGAGTGTCAGTGTTCACCGCTTGTTATGTTCCTCTGCGAGACGAGCGGCATATTTTTATCCCCCCCACCCCTCAAGTGCTTATCCTCGGGGGGCCAATGATTCATGCATCATGTTCATACATGCCGATATCCATTCTCCATCTATACCTGTCAGTGCACGCCGCTGAAACTCTTTCGGGACCGAATGCCGCCCCTGCAATTCCGAGAACCATTTCCTGCCAGATAGAATTTTCTGGACCACCTTGGAGTTATTTTTTCTAAGATCCTTCCGAAAAAGTGAATTGTATTCTTGAAGGTGGGTCACTTCAACGAAAATTGAGAATGTTGCACTTTACAAGGAAAGGGGATTATCTGGAGAATGCGCTGTGCCAGACTGGTGTGGATGATTGATCCTGAGAAATGTAGCTGTCGACTGAACCCAAGTGGGGAAAAGCTGAATTGTTTAAAGTGAAATATGTCATTTTAAGTAATAAGACGGCTTATAAATTAGGCGATGATTTAACTCTTTTAATGACTTTTTTCAATGTGACGCACTAAAAAGAATAACTAAGAAAATTATTATTTATAAATTTCAATGATGCATTTTTTACAGTAAAATGTGTGTGTTATTGTTTAGTATGCCCTAAAATATCCTACGTATTTTTAAGTAATAATTAATGCCTGTGTAAATGGGGGCAGAAATGTTAAAAACCTCGTAGATGCGCCAGGATCTCATTTGCTTAAAAAGACCAAAAACTAATTAGTGGTTAAGCAAAATTAATTTAAGGAAACATCTTTTCAATTGTCAATCTGTAATAAAGAATGTCATTTCCTTCAAGTCAAAAAGTATTAACTGAAGACATTACAAAATTGATCCAAGTTAAGTTAGTTATTTCAAGACTAGGTAAAGTTTTGAAATGATAATTATTTCTAAGGAAATACCATGGGGACTAAACTTTTGAACCAAAGAACGTGTAACATAATTACGCCCTTGATATGGCAGAGACTCTTTTCACATCACAACCATCTTTTTCTTAAGCCTCTAGACTTCGCTTCATTGATTCAACTACGATCAACTTTGTTTGCAAGTACAACAGAAAATCTATACTATAGTCCTATTATGAAAGAGTTAATCCCCTCTCACTATTGATCAACAAAAGTTATTGTCTTTTCACTTTGAAATGAATTCAACCCTCCAAGTGATTTCGACGAGATATCTCGTTCTTGAAGATCTGATCAATTTTGCTAATGACGAGATGTATCGTCATCAAGATATTGCCAAATTTTTTATGATGAGATCAAAATCTGGCGAGTTTTCTTCTAATGACAAGGTATCTCGTCCTTCAAAATCTGACCAAATTTGCAAATGAGATATATTGTCAAGACAACCACCAGTATAGGGGTAAACTAGTCTCTTAAATAAGCTCTCATTGTTTAATGCCACGTTTTTCTATTGAAAGTCCAACCAGCCTCATAGAAGAACCAGCTTCTAGAGAATTTCCGTGTGGGGCTGTCTGTTTCGGTCCCTGACAGGGCATTACTTGCCCTTTCGGCACGATTGTGTTAGTCATACCAAAGAATTTCAGGGGAAGGTTGGAAGACTCGTGTGTGTGTGCTTTCTCCGAACTATTGCATGATAGTATGGAGTTGTGAAAACATTTAGCGAAACTTCACACATACTATTTATGGTTGAAATGAAAGAGGGCACGTTTGTGGGGAAAGGGAAAGATTCTCATAACTTGTTTTATGCGTTCAAACACACGTACAATCAATCGGGGCTTAAAAATTTGTACTGACGTTTTGAATCATTTTTCAAATGAAAGGCATGGAATAATATTAGCTAAGTAATACTGACCCGCTCTTATGCCCAGGTCATAAATGAGGCTGTGTTTGTGGGATGAAATTGTAATTAAAGTATAAAGTCACTGTTATTAGGTTGGCTAAATATGGTCTTTGGGCTAAAAGCTATCAACTAACCACCATCACTAGAAAAATAGAAATGTACAAAACTTCTCTCGTGTACAGTTACGTTTCTTGGTCTTCTCCAATCGATGTCAATAAATGACGACCATTTAAAAACTATGAGAGCTCTTTTAATTTAATATATACCTTGAGATCACTTCAGTTTTTCAAATATGCTTTGAAGGGGAAATCTAATGTAAAGTTTGGTCCAAAGGTCACAAAGCTTTTGTTTTCTCTTTAAAATAAAATTCATGGAATGAATTCCATTAAAATAAAAGAAAGTTGATCAAAATCAATGGTACAACTTGTTCCTTAAGCAAAATATGCCACGTTTTCATTATTAAACTAATCTTAAGATCCCTTTGTACTATCATCGTTAAGATCCTTTTATTTTACCAACCTGAAATCCATCATCTTATACATTTTTAAAAATTAATCCTACAAGATTTTTGTTACATATTTTTTCAAAATCCCAACATTTAGTGATTAATTATTAATATAAGTTTATGTAACTAATGTTTACTTTCCAATAAAAACACTACGCCCACTATTTTAAAAACTTTTCAGGAGTACCATTATACTCACTGTTATAAGCATAATTTCAAGAAAGATTATCTCGACAGCCTTATTATTACGTGGCAGTAAGGTGAGATTAATTCTGATAAAGAAAAAACTTCGCAAGTAGCAGAAATCTCCTGGCTTCTTATACTTTTAATAAATTTCTTAGTTCATTTACTTAGTTTATGAATCCTTTGAACAAAAAAAGTTGGCAGTTAATTAACTTAACACTGGAGCAACACAACGGGCTAAATGTCCGGAATATATCCTGAAGGTAAAGATATAAGGACCGACCCCCCTTAATTTTGAACCACGGTCAGATGATGAGGTCACACATGAGTTGGCACCCCCACTCTTCTTCAAACTTACACACTACGCCAACGTGAGGACAGTTGAAGCCATGATAAATTTAACGTACACCAGCCCTCACATATACGACGGTGTCTGGTTGGATCGAGTTTCAAACTCGTAATCCTCCGGTTGCTAATTAATCCATTACTCTTCCAACCGTTTACTGCTACCAACCATAAAACTATGGAAAGGGACAGCTTTAAAACTAATTCGAAAGTAAAATTTATAAGGATAAAACTTTCCGAACTCACTGGAATCATCAAAGGCGGGAAAGCAACCCAAAATTATTTAGAAAGGGAATTAGATTTGCATAAATTTAAAACAGTTCTGAAATTCTTTTGAAAATGATTGAAATCTGTAAGCCCAAGATTGTTCACCATAATATGATAGCATGATCATGATTCTCAATATTTGAATAGTTTCCTCGTTAAAAATTCTGTTTAAAATTAAAATACATCTGAATATATATCTAAAAGTGACCAAAACGATCCTGGTTTTCAGAATGGTCCAGTCTAAGCAGTCAAGGGAGGGATAACGAAAATAGAAAACCGCTAGAATAGAGCCGAGTGAAAGCAAGACTTGTTACGATTTGTACATACGTGACAACCAGCATGTATATCGTTAACAGATGATTGACCCCTTACTGCTGAAACGATCTCTTACCTTCAAGGAAAGTCAACAAAACCCATCAATAAGTGTCAATAGTCTTTTTCTGTTCCTAGGCAAGCAAAGATTGGTACAACGTTATATTTTCTTAATTAATTGTACACTGGTGTCCAAAATTATCTTTACATGCATAAAATCACGGATTTCTCAGGAACTGTGAACTATAATTTTATGAATTTGTCTGGAATGAGATATAAAATCGTAACACACATAAAATACAAAGGAAAAAATTTAAGAACACTGCATATGATATAAGACTGTAGCATGAAACCATAAACATGGCAATAAAATGTGACAAGGAAAGTTCAGAAAAAAATGAACAACTCAGAAAAAAATTAAGGTTTACGAATTTAATATGGAATGTGATCGCCCCTGACTTGTACACACATATCACAACTTGATTTCATGCTGGCAATAATGTTGTTAACCACAGTTTTCGGAAATTAAGTTCCACTCCTCCAACAATGCGGTCTTCAGGGCATTTATATCTCTAGGAGGAGAATGTCTCTGTGCTACTGTTTTTCCAAGGTAGTCCCATAAGTTCTCAATCGGGTTCAGATTAGGAGATTTTGCTGGTCACAGTATTCGCTCACTGGCTTCATTTTCAAGGAATTCGTCAATGAGGTTTGCTCGATGTGGACACGCGCGCGCGAGCATTATAGTCCATAAATAAAAAATCAGATTCATAAGCACCTCTGGAAAGTTTTACAAAACGTTCAAAGACCTCATCCCGAAATCTCTCGTCCGGTCACAGATCCTCTGTTGAAAACGTGTAGGGACGTATGTCCATCGATGATTATTGCATCCCACACCATCACACCTGTACTACCAAAAAGGTCACATTCCATAATATTCGAAGGAAGATTTCGCGTACCTGACTTTCTCCATATGGAAAAAAGCTTAGAATCAGATGCTAAATGAAACCCTCGACTCATCGGTAAAGAGAAGATGGATCCATTGGTGTTGACTCCAGTTCTGATGTTTTTTGCACCAATTAAAGTGATCCCTCCAGTGTTGTGAAGACAGTGAAACACATACCCTTGGCTTTCTGGCTTAAAGGCCTTTTTCATTAAGCCTGTATACAGTTTGCCGTGATACATCAGTTTCCGTGGTGGCTGCAAGCTCTGAACTTAACTGCCGAACAGTAGACGTCCTGTTACGTCGGGCAGTTATTGCCATATATGGCACTTGAGAAGCAGTTGTCCTTGGCAAAACCTCGTCCAGACCTCCTTACAACAGTTCCAGAGTTCTGAATTTGGTTCCATAGCGCATAGACTGTCTGTCTTGAAATATTCACACATTTTGCTGTTTCCATGATTGTCTGCCTTGCTTCTAAGCGGCCGATAATGCGCCATTCACAGATTCTTCCAAATGATACTTCGGATCCATAACAAACCGTTTCCGAGTCCTTACACACTGAAATCAAACGTTGTATTGCAGAAATTCACTCCAGATACTCATTTTGCGCATTAGGCTTGATTCACCGTCGGATGGCGTAACGCCCTGATTTGCATATCAGAAACCATTTGAACACTTTTGATTGGATAATTCTAATTAGACTTGTCTTTAACACATTCCCTGCAAAAAAGGATGACATCGATCGGGTATATAAAGATAATTTAATATGATTATAAAATATAATTATTTTTGGGTACGTAAAGATAATTTTGGACTTGAGTGTAGATTAAATCGAAAGACTAATTCCTAATCCTATCATAAAAAAAATGTTTTTTTTGTTCATATGAAATGATTAACATACTTATCTTAGAAGCGTAGGTGGCTTTTCTATTTAGAAAATTCCTCCTTTCAATACAGGCTCTCAATAAAATGCAACACTGCATCTTTACCTTTGTAGAAAAAGGTCTGTGTCCGAATTCGCTGATTTTGAGTTCCGTCCACATGTCACTTCAAGATGATAGAAAAAAGTCCCAATGTCCTCTTGTCAATAAATTCTGAAAGTATCAAAACATTGGAAAGTATTTCTTGTTCGCAGTATTAAAAATAATAAAAATAGGCTGTTTAAAAAACTTACAAAATTGATATCTCTTTTTACAAAGGTATACATGTAAGCTTCGTTTTAATAAAAACCAACAGTTTTTTGGAAATATAATGTAATAAAACGGTACTCTATGTTTTCACTATACTTTAAGTTTCAATAATATATATTTGTAAATTTTACTGAAAGTAATGGATGTAATTAAGTATTTTTATGCATAAGAAAATTATGTTAAGGTAACGGTAAGGAAAAAGCAGATGCATTCTACTAAACTTTTACTATGCCTTCTAATAGCAGTACTGATGTTAACTATTAAATTGAAGTTTAGAAAAACAATAAAATTATTGATTATTGAATATTATTATGTAATAATTCAAGTTAGTTCAAATAATGTGTATATTATTATCACATTATTTGAAAAAATTCAAAGGGTTTCTATTTCTATAAGGAGTAGGATTTTAAAAGGAGAAGAGGTTTTGGCAATATATTTTCCATTTAAATAACAATTTTTATTGTTCATGTCCGCTTCTAATTTTTTTCTACTTTATTTCTATTTCTATAACAATTGTGATTTTATAAGAAAAGTGGTTGGCAATATATTTGTCATTCGGGTAACAGTTTTTTATTGTTCATGTCCATTTCTAATTTTTATCTTCTGAAAGCTATGTACTTTCTCAAAATTTTATGGATATCATTATCCTATTTGGTCTTTTAATATAAAATTATTGTAAATATTCATTTTCAAAAATTTAATTTAGGCAGAATTGTTTTTTTTTCTACGCATTCTGTAATTGGAAAAACTAAAAACAACTAAACTAAAACAATGTTTATTATATTGGTCTTTTGGTTAAAGGTGTCTTCTAAATTACATAAACTTAAAAGCAATAGTCATCATCCATTTTCAAATATGATACTATCACTGAAAAAGAGATTAACATTTAAGTTAAAATAAACAATTATATTCTTGATGATTATATGATTGATGATCCATATTTGGACACGCTACGCCAGACACAAGGCAGACAATGTAAGATAATGGACATGCACACAAGGCAAGGTTAAATGACTCAGAAGAGAGAAATACGCCCAGAGAGGAATCGAACCTGCGCTGCCTACAACTCTCAGATCGGTAGTAAAGAGGGAGCATTTCAGTTAACGTCGTACTAGAGCAACACAATGGGCTATTGACGACGCGATCAATTCTCTAAGGGAAAGATCCGAGGACAGCGCCACGTAATTTCAAACCACGGTCAGATGACGAGGCAACATCTCAGGTGGCACCCCACTCTCCACACTTCCACATCAAACCAACGTGATGACTTCCGGCCACGACAGTTTTAAGGTGTACCATACGCCTCTACACTGCCACAAATATCCACGCGCTGACCCGGATAAATCCGGAGATTCGCGAAGAGGATAAATTCGACAACAACACCTCGCAATTTTGAATCAGATGACGTAGGAAGTTGAATTTAACGTCCCACTAGAAAACAACGGGCTATTGGCAACGGTTCAGGATCCCACCACGAATCAAATATCGCTAGTGCAATAGGCATGCCTACTGAGCCACTAGTGCTCCTTTTGATGCTTGAAAATTTGAGCAGATATTTTCCTACAATTTCTCTCTATAAGTCACATCTAATACATTTACAATAATCCAGTTTACCTACAGTACGGACAAGATGTAGTTGCGGTACTTCTTTCCTGATAAGCGCCTATGTGAAAACGTAATCCCAAGAGGTTGACTTCCACTTCGATTTATTGCGAGCGTTCAATCGTGCCCAGAAATCAGCCATGAATTATCTGTAACCGTACCCGGTGGGCTATGATCCGTTCTAACATGAATTCAAAAAAAGGAAAGGCACGTAAGAAAGCGGAATTGGAAAACGAGCTTTCAAGTTGCCCGAGCACGTCTGAAAACATTTCAACAACTTCTTGAACACTTGCTGAGATGGATAGGCAAGTTATTCCTAGCACGACCATTACTTTATTTTGCAGTGAAAATTCGATGTCTGGTGGTCTTAAATAGAAGATATCATGTGTTGGAGGCAAAAATGTAAGAGTTTGTTGCACCCGAGATAACAAAACATAAATGCAAGGTATACTTTCTGGCTTAGAAGGAACAATATTGTGAGTAAATTGTTTTCACCTCTTGCATTACAATCTCCAGGTAAATTTCGAAGAGTTGAAATCATAAAATCAAAAATGAAGCAATTCTCAATAAGTGGGTTTGCAAACCCTTACAATAATCTTTGCCTTGATGAGTATCTATTTGATTAAAGTATGGTATTGAAAATCAGCAATATATCTATATTGATGCAGTTTATTAATTTTTTATGCATTACCTGAAGGAATCTTATGAAAATGTGAATCGGACAGAAAATTCCCTCTTTTCAAATGTTTCTTTTTATCAGATATCCACATAAAGGGGGAAACATGCCATTTTGTAGAAAGAGAGCTCTTGATGAAACCATATCTTTCATTTAGATGGTTAAACCTTTACGAATTTAATTGACATATTTTGTCACAAGCTTCTCAGAATTTAAACATTGGTACCAACAACGATATTTTATGATGCTAAAGATATTCTACTTTCCCAATTTCCGCCGATCAACCGGTCTGGTGGTTAAGGTGTTAGCATCTAGATAGGAAGGTTAATGGTTCGAATCCACGTCAGTGCATAGATGTTTGTAAGTGTATGGTGTAGAGGCGGTTGGTGCACCTTAAATGTGTCGTGGTCGAAGGTCCTCACGTTGGGTTGGGGTACAGCTACACTCTACGTTTATGAGTGATGGCAACGGCTTTGGCGATTTTTTTTGGCGCACTTCTAAAGTTGCCAAGTAAAGAATTATTTCCTAACTCTAATGTCACAATTTTTTTTCTTTTTACAACACACTTTTTAAACATATTTCAGAACGTTTTAAAAAGTATATTTTTAAAAAACTTTCACAAATAGTAGTAAGCTTAAGCACATATCAAAACACATTTGTGAACCAGCAGAGAAACTAAGCTACGAATGGTAAGAATAACCTGAAACTTATCAATTACACTAAATACAGTGAGCATGTTGAAAAAGGAAAAAGATTTACAAAAGAAAAAAAGCAAGAAATAATACCTGATAAAGTCAGAATTCTCTCGTAAAAAAATAATGAAAACGAAAATGGTCAAAAAAACAAAACTCTTAATCCTGTCATGAAAAAACTATTATAAGAAAATAAAAATTCCACAACTGTCAAAATACAAATAAAAGGACCAATGGTATCACAGAAAACGATTTAAAAGGACCAATGGAATCAAAGGATATTTTAAAAACAAAATAACCAATGGGAGGAAAGAAAAAATTTCAAACGAATCAATGAAATCAAACGACTTTAACGGATTTTGGAAGAACTTTCTAGAACATTCAAAATGAAAATTAAAAGTTTCCGTTTGCCGAGGTTGCCATGAAAACCACAACAACAGCAACGAAAGATGGGTTGCCTTAATTTATAGTAACTCGTTACTAGAAGTGCGCCAAAAAAAATCGCCAAGTCGTTGCCATCACTCATAAACGTAGAGTGTAGCTGTACCTGGGTTGGTGTGGAAGTTTGGACAGTGGGGTGCCAGCTCGGATATTACTTCGTCATCTGACCATGGCTCAAAATTACGTGGTGTTGTCCTCGGATCTTTCCCTTAGGGGTTTGGTCACAGACCGTCGTTGCTCTAGTACAACGTTAATTAAAAAAACTACCAAAAAAATGTACCATAAAATTTGAATATTCTATATGTAAAGTGTATAATGGCATATTCTTATCGTGAAAATTATACCCAGAAAGCGTTGTTAATGTACGAAATATAGTTATAAAAATTATAAGAACTGTACGATCGTACTCGAGTTGAATTGTTTAACAATAGAATGAAAATTAGTGTGAGTTTCTAACATCATTTAATCGTCAAAAAAGCAATTTTTAACCGCTTTTCGACTTTTTTATAGTTTTTGTAACATACTTCAGATACAATCCAATGCTTGAATAGCCATCCATTTAATACATTCCACACGTAGCGCATCACTGTTTAAAAGACAAAATTATAAAATGTGATATTAAGATGATTACTACAAAAATTGATTTTGAGTTCGGGGAGGATTATGAATTACTCTTAAGTTCGTTTCCAGAAAAATTACAATGACTCAAATCATAAAAAGGACGAACTATGATGCATTCATAGATGACTTACCAATTTTTGTTTAGTTGTGACATTTTTGCACTAGGCATACGACATTTTGAATTTCATCATCTTTAAGGGAAAGATGACAAATTAATTTGATAAGACTTTTTTAAAAAGCGAATACAAATTTTTCTTGAAAATTTCCATTTAGTGGTACGTTTAATACAAAAGTAACTTGTTTTAAAATGTAACGTCTTTAGTACATAACAAAGGTAACCTATGACCAATTTCCAAATTTTTAACTGGTATAATAAATTGCTACGATCACGTGTGTTATATCCATAGACTTCTAATATAATAATAAAATAATAATAATCTTCTATTATATCTCCTCTATGGTTATACCATGGATGTTTGAGGCACAGAGGTTTGAGGAAAGTTAATCGAATTGTATACATGCCGTCCAGAAAACGAACACATCTTTTGTTACATTGGATGGAAAATAATTAATTTCCACCTTGCACTAGTGTAAAACTGAATCTTATATTTTTTATATCATATGTTCCAAATATTTGAAAATTATTTACGTTTCGAAAAGAAAAAAAAATTATAAGTTAATAGGAATAAATAATTGCGTTTTCAGCACTACTGCTAAAACAATCCAAGTAATCGCAATGCTCAATATACATTCTAGCTTTTCTAAATGTATTCAAAGGAAATTTGAATAATATATTCACTTGGTCAAAAAATATTTTATCAAAATTTAATAAAAAGTTTATGTGATACTTGTACAAACACGAAAACATACATCAAACGGGAAGACCGACAGACAGACCAACGTTCAGCCACTAAATGAATGCGAGTACTCACAGGATGCAGTTTCATGAAAATAAATTCGGACGTTTAGTCCTAGTATGGACACTTAACAGATGAAAGGCATCAGTAACTTGAAATGGGGCGAAACTACTTTATGTGCAAACAAATACTTAATTTCCATTCTATGTTCTTGGTGGCAAATAACTTCAAAGAAATTAACTCATAATTTTTTTAAATAATGGGGTAATTTTTTTATACCTTAAAAGTAAAAAAAAAAATATTTCTCTCTCTCTCTTAAGATCCGTTTTTAGTAGAATAATAAATATAACTAGGGGGCCTGCCTCCTGCTCGCTAACGCTCGCCAAACCGCGGAGGATTGCTTCGCAATCTTCATTGGTTCGCTGCGCGAACCTATGCTCGCTTCGCTCGCCTCAATGAAGACATGTGTCCTAGCAGAAGGGATTGTTTACAAAAAATGTTTTTCAAATCTAAATTTGCTGTATTACAGAAAAAATATATACAGTATCTCTAAAATCAGAATTCAAATGAAAACTTTGTGCAAATTTTGACTCGAAATGTGAGCGTTGCTTTGGAAATTGAATACCCAGCATGTTGTTTGTGTGTACATTTTCCCAGCACTCAAACGACCCACACTTTTTCATTGAGTTTGTTGCCGAAAGTTGTAGTGCAAGCGTCTTGTTGAACTATAATTATTGGCCCTGAAAAGGACCGTTTTTTAAATGGCCCTGAAAAGATCCTCCGCTTTCTTTGATTTCTTTTTTCAACAAACTGCAACAGCTAATTAAAATTTCCTTTTTTTTTTCAATAAAATTTCATCCGATAACGCTATAAATTCAGTCGATAAACAAACAGTGTTGCCAAAACGCGATTACAAATAACGTCTTTTTTGCGTGCCACGTAAGAGAATTATATATATAGATGACTTTAACACACGATTCATAAATGGGATATCATAAATAAATATCAAATGAATCAAAAGTGGATTAGCATTTCACAAATTAAAAAACTATCTTTGCACGAAGACCATCTGGAAATTTTTTGAATAAGTATAAAAACATATACGGGATCTATAGAATTAAATAGTTCTCTGGTGGTTTCGCAATCGAAAAGTATTTCTATCAGGGGCTTTTAATAAAGGGTACTTAAGTTTTATGGAATAAGTTTTTAGTCCATTTTGATATTTTATATCTTCTACAATTTACTTTGGACGAAATACGAATTTTAATTTGACGATGTATGTAATCGATTTCACATAAGTCGTTCTGTAGTGTAAGACAATATTACAAAAAGTGACTGCCACATATGTCTATTTTGAGTTTTGAAGTGCTCATGAATACCCCTTAATTTCATTTTATGTAAAAATGTGATGAACTTAAAGCGTAGTACTGCACTCAATTTTCTTATCAATAATTTTTTACGTGTTCCATCTACTATCAGGTGAGCGATATTTCTGAATTTCACCATCATTATGAAAGGATGACAATCATATTGATACAATATTCATGATAAATTTCCTATATCGGGTATTTATGAAAGGTTATATATGTTGTGTCCACGTAATGTAAATTAGATTAATAAAATATTTGTGAGTGTAATGAGAGTTTGTCGTTTGTTTGCCTGCATCAAGGAGGAATTATCTGCACTAAGTCACAGCTTTGAAAATTGTGAGCAATAAGTTGAACTACTAAAGATAAACAGGACGACCTTCGGTTAAGACCGACGTGAAACAATTCTCGTCTCTTTGGAGTTTCCAATGTGTATTGCATCACATTCTTCTCAGATGACCTTGACTAACCACACACTATACCCAACTTCACTTTTAAAGGGTCGTATCGCATCATCTCTTCGTGAGAACTTACATTTGTCTGAAACATTTTCAGACCGTGGTTCAAAATTGCGATTCTCTCTCCTCTGGTCTTTCCCTTCGAGATTTATTTCGGAGTGTCGCTAATACCCCGTTGTGTTGCTCCAGTGCGACTACCTACCTGACACCTGTTCAAATCTGATGCATTTTCATTTCACTTGGCTCCTTTCATGTTACTGATTATTTCCTTGCAATAGAATCCTTTTGTTGGATTGTCTTGCTTATTTCCTTGAACAGTATCATTTGGAAATTAGATCAAGAAGGTCAAAGTTGATTAGAAGTCATGCAGGAAGAAAACTGCAAATTGGAATGTGGAATTATACATGTTAACCCATCACAGGGTTAATTACAATCATTTCAGGAAGGATGAGCACAGTGGACTCTCACCTCAAAACATCCCTGGCTTTGACAAGTGCTTTCCAAATATACTAATGTAAAATAAGAACACAGTATACTGATTCACACACAAACGTATCTTGTATTACGATCGCAACAAGGACCAACATAAGCAGAACACGTATGAGTTAGTTTAATTAGCATCACACTGGAGAAACACAACGGGCTATTGGCGACTGTCCGGGATCAAGTCCCGAAAGGGACAACATGTTGTTATTTTGAACCACTGGGTCAGATGACGTGATAAAAACTGGAGCTGGCAACACACTTTCCAAACTGTCAGGTGACCATGACAATGTGAGGACATTTGAGGCCATGACAGATTTAACATGCACCAGCCCCCCAAGTACACGACGATCTGTGGCTTGGTCGAGTTTCGAACTCGCAGCCCTCCGGTTGCTAATCTGACCATCTACTAACCGGACTACCGCGGCTCAAGAACTACGAACTTTTTTTAAATCTGAAAATTTATAGCTAGCATGGCTAAGCTTTCTGAATATACTAATGTAAAATTGGAACACTATATGCAGTTTCAAAAGTATATAAAGTTGTATTACAATCGCAAAAAGAACATACATAAACAAAACAAGTATGGAATGTTTAAAAAAATCTGAAAATTTATAGCTGGCTTGGCTATTAAAAATTGGGGGATTGGATGTTTGAGTTTTATGGTGCAAGGTCCAAAAGTGGACAAGCTAAGCCATTAAACTTGGGGGAATATGGCCGACATCGACTGCTCTTATATTAACCGACGACGTGCAAGTACACGGCCAGCACACTACCAGGTACGTCCCTGGTGTTCTACTACTGAGACATTGACCTAGCAGACAATTCTGTAGAGGTTTATATTAGTCTGTAAGTAAATATGGTGACCCGCTGCACACTAATTAATTTATGCACGTATTCCAATTCAAAACTTTTCAGAGCTTATCCAAATATGGCCTTTGCGCCATGAAACTCAAAACCTACTCTTACTTTTCCTTGTATAATTGCAATGGAGAAACTAACTAATGGTACAACATGAAATCATTGTATCTTGAGCCTTTTGGTATCTTTAAGCGCATTTGTGCAAATGCAATAAAATAATGAATACAAGATAGCTCTATAAGAGAATATGTACGTGATTAGCGTTCGTGATTCCATTAGCCAATAAGTGATAGGTCTCTGGTCATTGGTCCCTAGAAGCACCAAAAATAATCAATAACAGAGATGACCTTCTTCGCCCCGCCCTGTTATACTTAATGCGATTGTTTGCTTAAGGTGAGTCTCATCAATTTAGGCATAGGGTAACCTGTTATTTCATCCGGTTAAGAACTTTCGATTCAGACATCTCTGCAGCTTTGAGTTTTTTTAATTATTGAAACAAATCTATTGGTTGGTTTGGACTTATGGAGCAATGGCCAAGTTGTACCAAACACAAGACAGCGTCAAAAACTAATGCTTAGGGACAATTTGGATTTTTATAAATAGCATTGAAATTTAAAGTAAATTAAAAGGCATCAAAAAGTAACTTGATTTGTTGAACTGGTTGCACTGGAGCAGCACAGTTTTTGCTAGAGGCGCCTGGAAGAGATATAGTTTCTTGTCATTAGCAAAACTAACCAGATTTTGTTTGATGATACATCTCGTCATTAGAAGAAGAAAAAACCTGACCAGATCTTGATCTCAGCATCATTAAAAAAATCGACAGTATCTTGATGACGAGGTATCTCATCATTTGCACAATTGTTCATATTTTAATGGATAAGATGTATCATCGAAGCAACTTGGAAGGCTAGGTTAACGAAGATCATTCCCTTGCTAGTCAATGCCTAGCCTTATGCCGAGTCAATAATTTCATAAACTTAATATTAAGAACATGCATATATTAGCAAAATTAATGTGTTTCCGAATAAGTATAAGAATAGTAAGAATAATTTAAGATTAGTAAGAATTTTAGCCTAGTTATTTTCGTTTCAAATTTCTGCATTTTGTTTCGGGCAGGGAGGGTATCAGCCACGTTTGCGCTAGGTTCCGAAAAGTCTAGCTTCGGCTTTGTACTTACTAAAGTCTCTTTACTTACAGAAAGTTTTGTACTTACTGAAGTTTTTGAATATTTGAATACAGGTAACATTTTTTAAACATGTACTTTTTAACCAGCAAAGGCTTTTAGTTAGTAACAGTAAGGAAGAACGGAATTTAAAGTTTTCTCAAATCGAGTTGGATCAAGGCAAAACCAAGGAAAAGGCAGCAACACAGGGTATAAAGTTATAGGCATCAAACTAATGGTAAAAAATCGTATGAGGACCCTCAGGCAAGTAGGACCTAATCAGGCCCCAATAGTCACCTCATTTTCAATAAGCTAAAGAGAAAAGAATTACTCTCTCTTCTGAAACACTCTCAACTAAGCAGGCTCTGTGTGCTCTCGTATGTGCGGTTATTTGGAAACGTAAACCACACAATGAGTATTGCTCAACAACGATTACATACCATAATAGAAATCCTTAATAGTTGTCACCTCATTATCAGAAGGATGTTGAGGATTTTTAAGGACTTTCGTCGCTTTTGAAAAGAATATGAAACTTCAAAAATATTTCTTCATATACAATTTAACTATTTGAATGCAAAAATTATAATTTAGTTACAATAAATTATAAAGAAATTGGTTTACCTATCTCTAAAAAAAAGTCTCGAGGAAAGGTAATTGTTTACGATCAATTTAATTTTAAGAGTATTGTCAAAACTTGCATTGTAGTGATAATTTCCTACGATAGTATGCGTTTAGAATTTGGGTTATTGTTTTTGAAATATAAACTTGATAATTATGATTAATTAAACCGAAGTAAAACATGTTTTACGCTTAATAAATTTGATTGTAATTTTATTATTAATCTCTATTGTTAACACTTGTAGACAAGTCACAGTGCGTTATTGTGAGCTTCAACAAAAAATTTGTGGATGAATTATGTGATTATAATCGTATGTTCCAGTATTTTCCAGCTCTACACAACTAATTTTAAAATTAACTTCAAAAGAAATAAAGTTTTGATAAGTTTCATACAATCACCTTAATTCAAGAACTAGGTAACTGAAACAATAGTGCATTGTGAGATACTTGAATTAGTGAAGCTGAGGTCAAACAGAATTTAATGCAAGCACTAGGTAACTTTTTTGACCACTTTTGTTATATCTATCGTCTAATTAAAAATGTAGGTACATATGAAAGTAGTATAGGCGGCAAACTGTTTTTCGCTATATCTCAAATCCAAAAATATTGAATTAACTTAATCTTGCATTTAGGTGACCTTATGCTAGTTAAATACTAAATGATCGCAGAAAAATTGTAAAAAGGTGCTCTGCATAGCATTCGATTACGAATTCCTTGTCAACTTTAGTATCAATAGTATTTAATTGGCAAAGCTACCACATTGATATCTTTCTTTCAGAGTTCAGAACTGGTGTGCTTTTATGTGGTCATTTTTTGCTACATGATCTTGTACTAGAGTACTAACTCTTCTGTATTTCCTGGAAACTCTAGAGTTACAACTGTCGCTAGTAACCCGTCGTGTTGCTCCAGTACGACGTAAATTCAACTAGCTACCTATCATAATCTAGAGCTTTCGATAATAATGACAGTTCATAATGGAAATGCATTTAGTATGAAAATTATGTATGGTTTAAATTTTACAATCTTGATTGTTTACCCTCTTTGTGGTTTTCTCGACGAAATATCTCATCAAAAGAGTAATTATTAGCAAAACTGACCAAATTTTGATGGACGAGATATCACGTCACTAGAAAAAAACTAACCAGGATCCCGTATCGACCTTTTATTTCTGCCGTATAAACCCTCCAAGTGGTTTCGAAGATGTATCTCGTCCATCAAGACAGTTGCCGATTTTTTTTATGGTGACAAGATCAAGATCTGGTTAGTTTTCTTCTTGTAACGTGATAGCTCGTCTATCAAAATTTGTTCAAATTTGCTAACAATTGCTCTTTTGATAAGATACTTCGTCGAGACAACCACCAGGAGACTAAACAATCAAGATTACAAAATTTAAATCATACATAATTTTCTACCTCAATACATTTCCAATATAAACTGACGTTATTATCGACAGTTCACACTTAGAGGTACTCATCCATAAATAACGAAAAATTACTTGTTATAATTGATAAAATATTTAGTATATTCTAATCGATAGATGAATGGCCTTTTTGGGTTTATAAGTAGGAAGTTTGAAGCAAAGTTTGTTTAATGTTTTTAGTGATTTAAAAAACAAATTAATTCAACTAAACAAATCTGAGTAAGATCGTAGACGTCTTCATTCCAGGCTCAAATACCTATAGTGAAAGAGTTTTTCACTGATGAGCAATACATGGACTGACCAGAGCAGGAAACGTAGATTATAACTAATTTAGTCAAATATAATGATAGCAATTAATTGACTATAATTGCAAATAGTTTTAAAATTTGGACAAGATAAGAAAAAAATGCTTAGTTCTAAAGCTACAGTGGACAGTACATATATATATATATATATATATATATATATATATATATATATATATATATATATATATATATATATATATATATATATATATATATATATATATATATATATATATATATATATATATACACAAAGTTAATTAATTGTTTTCATCACTATTATACATCCCGTGAACATTTGTTAGTGATACCGCTAAAAATAAACAAAATTTGTCTCGACTAAATTTTTCTTAATTCGTGTCCCAAAGTTGGTTCACCTAGCTCTTGCTCGAGAAAGTCCTCTAAAAACTTAACACTTTTACAGTTAAAAAACAATGTAAACATAAGTGATTAAGCCAAAGAAAATTGTAAAAAAGAGGTTTGATGGCAGAAAATCCAGAAAGTGGCCTCATATGAATGAACAAAGGGCGTCATCATAAAAAATTACTCTTAGGAGCGTTTACCCTGAGATTCCAAAACGCAGATCTTTCGCGCTCGAAACATGATCCTTTTCTTTCTGCGAAAAGTAACGTTTCCTGTAACTACGAAATAGAGAGTTAATTGTTGTCTTTGTAAGATAAGGAAGAATGGTGCGATATTGCATACTAAAGAACCTAGGTGCTATTTTTTTGCTGTTTGTCCCAAAACGTAGGGAATAAGCTGAACCACAAATGATTCAGAGTAATTTACGTAGAATCAAGTGATTGAGGTAATCCACAGAATTAGGAGAAATGTAGGAAATTCTGTATTTTTAAGTGGAAAATGTGAATAAAACCTTTTAAACAAAATCTAATTAGCAAGGATTCTTTGTATACTAGGGGGCCTGCCCCCTGATCGCTAACGCTCGCCAACCCCCGGAGGATTGCTTCGCAATCCTCATTGGTTCTCTGCGCGAACATATGCTCGCTTCGTTCGCCTCAATGAAGACATGTGTCCTAGCGGAAGGGATTGTTTACAAAATATGTTACCAAAAAAATGTTTTTCAAATCTAAATTTGCTGTATTACAGAAAAAATATATACAGTATCTCTAAAATCAGAATTCAAATGAAAACTTTGTGCAAATTTTGACTCGAAATGTGAGCGTTGCTTTGGTAATTGAATACCCAGCATGTTGTTTGTGTGTACATTTTCCCAGCACTCAAACGACCCACACTTTTTCATTGAGTTTGTTGCCGAAAGTTGTAGTGCAAGCGTCTTGTTGAACTATAATTGTTGGTCCTGAAAAGGACCGTTTTTTAAATGGCCGTGAAAAGATCCTCCGCTTTCTTTGATTTCTAGGTGGAGTGGTCGTTCACGGTAAGACGTTTGTCGCCAACTAATTTTTGTCGCCAAATCAAGATGGCGGCCGAATTCCGTAACAGCAGATAGGGTTGCCATAACAAAAACGGCAGATGTGAAGAAAATCCGCAAAAGGTGATGGTTACCATATTTGGCGACAAATCGCCTTCTTACCGTGAACGACCACTCCACCGATTTCTATTATAAACTAACTGCAACAGCTCATTAAAAGTTTCCTTTTTTTTTTCAATAAAATTTCATCCGATAACGCTATAAATTCAATCGAAGCGCGAGACTTCGCGATAAACAAACAATCGTACAGTATTGCCAAAACGCGATTACAAATAACGTCTTTTTTGTGAGCCACGTAAGAGAATTATATATATAGATAGTTACTTAGTTAACTTTAATAAAAAGAACGTGCCACGAGCTCGTATCTCACCTCTGCGAACATTTAATATCGAGAGATAGCTTTGTGATCCAAGTTTAATTTACTTGAATCTGTATTTATTCATTTTTTGAATGATGAGATTATCATTACAATTGCATGAAGTATAGTGGTAGATAAGTTCTTCGTTTGAGTACAAGGACACGAATTCTTGTTAAAAGAATTAGACATTTATTAAAATAAACTAAAGACGAATGCACACGTACAAAGAACAAGGATAAATTTTTTCTTCTTTTTTAATTACGTTTCCAATTTTTCTCAATTCCAAAATTTTTTTTATCACATTAAATATTACGGTTACGATTTACAAGTGCATGATTAAAAAAATACATTCACAATATCATAGTTTGCCCGTGCATAGTAAAAATTATGCTTAAAAATATTATAGTTTGTCGTGAATAGTAAAAATTGAATTCACTGATCGTTAGCAAGCGCGCTCACTTTTATTATAATATTTGAACCGTCTGATTTATCTGTACTTTCAACTGTATCTGATATTACAACAGATACTTAAACTTTTGAATGTATTTAAGGGGACCGGGAAAGCAAAATTTGACTAAAAAATCAATTTATATTTTATTGCTCCTTTATATAGTTCAAAATCTCCTCTTTCCAATGATATATCACACTAGGTAATAGAATAAGAGGAAGTTTGAAAATTATGCACGTTTCCAATAAGCACTTCACATCTGACACGGCCTTTCAAATGTAAACAAACCGTTTGTGGACATTTCTAATCTTTGTTGCTCAACAATGTATATTATATTTCTTACTTTACTTTACTCAAATTATTTTCGATAATATGGTAACAGTAGAGTTAACTGTAATCATTTAGTTTTTTTCTAAATATTTTTATTAATTTTACCATGTGATATAAGTTAGCACTTTCTGAGACATTTGATCTATTATGGACTAGCAATAAAGATAAATGTTTATTTTCTGCACAATATGCAACAATCTGTCTGGGCATAATATTTTTATTTATTGTCAAGTAACTTAAATCCAAATCACGGTCTTTGTCCAGTTGGGAATGAAAGCTGGTGGAAATTTCAACGTGCTGTATCTAAAAGTGATGTGTATTACCATGATAAACACACACACATATTGCCTTGCCTTATACTGCCTACATTTTGAAGACAGTTAGATCAAATTTCAGAGACTTAGCGAATTCAGAATTGTTGAAAAAATGTGTTCACGGAAAGACTCAAAACCCAAATGAATCGGTGAACAATGTGATTTGGACTCGCGTTCCAAAAAATGTGTTTGTAACCATCCAAACTTTAAAACTGGGAGTGTTTGATGCTGTTTCCTATTGCAACAGTGGAAATATTATAAAGTGCTATACATTATCTAGAGTTAAAATCAATCCAGGCTGCCTTTTTATACAAATTTTTGTGAAAACTGTACTAAGACCGTATTATATATATCGATGGAGAGCGAAAACTCTCCGAATACAGTAAAAAAGCCCGCCATAGAAAGAAAAGCATAAAAAAAAAATTGAAGATACATGTATTAAAAATGAAAGAGATCACCCTTTATATAAATCATGGTTTCATTAAGGTTAGACGTAAAATTATTTATAAAAATTCATTTTAAATGTTTAAATCCATTTTTCTCAAAACTTAGATTTTGAAGTTTCATGACCCATTTTCTCAGAATCTACTGAACATAATGACTTAATATTTTTATGACATATTTGTGTTGTATCTCTAAAGATAAAGATAACACGGGCATTTTTAAATTTTTTGAAAATTGGATTTTTTAGAAATTTAAATGTGTTAAAAAATGCTATCTAAAAAGTGATATTCAGTTAAAAATTTCTATAAAATTAAAATTTTTAAATAAAAAAAAGTGAGCTGTTAAAGTTTGTATAACATATCAGTTTAACCACCATAAAAATTTTGTGTTGATTACTATTGTAGTTATTGAGAAAAAGGGTCTTGAATTTCGTGAATTTAACATGGAGATAGGGCCTTCCCGGTCCCCTTAAATTAATATTTTTTCGAATTGAAGAATTCCGGGCAATAGTGATAAGTCACATAAATATGTTCCGTATTGAAAAAATAATTATATATATTATTTTTTTATGATCAATAAATAAGATACATTTTAAAATATTATACTAAGCACCAAACTCACATTTAATTTTTATTTTTATGCTAGCAAAATTCCCGACCTTACTCGGTTTGAATTGGTTTACTCTTGATTGAAGAGATGATCAAAATATATCATGACTTAAGTTTGTCATAGAATAAAATAATATTTTAACCCTTTTCGCCATCCTCATAATTTCTACAACTTACTTTGAATACAAAAACTACATATGCATATCCATTTATGTGATACATTTAATATTCATCGCACCCTTTCTGTAGGACAAAGCTACACAATGACGAAAGGTGACACAAAGGTTATTATTACAAAAGACGATTTTGTGGGAGATTTCGAATTCCATTTCTTAAGTTCCTTTTCATGTTCAATTCAACGATTTAAGAGGAATGCTTTCGCACTCATAGTCAACAAAACAATATTTTTTTACTTGTAGCACCCTTGCATCCGGTATGCGATATTGTGGAATTTCGCAATCTTCTCCTGTTATTATGACAAAGAATTTTTTAACGAAACTTTCTATATCGGATTTTTTAAACATTATTATTCTTTCACTAACGGTATTATTTTTTCAACAATGGCATAATTACACTTACAATTTGCTTTATTCTGACTTACCTGCCACTTTAAGTGGAATACTTTGTGGTGGTGTTGGGTGTGATGAAAAGGAAACACAATTTAGTAAAATAACAAATATTTAAAACATAAAAGAAAACAACGAAATAAAACAAAATAGAGATGTCGGGAAAAAGTAATTCTAAAGATATTAATTTGTGATTCCTTTTTAAAACTTGATCTCGCAATTGTCACAACTGACAACTAAAAAGTGCACAAAATTTAGAAATGCGAAATTAATTCAGAGCAAACGAAACAGAAAATATTACTGCACGTGATCAACCAACACGAGTTTCCGTTTCATTCCCGTTCGTTGAAAAATATCGTCTGTACAAAATATTCGGAAATCGTTTACATTGCGCAAAGAACAAAGAATAAGACTCGAAATAAATGAAGTATCAGAGCTAAAATTCCATTTAAAAAAAACAATTTGTTGAAAAATAATTTCTTTTTGAGCAGTTCTGGTAAAGCAATCAAAGTAATCGTAATATTCAATATACATTCCAATTTTTCCAAAACTACAAAATTATGGTTGATTTAAGTATACTTACTCAGGTGTTTAGGCATGAAACTTATCTAAATATAACAATAAAGAAATGTTTAATATTGCATTCAGTAAACTAATGAATAATGTATAAAATAAAACACATTGTACTCAAATATCTGGAATAAAATTTACGTGATGCCTGTACAACACACATACACAAAATCAAACATAGAACAGAAAGACGGACAGACATAGTTTCGCAACCAAGTTCACTCACTAAATAAAGTTCTCACTGTATGCAAATTTCCATGAAAATATATTAAACCGTGTGGAGGCGGATTAGGCATCAGAAGGGTCCAAAACAGGTAGAAAACTTAAAATGGGTCGAAAATATTCAATGTATACAAGCAAACATTCCATTCCTATTATATAGATACTAAACACGAAGCTCAAGCTATTGAGTAATTTGTGGGTATAAGTTAAATCAATATAGTATGTAAGCATTGTTATTATTTTTTCAGTAAACAATGAGTATTGTGAAAACGATGGACATAACGGTAAGAACGATGTCAATATCTGAGCTGGCCATCCACTCTTCATACTTTCACAACACGTGAGAAGATTTGAGGCCACTGCAGATTTAAAGTGCATCAGCCCCCGCATACATGATGGCCTTTGGTTAGACCTAGATTCGAACTCGAAACCCTTCGGTTGTTAATCCGTTATTTTTCCAACTGAGCTTCCACGGCTCTAAAAATGTAGAACAAAAGTTATATCTTGAAAGTTTTGAGATTTTCAACGGTGCTAAAAATTGTATCGTGATACATAAATTCCATTCACAGTACTCTTTTCTTAATTATCACTGGAGTGTAATGATGAATACTATCGAAAAATAATTTTTTTTTAATTTGTCCGAGGCGCATTTTGCAATCGTGCATGCAAAAATATTAATTGCGTGTTTCAATGTTATTTTCACTCATTCCAGTTGATTAATCTCATACCTCGATTTTCTAGAGAAACGGGTCTCTGCAGTTATTCGAAAGGAGCCGAATAGTTCTAATCAACTACTTCTATGAGTTGTTCAAAATAAATTTATTTAAAAAAAAAAACACACACACACACATGGAGGATTTTTAATTGTAGAAATTCTCTCCTTACAACACTTTTTCTGAGGATGTAGATTGAAAAAAATGCAGTCTAAAAAATCGTTTTCTAATTTTGCTCTTAAAGATTCCATCTTTTCTAATTGCTCTGTTTTGGGAACAAATGATCGCATATCTTCCTCTTTTTGCTCCATGAAAAAATTAATTAAGAACAGTTCGAGCAAACTTCGAGAGCAATGGAGAATTCCACAGATACTTTCCCCCACTTTTCCCATAGAAAACAAAACTACCAGAATGATTTAGAAAAATGTGTTAAATTGTGGAATTCTCAGTTGATGGAAAAAATAATGAAAAAAGTTCATTTAGAACAAAAGCTCGACGTGACGAATTCTTTCCCTAGTGGATTACCATTAAACAGGTAGAAACTGATATCATATTCATTTTTAAATATAGATTTATTACTTTTATTTCACTTTAAAATTTAAGTAAAATTAAACAACGTACACAAATCATGTAAACTTTGTAGCTAAAACTTTCTCTGCAATTTTGAGACCTCTAAATAACTCGATTATTTTATTTAAGTAAATAACTGAAATATGTGGATAATTATTCCACAACTGATAAAACATTTTTATCTTTCTAATTCGGATTTATTGTGAAAATAATGAAAACTGTTCTTAAGATGTTTCTCAAACCAAGATGTATTTATTTAAAATAACTGCCCATCATTAGTTGAATTGTCTTTAATCATAAATTTCATTCATAACTAATTCAATAAAAATACAAAATGTAATAATAATTTGATACATTTTAAAATAATGTCTTAACCTGCGAGATCTATTCTGTAGGTTCTCGTATTCCTGACATTTAAGTAGAGGTAAACAAAATGTTTTAAAATCTGAACATTTCCTACCTGTTCTAAAGTATGCTGTTCAATATAGTGAAAAATAAAGTATTCGTTTCAGTGATCAACACATTGACAAAAATTGCGTGAAATATAAATACCATTAATTAAAGAAGTAACACATAAAGTTTGGCTACATTAAAATTATTCAAACTTTAATCTATCATAAAAAGAGAGGGAAATCGGTAAGTCTGCTGTCACGAATTTGTGCGTTTTAAGTTGAATAAAAACAGGCTCGAATTATTGTGAATCTAAAAGTGAAACGTACTCTATAAAATGAGAAATAAAACTGGCTTATGAAACAGGGAACAGTGCTGTATTGCTTTCTTCCTTATTGAGGTTGTTGCTTGAAAATGCGCACCATAGTATTTCAGAATATATTGAAAAGCGTTATGGTGGACTCCACCGCTTTGGAAGTTTCGAAGAGCAATTTAAACCTGGAATCAGATTAATAGAACTGGAGTCAATGTATTTCTAAAAATTCTGTTTCTTGAAATGTTTCCCCCATAAATTCTAACAGCTTGTTCGACTCGAAACTGAGAAAAAGAATAAACTTTTTAGAGTAAAACTAATTCATCAACGCATTGAAAATGAGAAAGTATAGAACCAAATGAATTAGAGTTTGTGTTTAGAGTGTACAAATAGAATTAATTTAGAGATTAATTAGAAAAGGAAAATTTTCAAAGAACGCATATCAAAGTTTATATTTGTTTTGATTGATCTTCAATTATTTTTGAAGATTACTTTGTGTTGTGAATTAACAATAGTTTATCTAACAGAAATATCAAACGGATTTACTTTCTGCAACTCAAAGGCAATAAATGTCATGCCTTTATGGGCTATAAGATTTCTTTACATTAAAATGTATTACCTGTTTATAAATTTTTGATTTATTAAAAGTTACAACTCGCTTTAAGATACTAGCATAAAACAGACTAAAAACTTGAATAGATACTTCTAACTTTTATCGTTATGATATTTAAACTTATCAAGCTCAAAAATTTAATGTTGGAAATATTTTCAGCTGTAATCTGTTTATCCCTTGGACTACTAAGATCAAATACTAGTTCAATACTTTAATCTCAACGCTCAATGAGTGACACAAATATTTCAATGGGATCGTCATTGTCTTTGTAAGCTTTGAATAAAGTTATTTACGACATTCTTAAATCGTATCCCTTGCCAAATTAAATTTCAATTAAAGTGTCGTAAAGTTTAAATTAAGCGTTAAACGCCATGAAACTGAAAAAAAAAATGCTTCGGAAAGCATAAAGCTCAGCTAAATCAATTAAAAAACTTGTTCGTGTTTCCGTTTTAGCAAATTAAAAATGGTGCTTGGATTCTTTTCGTGTTGATGACCGCTTAATTAAACTTTCGCTTTGCATTTAATCAATTGAGAAGCTCCTAATACGTTAATTTGGCAACTAATCTGGCACCTCATTAAACATGGCCCGCTGGATGGACAGGAAATGAAACTTCCGTCTCCCAAATCGAAAAGCGGTCACTGTATATAAACATCGAATCTTCTTTAAAATGAGAGCTATTTCAAACCACTAACTTTGACTGTGAATATATTATCCAGAACGAAGGCTTCTCTAAAAATACCTGATCGCTTTTAACATTAATTCAGAAAACAGTACAGAATTTAAAACGTTTTGCTTTTGAAATATTTTTAATACATATTTAGAACATTATAGTTATATGACCGGAATTTTTCGTCAATTTAATCAGGGGTGGCCAACCTTCTACATACCATGCGTCAATTGCTTTCACATACGAGTTCAGATACGTCTTAGGATACGATGCGTTTACTATAATCTAATTTTAAGTTTTCGAGCATGCTTTTTTACTTTTTCAAATATGTCTGATCCTCTTGTTTTACCATGCAATACTCCAGACTGGCAAGCTTAGGAAGACATTAAAATTATAATCAATTCCTCTTGTAAAAATTCTTAACTGGGCTATATCACATCACTTGTCCGTTTATTCATCGAAAGCTGAAGAAAAGAAAGTACAAGAATGGACAAAGACTTCCAGTTGCTGAGATACATCCCGAGAAAATGCCTCGATACATCTGATAACCGTCTGCCTTGATATAGCAATTTCGTTAGCTTTCCTTTCAATACAAGATCGCGTGCAAATATTTGGAGACAGGGCTTAACAATTTCATAATTATGAACAATTGAACTGAGAACACTCTGGTGTTCAAAATATGAAGATGGATTCAGTTATGGCACCTACTTCAAACGAATAAGTAGGCGCAAGGATGTAATTGTAATCATCCAATGCGCCACGATTGGCGCATGCGCCACAGGTTGGCCACCCTTGATTTAAATGAAGGTGGTGGTAGTTTATCTGCTGGGAACCGTGTTTCTGGACATATTCACAACTTGCCGTTAGTTTGGCTTTTTTTTTTTTTTTTTCAAATGCGATTTCTGCACTTTGCCAGTATAAATTCAGCACAACAAATTTCAAATCATGATAGTTTATTGGTCAACTCCAATGAGCTTAGATGCAAAACGTAACCAAAGAGGCAATAAACAACATTTTAAGATAACCCCGTTATGTATCCTGAGAGAGCCCGTTTGGGAAACCCCCCGGAAGTAAAATCTTCACTTTTTATGTGGTTTATTTCTTTACACTGAAAATCCCTCTCATAAACGAGACAAGGCCAGTTTTGAATCACTTCTAAGTACTACTAGTCTATTATAATTTTCAAAAGTATGCATATAGCTTGATCTGTGACCATCTTCACAGCATGGGAAATTTCTATAAGAATGTATTTACTAAAACTTCTGAATGTTCATTAAAATGACTGAACAGTTCAATTGCGAAAATCAAATGCAATCAATCTTATGTAAATTGGTCCGACTCCCGCAACACATTTATAATATTCAACTAGTTACCACCGTCCCAGCCAAAGCCATTCGGTGTATCACCACGTAATTTTGAACCACGGTCAGATGAAGAGGCGACATCTGAGCTGGCACCCCACTCTCCAAACTTCCACGCCAACCCAACGCGAGGACTTTCGGCCACGACAGATTTAAGGTACACCAACCGACTCTACACCATACTTTTACAAACTTCCCCTTGACCAGGATTCGTACCAGTAACCTTCCGACGCATTTATAATATGTATTTTTTCACAATTTCTCCCCTTTGGTGTATCATCAGGTATTTGATGTGTGTTGCAAATACAGCATGTCACAAAAATATTAACACAATGTTAAAAAAGTGTCAATGTTCAAGAATTTACTTGAGCTTGCCTAGCATAAAAGCACTATGAACTACAACACTTTCAAGAGGCCATTTGTTTGAAATTTAGTAGATGCATTAAAAAAAAAAAAACGATTAATTTGAAGCCAATTCTGAAAAATTTTTTTCATTCTTTATTAGCTTTTGGGTCAGGGCTCGAAATAAGATTTTGAAGCTGGCAGCAAATATTGCTGTAATAACGGTAAATTGCAGTTACAACTTGTTCGCATAACTTTAAAACGAACAAATAATGCAATGAGAAAAAAAAATGCTTCACTTTTCTTGTAAGCTTTCTGCAATTTCATATGAAACCCTAAAATATATATGAGATTAAAAAAAAAACACTCAAATAATATACTGTAGGCACGTGTTTATTTCCTTATTATCAAGTTTACGAAGGCATCAGTCAATAATTAGGCTAGAGAAAATTGCAGTTGTTTCATAACTACATAGCTAAAAGCAAGGTCTGCGATCACATGCACGAAACCATTTCTGAACTGCTCGATCAGCCTTAAAATTTGAAAGCGAAGGAGCATCCACATTTATCCTCATTAAGTCACATAGTTTTTTCTTAAAAAATTTTTTTTTTTTTTAATAACTCGTATTTGAAAGAGAAATAATGAAACATTCGAATTCAAGTATTCTCAGAAAAACTTGCCGTGAGAACCGTTGACCTTCGCGGCGATTTAAGCTAGGCTCATGGCATTTGCCGTGGTTGCCACGACTTATTTCGAGCCCTGTTTTGGGTATCAACCCTTTAGAAGTGGCCATAAATAAACACTTGGCGTCAAAACGAACCTCTATATTGCATAACTACCAAAATTTATTGCAAGGGGTGTTCAAATGAAAAGATACGAAACGTCGTAACAACGTAACCTTTAACATATTTGCCTATGCCGCTATGGGAGAACATAGCGAGATATCTAGGGATCAGATTAGAATCTCCGGAGTAGATCGGAGCATGCGCGGGCGCCCGCATGCACAGGAGAGAACAGAGGCTCTTATAAAAAGCGCCCTCCAATTGACGCGGCAGTGCGTGTGAGGACAGGATGGCGTTCACATTGGAAAATTCGACGATTGAGCAGCAGCGAGGCGTTATCCGATTTCTGACAGCGGAAGGTGTTAAACCGACCGTTATTCATCGCCGGATGGTGACCGTATACGGGGAAGACTGTGTGTCCGACAAGTCAGTGAGAAAATGGAGTGCCCGTTTTCGTGCAGGTCGTGAGAGTTTGGTTGATGACCCGAGACCAGTCCAGACAAACACAGTCATCACGGCCGATCTCATCGACAAGGTGGACGACCTACTGAGAAGTGATCGGCGTATCACATTGCGAATGTTGGCGGTGAAGGTGGATGTCAGCGTTGGAACAGTGTGGACAATTGTTCACGACAGGTTGCGTTATCTGAAGGTGTGCGCGCAGTGGGTTCCAAAGCAGATCACCGACCAGCAAAAGGAAGTTCGTATGGGGCTAGCACTTCAACATCTGCTTCGGATTCATGAAGACCCCGCTTTCCTGGAACGGATCGTCACAGGTGACGAGAGCTGGTGCCATCACTACGAGCCAGAGACAAAGCAGGACAGCATGCAGTGGAAGCATGCGTCGTCACCTCCCCCTAAAAAGTTCAAAGCCGTGGCGTCAGCAGGGAAGGTGTTGGTCACCGTCTTTTTCGACGTCCAAGTTCCGCTACTTGTTGAATTCATCGAGCACAGAAGAACCATTAACTCCGATGTGTACTGTGAGACACTCTGAAGCCTACGCAGGTCCATCAAGAACAAAAGACGGGGGCTGCTCACGGAGGGTGTGGTTCTGCTCCATGATAACGCGCGTCCACACGTCTCCAGGGTCACACACGCGGAACTGGCCACGTTCAAGTGGGAGCAGCTTGACCATCCGCCCTACAGCCCGGACATGTCGCCCTGCGATTTCCATGTGTTTGGTCCCCTGAAAAAACATCTGAAAGGGAAGCGCTTCAACTCGGACGACGAACTCAACGACGCTGTGAAAGACTGGGTCTCGTCACTGCGACAGGAATTCTGGAAACAAGGAATCCTTCGGCTCAATGAGATCGTTGTGCTCAGGCCTATGGTGTATACTTTGAATAAAGTCTTCATTTATACCCACAGTGTTGATTCGTACGTTTTCATTATAACAACCCTTGTATTTCAACGCGTATAAAAGTTTTAAAACATCTATCAATTTTAAGGTTATTGTTCCAGAATAATAAATTTCAAAAAAAAAAAAAAAAACTACATAAATTATTCAAGGGTTTTTGTAAAAAAAGGTAAAACGACCTAATTTCATATATATTTTAATATTTTTTAATCGAATTGCATTTTTAAAGTTATTGTTCCAAAATAATAAATTAAAAAAAAAAAAAAACTGCATAAATTATTCAAGGGTTTTTGTAAAAAAAGGTAAAACGACCTAATTTCATATATATTTTAATATTTTTTAATCGAATTGCATTTTTTAACGTCAAAAATTTATACAACTAGTGGTTATAACGTATTTAGATTAAAGAAAAAGTTTTTCCATTTTTTCGCGAAGACAATTTTAATTATAATAATTTTGCAATTCCGTATCCATTTGATCCATGTGTTTATAAATGCCTTTTAAATATTCAACTACTTTCAGCACAATGTTTCCTACATTTTTTTAAGTAGATTTGAGGTTGAGAAACATTTACTAAAAAACCGGGTTGATGTATAATTATTCTAAATAGCGAATTCATGAAATAAACGTATAGAGCTTTTATCGAACTGTTATGTGTACTTAAATTAATTTAAATAATGGTGTTTTTCAAATCCGCAGTACTGTTTTATAAAATTGTACAACAAAAGGAAAACAACGTGAAGTATAACAAAGAGAAAAGACCTCAACAAGTGCAATTTTCTCCTAGTTTTGTCATTGTTTAAAAAGATGCTTCCAATCGAATCCAAGTCACCGCCACTGTATCCAAAGCTATAGCTCTTACGTTCACTCATATAACAATTTAAATTTGAAGACCAATTTCCATTTCTCGCACCATATGTATTGGCAACAACTCTTCGGAAACCGTGTACAATGACCCAAAATGGCGGTTTCCAAAATTCCAGAGGATTCAGACATTTTGATTTCGCGGAACTTACTTCTGTAGGCTTAGCATTGTTCGACGTTCGCAACTGGTACAGAGCATACAGAACCTCCTTGCGTCTTTTGAATGCCAGTGAAAACCTGGTTTCGCACTGTTTTAACACATGGAACTCTATTTTGGGAGTTATTCAAACATCTAGCGGAACTCCATCAGTTCCTGAATGTCCATTATGTCGAGCAAATTTAGAGAAGAATCGAGTGATTTTAACCCTGCAGGAGAGTTTAAATCCCTCATCCAGCAATGAATCAAACACCAGAACTGGATCTTGGATTTTCTTACCAGATGTTGAAGAATTGGTTTCAGGTTCTTATGCTACAAGAAATTCACCCGAAGTGAGTTCAATCCATTTTAAAAGTTTAAATCCTCATACCCAGGTGCAGAATTATATTCAGTGTTCTGCAACACAACTCCAAGCAATCGCAATTGTTCTACAGGCATTTTTTCCGAATTTTCAAACCTGGAGTAAAATCAAAAACAGACGTAAAACCCAGTAATCGGCTAAATATATATTACATATTTATAATAAAACATCAAAATTAATTAACACTATATTTAAAACCAAGGCATACTTTCAGAATTTGCAATTCTGTCGATAACTTATGAAGTTAAATATTTTGTCATCGACATAGAATATGTGTTATTTATAAAGTGTTTGTGGTAATTTGGCGCAGTGTAGGGAGGTTGTTCCATAGCTAGAGAAGATAAAAGGGTTTGGGAAGAAGCACGCTTTGCACTGCAGAACACCGTAACTTATAATTTAAAAAAAAACGGCCAAAATTTTGATAAAATTAAGGGAAACTTGTTCTGCAAAGACTTTGTTTTGCAACGTACGTCGCAGTTTTAAGCACTTTTGCCCGCGGGGTCTCATACATGGTGATCTTAATACTTCCAATTGATGTGGAATGGCTGACTACCTTCTTGATATCGTTAAAGCTAGTTATTTGCTAATTTGATTGGTGTCTAGGAGCTCTAAGTAAGTGGTGAAATGTAAGGGGACATACCACCCCTTAACTCTCCAAGTGGTTTCAACAAGATATCTTGTTCAAGATATGGTCACTAATGACGAGATATTTGGTCGAGACAAAACTGTACTATTATTCAAAGGTGTTGGAGATGGAAAAAAGAAAAAAATTGTCCTCTGCCTAGAACTGGTAACAATTTGAAACGAGGTTTTGTCACAGAGGCTGGTTGGTCACTACAGGGTGGTTTGAGACTCAAAGATCGACCACAAGAAGGATTAAGAAACTACATTTTTTGTGTGCAAAATACTTTCATATAAGATAAATTTTCACTCACAATATTTGTTTACAAAAAAAAAAAAAACCTTTTTATATAGTTTAATTTAAAAAATTAAGATAAAGATTGTTTTACCGGAACGGGGCAGGCAAAAGATGGTTTGGACTGATAGTTCCAATAAAAGACCTATTAGTGAATACGGAAGATGCGCTAGTTTAATTAATTCGTATAATATTTTAATTAGTATTCTACAGTTAGACTCTAGTTGAATAAAAAGAAATCATTCCATAAAATTTAAGAAACATTATTATACGTTATGAACACTTAAATCTTACCTTACAAGGTCCCACTAATGCCAATTTTGTAATTACAACAAGGAATCTGTTTGTAATTATTGAATTTATAATTTCTTTTGTATTGAAGTGTTTACTACAGAAGTACAAAAATAACCTTAAATATCTAGCTGTTTTAAAGAAAAATTATTTCACTATTGAAATAATTTATGTAGCAAAAACAATGCCATAATTTTTTAATTTTCGTAAATGAAACTAGGTTAAACATCTGGTTAGAATTGAATTCAATCAAAAAATGAAGAAACTCCAACTCCAGCAATTATAAAACTAATGTATTATAGATCCTCGATAGATATATCTATATATTTTTTCCTTTTAAAACTGACATAGATCTACCCATTCGAATTATTACCTCCAAAACTAAAATTGAGTTGAATGCTTCAAGTTCAGTCAATAACTCGATGTTTCGTTAAGCTACATAATCTGAATGGTTAATTCTGATGAAAGTACCCAAAATAGAGAGAGAGACCATATCCCCATGCTTGGTTTATAACTAGAGTTCGGATTTTTATGCAGTAAGAACTACCAAAATATGCAGTTAAAAATGCTAAAATATGCAGTTAAAAATGCTAAAATATGCAGTTAAAAATGCTAAAATATGCAAGAAATATGCAGTACAAAATTACGAAATATGCAGTAAAACTTGTCAAAATATGCATTTTTATGCACTACAAATTAAAATTGAAAATGAAAAAGACTGTATTTGAAGGGGCACTATAGGAAAGGAACAAAATGATAATGTCAACTATAGACATCAAGTTTCAAATGCAGATGCACATTTATTAATTTTACATTGCACAGAATTCTCATTTATTTTATTATTAATAAACTACTAAAAGATTTAAAAAAGTTTTTAAAATCAAAGAAACAATATATACCCACACATTATATCGCGCGCGCGAGACATGTTAAAAAAAGTATATAAAAAAATATAAAAAAATACTATGGTTATTATGGGAGTAGTTATAACATTATTGTACTTGCGAATAATAATAATAAAAAAATATTTTTCTAAATTATCTTTATGTCTACGGTCACTTAAAATTCTTTTATACTATGAAAAAGAGCGTTCCACGTCCACAGAAGTTGTAGGGGCGAATTTCAAGGAACTTAAAATTTTAGGGTCCCACATGTCATTTTTATTTAGTTTTGTCCATTCCTCGCCTTGTAGGATTTTATTAATAGTTATCATTTTTGTAAATCCGCGAGATTTTTTTAACACATCATCTATCTTTTCTTTAAGTATGTTACCAGTTTTGCCTGGAATCGAATTGATTTTCTTTACCACATCTTCAAGGATTGAAAGGCTTTCATTTAAGGTTAATCCTTTTTTTTTCACGTTTTTGGATCGAATCTACCTAAAAAAGAACAATTCACAATGTTAATGATTTAACGAGGTTTACGTTTTCTTTTTACATAGCTATTTTATCTAAACTTTGTGCGGAATCAGCATTATTATAATTTTTTTTTTTAATTTTCGAATCACTTCCGAATATTGATTCTAATACGTGGCGTAGAACAAAGCAGCAGACAGCCATGTGCCCCATCTTGTGAGCACAGGTGTCGGAGGTAACGAAACATTCATCGATTCCTTGTAAACTATCACACGGGAGGGTGCTTTTAGAAACTTTTTTTTTCCAAAAACCAATAAAGGAATTTAATTCCGGAAAGGAATCTTTAACTTTTTCAGCAATAAGATTAAGTGCATGGGCAATACATGTGACGTGGACTAGGTTTTTATAAAACGTTTGTAACAATTTTCCAGCCTTAATCATATACGAAGCCGTATCTGTCAAAAGTAACAAAACTCGATTTTCTATTCCGCTATCATTGGGAAAGATTTTAAGGCTAGAATTAATAAAACGGCATATTGTGTCGTGATTAATTTTATCTAGGATTTTAGAAGCCAGAAGAAATGGGTGATCAGCTTCGTGGAAACTCAATTTTCCTATTAAAAGATTAGCCACTTAATTGCCCCTAACATCAGTGGTTTCATCGACGACAAGCTACGCGTAATTCTAGTCTATGTGTTCCCTAAGTTTTTGTAACGTTTTTTGTTAGCAAAGATCTAAGTAATTCTTTCGGAGAGTGCTCTCATCGAGGATATTTCGGTTCGTGTATTTCGAAATAAATTCATTGAGGACGGAATTCTTCAGTTTAAAGAAAGGAATGGCGGTCGAAATTAATGACAGACATAAATCTTCGCAAAAACTGTCTTCCTGCTTTGAGGTTGATTGTGATTGACAAAGCAAAAGTATATCTAATTTGCAATTTACGCATTTGACGAAGATATTCATTACGAACATAAAAGGGACTATTTGAGGTTTTCTATCTCCTCGATCGTTAAAGATAGAGTAAAAATTTCAACGGATTTGAAATCTGCGGAAAATTTTACACCAGATTGAAACCTCAAGTGGTCTGAATTTTATGCGAATTTTCGACGCGTCCGTGTAATGTCGGTTGGAGGTGGGACACATTCTTAAAATTGTTCTTTCTTTATGATGTTTTAGTATCAGTAAGGACATAAAAAGAACTGTCAAGGGCAACGCTGTGCCGGTCTGGTAGTATCCGACTATTTTGAAAATAGCTCGCTGAAAAAACGTTAAATGCGGGAAATATTTCGAGGTGATAACGGTGAATACGGGATTTTTTAACATTGAAAGTATAGGAAATTATTAAGGACCAATGAAAAACGACATATGCGGGAAAATCGTTAAATGCGAGTTACGTTAATCGGGGTTAAACTGAATTTGCTTTCAAATGTTATAAAAACCTACCGTGATATTTCTGATTAAAAGAGAATTTACATCAAATCCACATAGGTTGTACAAATACAACTAACATCACAAATAGTAAGGGCTTGGTGTTTTAATTGTTTTGAAATAAATTTAGAATTTCATAAACAATTAGGTTTACAGATAGCACAAAGTGGGGTCTATGCAATAAATTGAATTGTAATCCGGTTTCTAAAAAAGAAAACGAAAGGCAGTTATCGTGTAGCAAAAAAAGTTTTAGTTTTCTGTTGTCAACCTTTCCCGTTAATTTTTGTAGTAGCGAAAGAAATACATAGATTTTTATTTCACTCTTTGTACCTGAAATGTATGGTCTGTATCAAATTTATTTGCAGATTTCCATTTTAGTTTTTGAATTCGCGATTTTTATGGACAAAACGGTATATGTTAAAGTAAAATTTAAACACGAAACTAATTCTAATACCAAATTGTTTTGTTTATTTCCATCATTTTATACTTAAACGTACGCTACTTTTTCTTTGAATTAACTTAATGAGGTGTGATTTTCATTAAAGTTATCGTACACAAACTGGGAAACCTTCGAAACAGATTTTACATTGCAATTTCTTAAATAGACGGGAGTGTCACTGAACTGAATACCTTGTTACAACTTTACTCTTACTTGAATAGCTTCACTTTTTTTACTATTACAAAATAAAATTACGGTACAGCTACACTCTACGATCGATTATGAGTGATGGCAACGGCTTGGCGATTTTTTTGGCGCACTTCTAGTAGCGAGTTACGATAAATTAAGGCAACCCATCTTTCGTTACGGTTGTTGTGGTTTTCATGGCAACCTCGACAAACGGAAACTTTCAATTTTCATTTTGAATATTGTAGAAAGTTCTTCCAAAATCCGTTAAAGTCGATTGATTTCATTGGTTCGTTTGAAATTTTTTCTTTCTTCCCATTGGTTATTTTGTTTTTAAAATATCCTTTGATTGCATTGGTCCTTTTAAATCGTTTTCTGTGATACCATTGGTCCATTTATTTGTATTTTGACAGTTGTGGAATTGTTATTTTACTATAATAGTTTTCACGAAATGATTAAGAGTTTTTTTTTTTTTACCAATTTCGTTTTCATTATTTTTTTACGAAAGAATTCAGACGTTATCAGGTTGTATTATTCCTTGCTTTTTTTTCTTTTGTAGATCTTTTTCTTTTTCAACATGCCCACTGTATTTAGTATAATTGATAAGTTTCAGGGTATTCTTACCATTCGTAGCTTAGTTTCTCTGCTGGTTCACAAATGTGTTTTGATATGTGATTAATATTACAACTTTTTGTGAAAGTTTTTTAAAAATATACTTTTTAAAACGTTCTGAAATGTGCTTAAAAAGTGTGTTGTAAAAAGAAAAAAAAATTGTGACAGGAAAAGAGTTAAGAAATAATTCTTTCCTTGGCGACTTAGAAGTGCGCCAAAAAAAATCGCCAAGGCTGTTGCCATCAGTCATAAACGTAGAGTGTAGCTGTACCAAAATTTCATATTACATTCACTAACAACGAAAATTGGTTCAGTAAACTAATGTCCGCTTAAGTTTTTTGGCCGTTTTGTAATATTCCGCCTCCCAAGCGGCTTAGACGAGATATATAGTCATCAAGATTTTGCCGATTTTTTTATGAAGACCAGATCAATGTCGAGTCAGTTTTTCGTTCATCAAGATCTGGTCAATTTTGCTAATAATGTTTAAAAATATTTAACTTGTGCTTAGTTAGAATCTTTTCAAATTACAGAATGATGCGAGCACTATATTAACAGATCAAGAAGATTGTGAGCCGGATGTGCTTCAAACAACCAGGAGAGTTTCGTCAAAGAAATCTGTCACGAGTAAGACTGGAAGGAAGACGAAATACACTGTCCTGAAGAATCAGCCATCAAAAGCCCTCAAAGCAAAGGAAACAATCAGAAGTTTGAAGCAGACTGGTCATGAAATCTCAGATCCATCTTCAAAAACCTTAAAAAGGCAAATATCGGATGCTGACATACAAAAACCACTTCTTTCGCAACGTCCTAAAAGACCTAAAAGAGATATCTAGTACACGAAAAAAGTAGCTGCTATTCTTCAATAAAAATGTAATAGACCATTCATTTCATTAAAAGTTTTCTCTTTTCCTTATTGTACTTTCAGTCTGTCAAGATGTCTTCGGCAGACGCATTAAATTTCTCTCTCAACCTTTGTTTATTTTATACTAGCCACTGGGTGGCTAGCCCGGCGTTGCCCGTGTCCGTGGTTCGCAAACAAACACCACGGGAAACGCCGTGATGTAAGGTATTAATCTGATGTAAAATTTTCCGCAGATTTCGAATCCGTTGAAGATATATTCAATTTAAAAAGTATTTATTTAAAGAAAATCATATTTTTATGTATCAATCTAAACTGAAATTTTCCGCAAATTTCAAATCCGTTGAAATTTATACTCAATCTTTAACGGTCTAGGAGATAGAAAAAAGAACTAAGTGACTCGAGTTAAGATTTATGGTCTAGCTGGAAAATCTTTGCTCCGCGCAAAATCAAAGTGAAAACGAAAAAAAATAATTTTCTCCGAGTTCCCAGCGATGAAAAAAACTTGGCATGCTTCCAAAGTGTGACGGCAAGGTCCGGTGGGTAGAAAAGGTCCAGATTCGGGTGTTTCTTCTATTCTCCGGAAGAAACGCGTTGAAAAACCGTTGGATAATAAAACTATTAAATTCATTTTTAAATCTTCTAAATTGAATTTTAAAATTCGCCGCAACCCAAAAATGGAACAAAAAATCGGACTACCTGTGTGCTAAATCTCATTGCTGTAAGATGCCATAGAATTCTCGGGATTTTGATGCAAGAAACAGACAAACACTTCCTTTTCTAATAGTAGAGACTAGCCAGTTGCCCGTGCTCATGGTGTAAGGTATTAATCTGGTGTAAAATTTTCCGCAGATTTCAAATCCATTGAAATTTTAAATCTATTTTTAACGATTCCGATTTTACAAAAAGGACCTAAACAATCCAAGTCAAAAAGTTTTATATTTTTTTGCTCTCATTCGCTAAAATGGAATATTGCAGGAAATGTAATCTGTTTCCTTTTTTTAACGCGAAGGGCAGAAGATACAATCTGTTTATTTTTGGAAAGCGAAAGTTCACGTGACGTCACAATCTCTTACGAAAATATAAAAGATATATTCAATTTAAAAATTATTCATTTAAAGAAAATTATATTTTTAGGTATCGATCTAAAGTGAAATTTTCCGCAAATTTCAAATCCGTTGAAATTTTTACTGTATTTTAAACGGTCTAAGAGACAGAAAAAAGAACAAAGTGACTCCAGTTAAAAGATTATTTGTTTTTATAGTCTGACTGGAAAATCATTCCTCCGCACAAAATCAAAACGGAAATGAAAAAAATAAATTTAGAACACGTTATCTTCAATGCTGTTGCATTCAATAATAATTAAATTTTATTAAATTCATTTTAAAATTTTCTAGATTAAATTTTAAAATTCGCCGCGACTCTAAAATTTTAAAAAATGTGGACTACCTGTGTGCCAAATCCCATTGCTGAAAGTGCCATAGATTCGTAAGGACTTTGCGTGAAAGAAACAAACAAACAGACAAGCACTTCCTTTTATAATAGTAGAGATAAATTTGAAAGATTAAATAAAAACTGCAAAGACAATTACAGATGCAAAGATATAAACAAAATCAGGTCATCCTCATTGGAAGATTTATTGCTGCTTTTATTTTTTCATGTATTTTCATTTTTTTTTTACTGTATAATTTTACGTATAGGTAAGTGAGGGAAAGATGGCGCAACTGGGTATGATGACGCAGTAGCTATTACTCGGATTTTGAATGGATAATCGTTGAAATTCTCTTTTCTTTATATTTGTAGCTCCAGAAGATTTAGTAGTGGAAGTGTAGCCTTCTTATTCAAACCGCGTATTTCATGGATATATTCCCTCGTATATATTCATGAAAAATCGGTATTCATGAATCATAGAGCATTTCTATAGTGTACTAAAAACAACACAGACGAAGAGAGAAATATAGACATTTTATCAAAGGTTAGTCTAACAATTCAATGCTCTCTTTTCTTACAAAGGGGCTTTAGTGGCAGGAGATATGAGAGAAAATCAAACTCATTTGTCATTTATCATTTTTTTATTTGTATCGATGTATCATGAGAAAGAAGAATAGAAAAGAACTTGTTTATTATGTTAAAAAAATCTGCTGGAATAGAGATATATTATTTGGCTTAGATGATAAGACAGTTAGGAAGCTTGCATTCTAATATGTATAAGGCTTGGTTCTTAAACACCCATTCACTTCAGACCTATAGTTAAAGAAAATGGCAATTCTGATGAACCAAGAACCCACACAATTCATATGAAGTAAACACTAAGAGATGCATCAATCTTTTGTTGTAATAAATGGGTAATGTGGATGCAAGTTTTCTTTCGGTCACTTGGTTTGATGATCTGTCACGTGGCTGTGGAGTCATTCCACGTCAGTTCAACCAGGGTCCGACACCCATGGTCTCAGATTATGATGAAACTTGGCATGTTTGTTCCTTTTATGGATTTAAGAACACAAAATTTTTTTTGCTCTATCTCAAGCGGCTTATGTTTTATAGCCTGTTAAAGTTTTTGGAATTTTGCGGGTTTTTTCAATCAGACGGAGGAAACAGAATTTCTTTATTTTAGAAAATAAATTATATCTCCCTTGTTTATCGACCAATGTTGATGAAATTTTTTAAGAGTATGCATCAATATGTAAAGAGTCCAGAAAAAAATTCTTGATCAGTTTTCAAAATTCTTGCAGTAAATTATTCACAAATTTATAAACTTTAATTTTGATTCAGCAATTTAAAAAATAGTAATAAAATTTAAAAAAATATATTTGATTGAAAATTTTAAGGTACTTTTTTTTTAAAGTAAATATTTGTTTCAAATTTTCTAAATCAAAATTAAAGTATAATGTTTGAAAAAGATATATTGCAAATTTCAACTCTTAAACTTTATAGGTTTTCGACTTATAGCAATTTGAAAACAGGAAATCTTGAAAAACAGTATCATGGAGAAAAACGCATTTAAAGTTTTAAAGACAGATGTTGTTGCCATGACAACAACTTTCAAGAGTGGTAGATTTTCAAAACAACGCATCACAAAAATTATTATATCTCTAGTTCTAATTAAGATAGAAACATGATTTAAATGTCATTTTAAGCAGAAAAACACAGAGAATTTGTTAAAATAATAAAAAAAAATTTCGAAAATGTGACGATTTTCGTGTCTCGGACCCCTTTAAAGTTGGATAAGATGGTGCAATTTGAAAATTTACACTTGAATACATAATACAAATTTGAATAAAATGAATAATCGATAGCAAATTTTTAGTTCTTAAACGTTTCTTTCTTGCACTTACCCCAACAACCCTTTAAATTTTTTTCTATATTAGAAGCAACTTCCACTGAGCCTTCATTTTTACACATTTAATGGAATCTGATTTTTTTTTCGAACTATTATCTTCTCAACATTAAGAACATATGTTCATCAATCTTCTAATCAAATAGAGAGAAAATATGGGTTGACTGTCAAAGCTCAGACGGCTCTTTAATCACGGCGCTGGCTAATCACTTTAACCAATCAATAATTTGTCTTACATTAGGTTTCATGCTTTTTCCCACAGGGTCAATCCATGTCAAATCATCCAGAAAAAAAAAGGATTTGACACCCATGACCACAGATTTTGATGAAACTTGGCATGTTTGTTCCTTTTATGGATTTAAGAACACATATAATTTTTTTTGCTCTATCTCAAGCGGCTTATGTTTTATAGCCTGTTAAAGTTTTTGGAATTTTGCGGGGGTTTTCAATCAGACGGAGGAAACAGAATTTCTTTATTTTAGAAAATAAATTATATCTCCCTTGTTTATCGACCAATGTTGATGAAATTTTTTAAGAATATGCATCAATATGTAAAGAGTCCATAAGAGTCCAAGAGTTCATAAGAGTCCAAGAGAGTTAAGAATATGCATCAATATGTGATTAGTAAATTATACCTGCAAGTATCTTATACATGGTTAGAAAAAATTCGAAAGTTCTATTTATAGATTTAAAAAATAAAATGGCGAGTTTTACGCTAAGTGGAATATCTTTAAAAGGGTTAAGGATAATAAAAAAAAAAATTTGTATTCTTGTTCTAAAAGAACTACCACATAAAAAAATAAAATGAATGGTTTTTCACTCCTTTATTATTTTTTCTCACTTTAAGATAGAAATCACTTGACTCACTAATTTTCTTAAAAACGTTAAATTAAAGTTACAATTTTAGTAAAATTTTAACTACAAATGTCACATATATCAACAAATTTCAAATAAAATTAGACAAAGCTAACACAAATTTAAAATTATTAAAGTAATATAGTATAATATTAATATTGTTAATCAGGCCTGTGTGTGTAAAAAAATGTTTTAAAACAGGTTATCCACAATTATATCTTGAGATTATTTAGAAACAAGATAATTAATTTCTTTATTTTCAACAATTAGGTCTAATTAAAGTAAATAAAATTACATTACAATTTAAATTTAGTTTTAAAAACTAGTTCTAAACTAGTCAACTCACTAACACAGTAACTTATTTCAAGAAATATTATAAGCAATAAATACACTCAAGCTGTGACAAAAAAGATGTGTCTTCAATTTTGATTAGTACCTGATATGGTGTATTTTGGCTGGTGCCACTAGCACACACTTAGTGTATGTTTGCACAATACATCAAAATGTGATTTTATTGATTCAGCAGGTATTGAAGAGGATTAGAAAGACCTTTTTCATATATTGTTTGTCACGGAAAAGTAAGAGAATGTATGCTAAGGCATTGCGACAAGTGTCCATCAAAATATAGCCTAGTCCAGTTTTTACAGTCAAAATTTGAGAACTATGATGATGAAGACCCTGCCGAGTACAATCAGTGGGTTTTGACTGATCGAACTGAAATGATAGGGTGCTCGAGCTCAGTTGATGAGGTTAGTGATAACTTAGTAGAAAAACTGAATAGGTCACAATACCTCATTCATACATTGCTAATTCACAAGATTCATTTATTAAAAGTTTAAAGGAAACACAGTTTCCTTAAATACAGCTGTTATCTCTGGATTTTAGTGACAATTATGCTTTCACAATACAAAAAGAGGCAAGGTTACCACTAGACCTCAGACTCATGCACTATTCATCCTGTCATTATTCATTCACTGCAATGATGCAAGCAATAAAAAACTGAATTTATATTTTTGTATCAAATTTGATGACCTTAAACATGACGCGAATATGGTGTATGAGATCCAAAAAACTGTAACTACCTTTCTGAAAGAACTACCCACATAGCAAACATTCACTACTTCAGTGACTGATGTTCTGGGCAGTATAAAAATAAATACAACTTCACTAATCTGTGTCTGCATGAAAAGGACTTTCAACTAAAAGCCCAGTGGTCATTTTTTTGCAACAACCAGTCACGGTAAAACAGAATGTGAAGAATATGAGTTTAACATAAAACAATTAGCCCCCCCCCAGGAAGGAAAGTCTTCAATGACACATGGAAAGATAAATTAAAACTGCAAATGAACTTAGAGTTTTGCAAGTCCAACATTACAAATATTAACTTCCAACTTATTTCTAAGACATATCAAGGATGTTTTATTGCTTGTGTTTATGACAGCTTATGGTATTTTGGTATGGTGAGTGAGGTGAATGCAGAAGAAGATTCCATTGTAAAGTTTTTACATCCTCATGGATTACCACCATCATTTTTCTGACCCAAAAGGAAAGATGAATGTGTTGTACCGATCCCTCCCGTCATTGCAATTGTGGAACCCTTAAAACAATGACTGGAAGAACTTTCAAATTCTCTCAAGTATGCATGATGCATGTTCAATCAACCTTATGAAAGCGCTGTAGAAAATTAAAGAATTATTACCTAGAATTTGAAATATTTCAATGGTAAGTTTTATAATACATTTTCCATTCCAGAAGCATTATAAATATTCAAATTTTACTATAATTTCACTAAAATTGTTGTTCTAATTTAACGATTTCAAGAAAATGAGTGAGTCAAGTGATTTCTATCTTTAAAGTGAGAAAAAATAATAAAGGAGTGAAAAAACCATTAATTTTATTTTTTTATGTGGTAGAGCATATCTTTTAGAACAAGAATACAAAAAAAAAATTTTTGATTGTCCTTAACCCTTTTAAAGATATTCCACTTAGCGTAAAACTCGCCATTTTATTTTTTAAATCTATAAATAGAACTTTGGAATTTTTTCTAACCATGTATAAGATACTTTTGGTATAATTTATTTTTTTTCTGGACTCTTTACATATTGATGCATATTCTTAAACAATTTCATCAACATTGGTCGATAAACAAGGGAGATATAATTTATTTTCTAAAATAAAGAAATTCTGTTTCCTCCGTCTGATTGAAAACCCCCGCAAAATTCCAAAAACTTTAACAGGCTATAAAACATAAGCCGCTTGAGATAGAGCAAAAAAAATTATATGTGTTCTTAAATCCATAAAAGGAACAAACATGCCAAGTTTCATCAAAATCTGTGGTCATGGGTGTCAAATCCTTTTTTTTTTCTGGATGATTTGACATGGATTGACCCTGTGGGAAAAAGCATGAAACCTAATGTAAGACAAATTATTGATTGGTTAAAGTGATTAGCCAGCGCCGTGATTAAAGAGCCGTCTGAGCTTTGACAGTCAACCCATATTTTCTCTCTATTTGATTAGAAGATTGATGAACATATGTTCTTAATGTTGAGAAGATAATAGTTCGAAAAAAAATCAGATTCCATTAAATGTGTAAAAATGAAGGCTCAGTGGAAGTTGCTTCTAATATAGAAAAAAATTTAAAGGGTTGTTGGGGTAAGTGCAAGAAAGAAACGTTTAAGAACTAAAAATTTGCTATCGATTATTCATTTTATTCAAATTTGTATTATGTATTCAAGTGTAAATATTCAAATTGCACCATCTTATCCAACTTTAAAGGGGTCCGAGACACGAAAATCGTCACATTTTCGAAATTTTTTTTTATTATTTTAACAAATTCTCTGTGTTTTTCTGCTTAAAATGACATTTAAATCATGTTTCTATCTTAATTAGAACTAGATATATAATAATTTTTGTGATGCGTTGTTTTGAAAATCTACCACTCTTGAAAGTTGTTGTCATGGCAACAACATCTGTCTTTAAAACTTTAAATGCGTTTTTCTCCATGATACTGTTTTTCAAGATTTCCTGTTTTCAAATTGCTATAAGTCGAAAACCTATAAAGTTTAAGAGTTGAAATTTGCAATATATCTTTTTCAAACATTATACTTTAATTTTGATTTAGAAAATTTGAAACAAATATTTACTTTAAAAAAAAAAGTACCTTAAAATTTTCAATCAAATATATTTTTTTTAATTTTATTACTATTTTTTAAATTGCTGAATCAAAATTAAAGTTTATAAATTTGTGAATAATTTACTGCAAGAATTTTGAAAATTGATCAAGAATATTTTAAATTTTAGCAATTTAAAATACCCCTCTTTTTTTCAAAAAATTTTAATTTAAAATTTTTAAAAAACGTTTGGAGAAAATTTGTGTTGTGATTTCGCTTATTAGTTAAATGGGTAATCAATACAAAAAAATTCAAAATTCTAAATTAATTTTTTTTTTAATTCAATTTTCAAAATTCATGCTGTAAATTATTCATAAATTTCTAAACTTTAATTTCGATTCAGCAATTTAAAAAATATTAATTTAACACAATATAAAATATATTTGAAAGAAAATTTTTGAAAATTTTAAGGTACTCTTTTTTAAAAAAGTCGTATTTTTAAAAGTAAATATTTGTTTCAAATTTGCTGAATCGAAATTGAAGTATAGTGTTTGAAAAAGTTATACTATTTCAAATTTCAACCCTTAAACTTTATCGGTTTTCGACGTATAGCAATTTGAATACAGGAAATCTTGAAAAAAAAGTATCATGGAGAAAAACGCATTTAAAGTTTTATAGACAGATGTTGTAGCCATGACAACAACTGTCAAGATTGGTAGATTTTCAAAACAACGCATCACAAAAATTATTATATTACTACTTCTAATTAAGATAAAAAAACATGATTTAGACGTCATTTGAAGCAAAAAAACACAGAGAATTTCTTGAAAGAATAAAAAATTTTCGAAAATTTAACAATTTTTGTGTTTCGGACCCCCTTAATGTAGATATGACGCAATGTGTCGTCCTCAAAATCTTTTTTTTTTAACTGTTATTACAATTTTGAATAAACATCATTGAAATAACGTAGTTTTAAATTGAAAAACATTTTTCGAATATTTTATTTTTTGCATTTTCAAACTCGTGCCATCTTACCAAACTTTGACATACACTACCCTACAATAATGGACCGGACAGCAAGATGTGATGGTATAAGGGAAAGAATACATGCTTTAATAGGGGGATGCTCCCACGTGCTGCAATAACGCTAGCAACTCTTCTGAGTATACTTTCAACAAGGTTTTGATACACCGCTATGTGTATTTGTGTCCATTCCTGCTGCAAGAAAGTGGCCAGCTCAGCTGTAGATTTCGGACGTGGTTCCCTGGTCCATAAGCATCGCTCTAACGCGTCCCACAAATGTTCTATAGGGTTTAGGTTGGGATTCTGAGCAGGCCAGGGAAGACGTTTTACATCCATATCTTGATACCACTGCTTGACAGAGGCTGCAACATGAAATGGAGCGTTGTCGTCCAGGAAGTAACATTCGTCCATTCCATAAAATTGCCAGAGCGTAGGAAGAACCTGATTGTCCAAAATGTTCATGTAGGCGTCGGCGTTCAATTGACCAGGAACAACATGCAAAGGTCCCAGATCGTACCACGAAAAACACCCCCAAACAAGTATACAAGTTTTATGCAAATCCGCTGGCGTCCGGTCCATTATTGTAAGGGTAGTGTAGATATGGCGCAATATGTCTTTCGCGAAAGCTTTTTTTTAAGCTGTTATTACAGTTTTTAACAAACATCATTGAAAGAATGTAGGTTTTAATTGAAAAATATTTTTCGAATGCTTTAATTCTTCAATTTTCAAAATTGCGCCATCTTACCCAACTTTAACGTAGATATGACGCAATATGTCTTTCTCGAAAGCGCCTTTTTTTAATTTTTATTACAATTTCTAACAAAAATCATTCAAATAATGTAGTTTTGAATTGAAATATATTTTTCGAATATTTTATTTCGTGAATTCACATGAGGCAATTTTCCTTGAAAGTGCGTCACTACTACCCTGTTAACTTATGACTTTTAGGCCAGGTGCACACATCCGGTAATTCAACGTGCGGTACCGCTGCCGCAACGCAAGTGCGGTCTGAGATACATTAAATCTGATGGAACATGCCTCCAGCACCGCTGGGGCGATGCACGTCGAACTTGCGTGCAATTTGTACCGCAGTTCCCTACGGCGCCGCACGGTCGCCGCACATGAGTCTCCATTCTGAAGTACCTTGTTTACATAAACAAATGGAATAAAAATAATAATTAATTAATGGTAGTATCCAGCAACGTCTATTTTATTTCAAAATATAGTTTTTTTACACAAAGTAAGCGAAATAAATAAGTTTTCTTCGATAGAATATTTATCGCAAATGGCGCGAAATGAGTTCGTGCGTCATTTCACGGTTATGAGTGCATAGTCGGGCTTCAGTGCCGCAGTGGCGCCGCACGTTGAAAAACCGGATGTGTGCACCGGGCCTAACTCTATGAAATGCCACTGCTTCCCTTTTCCGCCATCTTGAGCCAGAAAAAACACTCAACCAGAACCAATTAATCCACGACTGCAGTCGAATCCCCAGTAACCAGACCAGATGACGGACCTCATTTCCAAAATCTCCATTTCCAGAATCAATCTCTCTGTGCGGAATCCCGACACAACTCACATTTTGCTTTCAGACACAATTAAACCGAAAACGAATTCGGAAAGGAAATCCGAAAAGAAGACCTCGAAAAAAGACGATTTTCCCACCGAAATTTGTTTCTTCCACCCACATTGCAGACTTACACATATTAACTGAAATTAGAAACTTAGCGACAGGAAAACAAGCAGCGGGGGTTTTTTAAATAGAGCACCATCCCACGGATAAGAAGAGATTTTCTCAAATCTTTCTCTCCATCCTAAATTCCACATTGACAAACCACTAAAGGAAGTGTCCGAGAACGGACATTCATTTTGAGCCGGTTCGCTAGGCTTAGGAATTCGGAATGCTGGGGAACAAATATTTCCGGTATTCTGCAATCTCGTTCCCGCTATCGCTTCATTTGAGGCGTTATTTTCGAGGGGCGTGGAAAGGTTAAAAGATAGAGCAACGGGCCAGAATTTTCTTTTTCACCCTGGAGGAGTGGTCTTTCCTTTTCGAACTGAAAATTGATGGACACATGTCTCTCTGGCCGAAAAGATAACGCCATGCCCATTGTGTTATTTCAATAAATTGAAATTCCACAGACAAGAATCAAAAATGGATTAGATGCTGGGTTTTTTTTTATGGATTGTTTTGGAGTAACTTTCAAATAAATCCTTTTTGAGTTTACCCTCCAAGTGGTTTCGATGATAGATCTCATCAATCTAGATCTGACCAATTTTCCTTATAACGAGATACCTCGTCGAGACTACCACCATGAGGGTAAAAATTATTTCATATTTTTTACATAACATTATTTATTCAATTAATGACATTATTTATGGAATATATCGACCATGTGATCAATTTCTTCACGCCATTTTGTTTTGCCCGTTATTTTTCTCTAAAGCGCTTGTTATCAGTTATGATTTGATTATCTTTTAGTTCGGACGCTGGTAATATCTTATGACGGGTTTGACACTTCAAGAACGTGTTTTTTGTAATTTAACCATTTTATCAAATTAAAAACATTTCTTCTTGAAATGTATCGACAAAGGTTGGGGCACATAGTTTCAACAAGTCATACAGCTCTTGCAACCATGCGAATCATATTTTACATATTATCTGGGTGAGTAATATCAAAATCTGGATACATCCATTGGCCCCTCGTTCCCCTGATTTGTCTGTGCTGGAATTTTTTTTTTTTCAATTGGGGTAACTTAAATGAACAAGTCTACCATGACCATCTGACAACGATTTAGCAGCTTAAACAAAACCGTCGTGAGGAAATTGAGCAAAGCCCTCCGTGCACAAAGAGGAAAATGTGCTCAAGCTTAATGAGAAATGTGGCCGATAGAACCTGCATTTGCAGAACAGTCGGAAGCGGTCATTTGGCTGATGTCATTCTCCTTGGAGTTACAAGCTCAGAATTCTATCCAACGAAGAACCGTCGAGTTCGTGGAGACTGGTGAATGTTAAATCTGCCTAGGCCTCAAATGCCCTCACTTTGGCGTGTTGTGGTAGTTATGAGATTGGGGTACCAACTCACAGATGTTTTCTTCTCCATCTGATCATGTTTCAAAATTACGAGTTGTCTTAGAATCTTTCCTTTCTGATCCCTGACCATCGCCAATAGCGTTGCGTGTGTCCAGTGCGAAATGAATTCAACTCCATACCTACCCTAAATTGTGTCATTATTGAATAAACAATCTGTAAAAAATTCAATTATACATAAAATGTTTTATTTAAAAGTTATTTTAAAACAAAATAATGACTTAACCTAAAACACACCCTGTATATCTAAACCTTCGAGATTGTGATGTATTTCACGAATATATTTTTCAGATTGAATACAAAAGATCAAAACTTTAAAGCTTTCTAATTTTCAATTTGAAATTACTATGGGGGAACATTCAATGGTGTTTATCATAGTGCAGTACTATCTGTCCACCACGAAAATCGCTTTCACCCAAAAGTCTGGATTGTGCTGGTTGCTATAGGGATAGAGGGTCATTCGTTTTCAGTATGGATGACTGATAGATGTCTTAACTTTATTTTTGGCTAGTGGTGCCGCGATGTGAAGAGGTAATTAATTAGATCAGATTTTCGAATGGACCAGTAACAATAAATATGTTTCCGATTCGTCATTGGGTGATCGAATGGGTCAAACTTTAATATATTTCTCCAAGTTTCCCCTATGGAAAATTGGATACGGTCCATTTCTATGGCAACAGACAGACGGCAGACTTTGTGGAAGAGTTGTTCTCGTGATTGGTAGACAGTATTAGTTTAGAGTTCTGATGGGCAGTGCAATATTTGTAAACAGACTGAATCGACAGCTAAGACGGATTATTCAAGAGTGGCAAAATTTGGAGAATTCTCAAACACGAAAACAAATAATTTTGAATATTATTAATTGAAAATACTTATTTGATCAAAAAAGTAATGACTCGAAATCATGACATACATCTCTATTTATTGTGATCAGATCAGAAAATCGAAACGTCATGTTTCAGCTTAACCTTCTGATGGCAAAAAGCTAAATCATTTCACCCTGCTGGTTGGTATTAAATCCTTGAAGGAAACTGTATATGTGTGCTAGAAAATGGTGGATGAAGACCTTTCACCTAACACTTCTGTGTTACGCACGTAAAACCAAATTTATTTTTTAGCTTTCGAAGGGGTGGTAATATATATGTCTCACCGTACATCTAGAGCTAGTACATCAGAATATTAAATGCGATAACATTTCTTACCTTAGCAGTCTTAATGTACCTAGAATATTTACATGGCAAGCTGTAATTATTTTAATAAAGTGGGATTTTGTACTTCCCTCCGCGTCCTTGAAAGTACTGAGTGGACTGTTTTTTAATTCAAAACTAGCATAAAAGCACTAAACTATACTAAGTTAACACCAACAGATTCCTTGCTCAGTTAATTTACTCGACGTTATTTTCTTCAGACTAATGATAACTGGCAATATTTCTCCGTCGTTGTTGACCATTAGAACAGAAAGCTTTGCGAAAAAAAATACTCTCTTAACAGCGTCCTTATATCCTAGTTATTGACCATATATCTATGATAATAGATGTTATGAATTAATTATAGAGTTGGGGAACGAGAAAATTATATTAACAACCTCTCTTTCCCTTCGCATCTCTGGAGGCTGCGTCAGCTATACAGGGCGAAACGGGGTAATGTATTCCTATTAGCAAAGAGGGGTAAGTCATAAGGCCTATTACCCGACAACTTGGAAGTTTAGGTCAGCCAGTGCTTCCGATGGTTTCATTGGGAATATAGGACTAGGTCTCTATAATTCAGGCCTAATTTTAGTATGGCATGTGATAATTTGATATGCGTTTTGCTGATGATCACTAGGGTGAGTCAGGGCAAATTGCTTAGATGGTCTGAAAGCCATATAGTTATGTGAATATGCAGTCTCCTTCTGCATGATAATCTTCGAGATTAATCCATGACCGTCGCAATGGCCCGTGTTTTACTCCAGTGCGACGTTACTTCAACTACCCCACGACATGGTAATCTGCATGAATGTTTATATGCAGCTTTGAACGCGGATAAAAGCTTTTTTGTCGCATCAACAATTTACCAGTACGAATTGCATAGTTGTTAAAACACCTTTGAACTCATTTTCAACCGAAAATGGAAATAGGCCATTTTGCAGTGACACACTTATATAAGGTAGGCTTCATCAATTTTCTAAGAGTGCCACCTTCACGTGATGAAGTCTTAAGAGTACTCGTTTGAAGAGAAATCGAATGAATACGGTTAGTTTGATTCTCGTATGGGTTAATGTCTAGCTTGTTGCCTAGTTTCGGGAAATTTTGGATATGGAAGTGTAGATCAACACTCCCGACATTCGGGCATTTAAAACCCGTTTCGTAAACTATAACCCTCTAAATAATCGTAAACTGTAAACGTTCCAAGTGAGACGAGATGTCAAGATATTGCCGATTTTGCAAGATTCGGTGAGCTTTATTTTATGACGAGGAACGACGAAATATTGATGGACGAGATATCTCATTCATCAAGGATCTGGTTTTGCTTATGACGTGAAATCACACCGAGACAATCACTAACACAATTCGAGAAGTTCTTCGAGCTTGAGGTACACGCGCATTTGCATGATTATGTGCCTGTACAGTTCTATGCTTTACTAACACAGGTTAGCTAAAAGTGGCTAAAGCACGCTTGACAACGCCTCACGTACACGGGGTCTTATCAATCTGTATCAATCGAACTCAATTTACACCAAACTGAGAACATCAATCTAAAAAAGAGGGTTTGGTTATGCGCATTCTATGAAATGTCTATTCAAACATATTAATGTGTGAGTAACGTGACTTTGAACGACTCTGTTCATTACATTAGAGTAGGTCAAACACAAGGGTCGCACAACAAGGTAGGAACTGTGAATCACAGCGTTACCATGGTGCACAACTAGGGGTGGGTTCATGATGCACTTCATTTACATACCATGCAATCAAGACACGCCCCGTTTATAGAGAGGCCCCACAACCACTTCAGACGGACAAACATGCATGCCTCATTTCGAACTAGGAAGCTTTAGATCCAGAAGACAGCACCTTGCCCACCAGACAGTCTGTTGAGCCTCACTAGATCAGGGTTTGTTGATTACAATTTTTCAACAACTAATATTTCATGTACATCTAGTTCAATGGTACGAATTAATCATTTAGAGCTCTCTGCTGAAAAGGTAATGGTAATCTTTAGTTTACGTCGTACTAGAGCAACACAACGGGCTATTGACGACGGTCCGGGATCAGTCCCTTAAGGGAAAGATCCGAGGACAACACCTCGTAATTTTGAACCACGGTCAGATGACGAAGCAACACCTGAGCTGGCACCCCACTCTCCAAACTTCCACGCCAACCCAACGTGAGGACTTTCGGCCACGACAGATTTAAGGTGCACCAGCCGCCTCTACACCATACACTTACAAACATCCATGCCCGGACCCGGATTCGAACCAGGAACCCTCCGATCTAGAGGCTAACACCTTAACCACTATACCGGTTGGTCGGCCTGCTGAAAAGGTTTTTTGGAAAAAATAATTTTGTGGGTGACAACCGATCACTTTATATGTGCATTTTGCACTTTTTTTGCACTTGACAAAAATATACTACTTATATATTTTTAAAGGTGGTGCTTTTTATCTCACCGTTTATCTAGACATCACTTCTAGACGCCAGAATATCAAGTGAAAGAATATTGATGTTCCTTTAGCAGTGTCTTTCATACTTAGGATATTTATATACTTGACTTTTCTGACCCTTTTACTGGAGATGGGACTTCAGACATCAGCGCCTCACCTCCCCTAAAAGGATCAGGCACTTGACTCTCCAAGTGGTTTAGACGAAATATATCCATCGGACCAATTTCTAATTTTGTTGACTAGGTATCTCGTCATCAATATTGCCGATTTTTTTTTTTTTTTATGGTGATGTGATCAAGATCTGGTCAGTTTTCTTCTAGTGACTTAGTATCACTTTCATCAAGTTCAGGTCAGTTTCGCTAATGCCAAGCTGCCTCGTCGAGACAATCATCAGGAAGGTCAAGTCGACAAAATGCACACATGATTGGGTGGATTTAATGGCGCCATAGTTCGCCAAGATCCCGTGAGCAGAAAATGCTTAAAACTGCGACGTACGACGTAGAACAAAGTCTTTGCAGAACAATTTTTCCTTATTTTTATCAAACTTTTGGCCGCTTTTTTTTTTCAATCATAAGTTAAGATGTTCTGCACTGCAAAGCGCGCTCCTTGCCACGCCTTTTTTTTTTCTTTTCTAGTCATGGAACAACTTCCTTACACCCAAATTACCACAAACATTTTAGAAATAACACATCTTCTATGCCAATGACAAAATATTTAACTTCAAAAGTGATCGACAGAATTGCAAATTCTGAAAGTATGCCTTGGTTTTAAATAAAGTAGGTTAAGGGGGTCCGGGACACAAAAATCGTCAAATTTTCGAAATTTTTTTTATTATTTAAAGAAATTCTCTGTGTTTTTCTGCTTTAAATGACGTCTAAATCATGTTTCTATCTTAATTAGAACTAGAGATATAATCATTTTTCTGGTGCGTTGTTTTGAAAATCTAACACTCTTGACAGTTGTTGTCATGGCAACACAATCTGTCTTTAAAACTTTAAATGCGTTTTTCTCCATGATACATTTTTTCAAGATTTCCTGTATTCAAATTGCTATAAGTCGAAAACCGGTTAAGTTTAAGGGTTGAAATTTGGAATACATCTTTTTCAAACATTATGCTTTAATTTTGATTCAGCAAATTTGAAACAAATATTTACTTTTAAAAATATGACTTTTTAAAAAAAAAGTACCTTAAAATTTTCCAAAATTTTCATTCAAATATTTTTTAATTTTTACTAAATTAATATTTTTTAAATTGCTGAATCAAAATTAAAGTTTATAAAATTGTGAATAATTTACTGCAAGAATTTTGAGAATTGATCCAGAATATTTTAAGTTTTAGCAATTTAAAATGACCCCTCTTTTTTTCAAAAAATTTTAATTTCAAATTTTAAAAAAACTTTTGGAAAAATTTTGTGCTGTGATTTTGCTTATTAGTTAGATGGGTAATCAGTACAAAAAAAATCAAAATTCTAAATTAATTAGTAAAAATTTTTTTTCAATGTGTCCCGGACCCCCTTAATTAATTTTGATGTTTTATTATAGATATGTAAAACATATTTAGCCAATAATTGTGTTTTACATCTGTTTTGATTTTACTGCAGTTTTCAAAATTCGGACAAAATGCCTGCAGAACAATTGATATTGTTTGGAGTTGTGTTGCAGAACACTGAATATAATCGTGCACCTAGGGTCATGATGCACCGAACACAAGACACATAACGTCAAGCAATAGATATACTTACACTGGGGAAGTTTTGCTGATACAGACAGAGGAGAGAAATACACCTTGCATAAATTAGAAGAATCAAAACCTGCGCCACCTACAACTTGCAACGTGCTCTGGAAATGCTATCCTTTCGCGGTAAATGGTAATTGGTAATTTTAGTTAACGTCGTACTAGAGTAACACAACGGGCTATTGACGACGGTCCGGAATCAGTCCCTTAAGGGAAAGATTCGAGGACAACACCTCGTAATTTTGAACCACGGTCAGATGACGAAGCAACACCTGAGCTGGCACCCCACTCTCCAAACTTCCACGCCAACCCAACGTGAGGACTTTCGGCCACGACAGATTTAAGGTGCACCAGCCGCCTCTACACCATGCGTTTACAAACATACATGCCCGGACCCGGATTCGAACCAGGAACCTTCCGATCTAGAGGCTAACACCTTAACCACTATACCGGCTGGTCGGCATCTTTTCGCGGTAACGGAAGTTTAGTTATTTGGCTCTCGGATAGGGTTGGTAGGTATTTTAATTAACGTCATACTTGAGCAAAACAACGGGCTATTGACGACGGTCCGAGTTATATCCCTAAGGGAAAGATACGAACTCGGATAGGGAGAGAGAGAGTTTTGTAATTCTCTGCTCTGAAAACAGAAAATCTGATCTCAAAAACACAGGAAAAGTTTAAATACTGGTATTTTGGTATTTTTAATTAACGTCACACTGAAGCAACACAACGGGCTATTGGTTACAGATCGGGATCAACCTCTAAAGGGAAAAATCTAAGGGCAACACTACCTAATTTTTAACCATGGTCAGTTCACACCTGAGAAGGTATCCCACTCTCCAAAGTCCACACCACCCCAACATGAGGACATTTGAGGCCACGACAGATTTAACGTGCACCAACCCGCTTTGTATACGACGGTCTTTGGTCGGATTCGAACGTGCAACCCTCCGTTTACTAGTCTGTTGCTCTGCCAACCGGGTTACCACGGCCCGGAAATGTCAAAGACTCCGCTATTTAAATGATCACTGAAAGCGTATCTTATCACTGAAAGCGTATCTTATCACTGAAAGCGTATCTTGGTTTGTATAGAGCTGTGAAAATCTAAACTTTATACTAGTTAGTCAGCTACACTACCCTACAATAATGAACCGGACAGCAAGATGTGATGGCATAAGGGACATAATACATGCTTTAATAGGGGGTGGTCCCCTACGGAAGGCCTCGAAATAGATTTTTTAATGCAGGTGCACAAGGTGCACCTAAGTTTTAAATTGGTGCACAGATTATGTTTTAGGTACACATTTAAAAAAACGTAATGTCAGAGAATTAATGTAATGAAATCTACTTTATTTTAGTGGGGTATGTTCAGATAGGTTAATAGTAGATAGTAAATAAAAATATTTAAACAATTTTATTTATCTGCGAAATAATTACTTACAAATATTCAGTCATTAGACATTGGTGGGCAAAAAAAAACACAAAAAATAAGCGAGTACACTATATTTTAAGTAGATAAAATCTGAATTTAAAGATAAATAATAAAAATATTTGTTTACAACACGCAGTGGCCAGACAATTCCTACGGCTTTACAATTTATTGAAACACGAGGTGTTTACAAAAATGTGGGATGCCTATCGTTCGCGAGTGGTCAAGTGTTATAAATTCTCCCTTCTCCGGCTGTCGCTTCAACAGAGCCATCTGGAAAAAGTTTCGATCATCGGAAAGTTCTGGTGGCAGTGACACAAGTAAACCTTTCTCCTGTATAAACCCGTTACGGTCCAGTGATTTTGTTTATGCATAGTGTGTATTTAGGAATTTTAATTACTTTCCCTTAGAGCGAGAGAGGTCGATACTAATATTTAATTCAAGCATCAAAATAACATAAAATAATTCCCCTCCGTTTTTTTAACATTAGGTGCACTGCGTGCACCCGGAGTGAAAAAATTAGGTGCACAATTTTATTTTCATGTGCACAGTGCACCTGTGCACCCGGGTATTTCGAGCCCTGCCCTACGGGCTGCAATTACACTAGCAACCCTTCTGGACATACTTTCAACAAGGTTTTGATACACTGCTATGGGTATTTGTGTCCATTCCTTCTGCAAGAATGTCGCCAGCTCAGCTGTAGATTTCAGACGTCGTTCCCTGGTCCGTAAGCGTCACTCTAACTCGCCCCACAAATGTGCTCTGGGGTTTATGTGGGGACTCTGAGCAGGCCAGAGAAGACGTTTTACATCCATATCTTGATATCACTGCTTGACAGAGGCTGCAACATGACATGGAGCGTTGTCGGCCTGCAAGCAACATTCGTCCATTCCATAAAATTGCCAGAGCGTAGGAAGAACCTGAATGTCCAAAATTTTCATGTAGGCGTCGGCGCTTAATTTACCAGGAACAAAATGCAAAGGTCCCAGGCCATACCACGAAAAACACCCCCAAAGAAATAGTCGGATTTTATGCAAATCGGCTGGCGTCCTGTCCATTATTGTAGGGTAGTGTAAATAAGGAATACAACTGCGTCATTTTTAGGAAATATTACTAAAAGTAGAATTACCCTAGTATCTAAAAAAATACAAATTTAGGTTTATTATCGATATTCAAGTTTTCCAGCATTAGGTTTCATCATGAGAAAAATACCAGGTGTGATGTTCTCTTTCTGAAAGTATAAACTGATTTCAAATTATGAATATTACAAGGAAATCTGATTATTCGAGTTATATCAAATCTCTCTCAAGACAATATGTATAATAGGGTGGAGCGAAAAACACGAATTTCGGAAATTGAAAACGCCTATGGTGGGAATAGTTGGGGACTACCATGCTTATTAACAGTACAAAATATGAGCTAAATCAATTAATATCTTCCGGTGCCCAAATCACTTTGAAATTTCGATATTTTGCCAATTTTTTCACAAAAATAATAATAACGCATTTAAAAATATTTAATACATCTTATTTAAAGCCATGGGTGGATGAAATGAACTTCCCTGCGTTTAAAAAAAAGTTTTACACTTAACATTATCCCGAAAAATAAAAAATTTCCCCTTTTTCTAGAGCGACATCAAGCGCGTCTCCACTCCTCTCAATAGACTCATCATTGCGACCACGCGTTTACACGGGCGCTTCCCCTTGCAGCTCTTCGCTTTTTTTTAATTATTAAAACAACCCAGAACTTAGCACGAGGAGATGGCTGCATATCGAGTCCCCCCCCCCCCTGCTTATTTTTACTTATTTTAGATATTTTTTATATAGAAATTTTAATCTTTAAGTTCAGTTTTGTTTGGATTTGGTTTGTTTTGTTTGTTAAGGATACACGGTTCTGTGAATTAGTCGAAATGCCTAGGACACGATCAGTAGATGTATGTCCCGTGTTTGGAATGGCTGAAATAATGAAGCCTAACACACTTCCAACATATGCAGATTTATGAAGTATTATCTTTACATACCGAAAGATTGTAAAAGAGATGCTAGTATGTGGCTGATGGATGTTCAATTTTAATTAAAGAGCTCAAAGGATTATGGGGGAAAAGTTCGATTCCAACTGTAATAAACCAACAAATAATATATACTAGGGGGCCCGCCCCCTGCTCGCTAACGCTCGCCAACTCCCGGAGGATTGCTTTGCAAACCTCATTGGTTCGCTGCGCGAACCTATGCTCGCTTCGCTCGCATCAATGAAGACATGTGTCCTAGCAGAAGGGATTGTTTACAAAATATCCTATTACAAAAAAAATATGTTTCAAATCTAAATTTGCTATGTTACAGCAAAGATATGTACAGTACCTCTTGAATCAAAATTCAAATGCAAACTTTTAGCAAATTGTGACTCGAAATGTGAGCGCTGCTTTGGAAATTTAATACCTAGCATGTTGTTTGTGTGTACATTTCCCCAGCACTCGGGCCACCCACATTTTTTCATTGAGTTTGGTGTCGAAAGTTATAGTGCAAGCGTCTTGTTGAACTATAATGGTTGGCCTTGAAAAGGACCGTTTTTTTGAAGGGCCTTGAAAAGATACACCGCCTTTTTTGATTTCTAATTATAAACTGCAACATCACGACTAAAACTAATTTTTTTTCAATAAAATTTCATCCGAAAACGCTATAAAATCAATTTAGGCGCGAGGCTACGTGGCAAAGAAACAATCGTACAATGTTGCCAAAACGCGATAACAAATAACGTCTTTTTTGCGTGCCACGTAAGAGAATTATATATATAGATGCTGAAAAAATACCATAAAACATATAGAAATATTAAGAAACTATTAAAAAATACTGGCAAACTATATTTCTCGAAAGGTTGTGTTCTTCAGTGAATCAGCAGAAAAAAAATCTATTTGACATTAGCATATGTAAATGTAAGAACTTTCTCAGTTGTACTTTCAAAATTAAAGTACCTATTGCTGAAAGAGCTTTTTTAACAGATCAAAGGACATTTCGAAAAATGGTCATTGGAAATGTTGGCATTAAAACCAGCAGAATGCTTGAAAAAAAGGTTGCAGCGCAAAGAAAGGGAAGCAGAGAGCCAAAACGTTTAGCTCAAAGATTGTAAAGGAAAACAATCCAAAATCTCTCGCCCTCTACTACGGGAGCTACTTTAAGTTTTAATTTGCTACAGAATTCTAATGCCACTATAAACAGTCATTGATAATAATTCTTCTTCAACTTCACAAACGAGAACTAAACTTCCAAATGTAACTCAGGCAGCAATTCTAATAAATGCTGCTTTGAAGGATATGGGAAAAATTTCCAAGGATGATTCTTCAAACATAGTTGATCGTAGTAAAATTAGAAGAGAAAGGACAAAGACTCGCAGCTACCTGAAAAGGAAACACGAGGAAACTACCTCTTTATCAGAATATGGAATATACTTCGATGAGCGAAAGGATTAAACTTTAGTAATGATTAAAGAAAGAGAAAGGATTGCTAGAAAGACGGTAACAGAAGAATATATCGTTCTAATACAAGAACCAGGATCAAAATATATGGGACGTTTCACTCCTACAGCTGACTCTTATCAAAATATTAAAACAAGTATTTTAACTTTTTTGGAGAAAAATATAGATTTTTCCAAGATGCAAGTGGTTGGTTGTGATGGTACAGTGGTAAATACATGTTTGAAAAATGGAGTCATTCGACATATCGAGCTCTTTTTAGGATGCCCTGTGCATTGGTTTATTTGTTTATTACATACAAATGAGCTACCCAGCTACCTTTACGTCATTTGTTGCAACATTTAGAAGGGAAAACCACAGGACCAAAAGGATACAACGGAAAAATTGGAAAAATGTTTGAATCTTGTGAAAAATTGCCTTTGACAAACTTTGAAAAGATATAAGTAACTTTGCCAGATATTGTCCTTATCACTGATCAACGATACATTTACGAAATGTGCACAGGTATATCAAATAAATATATTCCATTAAGCTTGTCACAAAAAAATCCAGGAAAATTGAATCATTCCAGATGGTTGACCACGACAAATATAATTTTAAGGTTATATGTTTCAACAGAAGATCCAACCCATAACTTGAAAATATTAACAGAGTATGTTGTGAAGGTACACTCATATGTGTGGTTTAAAATTAAAAGTCAGTCATCATGTCGGTAAGGGAATTCCTAATTTTTACCATATTTTAAATAAATCGAGATTTTAGCCTGAGGATATAAAAATTGTTGTAGATAAGAAATGCTTATTATGCCCATCCAGAAAATATTATTTTGGCAATGTTAGCTGATGATAGAAAACACGTCAGAGAATTGAGCCTCAGAAAAATTTTAAATGAAGACAAAAAAAATAAAGTTGAAAAGAATATTTGAGAGTTTAAAATTCCCAAGTTAAACCTCGAAGCAGACGATTACATAAATTTAGTTGAATGGCAATCAGATTCCATTACAGATCCACCACTTACAGTATCTCTTTCTGATGATCAACTCAAGTCTATGATTCTAGACGTTCCAACCAATAGTAACATGCAGGGCCGGCTCTAGACATTTTGGCGCTCCGGGCAAAACCTTAATTTTGCGCCCCTCCCCGTTTTTTTTTAAGTAAATCTCATGCGACCATATTAGAAAGTCAAGAAAACATTGAAAAAAAAAAGAAAAAAAAAACGTTTTTTTAAAACTCAATCATCAGATAACAAGATAAGCAATTTAGCACTTAAGGCAAAATAACAAAAATTAAAATGTTGTTCTGTTGTTTCTTATGCCTACACTGGCAGACCAGAGGAGTGCCAGGCCCATCGAAGACGGCAGGAGGCGAGGGGGGTGCGCCTTTCATGTTATTGAGCCCCATTGGGAGGAAGTCCGACTTTGTTCGACATACATGACACATCCGTTTTACAGGAAGGTCCCTTTCATACATCCATTCACTCACACATATCGTAATTTAGATCCCAATCAGAGGCCGATAACCCCCTGATCAGGTACCTCCAGAGGTATTGATTTGGTATGGGAACATGGGGGACATTGTGGCCACGACCTATTTAACGTGCCCCAGTCACCATTAGTGAACACGACGGTCTTTAGCCAGGTCGAAGCGCCGATCTCACAATCATCAGAATTGGAGGCTCCGCCGAGGACAGAACCAACAACCCTTCTGATGCGAGCCCGACGCTCTACTGACTGAGTAATGCTAAGTGAACTAATATCCCATATTATAAATAAATTCTAACTAACCAAAGTAATTAAAATGCCCTTTTTCTAACTTTTCTTTCGGCAAACTCACGAACCAGTGATTTCAAGTCTAATTTGTCACTAATTTGGTGTTCTATAGCTATCATTGCCAATCCATTGAGACGATTTTGCGTCTGCATCGTTCTGAGATAATTTTTTACTATTTTTAGTTTTGAAAATCTTCTTTCCCCTGAAGCCACAGTGACTGGCAATGTAAGTAGGATTCTTAATGCTATGCTGAGGTTTGGTGAGAATTTAAGTGTAGCGATAAACTTGAGAACTTCGACAGGGGTTTCCTTTTTTGTTAATAATGACGAAACAATGCTTATTTCATCGGCTAGTTCCAGGGTGTTAAGATCGCTTGGATTTCCATCAGTTAAAACTACTTCCAAATCTTTGCAATGAGCCAGTAGCTCATTTCTGGGCATGTCTTTTAGACCAAAAATATTATACAAAAAGCTGAAATAATTACTGTGAGTATTTAGCAAATTATATCTGGTTTCCAAGGCATTTATTGCTTGATCTATAGTGTGAAAAAAAAAATATATTTTATATTTTTGTTTGAGGTCTTGAACGGGTTCATCCGGGCCTTCATACAAAAACGTTCTTGTTTTGCTTCTGACACGATGACGTGGTGTGGTGGTTTCGAAATTAGCTTCCACGTCAATCTCTGAAGCAAGCTCGGTTGCTTCTAAAATGATGCTTTCAAAAGCTTCATCTGATCTCAGGTTTTCAAAGAAGAGTTTGCAGTTGCTAAGCATATCAATAGCTTGTGACATATTAAAATTTACATTTTGCAAAAGTTTGCCGATGGGGTTAATATGACTCAGAATTTTGTACCAGATCACAACAGAGCATATAAATTTGAACTGCTTCAAATTATTTAATAATCCGCTAGCCTCGTCTCTGATCATATTATCGATTTCTGAATCTTCATATATGCTGTACAAAGCATCGTGAATTGGACCAATTTGAAACCGCAGAGCTTTTAATGAGTCGACTCGACTTTCCCATCGCGTATAACTCAATGGTTTTAGGGTGTAAGTATCAATATATTTCAGTAATATTGCCCAACGAAAAGAAGAGGAAGAAAAAAATGTATATAACTTTTGAACAATATTGAAGAAGTTGGCTGCCTCAAACGAGGATTTTGCCATATCGTTTACAACCAAATTTAGCGAATGGCTGCTGCATGGAACATAAAATGCTCTGTGGTTTATATTTCTGATTCTTGTTTGTACTCCCGATTTTTCTCCTCTCATATTGGAACCATTGTCATACCCTTGACTGCGCATGTTTTCTACTTTAAGCCTATTTTTCTCTAGCTCTTCTAGTAAAACCTCCGACAATTCCTTAGCTGTTGATCTCTCAATGGGTAGAAAACCCAAAAAATGTTCGTTGATATTAACTTGAACTTCAGACTCTGATTCCTGTATGGAGACAAATCTTACCACAAATGTCATCTGTTCTACTTTACTTGCATCGGGAGTACAGTCAAGAATCACGGAATAATACTTGGCCTTTTGAACTTGCTCAATGATGTGGAGCTTTATGTTGTCATGCAATAATTCAATTATTTCATTTTGTATAGTTTTCCCTAGATATGTAGCTTTGATTTCTTCTTTATTGAGGACTATGCGAACGTGTTCCTCCATTTTTGGATCAAACTCAGCCAATAACTGAATTAACTTCAAAAAGTTTCCATTGTTGTGTTCATACAGTTTATCACTTGTTCCTCGAAAAGCTAGAGAGCTCTCACCTAGCATTTTAACGACTGATATAATGCGTAAAAGAACTTCAGACCAGTGATTTATCTCAGAATCAATATGAGTCTCTGAGAAACTGCATCTATTGTTTCACCTATTTTCAATCTTTGCTTCAATTCAAGCCATGATTTCAAACAATCTATATGAGTTTTAGCATTTTCATGATGTGCTAAAGAGTCCCCTAAATGCTTCCAGTCTTTAAATCCCCGATTGCCAAGAGCGCTCAAGCTAGATGGTGCAGCAAAAGGTCGACATGGAAAACAGTACAAAGCGTTTTGAAATACGGAATATACTATCCATTCTCTTAAAACCTCTTCTCCATTTCTAAGCCTTTTCTTGTAATGTTTTGGTGAGAATAGCATCGGACATTTGGTTTCTGGAACAAATTAATTAAAATAAAAGATAATACTGATATAAAAAAAAGCCATGATTTAATTTAAATTATAATTTCTGAAATCCCCCACTTGTGCGCCACTGGCTTAAAAAAAAAACGTATTATATTCAACTTCAGACTCAATTACCTTTCATTCGATACCACACAAGCCATGATTTGATTTAAACTCTAATTTTCAAAATCCCCCCCCCTTATGCGTCACTGACTTAAAAAAATGTATTTCATTCAACCAACTCCAGACTCAATTACCTTCCATTTGATACCACACAAGCCATGTTTTGATCTAAACTCTAATTTTTGAAATCTACCCCCCACCCTTTTTTTGGCTTATGTCTGATGGATTTTATTAGTTTTTAAAAATGAAAACAAAAATTAAAACACAAACCTTCACAGAAGCCAAACGCACTGGACAATTTGCACAAGCACTTTTTTAAAGCTTTTTTGCACTAACAATTTAAACAAACTATTTTATTTCGCACCAGCCGAAGTCTAGTGGCAAATAATGCATTGTTTTAAGTCTACTTCCTTTTTATATGCTGTTAAAAGGGGCTGTTAGATCTTGTTTCGCTTGGTTTCAAAATTGTTGTTTCCTGTACAGTCGTGTTGCCACGGGCCGAAAAACTTGTCAATTCTTGAAAGGCGTTGGCTGAGTGGTTTTGTAATGTTGAATTGAATTCAAGTAGGTTTTGCCTTAATGTTTAAATATATTATATTATTTGAATTATGTGCTTAGAAATAAAAATGATAAATTCCGCCTCTTAATCTTGTCAACTATCAGTCAAATCTTGCAACGCGTTTTTGAGAAAATTCCCGTGAACCGATTTCAATGAAATTTGGTATACTTCCAAGGGTCCGATGACAATGCAATATTATGAAAAATAATTTATTGATATATCAGAATGACAAAAAAATATTCTTTACTTTTTAGTTTTAGTGCATTTTATAAAAGCCTGTAACTTAATTTTTTTTATCAGTTCATTTTCATTTTCCATGATTTTGGCGCCCCTAGATCATTGCGCTCCTGGCGGCCGCCCGGATCGCCCTACCCTGGAACCGGCCCTGGTAACATGTTTAACTTTCCATGCCATTCACAAGCAGTAGAACGTTGCGTTAAATTAGTAACTGAAGCATATAGTACAGTATGTGGTACAGAGGCACGAGATGGATTTATTCGGTCAAGAATTGCTTCTAGACTTGCTTTACCCAGATTTGAAACCAAAAGCCAATATCAACCACTTTTAAGCTAAACCACTTGCCAGTAACTTCAACTTAAATTTTTAGTGTAAGCTAGCAACTTATATTGAAATTTTTAGGGGGGGGGGGGGTGGAACTCGATATGCAGCCATCTCCTCGTGCTAAGTTCTGGGTAGTTTTCATAATTAAAAAAAAGCGAAGAGCTGCAAGGGAAAGCGCCCGTGTAAACGCGTGGTCGCAATGATGAGTCTATTGAGAGGAGTGGAAACGCGCGTGATGGCGCTCTAGAAAAAGGGGAAATTTTTTATTTTTCGGGATAATGTTAAGTGTAAAACTTTTTTTTTACACGCAGGGAAGTTCATTTCATCCACCCATGGCTTTAAATAAGATGTATTAAATTTTTTTTAATGCGTTATTATTATTTTTGTGAAAAAATTGGCAAAATATCGAAATTTCAAAGTGATTTGGGCACCTGAAGATATTAATTGATTTAGCTCATATTTTGTACTGTTAATAAGCATGGTAGTCCCCAACTATTCCCACCATAGGCGTTTTCAATTTCCGAAATTCGTGTTTTTCGCTCCACCCTAATGTATAATGTACCATAAAATATCAAATACTCAGCTCTGCAGCATACTGAATTCTTGTCATGTTCAAAAAGGAAATAAAGTTTGGGAACTGGAGTAATATTTCTCAAATTAGTTTATTTCTTCAAGCCAATATCAGAGTAGATCAAGTGATTACTTAAACCCGTTACCGAAGTAAGTGTGAAAATGAATATTAATATAGAATTGAATATAATACATTCTATTGAAAATTCTGTGATTTTTTTTTCAAGCCAGTATCGTAGTAAATAAATATTAATACAGAATTCAATCATAAAATCTACTGCAAATTCAATGATTTCTTCATGCCGATATCTGAGTAAATGAGGACAGTATTAATTCAGAATTGAATAATAAATTCTTTGGGAATTCTGATGATTTTTTTCCGATCCAATATCGGGGTAAAGAAGGAAATGGGAAACCGTCAGATTTCAAAAATGGAAATGCCCTCTACCTTGCACGCTACCCGACGTATACAATGCGTCTATAGTTGTCCTTTTATGAACCCGTTAAACTCGAACTAATGCTATAGGTTCTCTGTAGTGAATATGTCCTAAATCGTCAACCTATAATTTTCATTCAGTTCCAAAATTAGAATTCACTTCATAAAGAATAAAACACGCTTCACTGATTTTTGGTGGAAGCGTAGCCCAATTATTTTCACGCGAAAGCGCACGAAATGCAACTGAAATACTTCAGACAAACTTCATGTTAAACCTAGCCAAAAACTGTAGCAAAGACAACTTTTTTTATATGAAAAATGGAAATTAAATTTAGTTTTTATGTTAAAAAAAAATTAAATCAGACACATGAGGGACTTCTGGAGCAAAAATGAAAATGACACAGCAAAAAAGTGCAGGGGGATATTTTCAGATTTTACACATTTTAAAGCAGATACTTGTTTTTGGATGTTTAACCCTGGGAGAGGTTAACACGTTTATATCCGTTATGCAACCCGCAGTCTTCCCTGCGTGACTTCTTACCAGTTTTGATCTTTCTCTATAGAAACTTTCCCTGGATTCTTTCAACCAATGATGTAGTTATTTAGCTATGTGTTGTTCAGAGAGAGGAAAACATGAGGTACCACTTCAGTCTACGTTTAGAGTGGTGGTAACGATCTTGGCGGGTTTTTTTCAGCGCACTTCTAATGTTGCCAAGGAAAGAATTATTTCGAATGAACCATTGAAATCAAACGACAATTTAACGGATTTTGAAAGTAGTTTCTATAATATTCGAAATGAAAATTTAAACTTCCCGCTTGCCGGAGGTTGTCATAAAAACCGCAATAACAGTAATACAGATGGGTTGCCTTAATCTGACATAACTCGCTACTAGAAGTGCGCCAAAAAAAGCGCCAAGGCCATTGCCATCGCTATAAACGTAGACTGAAGCTGTTCCAAACACTTCAACTGTACTCGGAAATCTCATGACTCTCAGATCGTGAACGAATAATAGGTTTTCGTTTTATTTCTCTGCCATCGAAATCAAAGCGGTAATCAAAATTTTACGAAATAATTACTAAGTAAAATCCCTATGTGAAATTATTTTTATTTTTCAATTTCTTTTATTGAAAAAAAGCAAACTCACCGTACACTACAGTATAGGAGTTGGTTTGTCAAAGAAATAGTGGAATGAAATTGAACTAAAATTACAAAATTTGATGGACTTAACAAATAAGAAAAGCAGATTAGATCTAACAAAAACTTTGAATTTCACTGGCCATATTTTACCCAATTTTCTCAAATCATTTTGAAGGCACATGCTTTTGAATTATCAAGTACAGGACAAATATAAAGCAAATTCTCCATTTCTTGCGACTGCTTTTAGAGCACTCGCATATATCATTAGAACGAAGATTAAACCTATATAGTAGGTATTTAGCAAAATTTCTATGTCCATATAAAAATTGTGCAATTTTGAAGTTTGAAATTATTAGACGCACTTTTTGATATTTTACATATTTTCCGAGAACCAGCATTATAATACACCTCTACTATTATTTTGTTAGTCGATCTAATAATGCTCAGTAATTAATATTCTAGAAAATAAATACATTTTTACTGTGTAACTTTACATGAACATTACAAAAACTTAGAATACAAGTAACAGCATGCGCCAAATACTTAGAGCAACTGCAGATGTATTATGAAGATTTTTGATGGTTATCCAGAACGTTAACTGAAAGAAATTTGTCTGAAAGAAAAGATTTTCTTGATAAAATATATTAATTTCAAGTTCAAAAATGGCCGACCAACCGGTCTAGTGGTCAAGGTGTTGTCCTCTGGATCGGAAGGTTCCTGGTTCGAATCCGGGGTTAGGGCATGGATGTAAATTATGCTGTCCTCTGTTAGGGACAATGATGGTCCACCCACTGGGTGCCCCTTCACAAGTGACCATCACTTCTGGCCTTGTATAAGGCTAAAATGACCTCGGTCAACTCTGTACTTTGTATTGTATTGTATTTGTCTTCGCAATTATACTGCCTTGCCCATTGAAAATAAAAAAAAGTTCAAAAATGAAAACATTCCTGCATCTGAAAGAATTGTAAAGTGTTAACTTAGAAAAGAACTTCAGGCTTATAGATATGTTTGGTAGATAGGTTGTTGTCGCACTGCAGAAAACTAACGGGCTATTTAGATCAATTTAGAAGCTCAAAATAGCTTACTGTTATGAAAGCAAAACATCTAAACTAGGCTAAAGATTTCTGAACAAAAATTGTTGAATGCATTCATTTATGCTTATTTTTTTTAATCATAGTCGGATCTGAGTTAAAATCTATTTTTAAACCGCTCAGTAAATATTCATTTCTTTTAATGCTTTGTCATGCGTAGATGAGAGCATATTTAAAATTATTGTGAATAATTCTCAATTTTCTCATTTTCTCAATTTTCTCTAAACACCTACGAGGTTTCCATTCATCACTGCATCTCGGTAGAGTGCCTATATAATAAGAGTGGCGACATACAGGAAACACTTTCTGATTGGCTTAGAGACCTTTTCTACCGCCCGAGGCGGTCTTTTCCTAGCTCCCGTAGACTTAACATGGGAACTTTTTGTGTGTTCGAGAAAAACGTGTGTATTAAATTTAAAAGAAAATATAGCTTATTCGTGCTCCATTTCGTGTTCAAGAATGTTTGTTTATTATTGTTTTTGTGTTTGGTCAGCATAAATTTGAAGACTTTTTAAGTAAATAGCTTTTTTGGTACAACATGGTGTTTCCCGCAATCTAAGTTAGCGCGTTGTGCAATCCATCTCATCAATTACGCATGTAATTGAGCGTTTCTATGATTCTTTTATACCGAATGTATCCATATTATAACAATCATATGCTTTTTGTTCTCCTTGAAATGATATATTAATTCGCCCAGCAACCTTCTTTGAGACGATTCTGGTAGAAAAATGGCTGCCGCGCATGCGCATTGGGCCAAATTTGGTCCCTTGTCGCCACTCTTATTATATAGGCACTCTACATCCCGGGAATCGAAAAATGAGCCTTAAGGATTTGATTTGAAGATGCATGCAAATTAGAGTAAAGCAAATTTTTATTTAAACTCTGCCGACATTGAAAGAATATTGATGTTAGAATATATCTGAATTCGGACTCTTTTAAAGTATTTAAAATTTTTTGCTGTAGTGGCAGATATCCGATATTGCCTACTTTACGATTTGAAGAATTTAAGCAACTTGTAAGAGTTTAAAGCGTTTGTTGAAAGCAGTTATGGGGGGGGGCTCTTTTAAAAGATGGTTATCAAATCGATCTACTATTTTTTGAAAACTGGTAAACTTTAATATATTGTAATGAAAATTAGAATAAAGCAATAATTTTTCTCAATAATTTGCAAGTATTAAGAAAAGTACTTTTAATTAGGGTAAAGGAATTAAAGCCATTACAAAGAAGGGGGGAATACTCATCAGTTAGTAAATTTTTTGACAAGCTCATTTGTTATACTTGGTCTTCATGTCTTAAAAAAATTAGTCATTCATATATCATTAAATTAATTCGTCATCCTTCTCTTAACCCGGGAAAGCCTAGCGGTACCATATGGTACCAGAAATAAAGGTTTAAAATATTACAATTTTCTTCGTTATAATGCAAATATTTTGTGTGTTTGTTAGTAGATGGCACCACACAAGAGAGTGAAAATCCTGTCTAGGTAATAATTTTAGTGAACAATTCGTCAGATTTTTACTTTGAGCGGAAGAAGCAAGAACATTTTTGGGCTATGACAAAATGACGCATCGAAAAAGTAAGTACAACCGTTCTCTCTTTATTGATACATATAGAAATGAAAGTTTGATACAATATTTGTCGTTTATGTCTAAATATTATGCGCACAGTGTTTCAAAAAAATATAATAATATTATGTACATCTTTTTTGTATTGGAATGTTACTGGTACCGTATGGTACCACCAGGCTTTAACACTATCTTTCGTCACTGCTTAGATTTGTATTGATTTTTGTTCTAGAAAATAGAAAAATGTTTTAAAAGTGTATAATTAATTTTTTTATGTATATAATAGAATATTTAAAAAAGAAATGTGTATAAAATAATTATGCAAAAATTTTGCATAAAAAAAACAGTATTTCTTTTGCTTTTTTTTTTCATAAAAAATAAAATCAAAAGTATAAAATGGGGAAGGAGTTGTAGGTTAAAATGCAGTTATGGAATTAAAATGCGTCTTTGACTATATTTTTGAACATATTATTTCTTATGGCAGTTTTTATGTGCAGATTTAAATCATGTGTATATTTTATTACTGTGATAATAAATGAATAAGATGAACGGGTTGTTAAGGGATTTGTGTGAGAGGGAGGAGGTTAGATTTTTAGATGTTTGGAAGGAGTGTAGGAGGGATTGGATAAGCAGGGACAATTTGCATTTAAGCTTGATAGGTAATAGGGAGGTTGGCAAGCGGGTTTTGAATATTCTGGAGTCAAAAAACTAGTATACAAGCAGGGATGGGAAGGACATAGAGGGTTGACGGTACACAGTAATTGCTTAGGAAAACTAACAGGGTCTAAATTGCAGGCGACAAACAATACAAAGGGAAAGTGCAATGTAAGGGAGAAAAACAATACCAAGACAAATAATACAAGGGGAAAGTGCAATATAAGGGTAAAAAATAAGCTAAAAGTATTTTATTGTAATGCTCGGGCAGTGTGAGAAATAAAATGGATGAGCTCAAGGGAATTGCACAAGCAGAGGATATAGATATCATTGGGATTACTGAAAGTTGGGCAAGCAGTGAAGATGTACAAATTTTAGAATTAAGTGGATTCACAATGTTTAGGGAGGACAGAGTGAATAGGAAAGGGGGTGGGGTTTTGATTTATGTGAGAGAATTCTTAAACTGTACGGAAATAAAGTTAAATAGTAAAACTGAGGGGATAGAATCAGTCTGGGTGAAACTGAATACAGACAAAGGCAAAGGACTAATTCTGGGCAATATATATAGACCTCCTGTTTGTAGTGAAGAGCAGGAAAAGGGCATGTGCAATCTGATAAACGAAGCATGTCAAAAAGGAGAATTAATTTTAATGGGGGACTATAACTATCCAAATATTGACAGGACAAACAATCTAGCTACAAATGGGAAAGGGGCAGAATTTTTGGAAGTGATACAGGATTGTTTTTTGTACCAGATGGTGTATGAGGATACTAGGGGCAATGCAATATTGGATTTGATTTTCAGCAATGATGAGGATAGGGTGCAGGATTTGGTTATAGGTGAGCCACAGGGAGAAAGTGTTCATAGAAGTATCAGATTAAGTATAAATTTTCAGTCAGCATACATAATCAATAGTAGGATAATTCCAAATTTCAGAAAGGTAAATTTTCATAAGATAAGGGAAGAGTTAAAGGAAACATTCAGAGGGGGATTATTAGCACCGCATCATTCTGAACAATGGGAGGAATTCAAGAATAAGTTAGACAGGGTGTTAAAAAAACACGTAACGTTCAGGAAAAAAGGAAAATCTAAAAAATTGCTCCCTATGTGGTTTTCCGGGGAAACACACAAAGTTTTAAAATTAAAACAAATAACATACAGGGTATATAAAAGCACTGGTAACGACAGAGACAAGGAGGCATATCAGAAAGCCAGAAAGGAGTTTTAAAATATTAGTTGGAAGCAAAAGGTGTCCTTGGAGGAAAAATTAGCAAGGGAAATAAATATAAACCCAAAAGAATTTTTTGCATATGCAAGTGGTAAAAATAAATTTAGTACTACACTGGGCCCGTTGGAGGGGAAGGGAGGTGAATTAATTCAAGACGAGGTGGGAATGGCAAACGTGTTAAATGACTTTTTTCTGGGGGTTTTCAATGGTAACTATAATTTAAAAAAGGATCCCAAGGATGGAGCCTTTGCAGGGGGTATAATTAAAGAATGCAAATTCACCAGGGAAGAAATAGTACATCAGTTGAAAAGAATTAAGCCATCTAAAGCACCAGGGCCAGACGATATTTATCCGAGAGTACTAGTGGAATGCGCGGAAGAACTGGGGGAAGTAATTCACACGATATTTAATTCAACATATAGCACAGGTTGGGTACCAATGGATTGGAAGTTGGCCAACATAACTCCAATTTTCAAAAAGGGAATACAAAGTGATCCGGGCAACTATAGACCAGTAAGTCTAACATCAGTAATTTGCAAAATATTTGAATCTCTGTTAAAAAAGCATATAATGTTATACTTGGAGGAGGGGGGACTGTTATCAGAGAATCAGTATGGGTTTAGGAATGGCAGATCCTGCTCTACAAACCTTTTGAAGTTCTACGAAAAAATTACTGAGGAGCTGGATAATAAGAGCAGTGTGGATATCATGTACAGAGATTTTCAAAAGGCTTTTGATAAAGTACCTCATGAGGCATTACTGTTTAAATTGGAAAGGCTGGGGATTCAGGGAAAAACATTAATATGGATAAAGAATTGGTTATTGGGTAGAAAGCAGAGAGTGCAGGTAAAAGGAAATTATTCACAGTGGACAGAAGTTATAAGTGGGGTGCCTCAGGGATCAGTTTTGGGACCAATTTTATTTATAATTTTCATAGATGATATAGGTCAGGGGATCAAGAATAGAATCAGTATATTTGCAGATGACTTAAAAATATGGGGGACAGTGAATACCAAGTTACAGATAGAAAATTTACAAGGGGATTTTGATAAGATATCCGAATGGGCTGTAAAATGGGGTATGTCATTTAATGTAGGGAAATGTCAAGTTCTGCATATGGGTTACAGGAACAGTGGAGCCGAGTACAGGCTGCAGGGAGTAAAGGTAAAGGAGGGAGAAACAGTCAAGGATCTTGGGGTGATAATTCACAGGGATTTTAAAATGGGTCATCAATGTTCAGCTGCGAGTAAAAAGGCTAATAGGTTACTGGGGTATATTAAAAAGACTGTAACTTCAAGGGATAAGAATATAATCTTGCCGTTATATAAGGGTTTAGTAAGACCACATCTAGAATATGCTGTACAATTCTGGGCTCCATATATGAGAAAGGACAGAATCAATTGAAAGGGTTCAGCACAGAGCTACAAAAATAATAAAGGGGCTAGCACATTTCGACTATAATGAAC